>CM040246.1:129609584-130217985 GCA_022545495.1 Chrysanthemum lavandulifolium | reverse complement strand
GTTTTAAAGTACATAAACCCAGTGAGACGCAGCCGTCACCACGACTCCATGATGTGTCCAAATGCATGCCATGAAGTGAATGCCTTAGATATCCGAGATAAAACATGCTAAAAAGTGTCAACACAAAGGTTGAGTGAGTTCATAGAGTTTGTTTTGAAATGTAAAGCCTTTAGAAATCGTTTATGCAAGAAAGGCATTGTGAATCCACTCGCCCAAGTCCCGCCTATACAAAACTTCAGAACCTTGTGTGTTCACAACCCATTGCCAAGATATGTATAGTCAATGATAATCCCAAGACATTCAAAGACAATGATAATCCCAAGACATTCAAATTAATGATAATCCCAAGACATTCAAATCAATGATAATCCCAAGACATTCAAATCTAATGATAATCCCAAGACATTCAAATTCAATGATAATCCCAAGACATTCAAAGACAATGATAATCCCAAGACATTCATCAATGAAAATGATATGATATGACTAAACATTAAGTTCAGCCAAGCATGTAGTTTCAAATAAGCATGATAGTCCTAAAATAGTTGAGCATGTATCTCCCAAAACATTTATGAAAACAAGTAAAAGTAGGGGCTATGAAAACTCACTGTGGAATGATGCGAAGACAAAGAGAGTACACCGAGATGTAATGTGATACGTTAATCTTGACCTATTGTGAAGGATATGACATGTAATGAGTTGCAATGTAATGTTATGCATGCATTTCATATGTTATTTATACCATTTACGGTTTTGAAAATATTACTCGTCGTCGAAAAAATACTCTTTGACGCCTTGACCCTTCAAAATGACTTTACATGTTTTATATCAAATGTCATCCTACAATGGTTTTATAATGATTTTGTGAAATTA
Source organism: Chrysanthemum lavandulifolium (assembly GCA_022545495.1). Taxonomy (NCBI): domain Eukaryota; kingdom Viridiplantae; phylum Streptophyta; class Magnoliopsida; order Asterales; family Asteraceae; genus Chrysanthemum; species Chrysanthemum lavandulifolium. The sequence goes on along the minus strand of CM040246.1, from coordinate 130,217,112 downwards.
CCATTTTTCGTCCAAAACAATGTCGCTCGGAAAAATCATGAAATCAACAAACGGCTTCGAAAAGTAGTCGTAAAATAGTGTACGTCGATCGTTGAGAACGAACTCGACGGTTTTGGAAAGTTTGTATCGATATCTAAAAGTTTCAGCTCAAGAGTTTTCGTCAAAAGGTCTCGATCATAAAGATATCAAAGGCTAAAGATGGTGGTTTTGCTAATTGTGTGCGTAAAATAAGTTTCGCCAAGTTTGAACTTCCGTGAATAATTTACTATGACTCCGCTGACAAACAACTTTTTTGTTTTGAAAATATGGCCGGTGAACTTGATTTTACTAGAAGACATTCCGTTATAAAAGTTTCACATCATGGTTAAAAACAATTGCAAACATGGTCGTTATAATAATGAAATACTTGTAACGTAAAATAATATAGTTTTTCGTAAAATAATATTTACGGCAACTTTATGAAAACGTGCATATATTTGTCGTTCAAACTGCTTTCACGTATAATATGTCCTTAGCTTCGTATCAAGTAAACTAATATATTTTTGATAAGTCGAAATAATTTGTGAAGCTTAAGGCTCATTTTGACTCGAAAATACTAAAAACAGAAGTCGAAATTTTCTCAAAATATACGCTTCGTCACAAACTTTAAAAATTCACCACGGCTTCGTTATAACTCCGCTTTTATCCGCTCAAAAGGCCACGGATTCGCTTTAAAGTATATTTTCTAAATATCAAGGCCAAAACTTGTACTAACTGCCGGATTTTCCAGAAATTCAATTAAGGACAGAACCAAATATATAGTTATCGAAAATAGTTTTCTCTGACAAAACCTATTCTAATCCCTTCAAATCAACTCCAAAACTAATCTAATCCTACCATACACCTTCTTAGGGTGTCATGGGTTCCTAATCACCATCAAGACCAAAGAATACCAAGGAATATTTATAGGATGACCATAAGTATATAAATAACTCTAAAATCATGAAATAAATGGTATAAATCACATATCATGCATATAAGCTCCAAAATGAAAAGAAACATATGAAAATGAAAAGGAAACATGAAAGTGAAAGAAACTTGCTTACAAATGAAAGTGATGAGGTGAAAGTAACAGGATTAATCCTAAATACTCTTGGTTTTATTTCAAAACCATATAAAGAGTATATACTAGATTGTAAATACACTTGTGCTTGATAAAATTTTGATCCCTCAGTGAGCTCTATCAATGGCGGTTTTAGGAAGAACAAGAGAGAAATAAAAGTTTTCTATCACTTGAGTGATAAAATAATTATCGTACCATTTTTAAGAAAAACGACGTAATAATTTAATATTAACGATTTAAGTACCAAATAAATTTGAAACATTAGGAAAACTAAAAATATGTGACATGCATTATCAAGGCTCGCGATAAAGTTTATCCGTTATAAATAGATAACAACGATAACATCAAGATATAACCGCCATGGTTACGCCGACTTGAAACAAGTAAACCAAGTTTATAAGAATGTAATAAAACTGCCATGCCAAGATACGGTAAATCACATCATTTGCTTGACTATTAAGATATTTTTCATCATAGCCTCATACATATCACAAAAACACAAAACAGTGGTTTCATCTGAACTAGCAGTGGTTTCTTCTAAACTAGCAGTGGTTTTCTATGAACTAGCAGTGGTTTCATCTGAACTAGCAGTGGTTTCTTCTAAACTAGCAGTGGTTTTTTTTGAACTAGCAGTGGATGCAGCAACATTGCCAGCAGTGGTTGTTGCCTAAACCTTAATCAATCTCAACTTCCAAGACTGCCTAAATTCTTATATTTTGGGGGATTAAGCCGACTGAACTAGGGTTGGCCAGAGAAGGTATTCATACCACTCTAGGTGGCAGATCAAAGGAGTTAACCGAACCAGTTATCTTATGAGAAGAAAAAGACTTAAAGAGTTTTATTAGAGAACTAAATGGTTAATTAGAAAGTAGGCAAAAGTTGCCCAATAAATCACCTATGTAAGTACAAGGTGGGACCATGTGAATTATATGGGAGAGTTTCCACCTGCACCACATTTATTGACATATTAAGGGTAATAAATTTTAAAACTTACCCACCTTATATGTGTGTATTTTAATTCAAGTGGTGTTGCTAAATAGGTTACAAAATTCTCTAAAAATTTCTAAAAAGACTTCAGCCAACAATTTCCGGAACAAAAAGAATTCGGCCAACAATTTCCGGAACAAAAGAATTCGGCCAACAATTTCCGGAACAAAAAGACTTTGGCCAACAAATTGATGAAGATGAACTTTTAAGACAAATGCTCCAAGATGAAGAAGTGTTGTTAGAGATGGAGGAGGATGCTATTAAGGAGGAAGAAGAAAGGGAGATAGCAGAAAGAGAAGCTGCTCTTGAGGAGGAAGCCGAAAGGGAGCGACTTATGCTCCAAGATGAAGAAGTGTTGTTAGAGATGGAGGAAGCTGCTCGTACGGAGGAAGCTCAAAGGGAGGAACAAGAACGTCGGGACAGAGAATTCGATGCTTTGTATGCAGAGTGGGATGAGAGCATTTTTGAAAGTTGGTCTGAGTATCTTTACGACGATGGTTACGACTCTAACAACTCTCAAACTTGGGATCACCCGGATTATATTTAGTTGTGTCGCCGTTTAATTTTCATTGTATTTTGTTTCGTTAACCGAACCCGTTTGCACCATCATTACAATGCTTTATTCACTTAGTACCAGTTATCTTACAGTGCTTTATTCACTTAGTCTACAACAACATCCATCATTTGTTTCTCAAACTTAATAAGTAGCAACAAATCACTAAAACACAAGAACAATTAATCACCCACTACGTTACCAATTAATCACTATAAACCATCATTTGTTTCACAAACTTAACAAGAACAATTAATCACCCAATACGTTAACAACTTAAAAAATTAACCCTAAAATATCGAAACCCAAAATCAAACAAGAACAATTACCGAAACCCTATATCAATACGATACCAACTTAAAAAGTTAACCCTAAATTAGCGAAACCCTAAATTACCGATACCCAAAAAATAAGCGAAACCCTAAATCAATACGATACCAACTTAAAAAATTAACCCTAAATTAGCGAAACCCTAGACAACCGAAACCATAAATTAGCGAAACCCTAGACTACCGCAACCATAAATTAGCGAAACCCTAAATTAACGAAACCCTAAATCAATACGATACCAACTTAAGAAATTAACCATAAATCAAATACGAAAAACACCCAATACGATACCAACTAAAATAATTAACCCAAAAATAGCGAAACCCTTAATCAAACACAAAATTACTTACCCTAGCCCAAATCTTATGTATTTATAGACATTAGATCGGAGAGTGTCGTTGCGATGGTTTGCCTAGGAAGTGTGTTATCTGTGGATAAGAAGTGTATTATGTGTGGATAAGAAGTGTGTTATCAGATAAGAATAAGAAGTGTGTTAAAGAAGATAGTATTTGTAAATATATAAAGTGTATAAATGTATTAAAGTTATAAAATTATTTATACACTTTTTAAAGTTTTTTATACATTAAATACATTGTGTACTTTATACCTCATGAGTTGCCCAAAAGTACATAAGTGTGAGACCAAGTTGCCCAAGTTATATGTACTTTTTAATAATAAAAAAAGACCATACTTTTGTACTAAAAGACAAAAAATGTCACCGCCTAACACTGAAAGTCAAAGTTGCCCAACTAGAGATCTATTACACTTGTACTATGTAAGACAAGGTGGCCCCAAAAATGGGACACATGTCACCTATATGGGAGAGTTGCCCAAATATTGAATTGGGAGAGTTGCCCATGAGGCATTAAGAGAAGTGAAAAAAATGTGAGGGATTTGAGGTAAATTAGTTGGGCAACTGGGATAGATAGGGAATTTGCCCTTTTTTTAAATAGTTTTAACTTTTAACACATATCCTTATAATAGGATGATAATACTTGCCATCCACTGTTTCCTCTTATGGTCCGTGTGATCAAATTAATTCTATTGTTGAAAAATTAAGATAGTCAAATAAAGTAGGGGTGTCTATGGTACTAAAACCGTCCTGAACCGAAAGAACCGAGAACCGAAAATAAGGAAAAAGTGAAACTAAGAACCATCTTAAATTTTTCGATTCGGTTCTGGTACGGGAATTTTCGGTAATTCCCATGAGTACCAAAGTGTTAAAAAATAAGTTTGAATGGATGTGAATTTATTTTCGGTTCGTAGAACTTGAAAGAAGTTGACAATTTTAATAGTATTTCACAACTTGACTTACAAAAACAAAAACGATATCCTAATAGCAAACTAATTATCCACGAAAATAATTGCAAACTCGTTGAGAATATTATATATCAATCATGGTGACTAGCTTACAATAACTTACATGGTGACAATATATCATGCAGTGACGCCATAATCGTTACTTGTTTCGCGACTTTTATCATTAAGTTTAATGAATAACAAATACCAATAGTTAATTACAACTTTTTGAGTTCTTGTTAGTTGTTACTGAGCAACATAGAATTGTTCGATATGCGGCTAGCATACTCGATATTCCAGTTTAGAAAAACTTACTTTCATATTGATGAATGATGTTTGGATATTTGAATGGAATCAATGGATTAAAGGTTAAGGTTTATGGGATTTTAGGTTTAGGTAGGGGTTTTTTTTATTTTCTTAAAAGGCCGCATACTTGAATGTACACAATATCTCAAACAAACCCTATAAAATTACATATTTTCATAAAAGTCGGTTCTTTCGGGAAAGTACCGGAACCGGACAGTTCCTACCATAACCGTCCCGAGAACCGAAATTTTGAAATTTTAGGAACCAAGAACCGTACCATGGTTCTAATATACGGTCCCGTTCCCGATCGGTATCGATACGATTCCTCTATTCTTTTGGTTTTTGGTTTTTTTGGACACCCCTAAAATAAAGCAGCTTGAAGATGAAGTTATAAAAAGTGATGTGAACTAGTTATAAGAGTACTCCCATCGTTAACGCCGAAACGGCGTTATAGCCGAAAATAACGGCGTTAGCCCGTTAATACCCTTGAAAGTGTGTTTGCGTCACAACATTCCCCAAATAATATCCCTTAACGCTAAAGCGAGGGCGAAAAAAATTTCAAAACATTTTCAAAACTAGTCCTCTAACGGCTACTAGCCGTTAACTTTTAAAAAAAATTTCATTTTTAGTCCCTAACGGCTAGAATTGATAAAAAAAAAAAAAAAAAAAAAAAATCAAAAACCTTTTTTTACCACTATAAATACACAATCAAAACACCATTTTTATTCACACTTCCACTTCTAAATCCTCTCAATACTCTCAATCTATCAACTTCAATTAACTGCAAAAAAAAAAACAATGTCGGGAGGCAACGACGATACTTTCTTCAATCTTCTCAATGACGGGTGGAATCCGAACGCTGGTTCATCTAACCCGAACGTTGGTTCATCTTCAAACCCCAACCCACTAGGCTTATCAAGCCAAGAAATGTGGAAACAACAACAAACATTACTGTTTTGGCAACAACAAAACCAACAAAACACCTTAAACTCCAACTTTCAAAACCTTCAATTCACACAACAAATACATCAATCACAAATCGAAACACAAGATGTTCTTTGAGACACCCACATCTCCACCAAAAAGGAAAAGGTCGATGGCGAAAATCCAAAAATCCAAAGACCCCGAGCCCAACCAATTGATTCTCGATGAGGAGGTTGTCGTTACCAATAGTTGGAATTCAAGAGAGGAAGCATTACTTGCAAGGTGTTACATAGTCGTTTTGAGGATCCAAAAGTTGGAAAGTGCCAACCTAGAGATACGCTTTGGTATCGGGTCGAAATGAGTTCAATAGACTCAACTTTCAACCACGCACCAAGGACATGATGTCAAGCAAATGGATAACGTTGAATGTGATATGCACAAAGTTCAACTCTTGTTACGTGCGCGCGCAACGGGATCAACGGCGGTGAAAGTGAGGTGGATGTGATGAAACGGGCAAAGCAATGGTATCGTGAGGAAAGCAGAGGAGCACTGTTTGGTCTCGATGACGCCGATGTTTTGCGTCATTATAAGAAATAGGAGCCGAACCGGTTGATTTAACCGGCTGAAACCCAAGCCAAACAAACGAGGCTTTGTTTGGTAATGATGAACAACCACGCCCATGGGAAAGAAACGTGCTACCAAGAAAGCACGATCCGAGACTACAACAAGTACTTGGGGAACAAGCACTGGAGGAACGAGCTCGTCGACTTATTTTACGTAAACTATGGCAAACGAGTTTCGTATCAAACGAGAAGCCTCGAGCGGCGATCGGGTCACAGCAGAAAGAGATCTCACATTAACAAGGTTGGAAGAGATCAAGTTTTGATGACGCCATTGACGGGCAAGATCCAATGGTCGTGCAGTGGATCAATGACGAAAAAGATCGAATCATCGCAAAATATAACTTGAAACCTCGTCAGTAGATCGTATTTCCTTTAATTTGTTGTAGCGTTTTATTTGAAGTGTGTTTTTTTTTTTCATTTCGTTGTATTTTTTTTTTATTATTATCTCGTATTGTAATATGGTTTAAGTTTTAATGAAATGTTTGTTTTAGTTTAATAAATGAAATGTTTGTTTTAGTTTAGGGTTGAAATTGAAAATATAAAATATTAGTGGTGTTATGGTGTTATTGGGATGTTATGGATGAGAGTGTTTTTGGGGATGTTAATGTTAAATGTTAAAGTTCGATGCTACCGACGCGACTGGTGTTATTGGTGTTATGGTGTTATGGATGGGAGTGCTCTAACAATTTTGCAAAAAATAGTATGCTTATAAGATCGACATTTCAGTATTTCATTATTTGAATTAGTGAGTATAAACCAAAGTTATAAATAGCGCGGGCGTGGCGTGGCGTGACGACATAATTAAGGCGAAGATTTGTGTTTATAAGGCGTGACATAAGTTGTCACAAAATATGAATATATTTATACTATATTTCACATATTTCGAGTTTATAAAAAGACGTGTCATATGACGACATAACTCACACAGAATTGCACGACGTGATCACGCCTTTACGCCTACGCTTTCTTGCCTTTTAGAACAATGGTGTAAACGTCTTTCGCGTATAGTTTTTAAGACTAAGGAATCAGGATCAAAATTATAAGAAAACTTAAAATGAGAAAGACGAGAAGTAAGCATCAACACATATTTGAGATGCAATGACTTAAATTAGATGCATCTATATTCATTATAGATGCATTATAATGTATTTTTAGCATAAAATTAGATGCATATACATATATATTAAATGCATTTTATCAAATTAGATAAATCTTATGTATTTTTTGGCTTCCAAATATAAAATGTTGTTACAATGTTATTTTGCATATTTTTCACTTCAAAATCAATTGAAAACAATAAAAATGCATATGATCTAAATGAGTAAAAATGCATTTACTTCATGTTAATACATCTCAAATATATAATTATAATTGGTTTTCATACTTTTTATTTTAAATTTTCTTCTCACTTAATCTTTATCCACAAGATTAAATATACAAAACTATTAACGTTTCACTATATCATTTGAATGATGTAACGTGACGTACTCATATATGAAACCATAGTGGCTTATTCTTCATGTGACTTTTGTGATATTACTCGTGTCAAAAACTAACAATGTAAAACAAAATTAACCAAGTTTGATGTCGCTTTCTTTTCTCAAACACCATCTTTTACTTAAAAAGAAAAAATAAATAAATAAAACGTTGACGAAGCTAAAAAAGAATGTTTAGGTGTGACACATGGCATTATTCAGCTCCATTGAGTGTCGGTGCTTGGTTGGCTCACATTTATTGTTCTTTTATATTCACTCTTCACCCTTCACTTCAACATCCCCAACCAACTTTTATTCCTTTTCATTATTTCTGTAATAAAAAATTTATGTAATTTTATTAAGATCATCTATTTCTTTTTTTTTTTTTTTTTTTTTTTTTTTTAACCAACCTACCGTTACGTAGTAGTCATGAGAACTTTGGGTGAGGAGGTCTTGAGTTAAATCCTGATGGTTTGAATGAGGATTTCGCCAGTGGTCGCTTTAATGAAGGGTTGGGCGCAGAACCCTGGTTCGAATCTTGGAAAAGCGAGAGTTTACTTATTAATTGTCGAGCCTTCAGGCGGATTAGTAGGGGTTTTCCCATCTGAGATTGAAATAAGCGTTTCCGCTCGAGGAGTTTCTGTGTGGGACCCGGTTTACAACGTAGTCTGCACCTCATTGTCAAACCGCCGACACGAAGACTTAATAAAAATTCACCTTCAAAAAAAAAAAAAAAAATCTATTTCTCTTTACTCGAGCAGCAACATACCATACCACATTTACCTACCATAGTGATGAATGAAAAAAAAAAAAAAAAAAAAAAAAAGTTTTAGACCAGTACATTTTCATAAAAAAGCTGATTTCGTATTAGATTTATGAGCAATTTATTAACTGTGTTTGGCTTCTGAGTTCTTTGAAGCCTTTAGAAGTATGCAGTGTTTAGCTTTTTTTAACTTTTCAGCTTTTAACATATTACGCTAGTTTGGAAACGAACATTTAGCTTTGGTATATTGATTAAACGCTCCTACTTAAAACGCTAATAAACCCATAAAAAGAAACGTCCATAACTGATGCACCACGCGAGTAAACAGCATGGGTCATGTTCTTATAACACTCTGTTAGGACGACAGTAGTTGAGGTTGGTCTAGCTAGCTAGCTAGCTTTTGGTTGATAAGCTAGTGTTATTCCATCTGTTAAAATGCTTATCACGGACAATGATTCATTGGCCGGTGGCTAGCGCACTATATACGCTATTTAAATCTCTTCTTTAATCAGTGGAACGTGGTCCCTTAGCATATATAAAGATTTTGTGTCTATTTTTCCTCCACTTCGAAGTTGAGATACATGCGTACACTGATACACGCACATTAAACATGTTGTACCTAATAGGGTAATAGCGTACGTAATACCACTTGCAGTTGTGCATGATATGGCATGGTGGTATACTACTTTCATTGGGATATATATTTACACGTTAAATGTATAGCCGTCTAGTTATACTTGTTTCGTAAAATTATGATGGATCGATGCTAATGCTAAGTACGTATATCATTTGGTGTTTGCTTTATTGAATACGGAAATGCCAACAGATGTACGTACTTGCTGTTTCTTGACGTAGAACCATTACGTTGTAACAACTAGAAAGACATGATTTGTGGGTACATACGTCTGTTTATCCGTGAAAGTATAGTAATTGCTGGTTTGTCATGTGAAGAAAAACTTGCAAGCACGAATGATGGGCGACACAGCATGTGTTGCCATCGCTGATAGTAAATATGACATTTCATTAACTTGAATCTACATTTATTACACCTATCATAAAATAAACAAAATTTGTTTGTGGACATTTTTTTTCAGAAAGGAGGGAGTATAATAGAGCCATTTCAGAAATTTATAGAATATCGGTTTATAAACCTAATTAGCTTCCTTGGTAAGCATATTCCACTTCAAAAGTTAAAACCAACTGTCTTTATTATCTACAGATTAACGATTCAACAAATGTATTTTAAGTGATTCTAAACACCTTTATAGATTAACTAAAAATATCAAAATAATGTTATAATCAAATTTATCAACCCCACTGCCCCCACATCTACAATAATTTCAATATCGACAACCACTTACAACATAATTTGGTTACGATCACATGATTTCTGCATTAGTAGTCATCACATTAATATCCATTTGATACATTATTTAAGCTCAAAGTTGTTTTAAGGTTGAGATTCACGTTGTACACTTCACCTTTTATGTTCAAGTCTTCATCAACTTTATTATAGAAAACCTTCATTTTAGTATGATATAAGAGTTAATTACATAATTGGTCCTTGTGGTTTGTAGGATCTTGCAAAAAATGTCCCGAACTTTTTTTTTTGACGGTCATGTCCTCGTGGTATGCAAAAGTTACGGGTTTGGTCTTCGACGGCCACGTCATAGTTGACCGTTAACATAAGAAACCACGCGGACGATTTTATAATGACAAAAAAAAAAAAACCGATTAAAAAAAAAATTGTTTAAAAAAACGCTACAAAAATATTTATTACACTTAAATTGGTGCTTATGTATAACGTGAGTGCCTAAGGGTGTCTTGTTCATTAAGGTATTTTGGTGCGAATCGACTACCGTCTTACCTGGTAAGAGAGTGGTAGAAATCTAATCTGAACGAAATAATGTTGTTTGTTTTTGTATAATTGTCCAATGATTTTAAGTCTCGTTTTGCAATTTGTTTATTAAACCAACGAATGCGATAATAAGAATTTATGTAAATATGAAACAAGACTTTTTATCATAAATATAACATAGTTAATAAACATTCAAATATATTGTATAAAGTTTGCAAACAGTAAGAGGATGAAGACAAGCCTCCCACCTCTTCTTGAGTAAGATGTTATATGTCTAACCTGGCCTTACTCAAAGAAAAAACAAACAAGGAAAACGTCTGCCACCTCTTACCTGTAAGAGTAAGAGGCTAGTAAGATTTTTTTTAAAACAAACACACCCAAGAGATTTTTTTTTTTATAATTATTATACTTAAATTTTGAGACAGATGTAATACGTGAGGCCTATTTTTTATTTTTTTTTTATTAAATTTAAAAATGAAAAATAAAAAATTAGGCCTCACAACGCGTGAGGCTTAAATTTTTAGTGCGTATTTTACAAAAACGTATAAGAACTTATAACGTGAGGTTTAAATTTTTAATGCGTATTTTGTACAAAATACTAATTAAAAATTAAGCCCTCACGTCATCAATTTAAATACGCATTAAAAATTTTAAACAATTTTTTTTTTTTTTTTTTTTTTTTTTTTTTTTTTCACATAAAATCGTCCCCTGGTTTCTTAGGAGTTAACGGTCAACTAACAAAGATGACCAAAAAGGACCAAACCCATAACTTTGCATACCACTTATGACATGACCCGTCAAAAAAAAAGTTCGGGGACATTTTCGCAAGATCCGACAAACTACAAGGACCAATTATGTAATTAACTCATGATATAAAATAGTACAAAAGAGACAATATTTGTTTAAAGACAAAAGTATACATAACAGATATCGAACAACACCAGAATATTGTTCCTTGATGACTCGTATATTATATTTTGGGGTAAAAATGATTTTGCATTAGATTTATAATTATAAAAACACGATTTTTATTTGATTCATTACTTGAGACAGTGTGGTTAATATGCTAACATATATTTTAATTAGGGCAAATAATTGAAAAAAATATCATACTTGCCATCATTTTCTTTTGTGGGTGTGAAACAATTTTTTTCTTTCATGCAGATTTCTTTTAAATTTATCTTTTTAGCGATTTTGCGAAATTTTTGGACATTTTCGCCTCTTGGTAATAGAAATTTTTTTTTTTCGTGAAGGCAAAAATGTCACATAAGACCCTAAAAGGATGAATTGAAAAGAAAGACCCACAAAAGCAAAAAAAAAATTGTTCGCTACCCACAAAAAAAAATGATGGCAAGTATGATACTTTTTTCAATCATTTGCCCTTTTAATTATTAGAATGCTTGTCACGGATATATACTGATCCGTTGGCTTGTGGAGTTGTGACTCGTATATGCTATTCATAGATAAATAATTACTACTTTTTATTTTATAATTCTTGACACCTTTTTGATCAACAATCTGTATGCAAACCTGTAATTTCTTTGTTATAACTTTTGGTTATAATCGTTTGAAGCAGTTTTTAGGATATATATATTTGATGCCACTAAACGTAAATATAACATGCTTTATTGACAACAAACTTATTTTCTACTGTTATATATACGTTTCGTGGGTTTACCCGCATGGGCGAATTCACGGATGACCGCAACATAAGGTTAGACACGACATATTGTATAGGACAGTCGACATAGGATATTAACCCGTTTTGGTAAGTTAAGAAGAAACATGTGAGTGATATTGATGGGTGAAAGGCATTCATACTTGCTGAAATTCAGCGAGTGCATGTCTATATCGTTCACCAATATTCATTAATAAGATCATTTACTTGACGAAATTATGTTCATTACAAGTATAAATGTGTTGGTGGTGAATTTTTGTTGCTACATAATATAATTACATGACTATGAAAATATTATTTGCAACTAGCTAGTTTATTTTCTACGCTAAATTTGCTATTAATAACTCAACAAAATTGCTTTACCATTATACACCAAATATAATTGAGCTTTTATAGATAAAAATAAGGATCGCTTTCTAGGAAAAGAATCCGATAACATCTGTCTATCTGTTTTTAACAAATACTTTGGAGTTACTTACTATAACGGATATTCGTTTTTTTATACACAGGATATCAGAATTGTATCCAAGGCTTATACATTAACTATTTTTCACGACAATTCCAACGATAACACTTTAGATAACCACTTTTCTTTTATTAAAAAAACATACTTCTTACGTCTCATTTTTATTGTCCGTATTATTACTTACATCTAACCCGAAAACATTAACTATTTTTCACGATAATTCCAACGATTACACTTTAGATAACCACTTTTCTTTTCATGTAAAACACTCTTTCCGTCTCATTTTTATTGTCCGTATTATTATTTACATTTATCCATAAAAACATGTCGTCTTTTATTAAATATGAGTTATAAACGAATGTTTTTCTTATTTTACCCTTAAGTAATTGCTTAAAGGATTTGCTAAATAATGCTTACTGAGCAATGATTAATGCACATTAAATAATCCGTTTTTTTTTTTTTTTTTTTTTAAGTAGTTATGTATGTAATGCACGATAAATAAACATAAAAATTAACTTAAAATATATGTCATTTTAAATTTAACAAAGTCTAAGTTTCCTATTTATATTGATTATTGACTTAAGCATTGCTTAATGAGCATTGTTAGACTAAGTTTAATTTAACATAATCTAAATTTCCTTTTACACGTACAAGATTTATATTTTTGTACAATAAAAGTGAGGAGGGGGAGTAATATGTTAGATTAGTGGTAATAGATGCTTTAACAACGCGTCTCCATTTTCATTGGCACCATATGACGCGTTAAAGTTGCGGTTTTGAGAGAACTAGGTCGTTCAAATAACTGAGTTGTGGAAGTCGTTGTTGTTGTGTGTGTGATTTTTTGTTTTTATGTGGTATATTTTGTTCAAGCGGGATATGATTTGATGGTGATGTTGGTTGTTTGATTACACTATTTAGTGGTGATATTTGTTGAGGAGAGAAAATATGATGTGACGCTTAATGTACATATCAGAAAAGCCATACCTTTTTTTTACGATAATTTTTGTTTATACCCTATATTAATTATCTAGCAATATATCTTTACTACATAAAATATAAAAAATTTCAACGTTTGAGTGTGGAAAAATGGAAAACTTATATTTGGTAATTTAGAAATTTTTACTACATACATTTGGTAACTTACAAATTGACTTACAGAAATGTGAACAAATTCTGGAAGTATATATATATGGTAATGATGTTTTTACCTTATTGGCTATATAAACAACCCATTATATAAGCAAACCATGTGTATTAAATTCGTGAAGAAAAATGAAAATGACATATCAAAGGAATGTTGATGATTTTGATGTTGGTTTTTCTTATATACATACCGATTGAATTATCTCAATAAGTATGTGTTCGATTTTGAATTATCGCAATACATATCGATTGTTAGAGTTGAATTATCGTTTTACAACCGCGATTACATTTTCGATCTTTTCACGCTCTATTTTGAACGTTAAACGAAACACTCGCCACAATATCGCATATCGTTAATTATCACCGCTAGAACTCACGACGCTGTACATGCAGTCTTGCTCTAGTCTTACAAATGTATTCACAAGACTTGAACTCACAATCTTTAAATTCGTGGAGAACTTAGATACTACTAGACCAAAATCTTTGATAAAATAAACATACTTTAATATTAGATAACTATTTTTATGGTAAGTTGGTTACAGTCACATGATTTCTGCTCTAGTTACGCTTTGTCTACCATATTATCTTATTTGTTTCGTTAGGAGCATCATTTTAGCTGAAAGCCGTCGTAAAGATGGTATTCACGTTCTATGCTCAAACTTTTATGTTCTATTCTTCTTCAACTTTATTAAAAGAAACGTTCATTTTAATATGCTTCTGTCTTCCATCATTAAAATATTAAAAAGGTTCTAACTCGTATTAGTCCAAAGACTTTGGTATCAACTATCAAGCTTTTTAGCTTTTTTGATATTTTTTAAAGTGTCCTTAATCAAATGATGACTAAAAAACGTTTAGTTTCTAACGTTTAGCTTTCCTTATCATTTATTTATCTTAGATATTGTAGTTACTGCTACAACTTGTTATAACAAGAGAAAAAGTACAACTTTCGCTTACTACTTATACCTAAACTACATCTAAAACCTACCACTAATTTTACTGAAAATCACATGCATATATAACACAATCCGAATATCAACACAATATTTGAAATGTATCTGAACACTCTCCAAACATGTAAATCGGTGGGAACACCCCAATTCCATGCATCTTTTGATGCCAATCGGACCCTTCCTCAAAGACTGACGCCGATTAACGATCACTGCTCTCATCGACCCATTAGTCGAGAGTTAGGATTGAACCCATGCTATTTTCTCCAAAAAGCCCTCCTTGACTGGTCAACTAAACGTTTACGATAAAAGACTGATAACACTTGAGCAAGCCCCAATTGATTTTACTTGTTATAAAATACTCTATAGATCATTAAGAATGTCAAAATGATTTTACTTGTTACGGTATAATCAAATCTAAGGTCAACCACACATGACACATCTAGTATCATTAATTTCAACAAAATGATTTTACTTGATTGTCACATGGTTTCTGCTCTAGCGACGTTCTTTAGTCATGATATTATCTCGATTTGTTACATCATTTAAGCTCAATGTTAAGGTTGTGAATCACGTTGTATACTCCACGAACTTTATCAAAAGAAAACGACCTTCACTCAATCATTTTATTTTATTTTATATATAATTCGTCTTTCATCAATAAAATAAGTATTACGGAGTATTTTGTTTAGAGACAAAAGTTAAAAAAAAGTATAATAACACATTCTATTGTATTGTTGTTGCTAAATAAGGACACGTAAGGTTTACTTATACGGTGACCTTCTCCGCCTTCAATGATATCATACTCCAAGAAAGCGACATTAATTAATAAATAAATTTATTGCTAGCATAGCAGATTAGCAGCTGTTCTTTTTTAACTTTATTATATGAAAGATAAATGCTGCTCATTCTTCTACGGCTCGTCATTAACGGATTAGTAGAAAATTATCGTTATATAATTGACATCTTACAATATGATTCACTAATTATATCCAATTTTGTTTGAGCGAACAAACATAATCAACACTATATAAGCAATAAGCCACACAAACGTAAACGCAATGCAAATATAAATGTAAAGCGATAAATGCAAAAATAAACATAAAGAGATAAGTAAAGAAAGCGCAAACCGGACACGACGATTATAGTGGTTCAGTCACGAATCTCCTTTTTGCCCGACTCCATTCTCCGAGTACCCAATTCGAGAGTAACTTCACTAATCAACAAGCTCATTCTCATCGGAGAAAACCATACAACGTCACTTTTTGTTAGATAAACATTGTATATTAGGCATGTTAATCTCCTAGCATATAGCATAGTATGTTACTGAGTTGGTTAGAGTTATTATAGGACTCAATGTATATCCAGGGATAGTTATCCTCATTTGTAATTTTGTATAGACTATATATGTCGATTGATATCAATGAGAACTGACAACATTTCCACATCTTTCATGGTATCAGAGCACCATCAGACCCAATGTCTGCTATGCACCATCAGTTGCACCCACATACATTGAGAATGCAATGCACACCATGACTCTTAACACCCCCGGATGAAAATTGGTACATGGACACTGGTGCCACGTCTCACATGGCATCTAATCAAGGTATTTTCTCATCTTATTTTAGTATGCCTCATCCGAAAGATGTTATTGTTGGCAGCGGACATGTTCTTCCAGTTCGTGGTTATGGACATGCATCTTTATCTTCTCCTAATCCTCCTTTACGTTTACAAAATATTCTTCATGTTCCTAACCTAATTAAAAACATGATATCCGTACGTCGTTTTACCACCGATAATTTTGTCACTATTGCTTTTGATCCTTTTGGTTTTGATGTGAAGGATTACATGACGGAAACACCAATCATGAGATGCAATAGTACCGGGGATCTCTATCCTCTTCCAAAGTCCTTGCTCCAGCAAGCTTCATCACCTTCCGCTTTTACCGTTCTTTCTTCAAATTTATGGCATTACCGTTTAGGACATCCGGGAGAAGCTACTTTGCGCTCTCTTCGAAATAATAAGTTTATTTCATGTAAACGTACTTCATCATCGTTACTTTGTGAACCTTGTGTTTTTGGGAAGCATATTAAAATGCCATTTTGTGATTCTACTACTTGCACTACTATGCCGTTTGACATTGTACATAGTGATGTGTGGACCTCGCTTGTCTTAAGTTCCGCGGGACACAAGTACTATGTATTGTTTTTAGATGATTATACCAATTTTTTGTGGACTTTTCCCATTGGCAACAAATCACAGGTTTACTCCATGTTTATATCTTTTAGTAGTTTTATCCACAATCAGTTTGATAAAACTATTAAATGCTTTCAGTGTGACAATGGTAAAGAGTACAATAATGATTCTTTCAAACGTTTTTGTCACCACAATGGCATGGTTTTTCGCTTCTCTTGTCCACATACTTCATCTCAAAACGGTATAGCCGAAAGAAAAATTCGTGCCATCAACAACATCGTTCGTACTCTTCTTGCGCATTCTTCCATGCCATCCACTTTTTGGCATCACGCGCTCGAAATGGCAACCTATCTTTTGAATATTCTTCCTAGCAAATTACTCTCTAACAGCTCACCCACTCAAATGCTTTATAACCGTAATCCTAGTTATAATCATTTACGGGTTTTTGGTTGTCTTTGTTACCCGTTATTACCTTCTACTAGCATCAACAAACTTCAGCCACGATCAACCCCGTGTGTCTTCTTAGGTTATCCACCAAGCCATCGCGGATATAAATGTTTCGATTTATCAACTAATAAAATTATAATCTCGCGACATGTTCTTTTTGATGAAACTAAATTCCCCTTTGCTACCATTCACACTCCTACACCTTCCTCATACACCTTTCTCCATGACAATATAAGTCCATATTTTACTGCTCACTTTCCTCCAACCAACACCACATTTATTCTAGTTTCTGACCCTCCTATTTCCAGCAACCATACCCCACCACCCTCTTCCCCTGTTCGGTCCACTGCAGCTACCTCTCCCTCTCGGTCCGGGTCCCTTCCATCTGGACCTCGTACATCACCATCTACATCTCAATCTTCACTTTTATCCTCTCCGCGGACCAGTGTCCCTTGGGTCCAGGCCATGTCTCGGCCACCTCCAACTCGCACTATTAATACTCGTAGTATGAGCGGTATTACTAAAACAAAGACCCCTTTTAGTCTTTCCACCACTGTTACTCCATCCCCCCTTCTTAAAAACCCGAAAGATGCTTTGTCCGACCCTAATTGGCATACTGCAATGTCCGATGAGTTTCATGCTCTCATTCAAAATAAGACATGGGAACTTGTACCTCGCACTCCAGACATGAATATTATTCGTTCCATGTGGGTTTTTCATCATAAGAAGAAATCTGATGGTTCTTTTGAAAGGCATAAATCCCGTCTTGTTGGTGATGGTCGATCTCAATAACTTGGTGTGGATTGTGATGAAACATTTAGTCCGATTGTTAAACCGGCTACGATACGCACGGTTCTTTCTCTTGCCTTATCCCACTCTTGGCCTATACATCAATTGGATGTTAAAAATGCATTTTTGCATGGTTTGTTACATGAAACAGTTTATATGCATCAACCTATGGGATTTCGGAATCCACATTATCCGGATCATGTCTGCTTGCTTAAGAAATCTCTTTATGGACTCAAACAAGCTCCGCGAGCTTGGTATCAACGGTTCGCTGATTTTGTTTCTACTATTGGTTTTATACATAGCAAGTGTGATCATTCATTATTTATTTATCGCCATGGTCGTGATATAGCTTATATTTTATTGTATGTTGATGACATAATTCTCACAGCATCATCTCAACATCTACGACAGCGTATCATGTCTCTTCTTGCTAATGAATTTGCTATGACAGACCTCGTACCATTGAGTTATTTTATGGGAATTTATGTTAAAAGACATAAAGGTGGTCTTTTTCTTTCTCAGTGGTCTTAAGCACAAGATATACTTAAGCGTGCAGGCATGTCTACATGCAACCATGTTGCTACTCCTGTTGATACCAATTCTAAACTGAGCATTTCTTCCGGTTCTCCATTTGAAGATTCTACTCATTATAGAAGTCTCACGGTGCTCTCCAATATCTAACATTTACCGCACCGACATATCATATGCGGTGCAACAGGTTTGTTTACATATGCATGATCCTAAAGTTGATCATATGAATGCTTTCAAGAGGATTTTACATTACATTCGTGGCACTCTTAACTATGGTTTACATCTTTACCCTTCAAAAGTTACTAAACTTGTATCTTATACCGATGCTGATTGGGGCGGGGGGGATGTCCGGATACTCGTCGATCCACATCCGGTTATTGTGTTTTCTTGGGTGACAACCTTATTTCTTGGTCTTCCAAGCGTCAACCCACTCTATCCCGTTCAAGTGCCAAAGCCGAATACCGCGGTGTTGCAAATGTGGTATCCGAATCTTGTTGGATACGTAATCTTCTACTTGAGCTACATTGATCTATCTCCACCGCCATCCTTGTGTATTGTGACAATGTTAGTGCTATCTACTTGTCAGTAATCCTGCACAACATCGGTAAGCACTAAACACATAGAAATGGATATTCATTTTATGCGAGAAAAAGTTGCTCGCGGTGAGGTTCGTGTTCTCCACATTCCTTCTCGCTATCGGATCGTGATGTGTTCATTAAAGGACTTCCACGGATTCTTTTGAAGACTTTCGAGACAATCTCGATGTCGGCCCCTCCCGCTTCGATTGCGGGGTGTGTTAGATAAACATTGTATATTAGGCATGTTAATCTCCTAGCATATAGCATAGTATGTTACTGAGTTGGTTAGAGTTATTATAGGACTCAATGTATATCCAGGGATAGTTATCCTCATTTGTATAGACTATATATGTCGATTGATATCAATGAGAACTGACAACATTTCCACATCTTTCACTTTTATTACTTTCCGATACTAAGATAAATGTCGAGTTATAATATAGTTAGAACCAATCTCACACACGATCTACCTGATGAATACGATGTACCCGATCTACACGATCTACCCAATCAACACGGTCTACCAGATTAACAAGATCTACCCGATCTACATTATCTACACGATCTACACCATCTACACAAGATCTACCCGATCTCTACATGATCAACCCAATCTACAAACGATCAACCCGATCTACACATAATCAACCTCAACTACAAGATCTAACCAATCTTGACACGATCTACATGATCTACCCTATCTACACGATCTTAATAATCAACCCGATCTATACACGATCAACCCGATCTACACAATCTAAGTAAGTATGATGACAAGAACTTGATGTATGACATTATACAACAAGCTAGTACGTAACAATTGTTACAAGTGCACTAAACTATAAATACAACACTTTGTATTTTCGCGATACGATGTGTTCTTCTCTTGCACTAATAAAGGAATGAAGGTGATCGCTTGAATGGATGTTTGGATCACTCGAAAACAAACTAAAACAAGCTACATGATCAAAGAAAATAAGCTATACAAGATAGCTTTTGATCACAGAAAACTGTGTGAAAAAATCTGGTTTGAAAGTGTAAAATGCTCCACTATTTATAGGCAGCTGAAATTTGACTATTTTAGTTCGGTGATCTGACGGTACCGTTAAATATTTAACGGTACTATTCGTAGTTAACGGTACTGTCCCCCACATACTCTTCATTTTTTGTCTTTTTCTGGTGAAGGTTTATTTGGAGAAGTTTGGACCTGATTTTAGGGGTGGAATTTGGCTGTTACAAATTTAAATGAAATACATCATTAAGACATTTCTTAATAATTCAAAATTGATTTGTAAAATAATCTTTGAAAAATTGTTTTGTCTCATTTATAAAAATGTGAAGTTTAAAACAAAAAATTATTTCTTTGATCATCCAACAAGTTTGAAGTTTGTTTGTTCATTTTACCTTGAGTGATTTACATTGAAATGGAGACTTGTGTCTGAGACGTCAAGAGATGTTGATGTAGGTGATGACTTGTGGTTACAAGTAACTTGCACATTTTACGTTATGCATTACAAATTACATGTTTGTCAATATTAAAAACGAAGAGATTATTTAGTTTAAATATCGTAATATTTGCACTAATATAATTGGTTTGACATGACAATATATTAAGAGGGTGTTTGTTGAAGCTTATATGTGGCTTATAAGCTTATTTGTGTTTCGGCTTATATTTCATAAGCCCTAATTTTCCTGCTTATTTTGAGGCTTGCGGGCTTATATAAGTTTATTGTGACATAATAAATTTATATAAACTCATAAATATCAAAATAAGCAGGAGAATTAAAACTTATAAAATATAAACCGAAATCAAATAAGCTAAGCTCACATATAAGCTTAAACGAACACCCCTAAATATAAGTAAAGAAAATGGAAGGGGAAGAAAAAAAATAAACTTGTATATATGTATTTTCAAGTTGTTAAAGAATGAAAGAAAGAAATAAATATGTTACTTTTACAAAAACACATGTTTATTTTCAGGGGAAAAAACACTACTTTCATTTTTTTTTATTTTTTTTTTTTTTCATATTTTATTTTCACTTTCGCTTTAATTTTTTTTAAAAGAACATCCTTATTATTATTTTTTTTTTGTCACTTTTTTTTTACTCAAAATCAAAACTTAAGAACCGGCGATAAACTTTGTTGTGGATATGAGACGGTTATAGTATATGATTTATCTTGGTAGGATAGGAGTATATAATATAAAAGCACAAATCATTAAATGACACCAGTATAATTATCACAGTCACACCAACATAATAATTTAAAGATAAAGAGAAAGTTTATATTATAATGTTGTACTATGACAAGCAGATGTGACCCCATGTGAACATCTCTTCTCTTTGCATTTTCCTCTCAAACTCAACTCAACTCATTGACCTCTTTCCTCCTCCTCCTCATTTACTCTACTTCATCATCACCACCGTTTATAGCACCACAAACACATCATATCATGTACCTTAACCACCACCTTAATGGTGGTGTGTCATTTATTCTTTTGCTGCTTATGTTTTTGTCCTTTTCTGGTCCTTTTGTTCTTGCCTCTACACAATCTTTGTCGGTGAGTTTTTATTTTTTTAAATGATAAAAAAAAAAAAAGTGTTGGATTTGATGATGTTAATGTGTTTATGTTTTTAGTATTGTGTGTTTAGGTAGATTTGGTGTTTTTTTAATGTTGTAAAAAATCATTTGTTAAATTCCCTTTTACAGCCTTTCATTCTTTTTTTTCTTTTTATATATTATTCTAATTTGGTTATACTTTTTGTTTTATTTGATGAAATGTTTAGATTGTGGATGTTGATTTGTGGGTATTGTTTGTTTTGTTAGTTGAAGTAGTAATAATTATGTTACAATGTGTATGTTAGGATTATATGGAAATAGTAGCAGATAATAGTTTAGTTATTATTTGGGAAAGTTTTCTAACTAATTATAGATTATCTGATTCTTATTAATCCATATGAATCACTGCCAAACACCCCTTTAAACATAGGGCACCATTGTGCTGCAGAATTTTTCATTATTTTGTTACAATTTTATAAGATTAAAATTTACAGGATATAAATAATGCTTCAAAGCTTCGGCACTCACGTCTATTCAAGAGCGCATTACAACACAAAGCAGTGAGTTTAATTTGATTCACATATTTTATCTATGTTTTTACTTTTTAGATTAATTAGTTGTTGAATTTGCTTTTTTGTTTAGTCAAATGAACAACTATCTGATCTCTGGACACCGTTGTCCAACCAAGGATGGAAACCTTATGTTGCACCCGCCTCCACCTTTTGTAAGTGATATGAATTTTTAGACAATTTAGGCTCATGAATAGTAGTGATTCTGCAGTCATAATATCTGACTGATTGATTTCTGGTTAAAGCGTCGTTACCGGAGTCTTCTGGATACATTCAGGTGTTCCTTGACGGAGGATTGAACCAGCAGCGAATGGGGGTATGTTTTTACATTTTCAAATAGTAGCATCTTAACAATTAGAGGAGGCAAACTTTGGGGTAGGGGTAAATAGTCAAAAGGGGTAATCTTTTAGCCTTAGTCAAAATGGTTCACTCGATCTGCTAACACTTATTCATTCATTATTTGTATTTATTTCAAGCGGCTGAATACACTTGGTATGACTTTTGATTAGTGGTAACCATTTGGCCCGTATCCTTGATAACTGGTTTTCATCCGATACAGATAAAATATTACCCAAGTCAACTGTTTTTTGTTGAATGGGTTAATAACAAATGTTTCCAAGTACTTCTAGCCACTGAAAATTTCAATATATGACTTGGCTTCTAAGAAACTATTTGTGAGGGACCCCACATAAACCGGAATACATATAATAGACATATATGGATTTTTTACGTGAATAATTTCTTGAAAGAACTAAAGGTGCAATTTTCATGACACATCAATAACATGTGTCTCATACTCTTGCTTTATGCCCCTTTTTACTTATTTTTGATATTTTCTGTTAGATCTGTGATGCAGTAGCTATTGCTAAAATTCTCAATGCAACACTCATGATACCGTATCTTGAAGTGAATCCTGTATGGCAAGACACAAGGTCAGTAAACTATATCTGTCCACATTTCCATATATTTACTTTTTCGTTTAAGTTGGAAATTAATATGTGGTCTTTTCTGTTTCTGCAGCTCCTTCACGGATATTTTTGACGTGGATCATTTTATGAATATATTGAAGGATGATATATCGATAATTAGGGAATTACCCGATGAATATGCATGGAGTACACGGGAATATTATGCTTCAGCTATTAGATCTACGCGAGTGAAAAATGCCCCTCTCCATGCTTCAGCAAGTTGGTATCTCGAAAACGTTGCTCCCGTTCTAGAGAGGTTGGTACATGGCGATAACAGTTCTGAAAGTATAAGTGTCAGGATTTAGAATCAATGTCCACTGCACAATTTTTAAACATCTGAATTGTGATTTTCAGCTATGGGATTGCTGCGATTTCACCATTTTCCCACAGACTAGCATTTGACAACATGCCGATTGAGATCCAACGCTTACGTTGCAAAGTCAACTTTGAAGCATTGGTTTTTGTTCCTCATGTTAGAAGTCTGGGTGAAGCACTGGTTAGTCGTCTCAGGTACCCAATTGTTGAAAGTATCGATGCAGTTGGGACCAAGTACCTTCGACAAGTTATTGACACTAAAGACGGCCATGGAGCGGGCAAGTTTGTTTCCCTACACCTCCGGTTTGACAAGGTACATATATAATCCTATTCTCATAATGATTCACACGTTAATAGATGACACATTGCGAGTAAAAGGAACATACCTTAAGGGCCGATGTTAAGAGTGCATAATCGAATACTCCATCTGTAACAAAATTATTATCCACCTATTATTTTGATATATACCAAAATTATTGTCCACTTCCAAGAAAGAGTAGTTTTGGTTAGTTGAGTTCCCATATTATCCCTAATTAATATCACACAATTCAAATAACAGATCTAATTATTCAAAGGGTAAAATTGTCATTATGGTAAATAGAATTTGTACTGTAGTAATTACTTTCTTAAATTTTATTGTTGTCTTATGAACAATTATTTTTAGAGGCAGTAAGTAGCGTTAACTTGTTACCTCATTCTGGTAATTAAAATCTGTAATAGTTACATTGGCCCTTAAACGTTGAGAGATATTGACTAAAAGTAGCATCCTTTTGCATGCAATTTGGCGATTTGCCCTTTGATATACATTCATCCTGAAATTTTGGTTAATTATGATTGAACTTTTCAGGATATGGCTGCACATTCAGCTTGTGATTTTGGTGGAGGAAAAGCCGAGAAAGTGGCTCTGGCTAAATACCGACAAGCGATTTGGCAAGGAAGAGTCATGAACTCACGGTTCACAGACGAAGAGTTGAGGAACCAGGGACGTTGCCCAATGACACCTGAAGAAATTGGACTATTGTTAGTTGCTTTGGGTTTTGACAACACTACCCGATTGTATCTTGCTTCACATAAGGTTTGTACTTTGTATAATCTATTTTGATCGCTATTGAAGGGTATTTTAGACATCTGACTTGTATATATGTAAACAGGTGTACGGTGGAGAAGCTAGGATCGCAGCCTTACGGCGACTGTTTCCATATATGGAAGACAAAAAGAGCCTCGCTTCCTCAGAAGAAAGGGCACACATAAAAGGAAAAGCTTCTTTGTCGGCTGCAGTTGATTATTATGTTAGCATGCATAGTGACATCTTCATTTCTGCTTCCCCTGGAAATATGCACAATGCAATGGTAAGCATCTTTGGCCTTGTTCTTATTTGCATCTTGAAACGTAATATCTGATTACATGAAAGTTAGTTGCAGCTGCAACAAAACTAATTATTAATGGATATGATAATATTACGTATTTATCCCTTCTGTTGACCAATTTTGAGAGATTTTTACCACAATTTCCAAAAATGTCTCTTTTACATAAATGTCATTTTGGATCATTATCTATCAGTCAATTCCTTAAACAATCCGAATATGTCAAACATTCAAACATCTGACTATCTATAATTACTACAAGAACCACATTCGACCACTAACATTGATCACTAAATTCACAGTTGGGACATAGAACGTACCTCAACATGAAGACAATAAGACCAAACATGGCTTTGTTGGGTCAAATATTCATGAACAAGAGCATGACATGGTCAGATTTCCAAGACGCTGTCGCGGAAGGTCAACGGAACAGGTTAGGGGAAATCAAGGAACGAAAACCAAAACAGTCAATATATACATACCCGGTTCCAGATTGTGTGTGTCAACAACGTTAAGGTAACACATTGTTGTTCCTCAAATTTGTGTAGTTCTGCATCCCACAAATATTGGTTGCGGGCTGTCATTACTTGAAATAAGGGCGTGTCATGGGTAGAGTTTTGGTTACACTGTATTTTTCCCACATCGGTTTTGTGTCAATAGGAGTTGGTGGGTTATAGCTGTTGTGTTACGGGAACATCAATACGTAAGGTATAGTGTAAAATACACGCTGTTGAGATTTAATGCTCGTGTTATGTATGTATAATATTTAGCTCTATACTGTAATTTATACTAATGAAATTTTTTGCTCATGCTATGTATGTATAACAATCATTTCTTTGATTTTGCGTTGTCCCATGCGTTGAAACTTGGAAGTTAACAAATCTCGATTCATATTGAGCATATTGAGCACCTAGCTGCAATTGAAAGTATAAAGGTTAATTTTTATCTAAATAACAAATCATGCAATCTCATCCATTCATTTTTTCCATCAAACAAAAAATATATTTTTCGCTTTTTTTTTAAACAACGTATCTTGTAAGCAGTGGCCTTCAAGTTCTGAAAAATACGTCGTCGCGACGAATTAAATTTTCTTTATAGATATCATGACATGAATTTTTTTTGTTAAATTTTTTCACCCACTAAAATCAGCATGTGATTTCACAAAGTTACATGTGATTTTAAAGTAATAATCACACGTGATTTTCCGAATCACGTGTGATTCATCGAGCAAAAATTTGAAAAAAAATCGTCGAAAGATATTGAAGTGCGTATCATATAAAGATAATTTAATTCAAATCGCTGACGGTATAATTAGTTTACGTAACGATTAACGGTTTGCGAGATATTTTAATTTTAAGAAAATAGATGAACATAGGTTTTTTTTTATTTGATAAGAAAGATGAATGGCTGAAATCGCATGGTTTGTTTTAAAAAAAAAAATTGTTCTGCATTGAAATATTTTCTAAAGGTTTTTATGTAAAAGTTACTGTAGTATTTCTTGACTTGTGAATTTATAATTAGCTAAAGATGAGAAGCAAGTTCAAAAACTTTGAAAGTAATATGAAAATAAGCCTAAAAAAGTAGCTTATGAATATAAACTGATAGCGCACAAGCTAATTAACCTATATATAAATTAAACAAACAGCTTCTTCATCATGAATGAATCTTTAACACATAAACATTAAATAAAAATTAAATTAAAATCAACTCTGAACTTGAAAATTACACATTCCACATTCTTTTCTTTTAGCATGGGGTACGGTGGCGACACCGCCAATCCGAGTTGTCCCTTGCCAAAATGCTGGCCACTGCACCGATAGGTGCCTTCGCCAAGTCGCTCGCTAATTTTTTGGCTTGTGCCAAATGACAGTTTTTCTTTCTTAAATTTGGTTTTTATGTTTTAATTGGATATGGTGAGTTCAAAAAGTGGGGTTTTGAATTGGGTTACTAGAGGGTGTTTTGGGAGTGTGAGTGCAAACGGAAAAAAAGTGAAGACGTTGAGATGACGTCTGATTTGACTTAAGTCACTGCACTGATGATCTTATATCAAGGTACAAAACACATAAAAACACTACCATTTTTTCTTGTATTTCTTGAACAAATGCAAAACTGACACCTTTGAATAGGCCACTGCCTAAACCCAACCATAAACACCATCTAAAACTGCCAAAAAAAAAAAAAAAAAAAAAAAAAAGGCCGGAAACTTTCACCGTTACTTTCTGCGGGTTCTATAACCTAGTAGATCAACTTCGAACCTTAACCTTGAATCCAGTAGGACGACAAATTTAAGTAGATCGATCTACAAATGGGTCAAGTCTGCATTTATAACGATCCACCTGTACCACCATTTCACTCATGCAATTGTGAATTCAATGCAGATGAACTTTCAAATGTACGTGATCATAATTTCGTATACAAGAACATAGTCTTTTTTTTCCCTAACCATTACGAGAGACCTTTGCAAACAATACTAGACCAAGCTTAAAATTCCCAGAGAACATGTCTATGCACCTTACATATGTTGGCTATTTTGAAAATTTTGCCTTGAGAGACCAAGAATGAAAATTAATTTTCAAATGTGATCAATGGTAGGACGCATTTCAATGTCTTTGGTTTTGTCTCGTTACGATGTACCTCAGCTTGAGCCTATATGGACTATATGAGATCATTCATTCATCAAAATTATTATTTTTGTATCAAAAGGGAAAGAAGAAATAAAATGCTTGGATGTAACATTGAATTCCGAAGAATGCATCTATGGACCTGACTAGGAAAATTGGAAGAAAGCCTGTAGGATTTTGACGGGGATAAGTACGTTTATGGATCTATAAACGGTTATCGTGAAATATCTTGTTTATGTATGGTGCGTCTCAATAATGTATATACACGTTACATTTGAATTTGTAGGGTTTAGAGGTTACTAGCCGGGTATCCGCGCGTTGCGGAGACGGATACCCGTGTGATTATACTTTTTGGTGATAGCAAGGTATTTTTGATCCATTAGTTTTAGAGAACAAAAAAAAAAAAAAAAAAGAATGTCTAACATATGTTATTAATTGAAAATTAGTTTGTTTTCTTACTTACGCATTTAGTAACATAATAAAAGATTTTATAGCGGGGTGCCTCTGTGATTATATGTTTTCATGATCTTAACTTTATATATGGCGATAACAATGGAACAACTTTCTGCACATTATTGCTTTAAAAATGACGAAACACATGCATCGCGATCAACGATGATCTGAAGCGATGGTCAACGATATTGCTAGTCGTTTTGGACGTGTAATATTATATATCGTTTAAGCATAGAGGGTGTTTTAAAATAGCGGTTTTAGTACCATATAGTGGTGTCTATATTGCTAAGTTGTGGTGGTAAATGGTGGTCCATTGCGTGGTCGAAAAAGGTGATGTAAGAAAGTCTGACTACATAAAAGATTGGTTTCTATGATCCGCTTAATGATTTGTAAATTTTAATTATTGGGTATTTTAAAGAAAGAAAAGATAAGATGATTTAAGCGCTATTGTTTTGTACCATATGGTATATTAAGTGTACTTTTGAATGAAGGGGTATTTTAATAATATTACTAATGAATTGTAAAATATCATCTAGGGGTTTTTTAAAGATATAAATAATAAAATGATTTCTGTATTATTGTTTTGTACCATTTGATATATTAATTGCACTTTTGAGTGATGAGATATTTTAATTATATTATTAATGATTTGTAAATTTCATTTAAAAGTGTTTTAATTAAAAGTAAATTAGATGATTTATGCATTCTTGTTTTGTACTGTGTTATATTAATTATACTTTTGAGTGAGAGTATTTTAGTGATATCATTAATTCTGGCATTAATATACACGAATGTTACAAGTTAATAAATGTTCAATTTTTCAGCAAACTATTAAAATCGTGCTTACAAGTTTAGCGGGTTATTTTTATTAGAAATGTTTTTTATCTTAAAAATTTTAAGGTTCTTTATTTAGAATGTCCTAAACACTTTATATAGTAGTATAAATAAGACTTTTCAAGGTTGTATATACATAGTTTTCATGATTTGTAAAATATATATGAGAGAGTATCTTTTTGCCGTGAACATATGTCAATCATCTAGTGATAAGTAACCAAGTTTAATACAAATGTATCTCTTTGCTTCCTTATTGGTTTGTTAGCTACTCAAACTCACGGGACACGTGTTTGTAGAAATCAAGGGAATAATGAAAAATTGTATTATTCAGATTCAATGAATTAAATATACTACATTACATTAAATAGGAAAATAACAAAACCTAACTTTAAATACTAGATGGGCCTAAACAACGGGCGGTAATGGCGCTTTTATTAACATCTCACCTCAAACTCACGTCTTCATTGAGAGTTTGACAAGCTTTAATTCAAGACAGACGAATCGAGACAACGGATCCAGGCGGAACAACAGCGAGACATACTCTGATTCGTGGCGAGAGAGATCCGAGCAGGTGAGCGAAGAGAAAATTCAGGCAAACAACAACATACACATGATCTGATTGGCGAGAGAGATCAGCAGATGTAGACGAAGAAGCGATTCAGAAGACAGACAGATGCAAAGCAGCGGCGATTGAGCGGACATTAGCAGACCAAAACCAGACGGAACCAGATACAGAACCACATGTGAAATCAAAACATGTTGTTGATCTCGAGATGCAACACATAACTACTCAAGACATAGTCGGATTAGTTAAGACTATTGCATCACGATACCCAACACAAACCAGTCACCAATGCAACACCAAGTATAACCAAACCAAACCGGGCTTCAAATTCTTCAAATCACGAAACCAATACTAATACCATACCAAAACTAATTCATAACCAAATGAACCAGCCATAATCCGTTACAACCTGAACAAATGAGAGAATACCAATAGATGCAAATTCTCCCTCAAACCGATGCAAAACCAAATACCGATAGTTTACGTTGAAATAAACCTAAGGTATAGAATACAAATAGAAAATGATTTAACAAACACCAAACGTTCGTCGACAAGAACCAATAAACAAACAAACCTTTTCTTTTATTTTCTTTTCTTTTTCATGGCTCTTGATACCATGTAGAAATTAAGGGAATACTGAAAAACTGTATTATGCAGATTCGGTGAATTACATAGACTACATTACATTAAATAGAAAAATAACAAACCCTAACCCTAAATACTAGATGGGCCTAAACCAACGGGCTGAGCCAATGAGCCTTATTAGCTAACAACGTTATCATTTTAGAGGCCACAACCATGCAAACTACTAACCCAAAATCCCAAACTAACTTTTGCGTCATTTTTCACATTTTTGTGTTATCATTTCTCATTTCATTTTCAGTTTTGACCTTGTAATCTTCTTTCTAGTTCTCTCTAATTCATTGTAATCATTCCACTTCCATATATCCAATAACAAATCATTCATCTAAACGATTTCGAGTCATGTTCTTAATTCTTTGATTCCTAATTGCTAGTTGGGTTTGTTATAATTGTTGTTTGTAATTCAGTGTGTTACATTTGGTATCAGACCTCGCTCATGGAAAAAGCTCAAAGAAATTCCACCATTGATTATGTTAGGAAGTTGTTATAGTCAGTTAGCCGTTACAACTCTTGTTAGTGTCTTCCCAATCACAAATATGTCATTCTTTAATCCATTTCAGTTTCTAAATCGCAAATACGTGTTGAGTTTGTTGTAATCAAGTTGTGTAGTCAATCTTGGAATTTTTTTTGTGCCATAATCAAGAAAGCATTTACAGAGTGTAAAAATGGTGGGAACAAGATCATCTTTGGCATTTGGCAGACCTAATACTGGAAATAATGGTAATGACAATGGTGATAACTTAGGGGGTGGATGAAAACACTAAAGCTTGGGTTAAACAATTGCTTGAAACCACCATGGCAGGTATAAACACTCAACTATAAGAAGTTACCACTAATATGAGTAATATGTTAATTCAACATGATTATGTGGCTAGAGATGTTAATAGGATGAAAAATGGAGAAAGAAATAATGGAAATAAGCCGTTACAATTTGGCAGAATCACTAAATTAGAATTTCCTAAGTTTCATGACACTGATGTTAGAGGTTGGTTGTATAGGTGTCAACAATTCTTTAATGTAGAAGAAGTTTATGATTTGGATAAGGTCAAATTAGCTTCAATTCATTTCTATGATAGTGCAATAGTTTGGCATCAGCAGTTTGAAAGAACTCATGGTGATTCAGTAGGTTGGAATGAGTATACAACTGCTTTGTTGGCTAGATTTGATACTGAGTTTGACGATCCATTGTCCAAGCTTAAGAATCTGAAAATATGAGACTTCTATGCAAAAGTATCAAGATAAGTTTGAATTGTTGTTGAACAAGGTAGATGTATGCCACTAGTTTATTTTTTAGGAGGAATGCCACAAAGTATTTCTTTGCTTGTAAGGATCTTTAAGCCCTAATCCTTGTCTGACAAGTCTATGCAAACTGCAAGAAGCTACTAAAGCTGCTCATAAGGCTAGGCAAAGTGTCATTTTGCCTTTACCCAAAACTAATGTTGTCCAAAATAGTTATGGGAATAAAGGTAGTTATGTGCCTGCAAGAAATCAGTCAAACACATTAGCATTACCTGCTAATAGGTCTAACAATGTAGCTGCAACACCTTCAAGAAAGTATTTGTCACAAAAAGAGTTTGATGATAAGAGGGCTGAATGGTTGTGTTTTTATTGTGAAAGTTTGTGCCTGGTCACAAGTTGTCACACCCCGCTAAAGCGGAAACACAGAATGTAACAGGTAAAGGCACAAGCATAAGATAATAGAACATGCCATCATTAAGTTTAAGGAAATAGTACATTATTACAATATTGTTTTAGCCAACTTCAGCAATAGAAACATAAGTCTTAGTTTTCAAAAGATAATGTCTTATTACATAACGACAACAAAGATGACATGTGAAGACCCCTTTATGCAAATGCCTTCATGAGAATGCTTACTGACGATCACCTGAAATGCAATAGAAAACGGGTCAATTATGAAAATAGTTGGTGAGTACACATGTTTTATATATTACGAAAACCTTTTTAGAGAAAGTCCTCATGGAAAATATCCTGTCAATCCATCCTGTTACAAGTCCCACCCATACAAGACTTGAAACATATAAGTTCACATACATTTTCATAATAAAAGTAAGTTCTAAGCCTTTGGGAAAATTTCCACATAGTAAAGGTGATGGCAACCCATCATGTTACAAGTCCCGCCCATACAAGACTTATAACCTATGGATTCACAACCCATTGCATAAAAGATAGTACTCTTATAGCCAAAACACACTTGGTCTTAATAATTTTCAATAAAAACACAATGTATATGATATAGTTATGCAACATAAGCCACTACAATAAATAATATGCATTCCGTTGACAAGGGAAAGAGATATTGGCCGACCTCTAATAGCGCTATCCATACTATCTAATGCTTCATCGACAAGGGAGCCGTACGAACGGTACGTATAAATTGGAGTGTGAACGGCAAACCAATCGGGGACTAACAATATGAATGTACAAACGGTAAAAACTATTATATATAATTCAAATAAGAAGCACATCAAGTTCAAAAGTACGTCCAATCATAAGTTCAAAATGTACCAAAGAGTTCAAAACAAGTCACGAGAGTTCAAAATATAACATAAGGTTCAAAAGCAATTTCAAAGAGCTCAAGTAAAAACACAAATCATGTACTTCACCCCCAAAATACAGTGAAAACAGTAAATAGGGGCTATAATTACTCTCCTTAAATTCGGAGAGTGACAAGAGACAATAACGGATACAACGGACAAGGAAAACCCGACGAGCACATGAACGAAAATGACCAAACACGAACTAGGAACCCAACGAATGTGTTTCTCTAAATTTGACCTAAAAAAAGTAACACGACACTCATTAGACCCTCAACGATATGCTCGGGCTCGACGATGAAAATACCAAGTCAAATATACAAGTTATGTCACAAAATCACACTTTGATCAAATGACACAAAAACACATATTTTCCGTGTTTTCGGGTCATAATGGGTGGTCATTTGCGAGTTATACTCAACCACTGATCGAGCTCTTAAAGTATGTGTTAATAACGTGTCTTGGGCATCTCCTATAATTTTGTGGAACTTTTAAAGACTTCTACCGGCCTTTCATTCCGACTCAAAAGTGGTCAAATTTGGACATCTGAAAGTATTTTGAATGGAAGAGGACTAGACAAAAGTATTATGGTTGTCGATAACAAACGTAAAATCATTTTAACGAAACAAATAAAATACGTAAATGGTTTGAGCCAATAGTTTTCTAACACACTTAAGTTTTCACATAAAACACTAAAACAAATATAAGTGATTTTATGATTTAATAATACATATGTACAACAACTAGTGTTTACATATTGGGTAAATATATACATAACTAGTATGTATTATAATGGGTAATATAAATGGGTAGAAACTTAAGTATTTGACCCATTGACCAAATACATTGAATGTAGTTGGGTACAACCCAAAGTCCATGACCCATACCCATGGAGCTTGACCCATAACCCATTGCATGACATCATGCTTAAGTTATACATGGTTTTAATCCATGGCCCATAGTTTTAATCCATGAACCATGGACTAGATGCATTGCATCTTATAGATACATTGTATCTACTCTGATACCATGATCCATAACCCATGACCCATGACCCAAAAACCATGGGCAAAAGGAGCGTCCCACGGATCCCAATATACATGGACGGATCCTCAGTGAGGATCCGTGGAACAATAGATACTTTTCTTCTATAAATAGTGAGCCATTTCTTCCTTTTGGGTTGCCACTCCCACACATACTTTCCCCAAGTATTGTAACCTTCTAACCACAGATCCTAAGGGATCTTTCTATGTAGTTTGTCTTTTGTTTTGTGTGATTCTCTAGGTTCCTCTTAAAGGCGAGATCACCACTTCTTGAAGTCGAGCAAGCTCAAGTCCATGAGTTGCCATGCTTCGTCATCATCAAGACTACTGAGGTTCTCTTGTTGATACTTCTTTCTTCCTCCATAGAAGTGTTGTGTCCAAGGCATTAGTGAAGGATGCCGAAAGAGTCAAGATGAAAGCATTAGTGAAAGGTGCTTAACGTCCGTGTCAAAAGCATTAGTGAAGAATGCTAAAGGTCCAAGTCGAAAGCATTAGTGAAAGGTGCTAAAGGTTCGTCAAAGGGCATTAGTGAAAGATGCCTAGGAGTCAAATCAAGTGGCATTAGTGAAGGATGCCAAGGTCGTATATTAGATGAGGTGCATCGTTATACAAATAGTGATAGTTTGTTTCCAAGGATGTTGATATCCTTGATGGTGTTGTAATAAGGAGTGGGTCTCCTTTGGGGTTAGGTGTTGTGTAGTGTTGGGTAGTAGTTCCTCCATTGTAATGGAACTCGGTACTTAGCCTAGTACCGGATAAAGGGTAGGCGACGTTGTGGTAGGTGTGGTTCTCCTTGGTGAAAGAACCCGGTGGTTAGCCTAGTACCGGAAAAAAGAGTAGGCGACGTTGTGAAGGCTTCTCCGCCATAAGGAGTTGGTGTCGTGTAGTGATTACGAACTCTCGAGTAGGTGACTCGGGGAGTGGAGTAGGGCAAGGAAGGTGTCCTTGTAGCCGAACCACTATAAATACTCGTGTCGTGGTTATGTGCTTCTTACTCTTTATCTTTCATTACACTTTTATATATCTATCTATCAATGTCCAACATACACATCTAAATAGATTGACATAAGTCGATCTAAATATTTTAAAACAAAGTTTTAATTGGTAAAACTATTCAACCCCCTTTCTAGTTTTCCACAATTGGCATCAGAGCTTCGTTACCAAGTTTCTTAGAGTATGCTGTACTTTAAAAACTTGATACGATCCGTGTATGTTTGAAAACTACAAAGAAGGAAATCTTTTAAAACATATTTTTTCTCATGTTGGATATTGAAAGATTATTCTAACATTTTCTTTTCAAGAAATCTTCATGCTAGGATCTCTCCAAAACCTTCATTTCTATTCAAAGAATAATGAAGTCAACTTTCAAGGAAGAACCTAAAAGTTATCACAACCTACTTATTCTAAGTACAACGGATTACTTTAAGAGCTCATGATGTATTTTTGGTCTTATGTCTTCACAAACCAAAATCAAGAGCATAGAGGTATGTTTACTCTTCATTAGCTAGCTTACTTCTACATGAATATGTTGATACCATTTTTTTCTTAATTGCTAGTCATTTAAAAGTCTCTTTTCGCCACTTTCCCGACTTACTCATCATCGGGAATAGTATTCCTTTTGATCTCGTCAAACTAACGCCGTCGTCACAAATGGATCCTCGATAATTAATTTATCAAATCCCGTTGACCAAAATTTTTTTAACCCCAAAACTATTTTTGTTCCATAAGCTATTTTATAACTTATTACAAAAATAATGCCAAACACTCTTTTACGTCTCAATGGCGGATCCTCTAGTTGTACTAGCGGATCCCTTATACAAGGATCCGGGAACCGTGGAATGAAACCACTATCGCTTTTCAAAACCAACCACCGCTCATTTTCCTCTCCTCACAAAACACAAAAACGACCCAAGAGCTGGTTTCATCTTCATAGGACTCCATATCCTCAAGCATTCTTCTCTAGAACATCATTGTAAGTAATTACACTAACATGTTCTAATTTTCATCATCCTCATCCTAGGGTTTATGGTTTCTCAATTTTTAATCAATTGATAAAATTAGGTTTTCCAAAATTGATCATTAGAAAGGGTTTTCACATAACTAAGATTACATTGTGTTTACAACATTGTTAATACAAATCAAAACCATAAACCCATCTCAACAAATTTGGCCTAATTGGAATATTTGTGTTTCTAGGACCAACCATGCCTAAAGCCACCCAACAAGACCACCATGATACTGTCCATTACGTCACCCATTTCTATCGGAAAGAGGGATTGTCAAAAACGTATCGCAAAATCATCAAAAGACTTGAAAAATGACTTATCCACGAAGGTCGTGTGGTCAAGGAATGTTTCCTTGAAGATACCGACATTCGTCAAGTCTTCTCGGCAATCAACTTTGATTGTCTTCTTGATATTGATGAACAAATTTGTCCGGTTTTCATCTTTGAATTCTACAAAAGCGTTAGGATCATTCGAAACACCGATGATAGCATTTCAATCGCCTTCATCATCAATAAACGAAACTTCACTCTACCTCTCAACACATTTGCTCAAATCCTTCGCATTCCTTGTGAAGGAATTTGTATGTACTCTCAAGATTGGGCAATATCCACTCAATCTTTTGCTCTTGATCCCAAACCAATATACCATACTCCTCTTGATGAACCCGAAACCATTCGAGACACTATTTTCAAAATTAGAGCCGACCAATCACGTCTCAACCGAAACAAAAAGCTCATTCACCGTGATCCCTTTCAAATGGAACTCTTCGAAATGCACCCCATTTTTAGAAAATGGGAAGAAATTCTTAGGGAAAACGTCATTAGCTTAGTCGGTAACAAGGATCATCCAAATGCATGTCTCGTGCAAATGATTTATTGCCTTATTCACCAAAAGCCATTTAATCTCGCCTATTACATGGTGAAGAGAATGGCCGGAGTATTCAAAGTTGCCAACATGGTACTTCCGTATGGTATGCTCCTAACACGACTTTGTAAGTATGTTAGTGCATTGCAACCATCTCCTATCAACGATGATCATTTCCTTTCCGATCACGTCATGGTACCTCTTACCAAACAACCCCCTAAATGGTTCATGGTCAATGGAAGAAAACCTAAGGCTCTCCCGGACTCCTCGGACGAAGAAGAAGAAGAAGAAGAAGTAAATGTCAACCCCGAAGCTAACATCGACTTGGACCCCTTTGACTACTATCAACAACTTCCAACTCTTCCAAACGAGACCGCGGAATTCAAACAATTAAAGGGTATAATTCAAAACCTAGCTAACTACGTCATGAAGTCGGGAAAGAGGAAAAGAAAGGATTGACGAAAGAGACTTTAGGATTATGCTTGTTTTTAGACATTTTATTTGTGTATGAATGATTATGTTTTAGCACGCTTGTTTGTGTTATCTTGGATATTATCATTACTACTATTATCTATGATATGATTTATGTGATAACATGTTTATGTTGTTGTTAAGTTTAATGGTTATTAGTGTATATAGTTTGGTGCAAAATCGCATTACCTTCTGTGATGGTTCTGATCTGCAGATGCTGGATCCCTAGGATTAGCCTAGACGGATCCCTCCTCTGAGGGAACCGTGGGATCCGTGACAACAGATGAGCAATACAGATTCCCATACATCAAAACAGCTCACTAGATCACTTCACACTAGCTAAACATAAGACCTTAGAACCAACTAAGTCTTCTTCAAGCATTTGAAAGCTTCACACTCACCCATAGCTTACCTAGGATCTAATTCAAAGTGCTTTTGATTTATCAACTCATCAAAACTCACCATATTTCCGCTTCAATACTCACACATTGTTTCTCACATCTCAAAACTCTTAGGTGGATATATTTATCAATTTTAGGAAATTGTTTCTAGTCATCCTTATCTCAAAATGGGTCAAAAACTAGTTTTTCAATTCTTTTATTTTTTGAGGATTTTCAAACTCCATCTCAAGCTTACATCTGATCTCTAGGATCATTTATTATGACTTGACACCATCAAAATTCCTAGTGTCATCCTTGAACACCCATTGGTGATCATAAAGTCTCATTTTCCTTCCATAAAAGGCAATCATTAGCTACATCACTCATTGCCCTTGATCATTCAAGTACCCTTTCATTCAAGACACTTAGATGGACTGAAACACTCAAGAAGGTATAGGTATTAGACCTTACAAACATCATTGTTATCTTTTCTTAGCTGCTGAGAGACGGATCCCTAGGATTAGCCTAGACGGATCCCTCATTGGAGGGAACCGTGGGATCCGTATGACAGATTCATGTCAACTCTAGCTAAAACAATCATTTCAAGCTCATCTTGCTAACTTGAACACTCCATCTCATCTTAATTAAGTTCCTAGATCAGTACAACTCTGAAGTTGACTCTTGTGCATGCTAATCATCACATTCCAAAGAATCTTAGTGGCTTAAGTCTTGAATGCACTTGCCAAATTCCTCCCTTTATAAGTCATCTTGCTAGAATTCCTTAGTCATCAAACACAACATAATTCTCAGCAATTAGAAACATCTTCTTTAGTCATTTCATCATGAGGAAAGCTCCTAGTGCTAACTCATCCACCCAAGAACCACCCAAGAAACTTGCTCGTGTTATACACAAAATTTCCTCAACCGAATCATCTCCGGTCAAATCCACAAATGCTAGGATTTCCCCTCCACCAACTCAACCAATCAAACCAATCCCCAAGAGGATTGTTCCCACAAAAATATCATCACCAAACTCTACAATTCCTACTAAACCAAACACACCCTTTTCAACCCAACCAACATCATTGGTGCCTAGAGCCATATCATTTAACACCTCACAATCATCTCCACATTCCTACAACTTAGAGGACTTACCCCCTAGGCCATCTCATCCTCCACCATTACCAACACACTCTTCACTAGAGAAGATTGTACAACAAAACCAAGGTGTTGAATCAACACTTGCACCGATGTCCATTTCTCCATTTCCCTCTAATGGTCCATTTTGGATTATGAGGAGACATCAAAGTCAACCACCCGACCACATGGAAGTTGACACTTCCCTACCTCCACCATCAACCCTTGTTGAGCCACCACTTAATGTGCCTCCACCAATCGCTCCATCATTTGAGGATCCTCAACCTTCTTCACTTGAACCTCCACAAGTCGCTCCATCTTTACCACCATCTTTTCAAAACCATGACAAGGATTGCTATCATTGTCAACATGTTGAAGGGTTGATACATGAACTACGTGAGAGCAACGTTTCATGTTTTATCACCTCCTCGAACGTTTCGATGAGGTCAACAAACCTAAACAACCATGAGCCTAAGGATTAAAATGGTGTCCTAGTCTCAAACTTAACTTAGATCGTTTAGGAATTCCATTTCATGTTTAATCATCTTCTTGAAAGATAGGACCCAATCAACAAGTCTACTCATCCTTAGACTCAAGCACATTGTTGCTTCTTAAGTTTTAGTCACTTATTAGTATTAGTAGAATATGTATTACATGGCTAAATCATTCTCTTAGTTTTTAGAGATTTGTTGATTATCTCTTATGTTTTATTGAATGATAGTTTATATGCCATATTGCTTTGAGTATATGTTTGTTGCTTGAATACATATCTCACTTTGATGTTAACATTATTTGTTATATCACCATTCTTTGAAATCGTCATCGATAGACGGATCCTCTATTTTGCCTAGACGGATCCTCCAGGAGGGAACCGTGGGATCCGTGCAACAAAGACCAATTTTCTACTAACTTGAGTCTTATTTGCGGAAATTATGCACTATATACTTGTTTTCTAACCTTTGTTTTGTAGATTTTCAAAATACACATGAAGACTTTGACACCCTAAGCTAGGGGAGCTTTGTGTCAAACCATACATTGCAAAACCATTTGCAATATAATCCTCATATGGATTACATTTCATTACGTCCCTTTGCAAAGTTGCAATCATCAAGGGGAGCATTATCGTCACTAAGACGAAACCACTTGCAAACATAGTTGCAATGCATTAGCTTAATAGTTTTATTTACTTGACGCCTCACAAAGGGATGGACTCGTCAAGGGGAGTTAAGACGAGAACTTTTCCGTCACTTGCTTTCTAGATTTTTCCTCTTTACATGTTTTCTTAAAACATTGTGTTAGTTTCTTTTCGACGCTCTTTTGTTTCGACAAAAGGGGAGAAGAGAGTAAAACTCAATTCAAACTTTTACAATTTTAGTTTTCCTTAAAATAATTTTATGTTTTGTCATCAACAAAAGGGGAGATTGTTAATACAAATAAGCCTTAAAACGTTTATTTATATTTTACGATCTTCTAATGTTTTGTCGATAACAAATGTAAAATCATTTTAACAAAACAAATAAAATACGTAAATGGTTTGAGCCAATAGTTTTCTAACACACTTACGTTTTCACATAAAACACTAAAACAAGTATAAGTGATTTTATGATTTAATAATACATATGTACAAAAACTAGTGTTTACATATTGGGTAAATATATACATAACTAGTATGTATTATAATGGGTAATACAATTGGGTAGAAACTTAAGTATTTGACCCATTGACCAAATACATTGAATGTAGTTGGGTACAACCCAAAGTCCATGACCCATACCCATGGAACTTGACCCATAACCCATTGCATGACATCATGCTTAAGTCATACATGGTTTTAATCCATGGCCCATAGTTTTAATCCATGAACCATGGACTAGATGCATTGCATCTTATAGATACATTGTATCTACTCTGATACCATGATCCATAACCCATGACCCATGACCCAAAACCCATGGGCAAGGGAGCGTCCACGGATCCCCATATTACACTGGACGGATCCTCAAGTGAGGATCCGGGGATCCGTGGAACGAAGAGATTGTTTTCTTCTATAAATAGTGAGCCATTTCTTCCTTTTGGGTTGCCACTCCCACACATACTTTCCACAAGTATTGTAACCTTCTAACCACTGATCCTAAGGGATCTTTCTATGTAGTTTGTCTTTTGTTTTTGTGTGATTCTCTAGGTTCCTCTTAAAGGCGAGATCACCACTTCTTGAAGTCGAGCAAGCTCAAGTCCATGAGTTGCCATGCTTCGTCATCATCAAGACTAATGAGGTTCTCTTGTTGATAGTTCTTTCTTCCTCCATAGAAGTGTTGTGTCGAAGGCATTAGTGAAGGATGCCGAAAGAGTCAAGATGAAAGCATTAGTGAAAGGTGCTTAACGTCCGTGTCAAAAGCATTAGTGAAGAATGCTAAAGGAGTCAAGACGAAGGCATTAGTGAAAGGTGCCATTCGCAAGGGCATTAGTGAAAGATGCCTAGGAGTCAAATCAAGTGGCATTAGTGAAGGATGCCAAGGTCGTATAATCGATGAGGTGCATCGTTATACAAATAGTAATAGTTTGTTTCAAGGATGTTGATATCCTTGATGGTGTTGTAATAAGGAGTGGGTCTCCTTTGGGGTTAGGTGTTGTGTAGTGTTGGGTAGTAGTTCCTCCATTGTAATGGAACTCGGTACTTAGCCTAGTACCGGATAAAGGGTAGGCGACGTTGTGGTAGGTGTGGTTCTCCTTGGTGAAAGAACCCGTGGTTAGCCTAGTACCGGAAAAAGAGTAGGCGACGTTGTGAAGGCTTCTCCGCCATAAGGAGTTGGTGTCGTGTAGTGATTACGAACTCTCGAGTAGGTGACTCGGGGGTGGAGTAGGGCAAGGAAGGTGTCCTTGTAGCGAACCACTATAAATACTCGTGTCGTGGTTATGTGCTTCTTACTCTTTATCTTTCATTACACTTTTATATATCTATCTATCAATGTCCAACATACACATCTAAATAGATTGACATAAGTCGATCTAAATATTTTAAAACAAAGTTTTAATTGGTAAAACTATTCAACCCCTTCTAGTTTTCCACTACCGCGTAACTC
The DNA here is from genome assembly GCA_022545495.1 of Chrysanthemum lavandulifolium. Classification (NCBI taxonomy): domain Eukaryota; kingdom Viridiplantae; phylum Streptophyta; class Magnoliopsida; order Asterales; family Asteraceae; genus Chrysanthemum; species Chrysanthemum lavandulifolium. The sequence goes on along the minus strand of CM040246.1, from coordinate 130,175,688 downwards.
CCAACTAAGGTTACGTCGTAATCATCTAGGTCAAGAAATATTTCGCGCCTCCATCAACTGCGCCGTAACTCCTCACAAGCATTACGCCGTAGTCCACCTAAAAGAGTTCTATATTGAAGATATGGCGTAACCTTTCCCAAGTGTTACGCCGTAACCTACTTAACGAGAGTATCATTTGGAGGATTATCGAAGTTACGGCGTAACTCTCAACTCAAGTTACGCCATAACTAGGATCGTGCCTATAAATACAAGCCCAAATTTATGCATTTTACATCATTCACTCACAACTCAAAGTCAGAGAACGTGAAGAGGGTTCCAAAGGCAGATCATTCGGAGCATACGGAGCCATATTGCCTTCAAGAATTGTTTAGTCCTTAACTCTAGTGGTGGAGATTTGTGTAACAGCCAAGCTTATGATAGAAAACATGTTATGATTCTGCTTTGAGTGATCACCCCGAAATTGACACTTAGACTAGATGAGAGAAAATGAGTGTTTTGTTCCCATTTCGTGAGGTGTTCGACTTTGATTTATTCTAGAATAAGGGATTTTTAAACTCATATCTTCCAGGTAATGGGGGATATCTTTTTGGAAAATTTTCTAATAAGGTCTACTTGATGGCAAGTAGAGTTCAAGTGGGGGGATATTTGATAACATCAAATAGTCCTGACTTTTAAGTGTCAATTTCCCCTGATAATGCTCATATTTTATATCATTTATATGGATTTACGCTTGTATTCCTTTATATTTCACTTTCAGGTAAATTATGAGCATTTGAGCTTGAGAGGAGCGGATTTGGAGATTTTCCTAACGGTTTATGATAGTATGCTCCTCATGAAGAAGCTACAGCATAACTTAGTCTCTCACATTACGCCATAGCCAATACTTTATCTTGGATTGCCTACTTAACAGCAATAACGGCGTAACTCCCAACTAAGGTTATGCCGTAATCATCTAGGTCAAGAAATATTTCGCGCCTCCATCAACTACGTCGTAACTCCTCATTATCATTACGCCGTAGTCCACCTAAAAGAGTTCTGTATTGAAGATACGGCGTAACCTTTCCCAAGTGTTACGCCGTAACCTACTTAACGAGAGCATCATTTGGAGGATTATTGAAGTTACGGCGTAACTCTCAACTCAAGTTACGCTGTAACTAGGATCGTGCCTATAAATACAAGCCCTAATTTATGCATTTTACATCATTCACTCACAACTCAAAGTCAGAGAACGTGAAGAGGGTTCCAAAGGCAGATCATTTGGAGCATACGGAGCCATCTCCAAGGGAGGAATCACTCCATATCGATAAGCATTAGCGATCATTTCTATCTTTTACTTTTGATTCATGTCTTTCATTATGTTAAACATCGAATTCATCATTTCTTTAATATGATCGGCTAAGCACCTTTGGTGCTAGCCTAGTTATGATTCCTTGAATGCATTGTTTATGTTTTCATGCTTCTGTATAATTGTTTCTAGTATATGCATGCATAGTTCGTTGGTGTTACCCTAGCTTCGGTAGTTTTGAAATGAGGTCGTATCTAGTTGCTTAGGAGAATTGACCAACTGACCCTAAGTAGTTAGGTAGAGTTGGGAAGGGTAAGAATTGACCAACTGACGAACCTTCCTCGCTTGTGCGAACTGACCAAATAATCACCGGTCGTCCGGATAAACTTAAAAAGTTAGGGATGGGTGTCTAAGAAGCTAGCACCCGGGCACTCATTATTTCGAATCTTGCATGTAGGGTACTTAATGACTTGGCTTAGGCGACTAAAAACCACTCGACTCCCAAGGGGTAAACCTTTGACGTCAGGTAGGAGCCTTTGTTGATAGGTTAGGACGAATTGACCAAATGATGTCCTAGCGACTTAAACCCTCACTTGAATCAGTTGGAAGTAATAAAACGTAGACATTACACGATAGGATGAGTAACTAGGTTAGCACACTTTCTCTCTATTGATCACAACCTCTATTTATTTTACGCTTTTATTTCTTGCTTTTAGTTCAATTAATCATTTCTACCTCAAACCAGTTAAAATCAGTGACACATAGACTTAATATAGAATCCACTCACATAGCTCTTGGGACGACCTCGGTTTTACCGATTACTACACTACACATGACCGGGTATACTGCCCGTGAGTGCATAAGGTAGACCATAGGTAAACGAGACAATTATAAATATTAAAACCTGGTTAGAAATCCTGCATCAAGTTTTTGGCGCCGGTGCCGGGGAGTTATATTAGGATTTTTGTTAAGTTATTTTATTTTTGTTTTTGTTCATTTTTAAAATTTCTCACAATTTCCTTTTAGTTTCAGGTACCATGGCAGTTGTGGACGTTGATAACCTCACTCTCTAGGAATATTTGGCTATGACTAGGGATGAACAAGGGCCGGGGCTCGTTTGGCCGGCTATTGGAGTTGAAGTCCGTTTTGAGATCAAAGAACATTTTATGAGGGAGCTACGTGCTAACCCTTTCTCCGAAAATAGAGACGAAGATGCTTACGAACACGTTGAAAATGTATTGTACATCGCAGGCCTTTTCAACACACCTGGTGTTTCTCATGACGCGGTTATGCTCCGAGTATTCCCTATAACACTTATTGGGGCAGTAAGAAGATGGATTGATAGATTTCCCGCTGGGGCGGTTGATACATGGGCTCTCCTAAAGAAACATTTCATTCAAAGATATTGTCCTCCTTCGAAAATATCAGGTCAACTCATGGAGATCCATAATTTTAAGCAAGAAGGTGATGAGACGTTGTATCAAGCTTGGGATAGATACAATGATCTTCTTTACAAGTGTCCCACTCATGACCTAAACCGCCAACAAAAGGTCAATATTTTCTACAAAAGGTATCAACGTTGCTACAAGACAAATGTTGGACAATCAAAGACCGATTCCTGGGATGACCGCTACTCTTGCCATTGAATCCATTCAAAAAATGGTTGATCATTCTCAAAAGTGGCACGATGGAGGAAGCCATAAAAGTTTAGGAGGAAGTCTTGAGGGTATTTCCGCCATTACAGATAAGCTTGAAAATCTTGGTCGTGACATGCTAAAGCTCAAGGAAAGTGTGCACGCTATCCAAGTGGGATGTGAAAGCTGTGGTGGAGGACATCTCACTAACAATTGTCCTCTTATTGACGATGACAGTAAAGTTGAAGAAGTGAAATATGGTGAAGTAAATAGACCGTTCCAAGGGTCAAGTGGAAACAGGAATAGTTATCGTGGAGGACCTCTGGCATATTAAAATCATGGACCTTTTGGGTAAAGAAGGTCTAATCTGGAGGATACGATCAGCAAGTATCTTGAAGACTCGACTAAGAGACAAAAGGAGCAGGAGGAATGGCTAAAGAACTTCCAAGAAAACGCAAACAAGAGCCTTTTTAGTCATGACGAATCGCTAAAAAATTTGGAAACCATGATTGGTAAACTTAGCGATGAAGTACAAAGAAGGAATGAAGCACAAGAAAGCATAGCGATAGCATGCAAAGCTATTTTTTTTCAGAAAAAGATGCATCTAACGATAGCTCTAGCCTGATGCAGGAAACTGAAGCTGGAAGTTTTGACAGAAGCCAGTTACGTCGTAACCAAACATCCGAATTACGGCGTAACTGGAATACTTGGCCTGGCGAATTTCTTGAATTTGATGAATCAGGAGCCAAAGTCATTGACACTTGGCCTGGTAATCCGAATATGGTCCTAAAATCTCCATCCAAGAAGAAGTACCACTGGTACAAGGCAATACCAGTGGACAATGATAAATGGTACGACCTTTGGGCTTCGTGTAACCCTCATAATGACATTTGCGATGGAGGAGACGACAAAGAAAGGGTTAAAAATAACAAGTACATGTGGTCTACAGCAAACGATGATGAAAGGTTGATGAGATTCTCAATCGAGGACATAGAGGAACCCCCTATTAAACACTACTGCAATCCGATAATGATCATGGAAGATGAATCTACGCGAGCATGGCCTACATGTAATCCATTTCACGAGTATTGTAATGGGGGTGGAAATATGAAGGTTGAAGAGTGGATATGCCCCCATGAGCTAGAAAGACATGATATCAAGTTTGGAAATCTACCTTTTCATGATTTATGATAAGATTCGGGGATGCTATTATTAATGCAGGTCTACTAAGGAAGCTCCTGCAAACCACTCGACTCCCAAGGGGTAAACCTTTGACTTCAGGTAGGAGCCTTTGTTGATAGGTTAGGACGAATTGACCAAATGCTGTCCTAGCGACTTAAACTGTCACTTGAATCAATTAGAAGTAATAAAACATAGACATTACACGATAGGATGAGTAACTAGGTTAGCACACTTTCTCTCTATTGATCACAGCCTCTATTTATTTTACGCATTTATTTCTTGCTTTTAGTTCAATTAATCATTTCTACCTCAAACCAGTTAAAATCAGTGTCACATAGACTTAATATAGAATCCACTCATATAGCTCTTAGGACGACCCCGGTTTTACCGATTACTACACTACACACGGCTAGGTACACTGGCCGTGAGTGCATAAGGTAGACCATAGGTAAACGAGACAATTATAAATATTAAAACCTTGTCAGAAATCCTGCATCAGAATTAATCATTGAACCAGATCCAGAATTGCAGTTATGCATGTTGGAAGGAGGGGAATAAGAGTATGTATTGAACAAAATTACAAACAATAATGAGACACCCTAAATTTCCCTCAATGCTTTAATAGGTTTGACAGGTTATAGAACCATGAGAGTAATTGGCCACTTCGGGAAACAAAAATTGGACGTACTCATTGACTCTGGGAGGACTCATAATTTTGTGGATTTCTTCACTGCAAAGAAATTGGGGTGCGAAATAAGTGAAATTGAACCGCTGCAAGTATCTGAGGTTGATGGAAACAAAATAACCGGTAGCATGTGTAGGAAGTTCACTTGGAAGATCCATGATGAAACCTTTACCACTGACGCAATGCTTTTACCATTAGGTGGTGTGAAATGGTTTTGGGAGTGCAGTGGTTAGCAACTTTGGGAGATATTATGTGGAATTTTGACTCTTTAAGGATGCTGTTTGTGTACAAGGGATGATCAATGGCCTTAAGAGGAACAACTAAGTCTCTTATGTAGAGGTTTTCTGGGAAACAACTGTCACATGTATCTCAGAAGTCTGCAAGTCTATCCACTATGAATCTCTATGTACCAACAGCTTCAGCTTCATTTATGTCTTTGAATGCTTCTCATGAGTCTGTGATGAGCCAAGATGAGCAGAAGTCCTTAACAGATTTATTGACAGAGTTTGAAGATGTGTTTGCTTTGCCTAATGCTTTACCACCAAAGAGACAACATGATCACAGAATTCAGCTGAAGGAAGGTGTCACTCCTGTCAACATTAGACCTTATAAGCATCCACCTCCATAGAAAGATGATTTAGAGTCAATGGTGCAGGGACTGTTGGATGCCAAAGTAATCAGACCAAGCAATAGCCCTTTCTCCGCTCCAGTTGTTATGGTAAAAAATAAGGATGGTACTTGGAGAATGTGTATTGACTATAGGCAATTGAATAATTTGACCATTAAAGACAAGTCCTATATTCCTTTGATCGAAGAGCTGATAGATGAACTACATGGTCAAAGGTGTTTTCAAAGTTGGACTGAAGGTCTGGATACCATAAGATAAAAATGGATGAAAATGATATTGCCAAGACAACTTTTAGAACTCATGAGGGACACTATAGTTCATGGTGATGCTATTTGGTCTAACTAATGCTCCCTCAACTTTTCATTCTCTGATGAATCATGTTTCCAAGCCCGTTTTAAGGAAGTTCAATTTTGTATTTTTTTTATGATATCCTGGTTTATAGTGCTAATGTGAAAGACAAAATGTTATGTTCGAGGTCCACTCTATCAATAATGTGGGAAAACATGCTATATGCTAAACAGAGTAAATGTGTGTTTGGCACTTCACAAGTGTAGTATTTAGGACATGTTATTTAAGACAAAGGAGTGGCTACAAATCCTGCTAAGATAGTTGCTATGGTAGAATGGCCTTTTCCAATCACCATCAAACAATTAAGAGGTTTTATGGGTCTGACTTACTATAGGAGGCTCATCAAGGATTATGCACTTATTGCTCAACCGTTAGTAGTTCTGCGTAAGAAGAATGTCTTTCAATGGAATGACCAAGCAGATAAGGCTTTCCAAGTTTTAAAGAATGTTATGACAAAAGCACTGGTTTATAATTTCCAAACTTCAATGTGTTATTTGTAGTGGAGATTGATACATCAGGCATAGGAATTAGAGTTGTGCTTCAATAAGAAGGCCATCGTGTGGCTTACTTTAGTAAAACACTAGCTCCCAAACACCACTCATTGTCAGCCTATAAAAAAGAGTTACTAGCAGTGATCATGGATTTGGATAGATGGAGAGGCTATTTGTTCGACATACACTTCCAAATCGAAACTGACCACTTCAATCGAAAGTACTTTTTAAAACAAATAATTTCTACCCCATTCCAGTCCACATGGTTATCTAAACTGCTTGGATTTAACTATAAAATAGCTTACAAGAAAGGGAAGGAAAATAAAGCTGTATATGCTCTTTAAAGATCAATACATGGAGGGAAATTGTCTACTATGGTGGTGTCAACAACCTTTACCGGTCTTATTGAGGAATTGCAGAACAGTTGGAAGAGTGAAAACACCTTGCAGGAATTGATTAAAAAGCTACAAGAAGGCAATCTTCTAAATACTCTTGGTCAGAGGGTCAGCTGAGAAGGAAAGGCAAATTGAGAAGAAAATTCGTGAAACAGTTCTATTGTTCTGCTGAAGGTGGTGAATTACTCTGGTGTTTTGGCTACTGCATTTGACGTGACGCGCCTATAACCTAACGACTAATTCGGACTGCTCCTAGTTGTCTTAGGGATTAATTATATGAAGACAGATACATATTTCAACTTAACGTCTCTAGGTCATAAACACATACCTTAGGATGCGTTTGGTTAATGGGTTTAAAAATCAGTTTTGGGCTCGAAGTAGAATTTTGTTGTTTGGAAAATAAAAGTGGGCCCAGGGATTGGGGTTGAAGATCAAATATATGGCATATATAATAAGGTTTTAAAATGTACCTTTTGAGGGTCATTTAAGCCCTTATTTGATCACTTTTGTATCCGTTATTACTTAATATCGCTCCTTTTCACTTTTTAGGTATCTTGAAGGCAAATGTCGGAATGACACTTATTCGGACGAAAAGGCGCGAATATACGAAGAAAATGGCCAAAGTCAAGAATCGAGACACTCAGTCATTGAAACTAAAGGGGACGGCGTCAGTGTTATCCGCGACGCCGTCGCATCACTTTTGTGACGGCTCAAGAGCTAAATTGCTTATTTACAAGTGACGGTGTCGGTTTTAAAAGAGTAGGTCGTCGCAACTCGCACGGCCTAGATTTGATCCGACGACGCCGAGATCAAGGGACGACGCCACAAGCATAAGGTGACGCCGCCACAAGACTAACGTGGCCAAGACGAAACCCTAATGACGGCGACCCGACGGCGCACAAATCAAAGGTGACGCCGTCGCATATGTAATCTTATATATAGAATCCGAATTTTTAGTTTTCAGTGTAGTCTTTTGGAGTAAAACCTAAACCGAACCAAGGTCGTCTTGTACAAGATTTTAGGGTTCCAAACCCTATCTTACATCAAGATAAGTGTTTTACTTCATTAATTTAATTATGTCTTCAATTACTTGTGTGTATGCTTGCATGTTCTCCATGTCCCGCTAATTTACTTGTGTGTTTGCTTAGGAATATGAAACTTAATTATTGAATATTGATTGGTTGTCTCTTATCTTAATTGTTAATGATCTAGTAATGCGATAGGTCATCCGTTGTGTAGTTAATGCTTGATTAATCTTTGTGAACCTTAGTTTATAGTTACCTAGAGTTGTTGTAGGCTAAACCATCCAAAGAGTACCTTAGAGTTAAAGTTTATAAATCCTAGAGATTTTGTAGGCGATAACCTTTGGTAGTTTCAAAGAGTTAGGATAAACGATACCCTACGACCTTAGACACACAACGCGATTAAGAATAAGGACGTGACAATTCAACCATCAATAGGAGATAATTAAGGAGTAATAAAACCTAAGTAAACACATCTTTAAATCATCATACGAGCACACAATAATTAGACATAGACTACCCTCACCTTAGTTAATTAGATAATTAGATAAGTAGAGTAATCGGTAGAAATACCAACCCCCAAATCCAAACCCCGAGATTCGTACCTTTCCATTTCCTAAAAAACATAAAAAGATAAAAAAAATAATCTTCCTCAACCCCAACCTTAGCGTAGTAACTTCTCACTAGCATTCCTATTCCCCTAGAGAACGATATCAATTCCCGTGGCTTACCCTAATACTACACTACAACGATTAGGTTCATTGCCTAGGGTGTTGAAAACTTGCTCGACGAAAAGGAAGTTCCTTTGACCCCGAACGACGCGTGTAGCGTTATCAAGTTTTAGCGCCACTGCCGGGAATAGAATAGCTAGTTAGATTTCCACCTCGCTTAGGTTTCCTTGCTTGATTCCTATCAAGTAAGCTTTTTCTCATTTTTAGCTTCCTTGTAGTCTATCCCCTTCTTTGTGTTTGTGTTCAGAAACCCTTTTCATTTGTCGCTATGGCAAGTGAAGTTGCATTTGAATCATTACCAAATGAGGAACAATTGAATTTCGCAGATTGGATTGCTTTTTATTGTTCTAATGAATTTGTGAGTGATCTTAGAGATATCCAAAAGGAGACGGGTGTAAGGTTGGACGGATTTGATAAATTTTGTGCTTGTGTGGCTTCTATTCAACGATCATTGTTAGAATAAAATCCTTTTAGTGAGACCCTCTGAATTATTTTTTGAGAAAAGCCTCCTAAGCATAAACCATCAGTTGTCATAACTTGAGGAAATGGATAAGGAGGATTTATCCAACCTTAGGCATCATGATCAAAAAGACCTAGTTTTTAAGAACATGGAACCTAAACCCGAACAAGATTGTGAGATGGTTATAGTTGAACTACCTAGTTGCATGCGTGGGATAGATTTCACCAAAACATATGACACGTGTGGCAAATAGAACATAGTGATAAATTTTTTGAGAATGATTCTTATGAATCGGACCAAGAATTTGAAATGGCTAAAGAAGGATTTGAGATACTTAGGAGTGTATTTGGGTTAGATCATACTAAAACACATGATGAACATTTAGGAGATCTAGATATAATGGAGAATGAGGTGGAAACTCCAAGCCCACAAGCCCTACCATCACTGAGGAACACACATCGCCTATAACTTACCCTAAGAAGTAGAAGAGACTATAGGAACCCCGATTGATATAGAACCTTTGGACCAAACGCCACTAGAGAATGTAGGTTTAGATGCTTGTTGTCATGACCTCTCTTAGTCCTAGGGAAGTTCCTAATTTTGATGAACCGAGCCTCAACCAAAAACCTTACCCAATTTTCCGCCTTTAGATGTGAATCTTGAATTGAATTAGGCCCCAATCCACCCATCAAAATAAATAGTCCGGTAGTTGCTTGATAAAGGTGGTAGACTCTAGGCCATGTAGAGTGGAAGCTAATATAGGAGTAACCCATGACCTTACACACTTATATCACCCATTCATGGTTGATAACAAGAAACATTATGGGTTTAAACCGGGTTTATTAGGTCAAGATGGATCCTTAACTAAGAATCTTTTGAAGTTGATAGAAGATGATCCATTTTAGGAGAGAGATTTGATTCACCCGCTACACCAATAGAATTAGGTAAGGTTATAATGAATGGAGCACACCTTTGAGCATATAAATCACCCATCACCTCTCCTCACGTAGCAAATTTCCACCCTAAGGGTGTGTATCGCTACTATCACCCGCACTTAAGCTTAAGTGTAGGAAAACCTCCCTTTATCCGTTAAATAAGGGTAGAGTCAAGCTCGTGACTCGAACAAAAACAAGCGCTTCTTGGGAGGCAACCCATGTGTATTTGTTTTTCATTTTATTTGTGTGTCATATATCTTTTCATTATTGTTTGTTCTCATGTTTGAATTTGTAAAATGCTTTATTTTGTCTTTAACCTCGCCTTAATTACATATAAAGGTATTTTACAAAAGGGATAAGTGTAGGAGGATTACACACGCTTTTCAAAAGAAACGTGAACATGAGAATTACAATTATTTAAAAGATATACATGTGTGTTTGTTCGAGTCAAATGCTTGTATCGAGTCATAATGGATGTTTTGCGTGAAATTTTTCCGATTCTAAAGATGTAAATTTTCCGTAATTTTTCCGTAAAATCGCACCGCTTTTTGTCAGATAACCGACGGCGTCAGATCGCAACTCGACGACGGCTCGGAAGGAGCAAAACAACGATTACTTTTTCTCGTTTCTCGAGCTACTTATAAATTTTGGAATTTTCTGTGTCTTAATTTTCCGTAAATTCAGAAACATCCATTCCACAAGCATTATATCCTAGTTTAGTAGAGTCCTATATATATTATTACCGCCGATTTTACGCGAAGGTTTCGTTTGTTTTCTTCAAGTGTGCAGTTTAATTTATCAAGAAGAAGATACATAAGATGAGAAGGAGCTTTTCACGCAAACGTTCTTCTTGAAGAAAGATGTAACCACCACTTTACACGGATCCTACCGAGCTAATCGGGAGTACTAGTTTTTTTCATCTTTAATTACCTTCCATTATCATAACTTTGATACTTTCGGGAACATTGGGGACAATGTTCGCTTTAAGTGTAGGAGGAAAATAAAACGGAACTTTGAAACTATGCTTATCCTTGATTATTTGCTTTGTCCAATTGCATTTGTGTAATAAACCATGAGAAAATGTCGGTTAGGGTAATTTTGGCACCAAATTTAAAATTTTTCATGACATATAGGAGTGGGCCATTAGTCTTAATAAAGCGCCTCATGGATAGGAAGTTATATGACTAGCACAAAACCCTTTACCACTTAAATTCCACCCAAAATGCGAGGATCGCCTTAGATTAGTAGGAATTAAAGCATTCATCTTTAATGCTTAGTGTGTGAACCGGTAGTATAATAGATTCTAGAACTTGTTTTGTGATGCATCCCGAGATCGCTAGTAAGACTACACTTGTGTAGTTAGGAATAACTAAATGATAAGAGGCATTAGGATAACCCTTGTTTGATACCCGTAATATAATTACTTCTTCCACATCGGTTGAGTAATTCCCCACACCTTTGCGTTGTACTCATCTTTAGTACACGATACCCCTAGTTAACCCCTCGAGCCTATCCTTTTCGCGGTTCTCGTGATGTTTCGGTTTTCCGAATATCAATGAAGAGCATTGTTTACACCCCACCCCAAATGTACACCCAAATCGCCTTAGCCTACCTTGTATGCACTCACTTTTAGTGCATTATTGTTATCACACTAAACCCTTAGTTCAATTATCTAGTTGCTTGCATAAGTTGCTAAGTCGAGTCATATCCTTTGTACACGCTTTGGGACGATTGGGACTCATGGGAAAAGTTAAAGTTTATGAAATGACGGAAGGAACGTTAAATTCAAATTCCCTTTATTTGCATAATAATGTACTCCAAGTGTTTTGATCTTTTCAATTCGGGTCAAATTAGTGTTAGAGTAATAAAACTCAAGTGTAGGGATGTGCCTATAAATCCCTATCATTTTGATGTTATCGTAGAGGATGGTAGAGTAAAGTGTATGAAAAAAAAAATCGAAAAAAAAAAAAGAGAAAAAGAAAAAAATAGAGTGTTGAAAAAAAACAAAAAAAAACATACGGGCTACCATTCTACATCTCTCTTTAATTTATGTTTGTTTGTTTCAGCTATCTAGAGTCTAGAGTGTCGAGTCTTGGCTTAGCAACGCCATTCTTCGCATGCTTGTAACATAAAGATTTTTGACTTGCCACCACTAAATAGTCTATCCCACCAAACCCTTTGTTTTCCTACAGTAAGCCTAACATTACAACCCTTTAAAAGACCTCTTTGATAGTCTTTCCTAGGTGCTTACGCCAAAGCGATGGAGGTTTGATCTAGTCTCAAGCCTATGGTAATCTATGTACTAGGACCGTTAATGAGTGTTTATCTTCCATTTCCAACTTGTTATATTTCATATACACCGAGAGATGTGAGTATCCAAACACCCCATGTGAGGTGCTAGTATGTAATTTCCGTGCTTGTTATGACTTTTATGGGCTTATATGTGTTGTGGATTGTTCTAAACCAATGCTTCATGACCCCTAACTTATAAATTAATTGGCTAAAAGCACATTTGCTTGAGGACAAGCAAATACCAAGTGTAGGGATATTTGATAAGGTTTTAAATGTACCTTTTGAGGGTCGTTTAAGCCCTTATTTGATCACTTTTGTATCCGTTATTACTTAATATCGCTCCTTTTCACTTTTAGGTATCTTGAAGGCAAAATGTCGGAATGACACTTATTCGGACGAAAAGGCGCGAATATACGAAGAAAATGGCCAAAGTCAAGAATCGAGACACTCAGTCGCTAAACCGAAGGGACGGCGTCAGTGTTATCTGCGACGCCGTCGCATCACTTTTGTGACGGCTCAAGAGCCAAATTGCTTATTTACAAGTGACGGTGTCGTTTTAAAAGAGTAGGTCGTCGCAACTCGACGGCCTAGATTTGATCCGACGACGCCGAGATCAAGGGACGGCGTCACAAGCATAAGGTGACGCCGCAAGACTAACGTGGCCAAGACGAAACCCTAATGACGGCGACCGACGGCGTCACAAATCAAAGGTGACGCCGTCGCATATGTAATCTTATATATAGAATCCGAATTTTTAGTTTTCATTGTGTAGTCTTTTGGAGTAAAACCTAAACCGAACCAAGGCTGTCTTGTACAAGATTTTAGGGTTCCAAACCCTATCTTACATCAAGATAAGTGTTTTACTTCATTAATTTAATTATGTCTTCAATTACTTGTGTGTATGCTTGCATGTTCTCCATGTCCCGCTAATTTACTTGTGTGTTTGCTTAGGAATATGAAACTTAATTATTGAATATTGATTGGTTGTCTCTTATCTTAATTGTTAATGATCTAGTAATGCGATAGGTCATCCGTTGTGTAGTTAATGCTTGATTAATCTTTGTGAACCTTAGTTTATAATACCTAGAGTTGTTGTAGGCTAAACCATCCAAAGAGTACCTTAGAGTTAAAGTTTATAAATCCTAGAGATTTTGTAGGCGATAACCTTTGGTAGTTTCAAAGAGTTAGGATAAACGATACCCTACGACCTTAGACACACAACGCGATTAAGAATAAGGACGTGACAATTCAACCATCAATAGGAGATAATTAAGGAGTAATAAAACCTAAGTAAACACATCTTTAAATCATCATACGAGCACACAATAATTAGACATAGACTACATACACCTTAGATTAGATAATTAGATAAGTAGAGTAATCGGTAGAAATACCAACCCCAAATCCAAACCCCGAGATTCGTACCTTTCCATTTCCTAAAAACATAAAAAGATAAAAATAATCTTCCTCAACCCCAACCTTAGCGTAGTAACTTCTCACTAGCATTCCTATTCCCCAGAGAACGATATCAATTCCGTGGCTTACCCTAATACTACACTACAACGATTAGGTTCATCGCCTAGGGTGTTGAAAACTTGCTCGACGAAAAGGAAGTTCCTTTGACCCCGAACGACGCGTGTAAGCGTTATCAAGTTTTTACGCGCACGCGGGAATAGAATAGCTAGTTAGATTTCCACCTCGCTTAGGTTCCCTTGCTTGATTCCTATCAAGTAAGCTTTTTCTCATTTTTAGCTTCCTTGTAGTCTATCCCCTTCTTTGTGTTTGTGTTCAGAAACCCTTTTCATTTGTCGCTATGGCAAGTGAAGTTGCATTTGAATCATTAACAAATGAGGAACAATTGAATTTCGCAGATTGGATTGCTTTTTATTGTTCTAATGAATTTGTGAGTGATCTTAGAGATATCCAAAAGGAGACGGGTGTAAGGTTGGATGGATTTGATAAATTTTGTGCTTGTGTGGCTTCTATTCAACGATCATTGTTAGAATCAACTCCTTTTAGTGAGACCCTCTGGAAAAAAATTTGAGAAAAGCCTCCTAAGCATAAACCATCACTTGTCACAACTTGAGGAAATGGATAAGGAGGATTTATCCAACCTTAGGCATCATGATCAAAAGACCTAGTTTTTAAGAACATGGAACCTAAACCCGAACAAGATTGTGAGATGGTTATAGTTGAACTACCTAGTTGCATGCGTGGGATAGATTTCACCAAAACATATGACACGCGTGAGGAACTTTAGGCAAATAGAACATAGTGATCAAATTTTGAGAATGATTCTTATGAATCGGACCAAGAATTTGAAATGGCTAAAGAAGGATTTGAGATACTTAGGAGTGTATTTGGGTTAGATCATACTAAAACACATGATGAACATTTAGGAGATCTAGATATAATGGAGAATGAGGTGGAAACTCCAAGCCCACAAGCCCTACCATCACTGAGGAACACACATCGCCTATAACTTACCCTAAGAAGTAGAAGAGACTATAGGAACCCCGATTGATATAGAACCTTTGGACCAAACGCCACTAGAGAATGTAGGTTTAGATGCTTGTTGTCATGACCTCTCTTAGTCCTAGGGAAGTTCCTAATTTTGATGAACCGAGCCTCAACCAAAACCTTACCCAATTTTCCGCCTTTAGATGTGAATCTTGGAATTGAATTAGGCCCCAATCCACCCATCAAAATAAATAGTCCGGTAGTTGCTTGATAAAGGTGGTAGACTCTAGGCCATGTAGAGTGGAAGCTAATATAGGAGTAACCCATGACCTTACACACTTATATCACCCATTCATGGTTGATAACAAGAAACATTATGGGTTTAAACCGGTTTATTAGGTCAAGATGGATCCTTAACTAAGAATCTTTTGAAGTTGATAGAAGATGATCCATTTTAGGAGAGAGATTTGATTCACCCGCTACACCAATAGAATTAGGTAAGGTTATAATGAATGGAGCACACCCTTTGAGCATATAAATCACCCATCACCTCTCCTCACGTAGCAAATTTCCACCCTAAGGGTGTGTATCGCTACTATCACCCGCACTTAAACTTAAGTGTAGGAAAACCTCCCTTTATCCGTTAAATAAGGGTAGAGTCAAGCTCGTGACTCGAACAAAACAAGCGCTTCTTGGGAGGCAACCCATGTGTATTTGTTTTTCATTTTATTTGTGTGTCGATATCTTTTATTATTGTTTATTCTCATGTTTGAATTTGTAAAAATGCTTTATTTTGTCTTTAACCTCGCCTTAATTACATATAAAGGTATTTTACATAAGGGATAAGTGTAGGAGGATTACACACGCTTTCAAAAGAAACGTGAACATGAGAATTACAATTATTTAAAAGATATACATGTGTGTTTGTTCGAGTCAAATGCTTGTATCGAGTCATAATGGATGTTTTGCGTGAAATTTTCCGATTCTAAAGATGTAAATTTTCCGATTTTTTCCAAAATCGCAGACCGCTTTTTGTCGATAACCGACGGCGTCAGATCGCAACCGACGGCGCCGGGAAGGAGCAAAACAACTCGATTACTTTTTCTCGCTTTCGAGCTACTTATAAATTTTGGAATTTTCCGGTCTTAATTTTCCGTAAATTCAGAAACATCCATTCCACAAGCATTATATCCTAGTTTAGTAGAGTCTTATATATATTATTACCGCCGATTTTACGCAAAGGTTTCGCTTTGTTTTCTTCAAGTGTGCGGTTTAATTTATCAAGAAGAAGATACATAAGATGAGAAGGAGCTTTTCACGCAAACGTTCTTCTTGAAGAAAGATGTAACCACCACTTTACACGGATCCTACCGAGCTAATCGGGAGTACTAGTTTCTTTCATCTTTTATTACCTTCCATTATCATAACTTTGATACTTTCGGGGAACATTGAGGACAATGTTCAATTTAAGTGTAGGGAGGGAAAATAAAACGAGAACTTTGAAACTATGTTTATCCTTGATTATTTGCTTTGTTCAATTGCATTTGTGTAATAAACCATGAGAAAATGTCGGTTAGGGTAATTTTGGCACCAAATTTAAAATTTTTCATGACATATAGGAGTGGGCCATTAGTCTTAATAAAGCGCCTCATGGATAGGAAGTTATATGACTAGCACAAAACCCTTTACCACTTAAATTCCACCCAAAATGTGAGGATCGCCCTTAGATTAGTAGGAATTAAAGCATTCATCTTTAATGCTTAGTGTGTGAACCGTAGTATAATAGATTCTAGAACTTGTTTTGTGATGCATCCCGAGATCGCTAGTAAGACTACACTTGTGTAGTTAGGAATAACTAAATGATAAGAGGCATTAGGATAACCCTTGTTTGATACCCGTAATATAATTACTTCTTCCACATCGGTTGAGTAATTCCCCACACCTTTGCGTTGTACTCATCTTTAGTACACGATACCCTAGTTAACCCCTCGAGCCTATCCTTTTCGCGGTTCTCGTGATGTTTCGTTTTCGAAATATCAATGAAGAGCATTGTTTACACCCCACCCCAAATGTACACCCAAATCGCCTTAGCCTACCTTGTATGCACTCACTTTAGTGCATTATTGTTATCACACTAAACCCTTAGTTCAATTATCTAGTTGCTTGCATAAGTTGCTAAGTCGAGTCATATCCTTTGTACACAATTATGGGAAAAGTTAAATTTTATGAAATGACGGGAAGGGAACGTTAAATTCAAATTCCCTTTATTTGCGTAATAATGTACTCCAAGTGTTTTGATCTTTTCAATTCGGGTCAAATTAGTGTTAGAGTAATAAAAACTCAAGTGTAGGGATGTGCCTATAAATCCCTATTATTTTGATGTTATCGTAGAGGATGGTAGAGTAAAAGTGTATGAAAAAAAATAGAAAAAAAAGAGAAAAGAAAAAAATAGAGTGTTCAAAAAATACGGCTACCATCCTACATCTATCTTTAAATTTATGTTTGTTTGTTTCATTATCTAGAGTCTAGAGTGTCGAGTCTTGGCTTAGCAACGCCATTCTTCGATGCTTGTAACATAAAGATTTTGACTTGCCACCACTAAATAGCCTATCCCACCAAACCCTTTGTTTCCTACCGTAAGCCTAACATTACAACCCTTTAAAAGACCTCTTTGATAGTCTTTCCTAGGTGCTTACGCCAAAGCGATGGAGGTTTGATCTAGTCTCAAGCCTATGGTAATCTATGTACTAGGACCGGTTAATGAGTGTTTATCTTCCATTTCCAACTTGTTATATTTCATATACACCCGAGAGATGCGAGTATCCAAACACCCCATGTGAGGTGCTAGTATGTAATTTCCGTGCTTGTTATGACTTTTATGGGCTTATATGTGTTGTGGATTGTTCTAAACCAATGCTTCATGACCCCTAACTTATAAATTAATTGGCTAAAAGCACATTTGCTTGAGGACAAGCAAATACCAAGTGTAGGGATATTTGATAAGGTTTTAAATGTACCTTTTGAGGGTCGTTTAAGCCCTTATTTGATCACTTTTGTATCCGTTATTACTTAATATCGCCCTTTTCACTTTTTAGGTATCTTGAAGGCAAAATGTGGAATGACACTTATTCGGACGAAAAGGCGCGAATATACGAAGAAAATGGCCAAAGTCAAGAATCGAGACACTCAGTCTAAAACTAAAAGGACGGCGTCAGTGTTATCTCGCGACGCCGTCGTCATCACTTTTGTGACGGCTCAAGAGCCAAATTGCTTATTTACAAGTGACGGTGTCGTTTTAAAAGAGTAGGTCGTCGCAACTCGCACGGCCTAGATTTGATCCGCACGACGCCGAGACTAAAGGGACGACGTCACAAGCATAAGGTGACGCCGTCGCAAGACTAACGTGGCCAAGACGAAACCCTAATAACGGCGACCCGACGGCGCCACAAATCAAAGGGTGACGCCGTCGCATATGTAATCTTATATATAGAATCCAAATTTTTAGTTTTCGGAGTGTAGTCTTTTGGAGTAAAACCTAAACCGAACCAAGGTCGTCTTGTACAAGATTTTAGGGTTCCAAACCCTATCTTACATCAAGATAAGTGTTTTACTTCATTAATTTAATTATGTCTTCAATTACTTGTGTGTATGCTTGCATGTTCCCCATGTCCCATTAATTTACTTGTGTGTTTGCTTAGGAATATGAAACTTAATTATTGAATATTGATTGGTTGTCTCTTATCTTAATTGTTAATGATCTAGTAATGCGATAGGTCATCCGTTGTGTAGTTAATGCTTGATTAATCTTTGTGAACCTTAGTTTATAATACCTAGAGTTGTTGTAGGCTAAACCATCCAAGATTACCTTAGAGTTAAAGTTTATAAATCCTAGAGATTTTGTAGGCGATAACCTTTGGTAGTTTCAAAGAGTTAGGGATAAACGCATACCCTACGACCTTAGACACACAACGCGATTAAGAATAAGGACGTGACAATTCAACCATCAATAGGAGATAATTAAGGAGTAATAAAACCTAAGTAAACCATCATACGAGCACACAATAATTAGACATAGACTACATACACCACTAGATTAGATAATTAGATAAGTAGAGTAATCGGTAGAAATACCAACCCCAAATCCAAACCCCGAGATTCGTACCTTTCCATTTCCTAAAAACATAAAAGATAAAAATAATCTTCCTCAACCCCAACCTTAGCGTAGTAACCGTTTACTCACTAGCATTCCTATTCCCATGCCCTTAGAGAACGATATCAATTCCCCGCAATGTGTACATTAAATTATAACTTTTACATGGAAATTACCCTAATACTACACTACAACGATTAGGTTCAAACAACTAAGGAGAACCTTTGCAAGAATTGTACTCACGCCGAAAATAAATACAAGACTTAAGAAGACAATAAACACAATAAACTTGATCCTCTATGGATCTATATTCCTTCACTATAAATGTTATTGGAAAACGACATTAAACCCTAGCCACCGGTTTCTTTTATAGTACAAGAAACCCTAACTTTTCACTTTGCTAAACACGTAAAAGATATGCACTATCTATTCCTATTTTAACTCATGCATATCGAACTAATAAACTAATAAAGCGGAAACTACATATCCGCAGTAAACAAAATAACTATCATAGGAAACTACACTATCCGCAGAAACCTCACTATCGCTAAAGATCTATACTACTATCAGAGGAACCTTATCGAGGAACCCACTATTACATAATTCCCAACAATCCTCCCTAAACTTGAATTTGACTCGTTAACTTCAAGTTTCCGATAGATCTTCACCATGCAAGAGGATTGAGTAAACAAGCAATCGAAACCGTGTTAAGCACCAACAGTAACATCTAGAACCACCAGAGATAACAATGAAGTCCAAGATCCCATCAAGAACTCCTAGATTAGTCGCATCAGAACCAAAGCAGATCAAGAATCAAAGTAGATTTGATAAGCCTTTACCAAGTAGCTACTCACTCTGGGCTAGCCGGTTCTCGAGTGGAATCATGACATCACCTCGGTGAACCGCCATCATTCAACACTTAGAACGTGAATCAATGGTGTGTTGAATACCCTAATGGTTTTTGGCAAACCATCACGACCATCAATGGATTTGACTTGTCTTTACCTAAAGCCGCTTAACTCGTGACTAGTCATGGTGTTCCACCGCTTTACTACAAGCCATGAACTTGTGGGCTAGCCAACTCTTCATCTATGAGGACATGGTGAGTTGAGCACCATACAAATTATTGGCAACTTGTCAACCATCCAACGGATTTGACATCTCTTTACCGAGCCGCTTTCTCATGGAGTAGCAAATGTTTGGTGTGAGACCGTGGTACATTGATAACCCTCGATTGTTAGCAAATCAAGCAGCTATCAATGATTTGAGAATACTTAATAGAGTCAGACTTCCATAGCAAGTTAACCCTTTGCCACTAAGGACATGGTGAGTTAAAACCATAGAAAACACACTGCATAACATGATCCTCAAAGATGAAAATTAGTACCAAACACTATATACAAGAGTTTTTTTGTTTTTTTTATTTTTTTAACACAAAAGAAAAGATAATAAATGAAACATCTACAAAAAGAAGAAAAGATACAAATAACACCATACCACCCATCAAGTTGAAGAATCAATGTATAGCAAGTAGCTTATCCTTCAATCTTTGATCACCGTTTCGCATTAGTTATGTCATTCCCAACCGAGCAAGAGAAAAGCCAACTTCTTCTTCAACATTTGTTCCAACAATGATGCGCATAAAGGATAATCTTGATCGGAAAACATGTAAAGATAGACCCTGCACCAAGTCTCGCACCACATGCACACTAGAGAGTGGATAGAAAGTCCAACTAAAACCTTCCACCGAGGTTGACCTTCCCAAAACTTAAAGCCAAGACCATCTTGATATTTGAATCAAATAACACTTGAAGATCACCCAACAAAAGCAAACCAAATTTCGGGGATGAGATTCAAAGTGTTTTGAGACCATACCATAAAGAGCAATTAGATCCCGCCTATCTAGGAAATTGAGGATCTTAGAAATAAAAGTAAAGTGCCCAATGACTCATCCTTGAGATAAACTAAATTACAATCCCCCAAACCACCAAGACCAGAGGGAGTGAGTGTCCATTTCACCAAAGGAGACCAATCAACCAACTCCTCATCCGAATCATCGCCCTCAAAGTCCTTTATAAAAGAGCTCTTAGTGGCATAAAGATCAAAGGAACTCCCTTTCTTTCTTGCTAGACTCTTCTGTCTTCTTCCAGAAGAAGGAGAAGAAGTATCACTAACAGGTGTAGCCTCAGGGGTAACCATAGTCGTGGATCTTGGGAAAAGACACACGCCTGCCTTATCGCCAGATAGATCCTTCTCCTCATGATGTGGAACATCCTCAGAACCGATGTTGGTATGTCGAAGAAATCTTTGAAGTGCTATCGAAGGAATGTCCAAGGCATATCACCGATGTCTCCTCCGAAGGAATGGATGCAGCTTGCAAAGGTATCAGTTGTCTTCAATCTGTTAGAAGGAGGACCTTCGAGTAGAGATGGAGAGCGTTTCACTTGACGATAAGGACTAAGACCATCCTTCTCCAATCTTGAAAGAATTGTATTGTACTCCTTAATCAACTGATCATCTGATAAGGATTTCACATACTTCATAGTCCATCCAGAATTGTAGACAACCAAACTCGTGTTCTTTATAAATTCTCTCATATGTTTCCTTTGTTCAGCTTGAGATAGAGGCTTGTCCCTTTTTGCTTTATCCTTTCTCTCTGCGTCTGCCTTCTTCCTTTGATTCACCAAAGCCATTATATCATCAACATTATTCGCTATATCAAAGGAACCTCCTAAGATGGATTGGGCAAGAATAGGATTGGTGGACACATCACCGTACCAATTGATGCCAAGTATCATCTGTAAATCTCATAGCAAGATCATCCAAGACCTTCATCCTCTTAGGAGTAATCTTAGGAGTCGATCGAGCTAAACATTCGCATTAAAAGTGGCTTGAACTTGTTCACTACTACTCACTCATGGAAATTTCATGTAGCTTGAATAGTCTTTCCTGCTCACCTTATCAACACCAAGATCCACTTCCTCTTCAATCACTTTACCCTTTCCCTTATCAATCTCAAGAGTATCATCCAATGTATCGATGGAATAGGCCGAGAAGCTTCAAGAGCAACCAGAACCGATCAACAAGATCTCAAACTCCTTTTCCTCACCTTTCTTCCGAGTAGCAACAACTTCGAGGAATATCAACACTATCGCCAGAAGACGAAGTTTTATAGGAATCTACCACTCTTGACTTAAGAGTCATTTGACTTGGATAATTCCTCTTTTCCTCTCGTATCCTCTCGAAACACTTGTACTTGTGGAGCCATAGAGGTTGAGTCTCTCAAGTGACACGTATACTAGAATATGAAGTTTATCTAGATCAATATTAACCCTCTCATGTCCCTGCTCCTCCTCATCATCGACACCACAAACCCACTTTTCCTCTTTTCCACCTCACCTCCAAATCACACCCTCTTCAATAACTTCACCATCGCACCACCTAAAGTGTGTTTAGTCTCCTTCACTCTTCCCTTGATTCCTTGAGTGAGCTCCAAATCATCAACCTTCTTAACATACCGTGAATCAAACTAGACATATTCATTAGCATATTAGATCCTCGCTCCACCAGCAGGAATACCGTGGTTGAAGGATCTTGATTGGACCTAGGAGGAGACACATGAAACTCATCACCAAAAGTGGTGTCTTCTCAAAATTATGTCTAGGTGGACTAGAGGTCGACCACAAGGTCGAGTAGGTTAACCTCGCCTCAATAGAAGTTTATTCTCGAGGTAGAAGCAACCATTGGCTCCTTAGAGCAACAAAGCGCTGGTGAAGGTTGGGCATCAAGGTGAGGTGAAGGTGGATGTTGTGGGTCTTCACAAGAATCGATACAGAGGCATCGAAGAACATTGACACCAGGCAACATAGTTGGTAGCAAGGGTCTATGTTCTCCAGTATAATTTGTTTTCATTGTAGCAAACAACTTAACAGTTAATTTGGTAATGACCCTTGGAGTTTTGTCAGAGGTTTCAATGCTTAATATCATTTGTAAAAATCTAGGATACATTAGAAACTTATGCTTGGTATTCTTTAAATTCTTAAGCATTTCCTCAAAATATATCTTGAAAATTATATTGTCTACCATGGGCCAAACATATTATAGCATTTGCAATTGAATGAGAACCGATCCCAACCACCGATTTGGGACTAAGGCATCAAGGTGGTATGGCCTAAGAACCTCCACTTAGGGCAAAATTTATTTTATACCAAATTATTTTTCCATCAAAAGGATACCCTAAGCCGGTTAGTCCGTAGATAATTTCATCTCTATTATTCTCAAAGAAACCATCCAGATCATCAAATTGTAATCGAGTCCTAATAAGAGACTCGCTATCACATACTTTCTTCCATCAATGATGGCCACTATCTCTTGGCGAGCCAGCCGAGAGATCGCTCATGAGTCAGGCCCAAAATTGTTTGACAAGAGAGTCATAAACAATTGATGGAGAGTGAGTAAGAGCATACCGATCTTGGAGCGCAAGAGAAAATCAATCATTGAGTCATAAATCGCAACATTTTCATCGGTATGAATTTTAACCACTTGAATAAGGTGTTTTCATTAGCATATCCGATAAAGTGGTGTCTAATTTCTATGTGCTTAGTTCTTTGATGAAAACGGATTTTGACAATACAAATTGTACTTTGGTTATCTATAAAGATTTTAGTATTCATAAAATTGAACCCATAATCCAATAATTGGTTTTGTATCCAAAGTACCGACCACAACAACTAGCAATGACAACATATTCAACAGGTGAGAAGATGTAGCCACGATGGTCTCGCTTCTTGCATTGCCAAGAAATCAATCTCCTTCCCAAGAACCGACATCCCCAAGAGTAGATTTGCGATCAAAATTAGCACCAAAGATAGTCACTATCACTATAAGCTTCCAACTCAAATGGAGATTCTCTAGGATACCAAAGACCCAATTTTGGTTGGCCCTTTAGATACTTGAAAATATTCTCGATCGCAACAAATGGGAAGTCAAAGGTGTGACTTGATGCCTAGAACAAGCACCGACCGCAAACATGATGTCGTGCCTAGAGGCGATCAAATACATGAGAGAACCAATCATGGATCCGAGAGATGCACATTAACAGAGATCGTGCTCATTATTTGACTTTGCCTTAGAGCCTCATAGGGTGTAGTTGCAGTCCTAACAAGTTCCATATCAAACTTCTTGAGGATATCATGCACATACTTCTCTTGATGAATGAAAATGCCATCCGATTACGAACTTGAAGGCCCTAAAAGAAAGTAAGCTCACCCATGGCACTCATCTCAAACTCACTTTTCATCAACTCCTCAAATTCATCAGACCAAGCTTCTTTGGTAGAACCAAAGATGATGTCATCCATATACTTGCACAAGAATGATATCCTTGGTGCTCTTCTTGATAAAGAGAGTCTTATCAATAGCACCTCTCCTATATCCATGTTTCAAACAGGAATGAAGAAAGCCTAGCATACCTTGCTCTAGGTGCCCGATGAAGTCCATAGAGTGCTTTAACCACTTTGTAGACCATGTCCGGATTGTGAGGATCTACAAATCCTCGGGCTGAGTGACATACGCTTCTTCCTCAATTTCACCATATAAAAATGCACTTTTCACATCCATCTGATAGACCATGAAGCCCATGTAGGAGGCAAATGCCAAGAATAGTCTGATGGCCTCTACTCTTGCAACAGGAGCAAAAACCTCATCATAATCAATCCCCTCTTCTTGTCTGTGACCCTGAGCAACCAACCTAGCCTTGTTCCTAACCATAATTCCCCTTGCATCCCTTTTACATTTGAGAATCCACTTAGTTCCAATAGCATACTTACCAGGAGGCAACTGAACAAATTCCCACACATTTTTATTCAGAAATTGTTGCATCTCCTCTTGCATTGCAGCTACCCAATCCTCATCTCCCAGTGCCTATGCAACACTAGTAGGTTCAACCTGAGATAGGAAACAAGCAAAGAGACAATGATGATAGTCTATATGATTGTTCCTATGTTGATCCTGAATGTAGCTGATAAAAGCAGATTCACCAAACTTTGTCTTCTTGACCCTGCTTGTAGTTTGCACAGAAGAAGTAGGATCACCAATGATTAAGGATTGTGGATGAACTGTGTTAATCCTCTTAGTGACATTTGGACTAACATCAACTGAAGTGGCCAGATTAGTAAGAGTGGGACCAAAGTAAGCATCATAAGAAGACTTAAAAATGCTTGTTCTTGACATGTGATGAATGTCATCCAATTCAGAGCTGGAATGTGATGAATTTGCTAAGTCAGATGGACTTGGAAATCTGGTAGGAGTGTCATCAAAACCCAAACTGCCAGCAGATGGAGTATTTGAGGTAACAACAGGAACATTTTCATTATCAGAGGAATCCGGAACACAAACAAGAAGATCAACATCGCTAAAGAATCGACCCATTATCGGAGGATCACCACATTACCGCAGGAACATGTACACTTCAAAGAAGATCAAAGTTCTGCGGGCTTCAATAGTAGCTTTGCCTTAAGATTTCCTCAGATCTTTGGAGAATTCATAACCAAACTTTTAGCATCTTCCTTTGCAAATGCTCTTGGCGCTGAAGCTTCACTAGCTCTTCGCATATCCTAGATCACTGAAGTAACATCAAGCAACCGAGTCCTTGGTACCGAAAATGGTTAAGGAAAGGATGGAACAAGTATAAGCAGCTCATCACACTGGATATGACTCATCATCTAAGGAACCCGCAATGTTAGATTGAGCATCTTGTGGTTCTCAGAAGGTTAGATTTATAACGAGTATAACCTAAATGGTCGCTAAATAGTCAAGATCAAAATACCACTCTTGACCAGCCCCCGAACATTTGGCTTGTCCTCCATAAACCTCGTGATTCAAGGTCTCTTCAACCTTCTTTGTGGAGAGGTTATAAAACCCGTAAGCTTTACTATGAGTCAATAGCCTACTACAAATCCTCATCGCCTTTCCCATCAAACTTGCCCAAATGATCACTAGTGTTAAGGATGGTGACATGACAACCAAAAGGCTTAAGATGGCTAATGGTCGAAATCTTGCCAGACAGCATGTGGTTCATAAGGTGTCCTTTTGTGAGGATTAGTTATCAAGACCCTGTTCAAAACATAACAAGCAGTGCTAACTGCTTCAGTCCAAAACATGGTAGGTAACTTAGAATCAGCAAGCATAGATCTTGCTTCTTCAATCAGGGTTCTGCTTTTCCTTTCAAAGAACTCCATTTTGTTGTGGAGTCCGGCGTACTATAATCCTTTTATCCCTTTGTAGCACAAAGCTCTACCAATTGGCATTGTTGAACTCGTCCCATTATCACACCTAATTGCTTTGACCTTCTTGTTCAACCGATTCTCAACTGTGGCAATAAAATCTTCAAGATACTGGAATGTTTCATCTTTAGTCCCCAAAAGAATGCCCAAATATACCTACTATAACCATCAAGAACCACCAAACAATAGTACTTGTGATCAATGCTTCTAATAGATGTAGGACCAAAAGATCCATATGAAGAAGTCGTAAGGGCTCGTAGATAGTGTCGACAACAAGAATAGACTTATAGGAAGCCTTGTGTTGCTTTCCTTGTTACAAGCCACACAGCTTGTACTCATTAGTAAAGACCTTGAAGGCAATCCATGAACTAATCCAAGTTTAGCTAGCTTGTTTATTGTTTTGAAATTCCATGAGCCATCCTCCTATGCCATTTATTAGATTCATCCAAGGATGCTTTTGCCAATAAACAAGCTAAGTCACCGTGAGGTCGAACTTCATTGAGATTGAATGTATAAAGATTGTGTTTCCTTGGTACCTTCGTAACAACTTGACCACATTAGGTATCCGGAAATCTTTGGAGAGAACAAGACATTCAAGATCGTTGAACAACACATAATTTTTCTTGTCACAAATTTGGGACACGTAAAATAGATTGAAATTCCTCAATGCTTCCACATAATACACATTCTCAAAGTCCAAATGAAAGCGGTTCTAATAGTGCCCTTCCCCTGTAATTTTACCATCTCCTCCTCCAAAAGTAACAAGATCTCCTTGTATAGAAACAAAATCATGTAGCCTATCTCTGCTCCCTGCCATACTCCTAGAACAACCACTATCAACTATACCTAAATCTTTATTGGAAAGAGGATCATCCACACATACTTCATATTCCATCCGTAATTGTAGATAGTGAACTCGTGTTCTTTACAAATTCTCTCATATGTTTCCTTTGTTCAGCTTGAGATAGAGGCTTTTCCCTTTTTGCTTTAGCCTTTCTCTCTGCATTTGCCTTCTTCCTTTGATTCACCAAAGCCATTATATCATCAACATAATTCGCTTAATCAAAAGCACCTCCTAAGATGGATTGGAGAAGAATAGGATTGGTGGACACATCACCAACCAATTGATGCCAAGTATCATCTGTAAATCTCATAGTAAGATCATCCAAAACCTTCATCCTCTCAGGAGTAATCTTAGGAGCCGATCGAATGAAAATTCTGCATTAAAAGTGGCTTGAACTTGTTCAGCTACTACTTTGTCACTCATGGAAATTTCATGTAGCTTGAATAGTCTTTCCTGTTCAGCCTTATCAACACCAAGATCCACTTCCTCTTCAATCACTTTACCCTTTCCTTATCAATCTCGATGAGTCTCATCTAATGTATCGAGGAATAGGTGAGAAGCTTCAAGAGCAATCAGAAATGATCGCAGAATCAGAGACTCCTTTTCCTCACCTTTCTTCTTAGTAGCAACAACTTCGGAGGAATATCAACACTATAGAAAACTAGAAGGGGTTGAATAGTTTACCAATTAAAACTTTGTTTTGAAACTTATTGAAAGATCAATTGATATTGATCTTAGATATGTTAATGAAATATGCAAGCAATATGTAAAGAGTAAATAAGGAAAGAAATGATCAAACCACAACAAGTTGTTTATAGTGGTTCGGTCTACAAGGACTCTTTCTCCTTGCTCTACTCCACTCCCCGAGTCTCACACTCGAGAGTTTAACTTCACTAGTCAACAAGATCCTTTAACCGGCGGAGAAACCTTTACACTTCGCTTACACTATTTGCGACACTAAGCTAGATGTCGAGTTCTTTCCAAGGGTACAACTACTCCCACACACAATGTATTTTGAGGACTAAAATACTAACCACTCATACTCACAAGATTATGATGGTTTAATGCAACAATGAAGTATAAATCAAAACAAGATCATACAACACTAAACAAACAAGACTTCCAACTTCGCTTGAAGCTTGAATGTGACTTGATCTTCTTTGCTACAAAAGAGATCACTAATATGATATGAAACTGAGTTAGAAAGGTTAGAGAGAAGATATGTAAGAGAGTATGATAGAAAGGGATGAAAAACTACTTGGTTTGGCTTTGCTATTTATAGCCAAAACCATCAGCAGGCACCACGGACGGCGGACCCCTTGAAAGGGTTCCGTCCGTTATATATTTTGGTGCCGCCAGGTCTGACAGCAAGATATCAAGATCTTGCCAAAGTCAACCATATCTATGTAAGATTGTGTAAGATATGAAGAGTACAAATCTACACAAAATATCTAATGAAATCTTCCAATGATTTCCATGATGCATCACATGATCTCATGTGTTGTTTTTCTATTTTTAGAAATATGCAAATACATAAGTAATGTTTAGTTTTTAAGAAACTAAAACATTCTAAAAACTACTATCATACATTATGCTTAGACTCATATTAAGATATGATTAGTCACAATGTAAATGCTTAAATGATGAAGATATTGTTTGAAAAAGCTTGTTTTAATATCTATTAAACTTGACAAGCTTTAAGCTTTATGAAAATTAAATTTACTATTGTCGTTAACAAAATTAGGTAAAGATCAAAAATATAAATAACGTTTAATGACGATATTTTTATTAACAAACACTATCAGCAGCACCAGAAGTTTCAGAGGAATCTACCACTCTTGACTTAAGAGTCATTTGACTTAGATAATTCCTCTTTTTCCTCTGTCTCCTCTGAAACACTTGTACTTGTAGAGCCATAGGAGGTTGAGTCTCTCCAAGTGAAACAGATGCTAGAACATGAAGTTTATCTAGATCAATATTAACCTCTCATGTCCCCTGCTCCTCCTCATCATCGACACCATAAACCTACTCTTCCTCTTTTCCACCTCACCTCCAAATCACACCCTCTTCAATAAATTCACCATTGCACCACCCAAAGTGTGTTTAGTCTCCTTCACTCTTCCTTGATTCCTTGAGTGGAGCTCCAAATCATCAACCTTCTTAACATACATGTGAATCAAACTAGACATATTCATTAGCATATTAGGATCCTCAGCTCCACCAGCAGGAATACCTGTGGTTGAAGGAGCTTCATTAGACCTAGGAGGAGACACATGAAACTCATCACCAAAAGTAGTGTCTTCCTCAAAATTATGTCTAGGTGGACTAGGAGGCTGACCACAAGGCTGAGTAGGGTTAACCTCAGTCTCAACAGGAGTTTGTTCCTGTGAGGTAGAAGCAACCACTGGCTCCTCAGGAGCAACAGGCCTTGGTGAAGGTGGGGCATCAAGGTGAGGTGAAGGTGGATGTTGTGGGTCTTCACCAGCAATCGATGCAGGCATCAACAAAGAACATTGACACCGTGCAACATAGTTGGTAGCAAGGGTCTATGTTCTCCAAAGATAATTTGTTTTCATTGTAGCAAATAACTTAGTAGTTAATTTGGTAATGACCCTTGAGTTTTGTCGAGGTTTCAATGCTTAATATCATTTGTAAAAATCTAGGATACAATAGAAACTTATGCTTGGTATCCTTTAAATTCTTAAGCATTTCCTCAAATATATATCTTGAAAATTATATTGTCTACCATGGGCCAAACATATTATAGCATTTGCAATTGAACTGACAACCGATCCCAACCACCGATTTGGGACTAAGGCATCAAGGTGGTATGGACTAAGAACCTCCACTTAGGGCAAAATTTATTTTATACCAAATTATTTTTCCATCAAAAGGATACCCTAAGCCGGTTAGTCCGAGATAATTTCATCTCTATTATTATCAAAGAGACCATCCGCATCATCAAATTGTAATCGAGTCCTAATAAGAGACTCGGTTATCACATACTCTTCCATCAATGGTGGCCACTATCTCCTTGGCGAGCCATGAGAGATCGCTCATAAGTCAGGGCCCAAAATTGTTTGACAAGAGAGTCATAAACAATTGATGGAGAGTGAGTAAGAGCATACCGATCTTGGAGCGCAAGAGAAAATCAATCATTGAGTCATAAATGTCGCTCCCTTTAGTGTGATCCAAATGCGCTTTGTTGTGATCCACTTTGTACCGAGCGATGCCATTGATATTGATTGAGAAGATTGAAGATGAGCAGGATTCAAATTAAGAGGAATTGGGGTGGGTTGCTTCGATTGACTATTTAAATGAGTTTCCCAAAATATTTGTTTAAATTGACAAAATATTCGTAACAAATCTTTGACCAATTTTGACTTAAAATAAACCCGAAATTAAATCCCCAAATTATATCAAAACCAAGAAGAATGAAAAGTCAACCAATGAAACCAAGCAACAATCAAGATAAACCAATTAACTTTTGTCCGTAGTAACAAATCAAAGCTATCCGCATGAATCCACACATTAATGCAGTAAACAATCACAATATCGCAAAGAATGAGAAGAGAATCAAATCAAATCTTTGACCCACAACAAGGTTTTAACTGCTCCATTCGTAACTTTTAGCGATCCAAATTCCAACCATCAATATTTACCATAACTTTTACTAACCTAAGATTCCAAACCGCCTATAAAACCAACCCCTTACAGCAGCAACGATACACACAAAACACATAACCCTAAGCACGAAAGCCAAACAGATGACTATGAGCAATTCTCCCAACCACCGAATTGAACTATCATCATCTGATAGTGAACCAAACTGGTTGAACTACTTCCTCCGGAGATTCCAATAGCATCACCTACATCTCAAGAGAGCCTCCCACAGATCACCATTTTACTACACTACTTGTAAGAAGATCTTCCCAATCCTCCTCCTCGAATGAGGTTGAGGTTTCAGCAGAGCTCAAAGATATGAATGAGGACTCGATGATGAGGTGAATGATCCAACTTATGTGCCTCGCAACACTGTGTCCATGAGTGTTGCTCCTCTGCCGTGCTACCACCAGTGCTCCAATTCCAAACCCCTCATCCTTCCACATCCAATCCCACCAAGAACCGTAGTGATGGGACTTGCTACACGCCCAAAGTGGGAATGGATGGATAGGAGGGAAGATAGCATCACAGTGATGCCACAAGGGGAAACATAAGGCCGAGAGGAGGCCTTGAAGGATGAAGTTATGGTCTCAAGAAGGGTGTGGAGTGTGAAGGGATGTTGAGTCTTGGTCTTGCTTGTTATTTTCTCAGGTTCAGATAGTATCATTGCATCCGAGAATGCAATTTGTTTAATGAATAAAATCTTGTTTCTCTTGTCTTTGTTATCTCGATTCCCATGATTGTGTGTTTGATACTTGATCCGCAAGATGGTTAGTAGAACACAAAGCATACACAAAAATATATACAAAAATTATATACGATATATACATAACATATACATCATGTTGATAGTATACAAAGCATATATACATAACATAACAAAAATATACTATACGTATATATACATAACATAAGATACACAAAATATATACAAAGCTCAAACCAATTGTTGAAACCAAGATCCGACTCAACTAGGGTATGAGTGATATCAATTGATTGAATGAAAACAATGAATAATGATAACACAATCAACATCACTAATAAGGTTTTCTTTATTGAATATAAAACTACTACAACTATTACTAATGTACACACGCTATAATCGTGTGTCTAGACTCTCATTAGAGATGAATACTATTAAATGAAATGAAAAGATAATGGAAAGGGATGAATAAAACTACTACGCCTATCCTCTTTATATAGGAGAGGAGGTTACACTAAAACCCTAATCTTAGCTTACTAGAAAAGCTAAGCTAACTATTACATATTAGACCCTCATTGTTTCTTCTTTCTTCATTCTTGCTCGTGAGTTTTGTAATCTTCTATAATTCCCAACATTTATTTCTAAGAGCATACACATAGTATGCACATACTGATAGAAAATATATGTGAACACCTTAACTTCTTCTAGCTTAAATTTCGACTGCACCATTACCCCGCTATTTGAGAAGGTTCTTAGTGCAAGTGATGCTGGTAGAATTGGTCGCTTAGTCCTGCCTAAAGCGTGTGCTGAAGTGAGTTGATTTTATCCTGCATAAACATAGTATGCACGTGTTTTAGATTCCCTATAATTAAATACTGATGCAGGCGTATTTTCCGGTTATCAACACTTCGAAAGGTGTACCAGTAAAGGTCCGTGATGTAAAAGGGAAAGAATAGACATTTTAGTTCGACATCGGCTTAATAATAACAAATGGATGTATGTTCTAGAGGTGCGTTCTCATGCATACAACATATGCAAATGGAAGTCGGGGACACAGTAATCCTTGTGGTGTCTATGGCGACTTATCGTATCTTTATGCGAGTTATAACGCGGATATTTATCTTTTTTCTTGTACAACTAGCATATGAGGTGACAAAATGGGTGTCGAAACGGTTGGGTTGACTCGAAACATTAGTTGTTCAAACTTGAATTTATTTTAACTAATTTGTGTGTCAGATGTGCTACTAAAGTTTTTTGTTATAATAATAAATTAGCTGAATAAAACGATTTAAAAGGTTTTATGCATTAATGAGTAGATGATAAAGTCTACCTTGTACTTGAATATTTATGTTTCATATTTCCTTACATTTACTTAATCTTCTGCAGCGATATTTAGTTGGTTAAATCCAAGATATAAACTTATATTAGGATGTCGAAAGGCAATAGTTGCTACAGATGCATCTGCTCTTCCCAATCCTGTTAATGGAGACTTGCCAGCAGTGAGTGCTTACAGCATTGGACCGTGTTGTGTAATTCTGTGTCATTTTCGCTCTTATTCTATATTTTGGTCATTCTAATACATTTCTGCCTATTAAAGTGACCCTGTTTTGCCAAAGATTATGGATGAAGACACAAGTAAATTGGATTCAGAGTAGGGTTTAGGGTTTAGGGTTTAGGGTTTAGTAATTTAAGAGAAAAAGAAGACCCGCAATATTGGGTCCAAAAGTAAGAGGCTGCACATGCATAGTGAAGATGCCATGGAGCTCAAGTTTACGTGGGAAGAAGCACATGAATTCCTTAGGCCACCTTCCGAACCAACTGTTGTTATGATAGAAAATCGTGAATTGGAAGAATACGATGTAAGTAGAGGTGGCTAGATGAGCGGGCAAAATGTTCATTCCTATTTTGGGTCGTAATAAATAATGGGTCATGGGAACACTTTAACTTTGATTTATTCTTCTATAAATATTTAGGAGTCAAATATGATTCACAAAAATATATTTATTTCAAAAATAATCTAATGTTTGAGTAAAATAATTGAGGAAGTTTAACGCTTAAAAACACACCGGGTTTGTTTGACCCTTTTGACATGTTTCATCAATAGCTAATTTTGTTCATTTTACCCTCGAGAAAACATAATCAATCGACCTCGGTTAATATTTTATGTGGCTTCATTCAGAGCCACCGGTTTTTGGCAAGAAGACCATGTTCACAACAAATGCATCCGTGTAAGGATTCTCTTTAATGTTCTCTTTGTTGTTTGAATGGTCAAAACCGTGAACAGTATTGTATAATAGTTGGTTGGTAGTTATACAAGTGATGTGTTATAACATAGTTACTTTAAATTGGGAGTGGGAACCACACAAATCTTCGGATCTTTACACAAATTTCGTGATTGACTACCTATGTAATATTTAAAAGTGCCCCTATTAAATGGAGGATTGGTTTGGTAGTATATAATCTTGTTATAAATTATCTTTGAACCTTTTAGTAATGTCTCGCATAGTTTGTTGACTTGTTCTAACTCGACATTAGTTTTTAAGATTTAGCATGAATGATATTACAATTTCGTTATTCTTTAGGTTGCAAGAACAATGGGTTCAAAGTGACAGCTTGCTCAAATGGCGGTTACCTTCGATGGTAATTACTAATTACTATTTTAACGTGTACAAACTTGCATAGATTCATACTAATTACTATTTTAACGTATTGCTGGTCTCGCTACTATTTGTAAAGGTTAAATATCCAACTTGAAATCATAGCCCTTGTTTATTCTATAAGCAGATAAGGCGATAAACGGTTTGGGGTAAATAATCACTTAAAAGTTGATAGAGTATAGTCAGTAAGCATTATGTTTATTCTGTAAGCAGATAAGGCGATAAACGGTTTTGGAGATACTTATATTTAACTTGTATTTGTGGCTTAGTAGCACTTGTACTAGAATAAACATCTTCCATGGTGCTTTTCCCCAAATATTAAGCAATTTAAACCAATTTGCGCTTAGAAATTCTAACACTTCAACCAATGTGCCTTTTGTCTAGCGGTATCTTGTTGCCTCATCATTCAAAATGTCCCGGTTTAAGTCTCATTATGTGTATTATATGGTTATAGTGGATTAATAGGTGTATAAGTCTTTGCCCTTTAGATTAGCCATCCAAATATGAAATCTCAAACGACCACTAAGCGTATATAATAAGCAATCACCAACCCGTTTAAGTTGAAAACAAGACATCGCTATAACTATTTGTGGTGTCACTCACATATTATTCATGTGGATGTGTCATCAAGTAAGATGAAAGAATCATGGTGAAATATATCTTTGGAGATGGATTACGATGTAAATTAATGATAGATTCTTCATGTTCTCATATATGATGTCACCACCGTGGAGCCAAACGCTCAAGGGATGAAGCCCATGATAGGCCATTGCAATTCATTCCTCGGATTAACATTGTCCTAACACCCTCCCAAACAAAGAAAGGACTTGTTCTTAATGAAACTCAAAGATGTTTTCATAGCCAAGTCACTGCATCCCACAAAATTTGAAGGTTATACGCTGTGACAAAATCTATATATAGACGTGTTGTCATTCAGTGAACTGCATCATTATCAAGAAACGGGGATGAATTGACAGGTATAGTTGATGGAAAGTCATATACTATCACACCTGAAATCATTCGAGATCTTCTCAAAGTTGACACACGGACAGATTTGCCATATGTTCAGTTTATAGAAGCAGATCTTCAAACAAATATTGATGAGAACAAAAGAAGATGGATCGAAGCTTGAACAACGGTTTTTGGCACACATGAAAACTTGAAGGAGAAACCTAACGGGTACGAGAGAGATAAGATGATCCCACTAGTCCAAATCATGTGGCGAATAGGGGTGTTGACATTTCCCACGTATTGAAGACATTTATTGGGTGAAGGCCCGTGAGATCTATCTCCTTCACGCGTTGTTCATGGGAGTACCTATACAGCTTTGCACATTTGATGATCGATGACATACGGGATATGTATGAGCAAGAACATAGAAATTATATTCCCCATGGATACTACATCTCCTTGATACTCAATAAGTTAGGAGCCGTGTCTAAAGATGAATCTGTAGAGCTGGTCCCCTCGATGTTCTGCTTAATATCGAGGGATACGTTCTTTCCTGATCTTAAATTCTTAGAATTTCCCACATAGTACATAATTGATGCTCGGGTGACACAACAAGCCACCTTCCAAGAAAGTCAAAGCAAGAGAAGTTCCATGTCAACCTCCACATCAAATCCCACAACTACCATTCCAAAAAATGCCACCTCAAATACTTGTAACCGATCCACACGTGGACATGACTAAGCTCCAAAACCTGATTAACAAGCAATTATTTCAATTTCAAAACCAACAAAATGCAATCGACATGATGGTTACCAACTTACAAAGATCGCTTGAAGGTCAAGTATTAGAGGAAAATGCCGAGAAGAAGAGATAAAAAATCACCGGTTAGCAACTTGTAAATGCATCCGAATGTCAAGAGTTAGAAATAGAGCGCCGAGAACAAGAAAGTGAAAAACGGGTAGAAGAAAGAGAAAAAATGTCGTGGTAAGGTAAGTGTACTTGCTTGATTCACTCTCGTAAGAATGGTATGTGTATGAGCTGGTTTTCTATGGCTGCAACCTTATTTCTTGGGCCTGATACTTTTAAACATAAGTTTTTACTAACCTTTTGAATTTGTTAATCATACTCCAGCCTTGTTATATTTTTGAATGACTATCAATCATTGATTTTTATAAATAGGCATATTATTGATGATGATGGATGAATATTCATGGTTACAGTTACTAAAGTAAATTAATAATGATTAAAACTATTGACATTCTGTTAAAATGTATAATCCATATTCTGTATCTTTCTTGGCTTTGTGTTTTCTGTTTGTGTTTATTGCACTCACCCCAAGTTCTCTTGTCTTAGCCCAAGTGTCTCTCAAGCCCCGCTTTGTGACCGCTGCAAGTCCAGATATAAAAGGCTCTCTCCTCTCATCGCTAGGGTTGAGGAGTATATTGGTTCTTTCCACCGCTACAAAATATCTCACTCTATTTCTCACG
This sequence comes from Chrysanthemum lavandulifolium, assembly GCA_022545495.1. Classification (NCBI taxonomy): domain Eukaryota; kingdom Viridiplantae; phylum Streptophyta; class Magnoliopsida; order Asterales; family Asteraceae; genus Chrysanthemum; species Chrysanthemum lavandulifolium. The sequence continues at coordinate 130,139,403 of CM040246.1, read as the reverse complement.
ATCTTGAGACTTTAACTCAAGATCCTCTCTATCCATTATTATTATTGTTTATCTTGTAAAACTATTATCAAGTTAGATAATAGGATCACACCAGAGTAGCTGTGGTGATCTTTTATGGTTGTAAGCTTCCGCTGTTGAACTTTAAGTTGTTTGATCTATATAAAGTGTTTTAGTTTCTGCATATCATGTTTTTCTACATGGTATCAGAGACAGGTTGGTTTTAAAGAAAAAAAGGGTTTCTATATTTCTGGGGATCTTGGATCTGGTTGTTCGTGGCTTGGCGGTTCTATTGCCTCCTAGACTAAGTGAATCTAGGAGAAACAGCCGATTGTCATGGAGATAGCTACTGTAACACCTCTTATCTCTCCCCTTTTATTTATGTCCTTTATTTTTCTGTTTAGAATGCTGGAGGATAGGTTGAGGGACATTTGAGAAGTTTGATTGGTTGTTGGTGATTAATTGTTATTTGTGGAGGTATAAGGTGTTGCTGCTTTTATTATCTCTATTTTCTTGTGTGTTTGGTTGGCTGTTTTTTAATTTGGTATTATGTCTGAACATGGTAATTCTGACGATGAGGGTGTCAGTGATCCTGTCACTCTTATTGGTAAACTTGATGTTAGTAATCCTCTTCATTTGCATCCTAATGACTCATGCTGTGCTTATCGTTATCTCTCGCCAAACTTAGAGGGACCGAAAATTATCAAATTTGGGCTAATGCTATGCTTCTTGCCCTGAGGTAAGAATAAAATTGGTTTTATTGATGGCTCTTGTAAAAGGTCCATTATCGATGAGGTTCTTGCTAAGCAATGGGACGTAGTTAATGTTGTTGTTTTAGGATGGATTTTGAATTCGGGTTATTATACAAAAAAGTCACTAAAGTTTGCGGAAAATTTGTCTTAAATCACTAAAGTTTAAAAGTTGTCATTCAGGTTACTCAACGCTAAAAAGCAAACATGTCTATAGTTTTATCGACTTTTACTTTTATTTGTTTTATATGTTAAGTAACAAAAATGTTATGTCTTTACAAGTTCAGTAACCTGGATGACAACTTTCATAAGTTCAGTAACGTGGTTGACAACTTTCATAAGTTGAGTAGCATGAATGACAACTTTTAAACTTTAGTGACTTAGGACAAATTTCCCGCAAACTTTAGTGACTTTTTTGTATAATAACCCTTTTGAATTCTATATCTGAGGAGCTATTCCTTGGCCAAATTTTCTCTAAAAAAGCTAAACATGTTTGGAATGAGTTAAAGGAAACATATCATAAAGTTGATGGCTCTGTGATATTCAACCTGCATCATAAAATCAGTTCTTTGAAACAAAATGGGTCGAATCTGTCTGACTATTATCATAAGTTGAATGCCTTGTGGAAACAATATGATGCCATGGTTGAGTTGCCTAATTGTGTGTGCACTGCTTCTGATGAGTTTAAAAAGCATAATCAACTGCTGAAACTTATGCAATTTTTTATGGGTCTTGATGAGTCTTATATGAGTATTAGAAGTTCTATTCTGTCTAGAGAGATGATCTAGGCTAAACCGTCAAGCTATCTCACACAAGCTAGCCACTTGTGAATGGCTAACCGAAGAAACTTAAAACAGCTTAAAACACAAATACAATGAAGATCGAGAATATAATGAATTCTGGTCGTTAAGTCCCACTTGAGACTCAATGGTGTGTAAACACTTGATCGATGATAGAATGATCACTAAGGATAGTGATCAAGAAGGTTTTGATTGAAATTACACTACCGATTGATTGGAATGTATTTGGACACGTAATAGAAAAGCACAACAATCGATAAAACAAACGTAAAACGACGTTGAAAACCACGACACGCATAAAATAAAAAGTGAGATCTAAGAAATAAAAGACCTAAAAATATGAAATGACATTTTGAAATCCTAAAAATAAAAGAAAATTATTAGAAAAGAAAATTATTTTTACAACTATTTATTTAATTATTATTAATTAAAACTATTTTAACTATTTAAAAATAACCTAAGAAGAAAATATGAAATAAGGCTAGAAAAATAAAACTATGCTTCGAAAAATCTAAAATATTATAAAACTAATTTTAAATTAAAATATATTTTTCACACTTTTATCTAATTATTACTAATTAATTATTATTTAAAATACACTTAATTACTAGAAAATATAAAATAAAACTGGAAAAATGAAATTTCAACTTGGAAAAATCTAAAATATGATAAAACTAATTTTAAAACTGAAAAGATATTTTTTAGGCTTTTTAATTATTTATTACTAATTATTTAATACTTTTAACTATTTAAAATTATAATAAATACTAAACAGATTCGAAAATTATGAAACTTTTTCTAAAAATAACTTAAGGTGACAGAAAACTAAGAAAAATATAAAAACAAGATTTGCTTAATAATAAGCTGAAAAGAAAAATCAAAAAGCTAAAACCTATTAAATAAATGCTATCACAGTTTTAAAAATGATGTTTTTATGGATTTTCTTTTTGAAAACTACTTAACTACTGATATTATGAAACTTTTACAAAGACAAAAAATTTTACAAACTTAAAATAAGCTGTTTGAAAGGCTTATGATCACAACAGATTTGCTAATGAGCTTATATTGGTGAATTAAGCTCAAACAAGCTCACAAACTGAAACAAAAGCTCAAATAAGATGCAAACAAGCTAGATGAACTGAAATGAAGCTAAAAAGAACAATTACAAACACCGATAAGCTACTAAATGCATAATAAGCACTTATGCTAAACACGAAATGGGGCAAAGTTAGAGCTTATAGCAAATTCTACCAAACAAGCTAGAAAATGAAAACCAAGCTTGAGACCTCAAGATAGCTAGGTCACTATCCAAAGAACCAAGAATCGAAGCTATGACCAACTAATAAGCTCTATGCAATCTTATCAAGATGGACTACCCAACTGCAGCATGTGGCATGGTTTCGCATAAGGTACTCAAAAAACTAGTTAAAAAGCACTTTATAAGTCGATTGAAAGAGAACTAGTATTTTTCTAATTTTGTTTAGCAACTAAACTTTGATATTCCAAGAGCTTTTAAGCTAAAACTCACTATTAAGCACACACTAAAAATAACTGCTTTAATCAAAACGACCAAATGAAACATATTTGACTTTTATAAAACCAAGATGTTGACTAAGATGAACTTTAAACCGATTTTAATCATCGAATATGTTGTTTTAAGTTATACTAAGACCGATTTGATTGATTTTAACAACTTGTAAACATGAAAACAAGATCAAAGATCATGAAATTCCAACAAAGGTGACAAGGATGTGATAAAATGAAATTTTGACTTTTGATGTAACAAGTATCGGTTTTCTTGGTTTCTTTGAGTTACTTAGACCAAGTGTGACACGTAACAAGCATTAACACCGCCTTAAACAAACTTTAACACACTCAAACAAGATAATCCAAACAACACTTTTTAGATTGTTTTGATGTTTTCAAAGAAACTCATGATTAAGACCATGTAATTAATTGCGCACCCAATATTATCACTAAGTAAGACTAAATAAACATTAAATAACAACAATAACAACATAAGATCAAGAAATTACACTTATGCTTATAAGACTCAAAAATGAAATTTTTAACAACTATGAATTCTAGCTAGTAAGCAACCTATTTTATTGTTTAAATTTACTTAACCACAACTAATGAACACGTAAACACTAAAATTTAAACTAATTAACAACCTACACAAAGGAATTGCTAAAATGGATCAAAAGTGCTTACAACTTGGATCCAAGCACAAAATGAGAACCGAGGCCTTGTAAACACTTCCTAAGGCTTACCAATAAGCTCTATACCAAGGCCATCCGAATCTACCTTGCTCCAAATTTTCTTGCATCTTTCACCATGGATTTTTATTTTCAACTATTTATTTGTATTTTTGTGATTTTGCTTTTGACTACTAAACTACTTTTTAAAGTTTCTAAAAGTCGCAATAAGCTTTATAGGAGCTTACATGTACTTATTCACCCAAGAAAACATCTAACAACAACATTGGAACATAACATGAGATTTTTGAAATTTGTAAATATGCATAAACCGAAACTTGACTTAAAGCTAAAATTGAAGGTTACAAAAGTTTTATTGCACACTGAAAATGTGAAATACAAAGCTTGGAAACTAAAACATATACTGAAATTCAAAGTTAAGCTAAAACGACATGAAAAATTAAAGATTACACTAGATAGATTGATATAATGCATCTCTTCCTTATTTTATAGACTTTAGAGACTCTATGTTGACCTCTGATTCATTCCCACTTCATCTGAGCCATTGGATTAGTTAAAATCATCAAAACCGTCCACTTGTAGTTTTGGCGCCAATTTCTTCATGAGCAGGTTTAAAACATTAATGGGTTGGTTTCAATCAATTAAGAGTCTTTGGGTGTTAGTGGAGGTGGAGGGGACAAGGTAAGGGGGGGGGTGGAGTAAATCATGGAAAACCAACTCTGGTTTTGGAATTCAGCTTGTGGAGAGGAGATGAACAGTACCTGGTATACTTTTGGCGCGTTGACTATGTTTGACCGGGGGGTTAATATTAAACGGGGTCCAAGGGTCAAGCCAAAGGGTCAAGAGGATTGGGCTTGGATAATATGTTGGGCCATGGATGTGAATTGGGCTTGACTTTGATATTGGATCCGTTTGGTTTGATAGTATACAAGGACTAAAATTGCAAATTCTCCAAACTTTAGGGACTGATCATGACACTTTTCCAAACTTATCACAAGGACCTAACTTGACAAACTTTGATAGTACAAGGACCCTTTTGCATAAAATTCCATTTTAGAAATCCAAGGACTATTTTGCAATTTTTCAAAGTTTAAGGACCTTTCCCGCCATTTGACCAAAGAATCATTCAAGGACCAATTTTAACAACTTAGAATATTTCAGGGACCTTGAATGATAAAATTCCACATTTTGAATTCCGTGGACTAGATTTGACAACTTTTAAAACTTGGGGACTAAACCGCCAATTTTGCAAACTTGAATCATTTTTCATCCGATTTTGATATTTTTGCATTTAAAACACATAAAACACGATTTGTGATATTTTCATCATTTCGATGCATTTTTGAGTGTTTTCGATGATTTTGCGCTTTAGATTGTACAAAATGATGAGTATTTAGACACTCATCAATCCCCACATCGAGATATTGCTAGTCCCTAGCAATGATTTAGATCTTTAATGGATTTTAAAACTCTTTACCAAAAGCCATCACTCGGAGTAGCCAATTGTTTCAGTTCAAGTAAGAACCTTGGTACAACGATAACCAAATGATTTTGAGCAAATCATAAGTTGTAAACGGATTTGATTTGTCTTTACCGTGCCGCTTGCTCGGACTAGCCAACTCTTAGATAAATTATCGAATTATCTTTGGTGAGTGATTACCAATTATGGCTTTTCCATCGCCTTTACCACAAGCCATAAACTTGCGGGCTAGCCAACTATTCACTTTTTAGGATATGGCGAGTTGAATACCATACAATTTTAGGCAAAGTGCAAGCCATAAACGGATTTGAGAAATCTTTACCAAGAGCCGCTTGCTCTCGGATTAGCCAATCCTTTTGTTTTTTAGACATGGCGGATCGACACCATATGCCGAGTAAATGAAAACACTTACTCCAAAAAATTTTGGCAAAAACGGGAATTGGGTGGATAATTTCATGATAAAATTCGTGAGAATTCCCCCACACTTAGAAATGAATATTGCCCTCAATATTCAAAGTACCGCGGTTATGCCGAAACAAAGAACGTAAAAGGAAATACTACGCCATTATTTGAAAGATTTTTTTTTTTTTTTTTTTTTTTTTTTTTTAAGATTTTATATACAACAATGGGGCAACTCCCCACACTAGGGTGGTAGAACAGAGAAAGAAGATAGAAATATGGGTGAAAACCCATATGGTGTGTGCTATTTTTTTTTTGATTCCCGAGTCATTAGCTTGACTCGATCCCCGCATTCATTGGTTCATGGGGAAAGTTTGTAGATCCGGGACAACCACAGGGGGAATGTCCTCTCCAAAATAATGCTTCACTCGATGACCATTCACTTTAAAATTAGGACCATCGGGTTGAGATAACTCAATGGTACCATAAGGATAAACCTTAGCGATAGTAAATGGACCGCACCAACGGACTTGAGCTTTCCCGAGAAAATCTTCAATCTTGAATTGAAAAGAAGGACTCGATCACCAACGTTGAAAACGCGGTTCTTGATTTTGAGTCATGAATCTTCTTTGTCTTTTGCTTGTAGATCAAAGAGTTCTCGTATGCTTGATCACGGAGTTCATTTAATTCATTCATTTGAACTTTTCTCGTGATCACCACCGTCTCGAATATCGAAATTGGCATGTTTTAAGGCCCAGATGCCTTGTGCTCAAGCTCAATCGAAGATGACATGCCTTCCGCACACTAGCTTGTATGGAGTACACCGATGGGTGTTTTGTAAGTCAGACGGAAGGCCCAGAGCGCCATCAAGTTTATCCGACCGTGATGCACGATTTTCGCCATCGTCCTTTCAAGGATTCTTTTAATACCACGGTTGGAAACTTCCACCGCCCACTTGTTTGGGGTGGTATTCAGAGAGAGACGGTGGGTAACACCATACTATTGCATGACTCTTTCAAATTGGTCATTGCGTAATGTGTACCACGATCACCGATTATCGCCTCGGAGTTCCAAACCCGGCAAAAGAGATTTTAAAACGCCACAACAACTCGGCATCATTGGTAGGTAAAGCTTTTGCTTCAACCCATTTTGACAAATAGTCAACACCACGAGTATGTATTTGTTTCTCGAGAAGATGGAAATGGCCCCATAAAGTCAATACCCGGATGTCAAATATCTCACAAACTTGAATGGCATTTTGCGGCATTTCATTTCTTTGAGAGATATTTCCATGACGAAATTGTGGGCATGTTTGTAAATTGTGGGCATCCTTGTAAATTGTGGGCCAATAAAACCCGAATCAAACACCTTTTGGCGGTGTAGTTTGACTATGATGGCCCCCGATGGGTCCAAGATGGCAAGTCGTGAGAATGTCAATAGCTTCCGTCCATAAACACATCGCCGATGACTTGATCCGCACAAATTTTGAATAAGTAGGGTCGTCCCATAAATAATGTTTAACATCTTTGAAGAATTTGTTCTTCCGTTGGGTCGACATCCCTTTCACATGAAGTTACCCGCATGGTAATTTGCGAAGTCAAGAAACCATGGGGTGGTAGAATTTCCACGAAAAGAAACCGCATTGAGTGTCTCGAGAGGAAATGTTTCATTTATTTCCTTTTCTCGAAAACATCTTGGTGAGGGTTTTCTAATCGACAGATGATCGCACTAGATTCTCGCTCCTTTTTATCACGTATAATGATATCAAATTCTTGAGGAGGAGAATCCAACGGAGCAATCTCGGCTTTGCATCTTGTTTTGCAAAGAGATATTTGAGAGCCGAGTGATCCGTATACACCCACGATTTGGTCAAGATTAAGTATGGCGAAACTTCTCAAATGCATACACCACGGCTAATAGCTCTTTTTCGTGGTGGTGTAATGAGTTTGAGCTTCACCATAGTTTTACTTGCGTAGTGGATAGGTGAAAATGCTTATTTCTGCGTTGCCCTAAGACCGCACCGATAGCAAAATCACTTGCATCGCACATGAGCTCAAAAGGCAAGTCCCACCGGAGCAACGAGAATGGTGCTTCAAGAAGCTTTTTCTTCAATGTTTCAAAAGCTTCAATGCACTCGGTGAGAAGATAAAAGGAGCATCCTTTTCAAGAAGATGGGTCATAGGTCAGGCGATTTTAGAAAAATCTTGTATGAATCTACGATAGAAACCGGCATGACCTAAAAACTCCTAATACCTTTAATGGTAGTAGGATGAGGTAATTTAGCAATAACATCGACTTTTGCTCTATCTACCTCAATCCCGTTTTTGAAATCTTATGGCCAAGGACTATGCCTTCTTTGACCATAAAGTGGCTTTTCTCCCGCTTTAGACAAAGATTGGTGTCTTCACACCGCTTTGAGCATTTTATCTAAATGGGAGAGACATGTTTGAAATGAATCCCCAATGACCGAGAAGTCATCCATAAACACCTCCATTGTTTCCGATCATGTCGTGGAAAATGGCCATCATACATCGTTGGAACGTGCTGTGAGCATTACATAAGCCAAAAGGCATAAGTTTGTAGGAAAAAGTTCCGTATGGGCGGTGAATGTGGTCTTTCTTGATCCCGTGGATCAATGGGGATCTGAAGTAACCCGAGAAACCATCAAGGAAACAATAGTATTCGCTCCTCGCTAATCTCTCAAGCATTTGGTCCATGAAGGGTAGAGGAAAATGGTCTTTACGGGTGGCGCCATTCAACTTACGATAGTCAATGCACACACGCCATCCCGTAACCAATCGAGTTGGAATTAACTCGTTATCTTCATTTGTGACAACAGAATGCCACCCTTTTAGAACACAATGAATTGGGCTAACCCAAGGACTATCTCGAGATTGGGTAAATCAATCCCGCATCAAGAAGTTTGATAACCTCTTGTTTGATAACATCATGGATTTTGGATTTACTCTTCTCGATGTTGAACTGCCGGTTTGAAGTCATCCTCCATCAAGATTTTATGAGTACAAAATTCGTGGTTGATACCCTTAATATCGGAGAGTTTCAAGCAATTGCTTGCTTGTGTGACTTCAAGACCTTTATGAGAGCAATTTTTCATCCTTACTCAAATCTCGAGCAATAATGACGGGTAATTTATCATCACCTTCAAGAAATGCATACTCGAGATGAGGAGGTAAGTCCTTAAGCTCAACCTCGTGAAATTCTTCGCTTTTCTCAACCGACTTGACTTCCTTGTTATGAAGTTTGATGGGAGGAGAGGAGGAGAAGTGTCCCGATTTAACAATTTCTCAAGAAGAATATCTCCTCCGATTAATCTCATTTTGATTAATCTCATTAGGAATTGAATCACTAGAGTTAGGGGTTGATGAATGGTCATCATAAAGCAACTTCTCAATGAGAAGTATGTCCCCCTCAATGTCAATTGGAGCGTGATCAATTTCCCATGGAACAGAATCACTAGCCAAGTATGCTTCAATCTCTTCCGAGATGGAGTCATTTCCCTCAAAAGGAGTGATAGAAGGAGTAGAATTGGCTATGATAGGTTGAGAAGATGTGGTGGAATCCCCACTCACAGAATTATGAGAATAACCAAGAACTTCTTGAGAGTACTCTTCAAGAGCAACATCAATGATATCTATTCGGTTAACCGACTCGTAATCATAGTTTGCGGAGTACCTCAAGTTTGATCAAGGTTAAAGGTGATGACTTCATTACCAACACGTAATGTGATTTCTTGCTCAAATACATCTATGAGAGCACGCCCGCTCGTGAATCCTCGACCAACAATAAGAGGAACCCGATGATCGGCATCAAAATCAACAACCACGAAGTCACCGGAAAATGGAACTTTCCTATTTCAAATACGCCCTCGGCAATGCCAAGAGGACGGATATGGAACGATCCGCAAGCTCGAGAGTCATGCATGTAGGAGTAAGTTCCGAAGATAAAGTTTCTTCTATATTGAATAAGGCATAAGATTGATGCTTGCACCAAGATCCGCTAGGGCAAAGCATTCAACCATTCCCGGAAATACACAAGGTAAGAGAAATTTCCCGTGATCTCCAAGTTTTTCTCGAAGCTTCTTCAAGATAATCACGAGCGCTTCTCGCTCAAAGGAGTTTTGCCATTTCAAACAATTTTTCCTTATTGCTTAACATGTGTTTGAGAGTTGATGCAAACTTGGGCATCGAGATGATAGCATCCGCAGCTTATGTCAAAATATAACTCTTGGAAAATTTGGAAAAATTTGTCCATTTGATGACCGGCTTTCTCGCGAGCTTTTGCTCATTCAAACGTGATGGGTAAGGAATAGAAGATTTGGATTGATTTTCAACGGAGCTACAGGAGGTTCAAAACAACTCCTTGATTTGACTTGGGTTTCGGACAACTTGAGGTTGGACTACCAAGGTGGGGACGTGTCTTGTACTTCGGGGATTGAATAATGCACCTTGTCCATTGTATCCTTGGTAACTTGACTCATTGCCACTGTGGAGGAGGCATTGGAGTCGAGGTCCATTGTGTGTCGAGGTTCACTTTCCACTACCTTTGGGAGAGAAGAAGAAGAGGTAGTAGGAACAAGAGGTCCAAAGATATGAAACACCACTTCGGTTGTGATCGCTTTGCATCTCCCCCGGGTTAGCGATCGTGTTGCTCGGAAGTTTTCCGAGCCCGAGGGTTGATCATTTAAAGACTTCTTAAGATCGTAAACTGACCGACCAACAACCTGCTCATTTCATCTTGGGATTTCATGAATTGCTTCAACAACTCATCGATGATGGTCCATTGGAACAATGGCGGAGGTGGATTAGGAAAATTCGCCTCTATTGTTAGGATTAGGGCCTTGGTTTTGAAAATTTCCTTGATTAGGATTCATATTCCCATGAAATTGATTCCCCGATTGAAATTGTTTTGATTAAGGTTCCTTGATGTTGGAAACCTTGATTTGGTGCAGATAGAAATTACCTTGGTTTTGATAACCTTGGTTCATTCTAGGTTGGTTCGATTCGGTTTTGCATGTTATGATTCGGTTAAACCGGTGGTGCTTGATTAGTGTTAGCACGGTAGTGTGGTTCATTTTGAGGACGGTATTGAGTACCTCCCGATGTGAACTCCGGCTAGAGCATTGGCTTCAAATGGACTACCATCGGTGGCGTGACAATTGTAGTATGCATGAGGACCACCACAAGTAACACAACTCTCGACTTTCTTCACTTCACCATGTGTTGGTGTCTCGTGTGAAGGTCACTTTCTTTTGGTTAGCAAGAACCAAAGCTCGAACAATATCTCGTGAGTTTGTCAATCTTAGCATCGGTGCTAGATGTACTCACCGGAGATGAAGAAGAAGGGTCCAAGATGAGACCGATATGTCTTTGCTCGGAAAGGGAGGACCCGAGATTTGTTCTCAATGATTTGCAAGGCCTCTTTGTAGTCTTGCTCAGAAATTACCTCCGCGGAGGCATTCAAAGAGTCTTGATTGGTCCGGTTGAGACCATTATAGAAAGTATCCATTTGCATTAACTCGGTAAAACCGTGATGCGGACACTCATGGCAATTCTTTGTAACGATCCCATGCCTCCCGAATGATTCATCAAATCTCGAGAAAATTTCATTATCTCATTCTTAAGACTTGTGGTTCGGGATGGAGGATAGAACTCGTTAACAAACTTGGTGACTAGATCTTCCCATGTCTCAATAGAACGAGGGGTTGTTTCTCAAGCCAATTCCGGCTTGTCCTCTAGAGAAAATGGGAATGAAGAAGCTTGATAGCTTCATGGGACATTCTTGTACTTGATGGTAGATGCAAACTTGTTAAACCATCGAATGTGTGCATGAGGATCATCCCGCCAAAACCATAGAATTGGCTTTGGGTTACTAGATTAAGTAACCCGGTTTTGAGCTCAAAGTGTCGCCCACGATGGTCGGGACAACAATAGCATCTCCGTAACCCTCAATGGGTGCTTGGAGAAGCTCATTCATGGGCTTATCTTCCGCCATTACGACGGTGGTGGTGGTGGTATCGCCTCACCACGGCGAAGGAGCGAACGCCCTCTATGTCTACGAGGAATGTTTCCAAGCTCGAAAGTGGACTTGTAGAACTGGAAGAACGAGCGCATGCACTAAGTATAAAAATCAATTTTCAAAACAAATGCGAGGCAAAACGACAAGTGAACTTAACCAATAATCACAAATGAAATGGCTTTTTGAAAAAGGTACACCAAATCACAAGGACACAAAGGCAAGTTTTAAATCGATGTTCGAACTTATTATGGTCACACCCCAGCTAGTAGGTGCACCGCCTTGATTTGTGGTGGTTGATTTTATGTATAAATTAAGTACCACTGAAAAGACGTAGGTAATGATTTGTGCAAAGGGGTTAAAAACTTTTGGACAATATTTTTGGTATCGTCTCGTTTAACCAAATTGTATCTCTTCAAGAATCACCTCAAAGAAAATACAAGATAGAAAATGTTCCGATTGTTTTGTTGTTTTATATTTTTTTTGGGTTTGTTAACACTTTAGGAAAAGTGCTAATGAACTTTTTGATATTCTTATAACTTTACAAAAAACTTTTTACAAATGGTGGTATATGTGCAAGAATGGTCGGAAAAAGTTTAACACACGCTAAAGCTCTCCCAAATGGCGCCAAAATTTGATCTGGTGCTAAACCGCAAGTTATCTCACACAAGCTAGCCACTTGTGAATGGCTAACCGTAAGAAACTTAAAACAGCTTAAAACACAAATACAATGAAGATCGAGAATATAATGAATTCTGTCGTTAAGTCCCACGGAGACTCAATGGTGTGTAAACACTGATCGATGATAGAATGATCACTAAAGATAGTGATCAAGAAGGTTTTGATTGGAAATTACACTACCGATTGATTGGAATGTATTTGGACACGAAATAGAAAAGCACAACAATCGATAAAACAAACGTAAACGACGCTTGAAAACTACGACACGCATACAAAATAAAAAGTGAGATCTAAGAAATAAAAGACCTAAAAATATGAAAATGACATTTTGAAATCCTAAGAATAAAAGAAAATTATTAGAAAAAGAAAATTATTTTACAACTATTTATTTAATTATTGTTAATTAAAAACTATTTTAACTATTTAAAATAACCTAAAATAGAAGAAAATATGAAATAAGGCTAGAAAAATAAAACTATGATTCAAAAAATCTAAAATATTATAAAACTAATTTTAAAATTAAAATATATTTTTCACACTTTTTATCTAATTATTACTAATTAATTATTATTTAAAATACACTTAATTACTAGAAAATATAAAATAAAACTGGAAAAATGAAATTTCAACTTGGAAAAATCTAAAATATGATAAAACTAATTTTAAAACTGGAAAGATATTTTTTAGGATTTTTAATTATTTATTACTAATTATTTAATACTTTTAACTATTTAAAATTATAATAAATACTAAACAAATTCGAAAATTATGAAACTTTTCTAAAAATAACTTAAGGTGACAGAAAACTAAGAAAATATAAAACAAGATTTGCTTAATAATAAGTCTAAAAGAAAAATCAAAAAGCTAAAACATATTAAATAAATGCTATCACAGTTTTAAAAATGATGTTTTTCTGGATTTTCTTTTTGAAAACCACTTAACTACTGATATTATGAAACTTTTACAAAGACAAAAAATTTTACAAACTTAAAATAAGCTGTTTGAAAGGCTTATGATCACAACAGATTTGCTAATGAGCTTATATTGGTGAATTAAGCTCAAACAAGCTCACAAACTGAAACAAAAGCTCAAATAAGATGCAAACAAGCTAGATGAACTGAAATGAAGCTAAAAGAACAATTACAAACACCGATAAGCTACTAAATGCTAATAAGCACTTATGCTAAACACGAAATGGGGCAAAGTTAGAGCTTATAGCAATTTCTACCAAACAAGCTAGAAAATGAAAACCAAACTTGAGACCTCAAGATAGCTAGGTCGACTATCCAAAGAACCAAGAATCGGTTATGACCAACTAATAAGCTCGTGCAAGCTTATCAAGATGGACTACCCAACTGCATGTGGCATGGTTTCGACAAGGTACTCAAAAAAAACTAGTTAAAAGCACTTTATAAGTCGATTGAAAGAGAACTAGTATTTTTCTAATTTTGTTTAGCAACTAAACTTTGATATTCCAAGAGCTTTTAAGCTAAAACTCACTATTAAGCACACACTAAAAATAACTGCTTTAATCAAAACGACCAAATGAAACATATTGACTTTTATAAAAACCAAGATGTTGACTAAGATGAACTTTAAACCGATTTTAATCATCGAATATGTTGTTTTAAGTTATACTAAGACCGATTTGATTGATTTTAACAACTTGTAAACATGAAAACAAGATCAAAGATCATGAAATTCCAACAAAGGAGTGACAAGGATGTGATAAAATGAAATTTTGACTTTTGATGTAACAAGTCTCGGTTTTCTTGGTTTCTTTGAGTTAATTAGACCAAGTGTGACACGTAACAAGCATTAACAACGCCTTAAACAAACTTTAACACACTCAAACAAGATAATTCAAACAACACTTTTTAGACTGCTTTGATGTTTTTCAAAGAAACTCACAGATTAAGACCATGTAATTAATTGCACCCAATATTATCACTAAGTAAGACTAAATAAACATTAAATAACAACAATAACAACATAAGATCAAGAAATTACACTTATGCTTATAAGATCACAAAATGAAATTTTTAACAACTATGAATTCTAGCAAGTAAGCAACCTATTTTATTGTTTAAATTTACTTAACCACAACTAATGAACACGTAAACACTAAAATTTAAACTAATTAACAACCTACACGTTGAATTGCTAAAATGGATCAAAAGTGCTTACAACTTGGATCCAAGCACGAAATGAGAACTGAGGCCTTGTAAACACTTCCTAAGGCTTACCAATAAGCTCTATACCAAGGCCATCCAGAATCTACCTTGCTCCAGCTTTCTTGCATCTTTCACCATGGATTTTTATTTTTCAACTATTTATTTGTATTTTTTTGTGATTTTTGCTTTTTGACTACTAAACTGCTTTTTAAAGTTTTTAAAAGCTGCAATAAGCTTTATAGGAGCTTACATGTACTTATTCAGTCCAAGAAAACATCTAACAACAACATTGGAACATAACATGAGATTTTTGAAATTTGTAAATATGCATAAACTGGAAACTTGACTTAAAGCTAAAATTGAAGGTTACAAAAGTTTTATTGCACATCGAAAATGTGAAATACAAAGCTTGGAAACTAAAACATATACTGAAATTCAAAGTTAAGCTAAAACGACATGAAAAATTAAAGATTACACTAGATAGATTGATATAATGCATCTCTTCCTTCTTTTATAGACTTTAGAGACTCTATGTTGACCTCTGATTCATTCCTACTTCAACTGAGCCATTGGATTGGCTAAAATCATCAAAACCGTCCACTTGTAGTTTTGGCGCCAATTTCTTCATGAGCAGGTTTAAAACATTAATGGGTTGGTTTCAATCAATTAAGAGTCTTTGGGTGTTAGTGGAGGTGGAGGGACAAGGTAAGGGGGGGATGGAGAAATCATGGAAAACCAACTCGGTTTTGGAATTCACCATGGGAGAGGAGATGAACAAGACTGTATACTTTTTCAACGTTGACTATGTTTGACAAGGTTAATATTAAACGGGGTCCAAGGGTCAAGCCAAAGGGTCAAGAGGATTGGGCTTGGATAATATGTTGGGCCGGCTGGATGTGAATTGGATTTGGACTTTGATATTGGATCCGTTTGGTTTGATAGTATACAAGGACTAAAATTGCAAATTCTCCAAACTTTAGGTACTGGTCATGACACTTTTCCAAACTTATCACAAGGACTAAAATTGACAAACTTTGATAGTACAAGGACCCTTTTTGCATAAAATTCCATTTTTAGAAATCCAAGGACTATTTTTGCAATTTTTCAAAGTTTAAGGACGTTTCCTGCCATTTGACCAAAGAATCATTCAAGGACCAATTTTAACAACTTAGAATATTTCAGGGACCTTGAATGATAAAATTCCACATTTTTGAATTCCGTGGACTAGATTTGACAACTTTTAAAACTTGGGGACTAAAGCGCCAATTTTGCAAACTTGAATCATTTTTCATCCGATTTCTATATTTTGCATTTAAAACACATAAAACACTGATTTGTGATATTTTCATCATTTCGATGCATTTTGAGTGTTTTCGATGATTTTGCGCTTTAGATTGTATAAAATGATGAGTATTTAGACACTCATCAAGAGACATTACCTGATGTTGAAGGAGCCTATTCCATTATCTCCAGTGAGGAATCTCACAGGGTGGCATCTGGAACCAATTCTGGTACCTCTCAAAGTGGGTCGACCTCTGCCTTCTTGGCTAGTGGTCCTACTAGAAACAACTTTCAAAAAATCGAACTCTTACACTAATGCTAGACATAACTCTACCGGTTTCGCACCTAATTCTAACACCGGGTTCAAACCCGTGGGAATAATGTGACAAGACCTAATATGAATGTGAACTCAAGTTGTGTGTGAGCATTGTGGCTATGTTGGTCATACTATAGACAGATGCTTTAAAATCATTGGGTATCCTCACGATTTTGGAAAAAGAAAGGGACAAGTGGTAAGGGTAAAATGTTGCATACAACTCGCTGGGTCATCGTGGTGTGATTGTCCCTC
Organism: Chrysanthemum lavandulifolium; assembly: GCA_022545495.1. Taxonomy (NCBI): domain Eukaryota; kingdom Viridiplantae; phylum Streptophyta; class Magnoliopsida; order Asterales; family Asteraceae; genus Chrysanthemum; species Chrysanthemum lavandulifolium. The sequence goes on along the minus strand of CM040246.1, from coordinate 130,123,022 downwards.
CGGATCCTCGTGGTTCATCGATGAGCAACTTGCCACTTTGGACTCCTCATTAAGGAAACCAAAATGTCTGAGAATAATGTCCAAGCCAACATGGCAGGTACTTACTTTAATTCTAGCAAACTGTTCAATGACAACTTTGATAAATTTTTTTGTTCCAGTTCTAGTTCTATGACAAAAATAAAATATGTTGGAAAAGTTGTGGACTCTGGTGCTAATCAGCACATGACCAATAGTGAGAAAGAGTTAGAAAATGTATATGATATATCTCATCTTAATATCAAAGTGTCTCACCCAAATGGCACTAGTGCCATCATCTCTAAAATTGGAAACCTTAGACTTGGAAATGGTCTTGTCCTATTTGATGTGCTTGTCATTCCTGATTACTGTGTGACCTTGATCTCTGTTCATAAACTTGCTAAATATAATAAGATCTTAGTTGTGTTTGATGAAAGTAAATGTTTTTTGTGAATCAGATTTGAATCAAAACATTCGGGATTGGTAAACAATGTGGTGGTTTATACTATTTAGATAATCAAGGTACTAAATGTGATAATGTTAATATTGAGTATAAGTGTTCTTTGTCTCTATGATTGGCATCAGAGACTTGGCCACCCCGGTGACCCCGCCTTGATGTTCTAAAAATTATTTGAAAATTGGAAAAATGATAAATATGAGGTTTGTGAAATCACAAAGAGCTAAACAGACTAGAGAACCCTTCCTCTAAGTGATCATAAATCTAAAATGCTTGGTGATATTGTTCATCTTGATATGTGGGGACCCTATAAGGTGGTCACCACCGGCATAGATATTTTCTTACCATAGTTGATGATTATACTAGAGTCGTGGGTGTATCTTATCAAATCCAAGGATGAAGTTTTTGATTCTATTAAAATCTTTTACAATTTGATTAAAAATCGATCAAAAAACATAAAGTGTTTAGAAGTGACAATGGAACCGAATTTCAAAATCAAACCTTTAACAAGTTTTGTGATAACATGGGATCACTCATCAAACTGTTCCTTACACCCCACAAAGAAATGGGTGGTTGAAAGGAAACATAGACATCTTTTGAATGCGACGGATGCCTTATGTTTCGTGGGGAATACCCTTAAGATTTTGGAATGAATGTGTGCTAATCGCTACTTATCTTATTAACAGATTGCCATCTTCGTGCTAAATGGAAAATCCCTTACCACATGATTTATAATTGCCTCCTAATCTCTCTCTTATCGTAATGTTTGGTTGTCTTGGTTTTGCTACTAATCTTAATAGTCATGATAAGCTTACCAAAGATCCGAAAATGTGTTATGATGGGTTATGCTTGGTTCTCAAAAGGGTACAGCTCTATAGTCTTGATAGATGTCATTTTTGTGTCTAGAGATGTTAAATTCTTTGAGTCCATATTTCCTTTTAAGGAATCTATATCAAATGGTATTAAGAACAAGCATATTGAAACCGATGTCGCTCATGAAAATAACTCGTTGAATTTTTTGATCTAAATAACCCCGAGCTTCCTAATGATGATGAGAGATGTTTCTAGACATAATAGTGACCATGAGTCACCGAGTGGAGGTAGCCCTCTGCAACTCTTGGGACAATGCGACATCGATGATTCACCATCCGGATCTTCCAAAGGATAACATTGATGCCGATTGCATGATGTTGAGGCAACCACACTTGATGAAAACCACACTTCAAGGAAATGTTGATCCCAACATAAATACTGTGGTACTCAAACCTTAAGAAGATCTTCTAGAACTTCGCTTTTCCAAAAACTATAATGACTTTGTTGTTAAAACCAATGTGAAATATGGGATTGAAAAATATGTTGGATATTCTAACTTAAATGGTGAAAACTTGTGTTTTGTCACCAATTGAATAAGAACCGTGAACCCAAGTCCTTCTTTGAAGCATCTCAAAACCCCTTATGGGTTGATGCTATAAACTTAGAAATTGTCGCCTTACTTGAAAATGATACTTGGATGTTGTTGAATTACCCATTGGCGTAATCGCTTTGAACTCCAAATGGTCAGGAAACTTAAATATAAAGCCAATGGTGAAATTGAGAGGTACAAGGCTAGACTTGTTGCCATGGGGTGTGCTCAAAGGGAAGGGGTAGATTATGAGGAAACTTTCTCTCCTGTAGTTAAAATGGTCACTGTGAGATGTGTGCTTAATATTGCTGTTGTGAATTCCTGGCCCATCTTCCAACTAGATGTTAACAATGCTTTTTTATATGGTGAGCTTGATGAATCTGTTTACATGAAACCTCCTCAAGGGTTCTATGTTGGTGATAAGAATCTTGTTTGCAAACTTAAAAAATCTATCTATGGTCTTAAGCAGGCCCCTAGACAATGGAATGCTAAACTCACCTCTCGTGCTCGTGTGAAATGGCTTTAGTCAAAGTAACTGATTACCCTTATTTACCAAATCGATAATGGTGTGTTTCTTGCCTCCTTGTTTATGTTGATGATATAATTGTGACCGAAATAATCTTGGTGAAATTGAGAAGTTTAAAATGTTTTTGAAAAGTAAATTCAAGATAAAAGACTTAGGAAAGCTTAAATACTTCCTTGGTATAGAAGTGGTGGACTCTGATAATGGAATTTGTCTGAATCAGAGGAAATATGTGCTTGATTTGTTGTCTGAATATGGTATGCTTGCCTGCAAACCTTCTAAGACTCCCTTAATGGCTAAACTGTCTATATCCAATATTCCCACCGCCATCGATCCCGCCTTGTGAATATTGTTGATTACCAAAAGCTTATGGAAAGCTTATATATTTGACAAATACCGCACTGATATATCCTATGTCAGGCATTGTCTTAGTCAATTTATGCATTCTCCTTTAACATCTCACCTCAAAACTGCTTTTAAAATTCTGAGATACCTTAAAGGATCTCCTGGTCTTGGCATTCATATTGTTAAAAATACTGATGTGTCTCTTAAAGGATACTCAGATGCTGACTGGGCCAAATGCATTGTCACTAGAAAATCGGTTACTGGTTATTGTGTGTTTATGAATGAGAACCTCATTTCATGGAAAAGCAAGAAACAAAATACTCTCTCAAAATCCTCTGCTGAAGCTGAGTATAGAGCTCTAGTATCTTTGACCAGTGAGATCATTTGGATTCTGAAAATCCTTCGTGATTTGCAATGCATAAATCACGCCTGCTGATCTCAGATCATGACAAGAATCTCGCCTATCAAAATAGTCGCTAACCCCAGATTTCATGAAAGGACCAAACACCTTGAGATTGATCTCCACTTTGTGAGAGAAAAAATCTTAAATGGTGTTGTTAAAACTGTCAAGGTTGATTCAGCAAAGCAAATTGCTGATATCTTTACCAAAGGGTTGGACATTCCTCATCATCAGTGTCTTGTAGAGAAACTTGGAATGATTGACCTCTTTGGAATATCGGATTAAGGGGGGATGTTAAAATGTATAATCCATATTCCTGTATCTTTCTTGGCTTTGTGTTTTCTGCTTTGTGTTTATTGCGGCCACCCAAGTTCTCTTGTCTTAGCCCAAGTGTCTCAAGCCCCGCTTTGTGACCGCTGCAAGTCCAGATATAAAAGGCTCTCTCCTCTCATCGCTAGGTTGAGGAGTATATTGGTTCTTTCCAGCCGCTACAAAATATCTCACTCTCATTTCTGCTGATCTTGAGACTTTAACTCAAGATCCTCTCTATCCATTATTATTATTGTTTATCTTGTAAAACTATTATCAAGTTAGATAATAGGATCACACCAGAGTAGCTGTGGTGATCTTTTATGGTTGTAAGCTTCCGCTGTTGAACTTTAAGTTGTTTGATCTATATAAAGTGTTTTAGTTTCTACATATCATGTTTTTCTACACATTCACCTTCATGTGTTCTCCTAGTTCTGCACTTAGGATTGTGACACCTCTGTGAATATTTTTAAAAGTGAGACCAAACGTTCCTATGAACACTTTCTCAAAGTTTTCAACCTTTTCTGACATTTCTGTTTTCAGGGATCAATGTCTGAAAGTTCACTTGAGATCAGGCCGCGGAAGAAGTCCAGGGTACACATTTTCAGATTTAAGCTCGTTTTTTTTGTCTATGGTGAATAGATCATGCTACTTTTTGTAACATTTAAAAATAAAACCATAAGTTTTTTGCAAAACAAGGATAATCCAAAAGTTTTGTCGTATTTTAATATGAGTGTGTAACAATTTTTTGTAAACCTCATGCGCTTCGCTTCCGTGCATCCACATGCGATCTTTTAGATGACGAGGTTTCGGTTTTTAGAATTGACATGTTTAACGGTGTAATTTTCTAAGGTTGTCGATTCGATCGAGTAACATCGGTCACGAGCGAATTTTCAAGGTCGACCGATTTGGACATCGGTTGTCATGAATGTGGTGGCTTGCCACATCGGCGTGGTCCCAAAACCGAACATCGGTTGGTTTCTCACCGATGCCGACGCTTACCTTTTGCTTCCATTTCAACGTAAACATGCACATTAAATACAAAATTAAAACCGACATTTTGTCATACAAAAAAAAAAAAATTTCAAACCTATTTTACCACTCTATAAATACCCACTTCACCTCAAACACAATTCACAACTTACCATTTTCATCTACATTCAACTCAAGATAATTGGTTACGGTTGAGGGAAAAAGAGCTCGAGAAAACAGGCAAAACTTGAGCTCATGAGGACATCAAACGGAGTCCGACATCATCTTCTACAACACCCCAATCGACCCAAATTTGACCGGCCGCCAACTAGAAGAGTTGAGAAAGTTAATCAAAGAATCAAAGAACGTTACAATTTAGATTATTAGTTTAAGATTCTAGTGTTTATTTGAATTTCGATTGTAATTTTTTTAAAAAATTGTAGTGTAATGTTTTTTTTTTTTTTTTTTTTTTTTTTTTTTAATTTCAGAATGTAATGTTTTTAACTTGGATGAAATTTAAATTTAATGTTAAAAATGTTTGAACTAAAAAAAAAAAAAAAAAAAAAAAATCTCGGTCGCCGACCGGGCATCCGGGTTGTCCTGCGTCACGGGAGAGAAATGACGCACAGGCAGGTCTGTCTCTGCGTCGTCCTGCGTTCTATGATCATGACTAGCCCTGGTTGACCCTAGGAACACTATTGGCGATGTTCCTCATGAGTGGTATGCGGCTGAAGAACATATCGGATATGAAAAGCTGGGAAGGAAAATTGTCAAGAAAGAGGGACCGAATAGGATTGACTCATTTTTGGCGAGAAGGGACAATCCAAATAACTGGTGGGTTGGATTTTTTTTTGGTTTTTTAACCCTCAAAATTTCATAGTTTATTAAGACTAAGGCGTAAAGTGTATTGTATTTTTGCATTTTCTATTTCTAAGTTGCTGAAATGTGATCTTCAGGCGAACAATATATGATGAAGTCGAAGATGAGTATGTGGAAGTTACTAAAGGACATCATTCTGTTAGAATGATCACCCCTTTCTTAAAAAGGTTTTGGATATTTTTTTGATTTCTTTTATCGATTTACTTGTTTGACGAGTTAGAAATAAAATACAACTTGACTTGACTCATGCATAAGTAAAGCGGTCGAAGTTAGTACCTTTATCATATTAAACATGAGATGTGGCTTTCACTTAATCTATTAAATTTTCTTCTTTGTTATTTAACATATTTTTATTTTATTTTATACTGTTTTCAAATTTGGTGATATATAAAAAGGATTACAGCTTGGTGTGACACAGGTTACTTGCAATTTATAAGCTTGGTAGTCATAATAATTTGTGTAAGATGTGTTTTGTTATTAGAATAAATGTACAATTTTGATTTTTTTTGTTTATCACATCTCATGCGGCTTTCAAGGACAAATTTACTAATAATTTTGTAGTCAATATTTGCCCCTATATGTAATACATGAAGTGCATTTTCTGTGAGTTTGTTGTGGTTTAACGAATGTGTTTGAAACTACATTATGACGGAATGATAGTTATGGACCCGTCCAAATTCTATGACAAAGAAAACCTCACAAAACTAGACGACACTCTTTCCTCGCCTAACAAGGTATAAATTTACGTGCCTAAAGAAAGGTACATTCTCTAGTCTCTTCCTCTCAAGATTATTAACACCGAACTATACTCTCTTATTGATAAGAGGTGTCATCAGAGCAGTAGCAAGACATATTGCACGCAAAATTTACACGTAAATGACTTCATCCTCCATTTGTTTCAACACAGTTATCAACAATAATGTTATGCCATCTACATGCACAAAATATCGCCAGATGCGTGAATAAGGGTAAAATATCGTTGGAAGGATAGTGTCGATAGCTTACACTTCATCGCTCCTACGACATAGATTAATGCCGCTTTCATAAGTTAGCGCCGCACGATACAAGTTATGCTGCTTTTATTGTTTCGATGCTACCTTATAAAGTTACTACCGCCAGCTTGTCACTAGTGTCGCCTTTATATGATTAGTGTCGCTACGCTAAGTTTACATCGATAGCTTATACGATTACAACCGCCGCTCAAGTTTATGTCATTAGTTGTAAGTTAGTGTCGCCTTACGATAACTTAGTGTCGCTAGTTAATTGTTACAACTGATTCATATTCGTTTGTGTTGCTCGACATAGTTAAGGCTGCCGTGATAAAAGAAAGAAGTTGCCCAAAAAATTTGCCCTAATAAGAAGTTGCTCAAAAAGAAAAAGTTGCCCAAATAGAAGTTTCCCACTAATAAGAAGTTACTCAAGTACATATAACACATTTACTAGGGGATTTTTCTGATAGAAACATCACTAACCTCTTCTTTTTTGGCAACTTCTTCTTTTTAGGCAACTTCTGTTTGGGCAACTTCTTTTTTTTGGGCAACTTCTTCTTTTTGGGCAACTTCTAATTAGGGCAAATTCTTTTTGGGCAACTTCTTTCATCACAGGAGCCTTAACTATGTCGAGCAGCACAAACGAATATGAAGCTGTTGTAACAATTAACTAGCAGCACTAAGTTACAACTAACATCATAAACTTGAATGCGCAGTTGTAATCATATCGGCTATCGGTTCACAGGATCTATAGAAAACACTCCCACCATATGATCTAACCATTATGTTTATTGTGGGTAAAACAACTTGATTGGAGTACAAGAAGACTGAAAACTAATGGAGGCTTCAATATCAAGCTAAAATAAACAATTACATACTTAACAAACTGAAATTCTTTTACAATTAACCTCTGTACAGTAACGACAATGAATCTAGTATGGTGCTTTAAGTCTTGTAGCATGCTACCTGACTAGTAACTTCAACTCCAATTCCACATTCTGCATTGTCGTCATACGATATACCAAGATCAGCCAAAAGGTAAATCGGGATCATCTAATCCGAGATTAATTCTTCAAGTTCAGGTAATTCAGATATTGAAGGACCATCATCCACATTTGTTTCATTGAGTGGTTGTAGAAATTGGGGCCCATAAGATCGCCATCTTCATCCCGGTCGATACTCGGTTCGCTTTCGTCCCGATCAAGAACCACTTCACCGAGACAATATTAGCCTTCCCAAATTTTCGAGGAGAGTTTCATCTTGATTTGGCTTCGTGGTCTTCACAGATACAAGTAGCGGTGATTTTCATGAAATTCACCTCACCGGCCTTACCTCTTTTGGTTCCCCCATCAAACCTCTCTGATGAGTTCTAACTCTTGAAGAAAATTCTTCCCATGTGGTGTTTTATCGGTTTAGGAACAAACGTTATAGCTTTTTAGCATTTGGTCGTATTGTTGGTTTGTGTCCAAAGTATCTCCTGCAATAGACCAATAAAAAAAAGAAGCGCTTTATAATATAAACATCAAACACATGTGAACTATACAAAAAAATGTTTTACAATGGCTATGATGTCAAGTAGGATATTTAACCTTTACATATTGTAGCTAGACCAGGAAATACGTTAAAATAGTAATTAGTATGAATCTAGGCAAGTTTGTACAGGTTAAAATAGTAATTAGTAATAAGCATCTGAAGGTAACTTCCGCCATTTGGAGCAACTGTCACACTGAACCCATTGTTCTTGCAACCTAAAGAATAACGAAATTGTAATATCATTCATGCTAAATCTTAAAAAACTAATGTCGAGTTAGAACAAGTAAAAAAACTATGCAGACATTACTAAAAAGTTCCAAAGATAATTTATAACAAGATTATATACTACCAAACCAATCCTCCATTTAATAAGGGCACTTTTAAATATTACATAGGTAGTCTATCACGAAATTTATGTAAAGATCCGAAGATTTGTGTGGTCCCCACTCCTAATCTTCTTTTATATAATAAAAAAATTACATCATTTTAGAGTGTTTTTGTAAAACCCTTCTCATTAAAAAAAAAATTAGACCAATAAGAGAGGTTGATTTTACCACGTAAGCGAAATCGGATGACGTGATTGGTTAATAAAAGTCAAAATTAAATCGATTTTGGCCAACCTTTAGTTTATTCTTTGTAGAATTCCATTGGTAAGAAAATCACATAAAATATAGTGTCAAATTTAGAAAACAAAACTTTAAAAAGAGGGGTAATTAATAAAACTTTAGTAGTTAAATTTTAAAAATTGTATAGAGTTAAGTGTAATATTATAAGTTTCCATGTTTTTTAATAACTTTGAAAATTAAACAAATACCCCCTTATATTTTATACCCCCTATAATTTATAACTTAAAAATACAATCTATATGTTGTTTTAAAACTCCAACATATAAATATACATAAGATTATAGATGTCATTTTTTTACTATATATGTTTACTAAGGATTCATTTATTTCATATTAAAAGTATGACAAACGTGAAAACGAATTTGAATATTAAATACGGCTAAATTAGTGAAAACGAGAATATAATTATCAAATTGTAAGTACGAGCTACTGTAATATGAGAGAAAAAAAACGTGATTGTACTTATAACAACTAATCATGTAACTTTTATTTATTTATATAAGGATATGTAGAAAAACATTTTTAAAAAACTTTAAGGAGTATATTTTAACTTCATCAACGTTTATTATGTGCAACTAAACTCACATCTTGTGTACATCATAATATCAATAGTGAAATTTAAATAGAAACATCAATATCTATATCAGCTAAATATAGTTGAATCTTGAGTTATCTAACAAAATTTTTTTTACAAAATTTGATTATACAAAATTCTAACGGATATAATGAATAATGAAAAACTCGTGCATAAGTATATAATTAGAGGAGAGTTATTTTACATACCAAACTTTTCTTACATACCAAGGGACTCATCTCCACCATCCATCTAAAAAGAAATCAATGGCTAAGATTAAAAACATTTTATTATTTCACATATTTTTATAATTTAAATATCTCTTAAACCGTTAATCGTTAAGTGAAAATATTTACACTGTCATGAAGAGCATTTAATTATCTTTTATAGACGCCATTTTGATATACTTTCAAAAAGAAAAAAATATTTTTTCACGTTGCCTTTTTACGTTACTTGAAATTTGCATGAAAAAATCATATATGATTAAACACTAATTTGAATATCACATGTGATATTAGTATTAAATCATATATGATATGTGATATCACATATGATATTACACTAATATCACATGCATATCATATATGATATAACACTAATATCATATATGATATAACACTAATATCACATGTGATATTCAAATTAGTGTTTAATCATATATGATTTTTTTCATGCAAATTTCGCCACGTAAAAACGAAAAACATAAAAAAAACGAAAATACGAATTTTTTTTTGTCGAAGTATGTCAAAGTGCCTATCTATAGAAAGATAATTAAATGCTCGTTGCAATGATATTTTTTTTTTGCCGCTTAACGATTAACGGTTTGAAAGTTATTAATATTTGAAAAAAGATGATGAAAGTGGGTTTTTTAAATTGTTGTGATTAATATCATCCATCAGATCAAATAAAAATGGATGGTAGAGATTGATCCCTTGATATGTAAATAATCTTTTGTCCTCAAATGATCTTAAATCATATAATTATATATAATTACCTTTAAAGACATAATATTTAGCATTGATACAAAATAAAATTTTTTTTTTTTGTCAAAACCCTGTGCGTGCACAGGTATTATAACTAGTTTAAAGTAACTATGTTATAACACATCACTTGTATAAGGGTTTTTAGATAGATAGGTTACCCAACTTTCCAACTTTATTCGCCTAAGTTACCAAACTTTTTTTATATAGAGTAAATTACATAAATCGTCCCCGTGGTTCGTATAACGATCGTTAAAACCAAAATACAATGTTAGCTCTTATTTTTTATTTCATTTATTGTAATAATATATTTTAGCATTAAGTTATATTATTCATTTGAATACCAATGGAGCATTAGTCCAATGGTTGGAGCACTTGTGTTTGAGTCAATTGACCCAGGTTCAAGTCCCATCCTTGGCATTTGCTCCATATAGGTACCCACCTCCGCAAAACCTATGAGCACACTGGAGAGACTTTGTGTAATAAGAGCTCAGGGGTCCGAGTCTTGGCTCGTGCTCACTCCAGTTGGTGCCCCACTAGGCCGTGAGAGTCACGAGCTATTCCTTGTGGGTGGATAATGGTCGGTGCCAAAGGCACCCGGGTCGGTGTTCCGCCAATCTACATCTTTTGTGGAATAATATTCATTTGAATATCTACACCAACATCCTACACCAAATCTAAATCAAAATTCAAATCCAAATCCAAATTTAATCCCGTGTAAACGGGCCCTTAGAACAAAGTTGCATAGTTCAGTAACCTAATTGAACAAGAAAAACTTTAGTAACTTAGGTGAACAATTTCGCAAAGTTTAGTAACTTATTTGTATAAAAACCCTTTATATAAAGATTATTTTTAAATTAATAAAATAAAGTCACCGCCAGCCGGCAGTGCAACTGGGTATCAAAGGTTAAAAATAGTTAGGTCCTTAATTTGTCCGGTAGCGATAGTCCAATACCCTGTTTGCACAAAAATAAAGTTGGGTAACTTAGGCGAATAAAGTTGGAAAGTTGAGTAACCTATCTGTCTAAAAACCCCTTGTATAACTACCAACCAACTATTATACAATACTTTTTTTTGAAAAGGTGAATTTCATATAAAGTGCTTCGTGTCGCGGTTCGACAATGGGAGGTCTAGACTACGTTGTCTAAACCGGTCCGCGCTAGAGAGCTCCCTCAAGCGGAAATGCCTATTTCAAATACCCGATGGGGAAAACCCCTACTAATCCGCCTCAAGGCACGACAATTAATAGGGTAAACCCTTGTCTTTTCCAATATTCAACTGGGGTTACTGTGCCCAAACCCCTTCATTAAAGGACTACCTTGAAGGAAAATCCCTCATTCAAACCCCTTGCAGGATTTGAACTCAAGACCTCCCTCCCCCAAGAGCCCCTAAGGACTCCAAGGTGGCCAACTGAGCTAAGCCACTCCCCCAAGAGCCCCTAAGGACTCCAAGATGGCCAACTGAGCTAAGCCAGTTGCCTTTTCCAATATTATACAGTACTTGTTCACAGTTTTCGACCATTCAAACAACAAAAGAGAACATTAAAGAGAATCCTTACCTGGATGCATTTGTTGTGAACATGGTCTTCTTGCCAAAAACCGGTGGCTCCTGAATGAAACCACACAAAATATTAACCGAGGTCGATTCAGATTATGTTTTCTCGATTAAATGGGTAAAATGAACAAAATTAGCTATTGATGAAACATGTCAAAAGGGTCAAACAAACCAGTGTGTTTTTTTAAGCATTAAACCTCCTCAATTATTTTACTCAAACATTAGATTATTTTTGCAATATATATAATTTTTTGTGAATCGTATTTGACTCCAAATTATTTATAGAAGAATAAATCAAAGTTAAAGTGTTCCCCGCCAACCCAGCCCAAACTGTTACGACCCAAAATAAGAATGAACATTTTGCCCCGCCCATCTAGCCACCTCTACTTACATCGTATTCTTCTAATTCACGCTTTCTATCATAACAACAGTTGGTTCGTAAGGTGGCCTAAGGAATTCCTCGTGCTTCTTCCCACGTAAACTTGAGCTCCATGGCATCTTCACTATGCATGCAACCTCTTACTTTTGGACCCAATATTGCGGGTCTTCTTTTCTCTTGAATCACCGATTTCCTCAAATCCAATTTACTTGTGTCTTCTTCCATAATCTTTGGCAAAACAGGTCACTCTAATAGGCGTAAATGTATTAGAATGACCAAAATATAGAATAAGAGAAAAATGACACGTAATTACACAACATGGTCCAATGCTATAAGCACTCACTACTGGCAAGTCTCCATTAATGTGATTGGGAAGAAGCAGATGCATCAGAGCAACAATGGCCTTCGACATCCTAATATAAGTTTATCTCCTGATTTAACCGACTAAATATCATTGCAGAAGATTAAGTAAATGTAAGAAAATATGAAACATAAATATTCAAGTACAAGGTAGACTTTATTATCTACTCATTAATGCATAAAACATTTTAAATCATTTTATTCAGCTAATTTATTATTATAACAAAAAAAATTTAGTAATCATATCCGACACACAAATTAGTTAAAATAAATTCAAGTTTCGAGCAACTAATGTTTCAGTCAACCCAACCGGTTTCACCCTTGTAGAAATTACCGCTTTGACTCCCATTTTATCACCTCATATGCTAGTTGCACAAGTAAAAGATAAATATCCGCTATAACTAGCATAAAGATACAAGAAGTCCGCCATAGACACCACAAGGATTACCGTGTCCCCAGCCTTCCATTTGCATATGTTGTATGCACGAGAACACACCTCTAGAACATACATCCGCTATTATTATTAGGCCAAGATCGAACCGAAATGTCCATTCTTTCCCTTTACATCACGGACCTTTACTGGTACACCTTCCGACGTGTTGATAACCGAAAAATACGCCTGCATCAGTATTTAATTATAGGGAATCTAAAGCATATGCGTACTATGTTTATGTATGAGAAAATCAACTTACTTCATCACACTCTTTAGGAAGGACTAAGCGACCAATTCTACCAGCACCACTTGCACTAAGAACCTTCTCAAATAGTGGGGTAATGGTGCAGTCAAAATTTAAGCTAGAAGAAGTTAAGGTGTTCACATATATTTTCTATCAGTATGTGCATACTATGTTTATGCTCTTAGAAATAAACGTTCTGAGAGGGAGGGTGCAGAATCACACATAATCAGTCATTTATAATTGTCTGTTTTCCAGATGATCATAAGGTAACTCTCAGCTTATCAACATTCAGAAGTCAGAAGTGACAAAGTAATTATAAGCTTAAAATAAAAAGGGTCAGACAGTTAGAAAATTTCCCAAAGTGTATTTTTAATTGTAAAACCTCCTAAATAATTAGGCAAATTATCGACATCGAACACGAGAACCCCCACATTACGTACATACACCCCAATGTGTGAGCATAAAAGAATCGAATGGAAGGATACTCCCAGATATTTGCAACAATTTTGGTCACCATCCTTGGCCATTATCTTGAAGCAATCGATCATGGCCTCGCCCTTCACTGTGTGGTCCGAAACTCGCTTATCTCGAACCGCCTCTTTGTTTTACTCGTGACCGTATGCTAGGTCCCGATTTTTAAAGTTTTGGAACCATCTCGCATGGTTTTTGTTCTTGTTTAACATAAGGAACTTTTTCTAGTACTACATTTCCTCTACATTCCCATTAGATGTAGGGACCATGTAAGAACTCTCATCTCCAAAAGAAAATCCCAATGATTGTTGACATACGTGCTCAGATCGGTTGTGACCCTAAACTCGATTTGTTATTATCGGCATCGTAGGTAATGGTAATTGGGTTGGAAAGCTCCTAAGCTTAGATTAATATCTTTACTCAAGAGAAACGAGCCAAATTCTTTATAAGATGGTAACTCTTCGCTTAGTCTCGAATGGTCGACCGATGGATGAAGCCAAGCATGCATCGACTTTTATCCAAATTTCTTCGTTAATGACGCGGGCATGCCGTTATTCATCCGATTGGTGAATACAGAGGATGCCATGATAAGCACCAATAGGGATCACTTAAGATCCGTTAAAGGATTACAACGTGTTGGACAATCAAGAATGTAAATAGATCACAAAACAGAGTTGTATTATCAATGGTGGTGGTTTGTTAATCGCCACAATAATCGGAATAAGAGAATTCGAGAGGAAATGTTTACACAATCAAAAGCTAAAATGAAATGGAAAACTATAACAAGTATTTAAAGATCATTTCATGGAAGTTAGATGAGGTGGAATTGGCTATTCGCTGACTTTGTTGTTGACTTTCCAATATGACCCGTAATAATCCATTCCCTTAAAATTGATCTTGTCCTCAAGATCAGCAATCAAGTGAACATTTCTGAGTCTCAACACTGCTTATCCAATCTTCCAACATTGAAAACAAACACTCCCAATGTTAGTTGGAATCTTCTACCAAACACCCCTTTTTAAACAATCATGTCTTCTGTAGGCTCATGAGTAGTGTCCTTCCGTATGCATTCCGTATCTCGTTGGTGCGGCAATCAGCACAACACATTAACAATCAGAAACACCGGTCAAATAAGCTGGCGAGTGAGTTTCTTTTTCCTATTAGGCCATTTCCATATATCAAACTTCCACCGGCTACTCTTAAATTTGCAGATTGTGCGACTTGGTTTTTTCCTCTTTGGCCAATTCCATATATCAAATGTCACAACACCTCTTCGCTGTGATGTATCAAAGTAAACATTCTGGTAACTTTTGTTCTTCGCAAGTAACTTGAGATGAAGAACTGAGCTAGAAAAGAGCCTTTCTGAATTTTGTCCAGTGACATAACTTTGTGGAGATGGCAACTGATCAATTTCCTTATTTACATCGAGGTTTTCAACAATAACATTTTGAAGCCATGATTGTATTTCTCCATTGTCAGCATCATCTGAACCTTTAAGTTTCTCAATGTTTCGAATTTCAGATGGAACTATGAGATATTTAGCCTCACCTTTCAAGATTTTCAAATCAACATCAGTGCCCACAAATCCTACAACACTACAATTCCCATCTTTTCCTATAGCATTATTCTTCTCAACCTCTAGATCTTTATTTTCTTTCCTGGTGCCATCTTGTTTCCTATTATACCCATCTTCCATTCCTACTCTTGTTTTGTCACAATCACTTCTCCACAGCAATTTTCCTACAACTACATCATCAGTAGAAACGACATAACCACTTTTATTCTTAACTTTCCGACCTTCAAAATACTTCCACCCATTAACATCTTTTGCAAGACAAACATTATTTGCTTCTTTGTAGTCATCACATTTCCCATTATCCATTTCACCGCCATTTAATTCATCGACCTCCATGACCATAAACTCTGAATCTACACTCTCGCTATCTACACTCTCACTAGTGTTTACCTTCATACCTCATCATCATAAACCAATCTTCCTAAATGCTCTTTCCTCGCTTTCCTCAATTTCATCTTCTTCTTTAATGTATATATCACAAACGGCTACACTTACTTTCAATTCGCCACTACTTTTAACTTCATCTTTACCAAGTTCATAAAAATGCTCACACACTTACCGCTTTCATCCCTTTCACTTACCCTCAATTCGCTTTCTCCACATTCAACAACATCTTTCCAACTAACATCGCGATCCTTCAATTCCCCCTTATTCTTCACATCTTCGTTTGAGTCATTAGATTTTGAAGAATTAAGAAATGTTGGAGTTGAACCTTTTTTTATGAAATTGAAAGTGGCTTCTTGTAACAAAGCCAAACAAGATGCATCCGAAAGGCTTTGGGTTTCCACAATCGACACTATTTCCAAGTTCCCATGGCAACCCACAAATGAAAATCTCAACTACACACCTTGCACCAAAAGCGACATTAAACCGAGAATTAAATGAATCATAATACTTTAAATGTGCCATATTTTTCGAGAAATCTAGTTATCGACATTTCATCAAGCACCTTATGTGCATCACTTTTATTATCACTAAGACCGCTTTTTATTCTACTTCTTTTCCAAAATTTATTACATTATCACTATCTTTACCATTAAAGGTTCTAAATCATCCACAAAATTTGAACTACAACTCAATTCTTAAGATTTGTACACAGAAATATACGTTTTTCTTCTTTTAGTGCTTGCCTATCTGATAAGGCACCACCAAACCTTGGGAAATCAATTTTGGCCATTCTAGTATGTTGTGACTGTCCACCACCAGTACCATTTCCCATTTGTTGGCTGTTTTGCAAACTTAAACCAGTAATCTGTTCTCCCATTTGATCAAGCTTAGTGTTGAAAGCTGTTATAGCACCACCCAACATCTGAGCAATTGTATCTGCAAGGTACCTTTGGTTTCATCATCAATTACTAAAGATGAACCATTAGTAGACCCACTTGCAAAGACCACCATTCTTGTGCTAACCACCATTGTGAATTGACTCAAGATTCCTAACCAACCGCCAAGTGTACTATTTCTTGATTATTTATGAATCTTGTAGTACTTTTGATTTTCTCAATTTCTTGATCGAAAATTAACAACCTTCACCGAAATCGACCGAGAAGATGATTGGTTTGAATGATAAAAGTGTAACGATATAGAGCCGTAAAAGTGCTCGATACCAATTGATAAGCACCAATAGGGATCACTTAAGATCCGTTAAAGGATTACAACGTGTTGGACAATCAAGAATGTAAAAAGATCGCCAAACGAGTTGTATTATCAATGGTGGTGGTTTGTTAATCGCCATAATAATCGGAATAAGAGAATTCGAGAGGAAATGTTTACACAATCAAAAGCTAAAATGAAATGGAAAACTATAACAAGTATTTAAAGATCATTTGGGCGGGAAGTTAGATGAGGTGGAATTGGTTGTTCGTTGACTTTGTTGTTGACTTTCCAGAAAATCGAGTATAGCCATTTGGAATCTTGTTAGAAAGCGACTGAAATCAATGATGAATCAAATATAAGAATTTAGATTCCCACAAAATACAGTTGGTAAGATTAGTATTAGTAATTCAATTAGTAGTATATCATGGCAACTGCCATAATCTAAATAAAGACTCACTCCCACACCATGTGGGATTGAAGGGGTAGAATCAGGATAGGCAAGACCCAATCTTGGTCTTTTAATTACCGATAAAAGATGTAAATATATACAATTTTGAGCAGCACAAATAGATACAAAAATTGAGTTTTATGACTGCGAAAGAGAAAAAATGAGATGCCACAACAAGACTTAAGCTCTATCACATATTTATCTAACAGATTACATAGAATTTAATTACCAGTATTAAATTTATTCTTTCGAGTTGTGTATGTTAGGATTTAGTAAATCCAGTTATTAAAGTGTCGGTCACCTCAAGTATATGTAATCGTTAGAAAGATCGTAGTCGTAGTTATTATAAGTTAAGTAGTATTTAGTTATGTAACACCGTGAGGACTGGACGGTCTTTACCCACCAGATGCCCGATCCACAGCCCGTAGGTGGCAATTTGTGTAAGACTATAAATACTCTCTACCTCCCAACGTAGAGTTGGAGCTCATAATAATACTTTTATTTTCTCTCACTAAGTTCCCAAACCTCATCTCTTTCTCTCTAAAACCATAAGTTATACGCCTACTTGTGATCATGTATTGATGTGTTTGTGAAATCCAATATGTTACAAATGGTATCAAGAGCTATGGTTTGATCATCTCTTACTTATCCTTGGATTTCTAGTGATTTTATATGGTTTTGGGTTTGAAAAGTTTAGTGGTTTTGCATCATTCGATCATTTCTTGTGTTAAAGTTTGAATTTTGAGTGTACTTTTGTGTTTAGAATCATTGTAAGTGCTTGGGTTTGATTCGTAAAGCTTGAATCACCGTGGTTGAGCTTATTTTGGATTGAATGTTGTTGTTTTTAAGTTTTTCTACCCAGCGACTGAGTCCTGAGTTGTTTTCATCATAGCGACTTGCTTTGTTAATTTCCAAATGAGTTGTTGTTGAAGTAGTAACGACTTGAGCCTAGCGACTTGTCTATTGAGACATGCTCAATAACAAGACAAGTTAGTGGAGGTTCCACTGCCAGCGACTTGGTTGGGTTAGCGACTTGTCTCATTGTTTCTAGCGACTGTCCTTATTGTTCTTAGCTGTTGACTCTTAGCGACTTGGATACTTAGCGAGTTGCTCTTTAGCCACTTGTATGCTTAGCGATTTGGTTCTGTTAGCGACTTGTGTTCAAAGACTTGGGTCTTAGCGACTTGATTCACAAATGACTTGATGTTTAGCGAGTCGCTACTTAGCGACTTGGTTCAAGGGTTATAGCGACTTGGTTAATACTTGTTTCTAATACGGTTTTCTTGATTTAGTAAAATCCGTGAAAGAATCTATTTCCGCTTTAATCATAGAGTTATAAAATCCGTGAAATCAGAAACATGTCTACCAACGTGCCTACAATCATCTCTCATCGTAGTCAAGACTTTCAAGCAATGGTTCGTACACTCGTCCACCCATTCTCGATGTAATCGACTATGACTCATGGGTTCAACGAATTAGGTTGTATTGTCTTGGAAAGGAAAATGGAGTCAACATTCTCAAGTCCATTGATGAAGGACCGACGATTGAGACTACAAGAGACATAATTGATATCATAGATGGAACAATGATCTTGATTGGATGCACTAAAGACATATGATGAGCTCTGATAAAGAGAAAAGAGATTCGATGTCGATATCGTGGCTTCAAACATTATACTTCAAGGCCTCCCAAAAGATATCTACAAGTTTATCAATCACAACACCGAAGCCAAGGTCGTTTGGGATAATGTCAAGATGCTTCTCTCGGTTCTCAATTAACTAAGGAAGACAGAGAATCACAACCGATGATGAATTTGAGCACTTCAAGATGAAACCGTAAGAGAGTATCTATGAATATTACGTGAGATTCCACAAGCTTGTGAATGATATGAGGAATATCAAAATGACTATGCCAAATATTCAAATTAACTCAAAGTTTGTAACAACATGAATTCAATGGCATAAGTTTGTCACCTCCGTGAAGCTAACCAAAGGATCAAGAACACCAACTATGAGCAATCAGATGCCTTCCTTCTTCGTAATGAGAGACATGCTATGTTTGAACGAAGGATTCCCGAACGCTCAAATCTCAACAGGAGAAACAAGTTCCTCAAATGATTCAATGCCTTTTACACAAATGTTGGAATTACCACCAAAGCTTCTCAAGTTATACCCACGGGTAATGGTAATCACAAACTCATTCCCGATCCGAGGTTCAAATAAGTCGATGCCGATGCGCTATGGGACACTTCATCAATCAAATGGCTCTTATGGTTAAACAAAACCCGACCTCAACCCACATACCAACAAATTTCTCACTAACAATGAGATCGAATCGCATCCAATCTACACAATCATGCTACCGCTGAGATGGGAAGGTTATGATGCAACCACTCAAGAAAGGCAAGATGAACAGGAAGAGGTGGAGTTGGTAGAGGATATGTAGCAAATCGTAATCGTAGAAGGAATCCAAATCAAGGACAAGCAAAGCTACCAAATGCTACAACCGTGGTGGTGAGGGACATATTGCTAGAACCGCACATCTCCAAAACGCCCACGTAATGTAGAATACTTCAGAGACAAGATGTTGCTTGTGCAAGATCGTGATAATGGAGCAAATTTGGATGAAGAGGAGTTGTTGTTTCTTGTCGAGGAAATGCCAAAACCTATGATGTCGATGTTGATGAACACCAATTCAGAAATAGGTCACAATCATCAAAATGCCTTTCAAGTAGTCGATCGTGATGCATTTGACTGATGTCGATGATGAACCCATCGCCAAACAATCTTCATGGCTAGCATCTCACCTATGGTCTCTCCAAAGGTCTCATCACCACAACAGTCGGTCCATCCAAAGACTCGATCATTTAAGAGGTATTAAAACTATATGATGAAGTTGATGAGCAAAAGATGCATAATAAAGTACAATCTCTTGAAGCTTATGAATCAGATATTGATGATAAGAGTAATAGCAATATTGTCCCATATGATCCATATGTGAAGCAAAGTGAGAGTGAGATTGTACCAAGTAATGCATCTTTTGCAGTCAATGATGACTATTTTTGTTGAATACATCGCATGTGCCCCTCGATGATTCTGCTATCTCCGAACCGAATGCCTATAAAGAACAAGTTGCTATTTATGAACAACGTGTAAGTTTGAGTTAACTACCCGTGAGTAGGAAATGGATGACCAAATGCGCATAATTATTAGAAAAGTAATTTTAGAGAAGAAGCATTAAAACAAGAGTTAAACTCCTTACAAGAAAAGCTTTCTAAAACTGCTAAGCAAAACAAGAACTTCAAGAAAATGTTAATATGCTTAAGCAAGAATTCAATGCTAAGGAATCAAAACTTTGAATGATTTTGCCAATCTAAAACTTTGAAAACAAGCTTGAAAATAAGTTGTAATGATAAGTGGAATACCATTCAGACTACTCACTTTATCACTAAGCACGAGTTTTAAGTGATAAGCATAGTATTCCCTTGTTGAGGAACCAACCAAGTCGTTAAAAAGCTAGAGTCGCTCATAAGGTACCGTATGATGGTAATGAGATTCTAAGCCTGTGCAAACACCATCATGTGTTGGAAGCACCAAGAGGATAGAAAATTAGATGATGCCTCTATTGAGAAAATGGATAAGAAGTTTAACGATCCCTGTGTAAAAAGGAAAACATAACAATAAAACCCCATGATTACACTAAGGAAAATTGGATCTCCTTAAACAAGTTTAAGCCTCGACTTATTAACCCCCGAACAATTGTTCGGAAAAGGATATGGATATGCAAAAGCTAAAAATTTTGTTGAAAAGAATTTTGTAGGAAATTGCCTCAAAGAATCGTGTATCCTCCTAATACACCAATGCATTTAGTTCCTAGATCTATTGCCACTAATAGCAAGACCTTAATCACCTATATGTTGTTTATCACCGCTTGTTGATTTTGAGAAAACGTAAGAAGAGAATCATACCTGCTGTGGATAATCGAGGGGAAAGGGTTTTGAGCAAACTAAAGAATGCTATTTAACCGAGGTCATGCCTTTCTTTAAACAATTAAAAGGTCAATTGAGAGTCTTCAAAAGGAATAAATTCATATATTAAAGAAATGGAAAAGGAATTTGATGCAATGATAGTTGAGGTCAATGATTATGAATAGGAACTCAAATATAATGAAGTTGAAAGGAAGAACTTGCATATCTTTAATGAGAATTTGATTTCGAGTTGTGTTGCTCAAGATGTGTTTTATAATCGTTACTAAGCACTCTATTATCGCTTCTCAATTTCATGAATTATCTCGTTGTAATCAGTAAGTTTCCCATGATCGTGTCATTGAGCTTGAAAACAAAAACTCGTAACTAAATGAGAAAATTGATCGTGATGATCGTGTTAATTTGGTAGAACATCTTTCTAAACTAGAAGTTGAACATTTTAATTTGCAACTAAAATATCAACATCTTAAAGAAAATGTCAAAACCTCAAACATCAAGACATCATCAAATGTTCCGTAGTTTGATGCGCTTTTTCGATAAACAAACGCGACGAATGATTCAAACTCATTGTAACACGATCGAAAGTTGAAAGCCCAAATTTCACAATTAAAGGTCGAAAAGAACAATGCGACCGCTCCCAAATGCCTCCTCCTTTAGATTCTCAAGGTTCTCAAACTTTTCATCTTCAAAACTTGGTTAATGTTTTACAAAAGGAAAACGAGAGTTTTCTAGAAGAAATGAAAAGGTTAAACGACACTTTAAAGAGTTATATGATTCAATGAAAGTTTCTCCCGACAAAAACAACGAAAAATAACGCCTTTACAAAAATAAATTGAGAATCGAGGAGTCGTGAAAAGCAAACCGCCACTTGTCTTTAATGAGAATGTTACACCTAAGTCATCCTCGATCGCAAATATATCGCGATCATAAATACATTCCTCCTCATCTTAGGAATAACGAACTTGTGTTTCATAACTATTTCGCCACCTTGAGGATAGTCTAGAATGTCTCCGTGAGATTGTGGAAGAGGATTTCATAAATAAGCCGCTTGATAGAGAAATTAGGTTTGCTTGCATTCGTGCCAAACGATCTCGTGGAGTCGCTAGAATGTTTAATAGCAACATGTCCTAAATCCTTAGGTGCGAAAGGTAAAGTCGTGATGCCTTGTTCTATGCCTAGTGCCAAGCATACAAACCATTCTATGCCCAGATAAGAAAGTGAACTATAATGTGCCTTCAAGTAGTTCGATCCCCGCACGCCTAGTTCAGAATGCAAAAAGTAGATCAACCAACTAATGTTCCCATAATTCCCCTACAGGAGTAATCATGACATAAAAGCAAGCGGTCAAAGCCTCCGTGCAATACCAAGCAAGATAGGACCTCGCAAGCTAAGAATGTGCATTGGAAGAGAGTAGAAGATCACCCTAGGAATATTAAGTTTGAGTTGAATAAAACGAATCGTGTTGATTCTAGTATTAGCTATAAGCGCATCGTAATTAATTCAATTCGCTACTACTCGCAAACCATGTAATGATGATCGCTGATTTCTCATACTAATCATGAATGTGGTGTGAATGATTTGTCTAATGTCACAAATGCCCGCTAAAACCGTAATGTTAAAAATCAAGCTAAGAAGGCTAAAAGGCAAAGGCGAAGAAAGTTAGAAAACAAAGTGAAACCCACAGAAGGAAATTTAGTAATATAGGTTATCGCGGATACCCACCGGCCGTAAGATTAATGAGTCAGGCCCTAAATTTGCTAAGTCAATGCCCACTAGAAAATGGATGCCTACCGGTAGAACTATTCCTTAAGAAGTGAACATACTTTGAATAGGTCAAACACGGACACTAGCATTGCATCTATTTCGATGATTCCATTGTTTCTACTTCGATGCGGGTGTTCCAACTCACATTAACCAAATGGAACCCATTCTTGCATGGGGATCCCAATTATCCAGCTTATCCATTCTTGTATGTGTTCAACCGCAGATCGCTCAAATCGCTCGTGGTACCGGACTCAGCTGTTCCAAGCATATGACCGAGATCGCCATGCTCATGAACTTCGTGAGTAAATTCATCGGACCGTTAGATTCGGAACGCCATTTTGGTGCAATTATGGGTTATGGAGATTATGTTGTTGGTAAAAGTGTAATCTCCTGTATATTATGTGGAAGGTCTTGGTCATAACTTGTTCTCTGTTGGTCAATTCTGTGATTCCGATCTAGAAGTGGCTTTTAGAAAACATACTTGTTTTGAGGAGTTTGATAGAACTCCGTTAGATCGATTTGAGCCTTAGGGTTTAACAATAACAATGACAATACGCAACGGATAAATCAAAACATAATTGTTATTGACACAAGGTTTTCATTCACTAACACTAACTAATCTTAGACGCTTATAGAACACGCCTAGATAACTTAACTAATAACCCAAGCGCTTACAAGACTATACCCTAGGACACACACACCTTTAAGTCGACTACATCTTGGAAGACCTATTAATAAAACCTACACCCATGTCCTATTTATATACTAGAGGATTAGGGTTTACAAATCTCTACTAAGGACTAAAAATAAATCTTATTTTGCAAGCAAGTCCTTCCGCCTTTTGTAGGTTTCCTCTTGTCGATTAAGTCCCTCTTTTTCATTCTTTTGTCTTATCAACTCAAACATATAATTCCCAACAATCTTCCCTAGTTGATAATGACAAAACCATTCTTGAACGAACTTCCCTAGACGGTAGAGAAATTGAGATCGTGGATCTCACCATGAATGAAACAAGTATGTCTTCCTTTGTCTTCCCTTAATCTATGCCATGCCACTCAAACATCTCTTCCCATTTTTGTTATTATCCAAATAGGGAACGATGCAAATAATGATCTTGACCACCACGAACCAATATCATACTTCCAATCTAAGACTTCCAATGCTTCAAATCGCCCACCATTACGCATCATAAGAAAAATAGATCCAAAATAGTAGAAAACTCCAACTCGCGTGAGTAATAATGATCAACAAAGAGTAAAATCAAACACTTCCTTGAGTGGTGCATGTAGATGATTAAACATTCAACAATAAGCTTCTCGAAACCCATATGTTAACCATCTTCTTGATTCTTCAAAATCTATAGGCTTTATGTAATGATTACTTGTGAAGAAAACCGAGTATAACGAATTTGATGAAGAAGTAGAATTTCCCAAACTTGTGTCTTAAATCTTGTACTATCCACGGAACTCCGTGACTTATACAAATCACCAAATATAAGTAGACCGCAATCCCTTGACAAAATCCTCAACTAATATGAGACACCGAGCACTACAATGTAACTCCTTTTGATAGCCAATGCAAGATAGAGCATCATAAGAAAAATCACACATTGCTAGATTCATCAAGCTATATGATAAGAACACAAACTTGTGAAACTCAACTACAACATTAAATAAATGATATTCAACCTTCTTCAGAATCAATTAATCCATAAGAATCAAATACGAGCCTTTTTAATCCTTTAAGAACATAAACTTCTTCCCGTGGTGCGAACCAAATAACCATTATGCGTGTAATCCAAAACCAATCAAATATACTTCCGCCACTGCTCAGAATCATGAATATATATTGAACCATAAAACTCTATACTTGTCTCCATAAATCATCTAAATGCAAAGAAGAATACTTTGAAAATAATGAGCAAGATTTCATAAGGAGACCAAGAAGATTTGAATGAGACTTGCAGCAGAAGAAGAAGATTTTGAAAATATACGGGCAAGACTTTGAGGTATAAGCAAGACTTTAAAAATCAAGCAGATTAATAGTCCAAGAGCAAGATTTCACAAGCAAAGACGCTCGTCAAGCAAAGAAGATTTGTGAAAGGATAACAAGATTTTGAAACCTCCAAGCAAGATTTTGAACTTAGAGCAGATTTAAGCAAGACTTTCACATAATAGCTCAGATCAAGATTCCTTCGGGAAAGTTAGATGAGTATATAGAGAACATCCACAAAAAGTTCGCCACGATCCAACGGTTAACGTAAAAGTTATGATCGCTTTCAAAACAAAGGTCAGCAGGCCTTACGAAATTTCGCAGCAGACTTCGATCGCTTATATCTTTTGATTGAGAGCTCTAATTGACAATCCTTCTGTGAAACTTTAGATGGATATACCGAGATGCACCGTAAAAATTTTAGCTCGATCCAACGGTTCAATAAAAGTTATGCCCTCTTGAAAACTCGTGGTCAGTAAAAGTTGCGAATTTTGCAAAAATCGATTTTCTTCATTCTTTTCGCCAAGAAACCTTGTGAATCCTTAGGTAACGAGCTCCCAAGCTCGATACCAATTGAGGAGTTTGATAGAACCCTTTAGATTGATTTGAGCCTTAGGTTTAACAACAACAATGACAATACGCAATGGATAAATCAAAACATAATTGTTATTGACACAAGGTTTTCATTCACTAACACTAACTAATCTTAGACGTTTATAGGAACACGTCTAGATAACTTAACTAATAACCTAAGCGTTTACAAGACTATACGCCTAGGACACACACACCTTTAAGTCGACTACATCTTGGAAGACCTATTAATAAAACCTACACCCATGTCCTATTTATATAATAGAGGATTAGGGTTTACAAATCTCTACTAAGGACTAAACAATAAATCTTCTTTTGCAAGCAAGTCCTTCCATCTTTTTGTAGGTTTTCTTCTTGTCGTATTAAGTCCCTCTTTTTTCATTCTTTTTGTCTTATCAACTCAAACATATAATTCCCAACATGTTTCGTTAGAGAACTTGATGGTGTGGAATTGTTAAGAGGAACTCGTGGTTCAAATCTATACACCATCTCTATCGAAGACATGATGAAATCCTTCCAATCGCTTTGTTGTCAAAGGCTTCAAAACAAAATCATGGTTATGGCATCGTCGTCTCAATCACTTCAACTTCGCACCATTAATAACCTTTCCGTAAAGGATCTTGTCGAGGATTACCCAAATTAAAATATGAAAAGATCATCTTTGTTCGCCTTGCCAATTGGGAAAAAGCACGAAATATGCCCACAAACCAAAACCTACAAACTCAAGAATGGAAGTTCTTCATACCCTTCATATGGATCTGTATGACCAATGAGAGTGCAAACGATAAATGGGAAGAAATACATTCTAGTCGTTGTTGATGACTACTCTCGATTTACTGGGTAAAGTTTTTGAGGACAAAGGATGAAACTCTAGATGTCATCATCAAACTTATCAAACAAATTCAGTTCGACTCAACAATACCGTTAGAATTGTTCAATGCATAATGGCACGAGTTTGTTAACAAAGACTTAATTCGCTTTATGAAAGTGTTGGAATCGCTTATCAAAGAAGTGTTCCACTAACCTCAATGTAACGGTGTAGTTGAAAGACTAAATCGAACTCTTGTGGAAGCCGCAAGAACAATGCTAATTTATTCAAAGGTTCCAATGTTTCTATGGGTCAAGCCATTGCCACCGCTACACTTAAAATCGCTCCTTATACACACCTCTCATGGAAAACTCCATACAACCCGATCTATCTTATCTTCGTGTGTTTGGTGCTTTGTGCTATCCAACAAATGACGGTCAAGATTTAGGTAAATTAAGAGCTAAGGCGGACATTGAGTTTTTGTAGGTTATGCATCAAACAAGAAGGGTTACCGAATCTACAACAAAAGAACTCGAGATATCATGGAAACTATTCACGCCACATTCGATGAGTCGTCCGCAAATGGCTCCAGGACAATCCAGCCTGGACCCGCATCTCAACCTTCATCAAGTAGTCCTATATGTTCTACCCTTATTTCAAATCCTCACCAAAGAACTCCTTATGTACCTCCCACGTAAGATGATTCAAGAAATTATTTGATCCAATGTTCGATGAACACTATGAGCCAAGTGCTAATGATATGTCAATTCCATCAACATAGGTCGCTTTATCCCCGCCAATGAAGTTAACCTTCGCCCAATGTCATTAAGTCAAGAAGCGCCGCCGATCACTGCCTCATCAAAAATCATCAATCATCAAGTGTACATCATGGAATTGTTTCTAGCATCAATGATGGAGATAATCCCTTTGCTACCCTCAAGATGCCCCTTTGAAAACATATTTGCTCCCGAATCATCATCGAACCATCTTCTTCGTGAGATATTGACTCATACTTCGCTTCCTCAACAACAACCACATGAACACCTTAGAAAATGGACACATGATCATCCATTGACAACATCATTGGAAACCCTCTCGCCTAGTATCCACGCGAAACAACTTGCAACCGATGCCTTATGGTGCTTCTTCAACTCCGTGACTTCTAAGGTCGAACCAAAAGATGTTAAACCGCCATGAATGAAGATAGTCGGTTCAATGCCATGCAAGAAGAAATTCATGAGTTTGATCGACTAGATGTTTGGGAATTAGTACCTACTCCAACAGGCTATGATCATTGCTCGAAAGTGGATCTTCACAAGAAACTTGATGAGCATGGTGATGTTTTAAAGAACGAGGCTCGATTGGTTGCAAAAGGATACCGCCAAGAGGAGGGTATTGACTTTAAAGAATCATTTGCTCCGCTTGTTCGTATCAAGGCAATCGTAATCTTCTTGGCTAATGCCGCAAGTAAGAACATGGTAGTTCATCGATGGATGTAAAGACGGCTTTTCTTAACGGAGATCTTAAAGAAGTCGACACGCCACCAACCTCAAGGCTTTGTGAATCCGAGCATCCTACTCACGCCTATCATTTGAAGAAGGTTTTATCGCTTGAAGCAAGCTCCAGGGCATGGTATGATACGCTATCAAAGTTTCTTCAATCTACCGGATTCAAAGAAAAGGGCGCTTGATCCGACATTGTTCACCGTAAAGTCGTGCAAACATTTAATTCATGTTCAAATATATGTTGATGATATTATTTTTGCCTCGATCGACCCTAATGAATGTGACCATTTTCAAATGAAATGGGTTCCAAATTTCAAATGTCAATGATGGGACAAATGTCATTTTTCTTGGGATTACAAATTTCACAAAGTCCCAAGGCATTTTATAAATCAATCTAAATATGCAAATGAGATTTTAAAAGAAATTTGGATTTGATTCTTGCGACCTCGCTGACACTCCCATGATAGAGCGCATTAAATCGGATGAGGACCACTCAAGGATCATGGTAGAGCAAACGAAATATCGTAGTATGATTGATTCCCGATGTACCTCATGTACCAAGAGACCGTATATTCTCTCATTGCTTGCATGTGTGTAGATCTCGTGCTAAGCCTACCAAAAGCACCTTGAAGCGGTTAAACGGGTCTTTCAAATCTCCAAGGAACTATCAATATGGGACTGTGGTACCGAAGGACACCGGTATGTCACTAATACCATGCAGATGCCGATCATGCAGATGTCAAGATACACGCCAAGCACGCCTGAGGTGCTCGCTGGGTGATAAGCTTGTGTCGGGTCTTCAAAGAAACAAATGAGTTCTTCTATTTCCTCTACAGAGGTCGAATACATAGCCATGCCATCTTGTTGTGCTTAAATCCTATGGATGAGATCCCAATTATCCGACTATGGCTTTGAATTCAACAAAATTCCTCCAGATCCGTGATAATAAAAGTGTTATTGCTCTCTCATGCAACAACGCTCAACACTCAAGAGCAAAGCACATCGACATTCGACATCATTTCATCATGGAGCAAGTAGAAAACGGTGGTGGAACTCTATTTTGTGAGGTCCGAATACCGTTAGCGTGACATCTTCACCAAAGCTCTTCCTAGAGAACGCTTTGAGTTTATCCTCCCACCACTTGGTCTAAAGAGTCTTCAACCGAACACTCAAACGCCTTCAAGAAGAAGACGCGGAGTAAAGGTCTTTCGATGAAAAGCAAAATACAAAAATATAAAACTTTCAAAAAATTTGAAAACTTGAAAAATTTCAAAAAAAAAAAAAAAAAAAAAATTGTCATTTTGTCATGCTTTTCTTGATTCGATAATATCTACGGTCTTTGTGCTGTTATTCAAAGAATGTCACGGGACTTTAGATGTTGTTCGAATATTCATTTAAAAAAAAATCAAAAAATCAAATATTATTTTTGAGAGAAAGTGAATCTATGGTTTATTGTTATTTTAGACAGTAACCCGTTTTTCATAGAAAGAACAGAGCCATGCTTTATCTTGTTTTTTCAAATCTCATGCTCTGATTCTATAAACAATTACTTACTATCTAATGAAAACTAATTGCTTTGATAAATAACTCGACTTAATTTTGAAAATCATCCGACTTAACGCTTGTCAAAATCGCTATCCTTCAATCAATAACATATGTCATTGATTGAGGGGAGAATGATTTCAATTAAATCAAAAGGTTATTTGTCATACAATTGTTTTCAAAAGATACTCATGCATGTTTAATCAATGGAGTGTAAAGTCTCAAATCCGATCCTTATCGCTTAAAATGTTTTCATAATCAAGTCACAATTCTCCTCAAAAGCGCTCAAAATCAATTTAATTCTACTGAGATCACAAATCTCAAATGATTTGAAAATTGTGATCGGGGAGAATTTGTGATTTAAATTGGATTTAAACTAATAATTCGATAAATGGTTTCATAAGTGTTTAGCAAGATTTCCTACCCACATGTGCCAAACGATTTCATATTTTCCAAGCACATGTTGAGGGGGAGCATCTATTTCAAACCACAAAGAATTTAAACGTGATTGATTTGTATCTAAGTGTAGATTCCTTCTAATATGTGCAAAACTCTTTCAAACCTCGAGGCACATATTGAGGGGGAGCAAACTTCTGAAAACCTCATCCTTCCCCAATATGCTTTATCTACTTGATTTGATCAGGGAAGTGATGTTGATATCTTTTAGAAAATGGTAATCAAAGAAGTTAATTCTTCCTCTTACCTCCGTGTGCCAAAACGATTTCAAATACATGATGCACATGTTGAGGGGGAGCTCTTATTCTAAAATTATCAAAACAATTCAGTACAAAATGCTTTGATAATATATCACAAGTATCCGGATTGATTTTCAAATGGTTTTCAATTGGTTCCAATGGCGTATGAACTATACCAAATAGACCACCAAATTTATTTTATGTACGGTGATATAAGGATGATAAGGTTAGGTATTTGTTCTCATGATCCACCGTAACCGGAGGGATCTACCAGGACAATCCATTAGATAGTGTAGAAGTCCTTAGGTATGATGAAAAAGGAGAAAAGTGAGATATGGGAAGAGTGCGGATCGAGACAGAGCTAGTACTCGAATAAACCCAACAAGGTTCTAGTTATGAAGTCTCGTAGCAATCGGGGGGTGAAGAATGAAAAATAATTGAATGAGAAAAGGGTGAAAATAAATAGCCCTCCATTTATTCAACATTAGGGCGTAAACCGGTTCAATTCATATACCGGTGGTTACCAAGGTAACATCGGTATTGAAGACAAGACGTCATGGACCCAAAGGATGCACCGCACTAGAACTTCCCAAGCTACTCAAGTTCCTCTTAAAAGGACTTGTTTCATTCTCACGGGAACCGACATTATCTATCGACTTTCTCTTAGAGTTTGTTGATATTGAAGAAGGAGACCTCTCCCTAGTCTCCCAAGATAGGTACCAAATATGCACAATTGAGTCTAGAGCCACGAGATCATCATATAAATGTCTTTAGGACACTATCAATGAATGTAAGATATTGGATTTCACTAACACATCATAACATATAATATATGGGTGTATGGTTCAAGGTTTAGAGAGAAAGTAGAGATGGGAGCCTTTCTAGAGAGAAAGTAAACAAAAGAGAAAAGGTTAGATTAGAATGAAAGGTCCAACCTCTACCTTGGGAGGTAGAGGTATTTATAGTTACATACTACACGCCCTCCTTCTGATCGCGGATCGTGCATCATGGGTAAAGACCCATCCTTCCTCCACGGTGTTGCTCTAAACTAAACAATGCTAATAACTAACTAATAAACAAGTAAATAACGATATGTCTACGAGCTAACTTATGCTAGATTATATTTGGGGTGACCGACTCTTCACTATGGAATTTCCAATTCCTAACAATCTCCCCTAAGGAGGTCACCCCATGACTTACATTTTGCATCCAAGCATTCTATTAAATCTTTAGTCTTGAGCTCGAGACTTTAATTCTTCAACATCCGTGATTCTTTGTGCTTGAGCAAGGATTCTTCAAAGTCCGATTACTTTGTACTTTAAGTGGAGGTCTTTGATCCGATCCACATCTTGATGATCTTTAAGCTTTTGAGATCATCACCACAACAAATCTCGGATCACCCTTTGTTGTGTTGCCGCCATGTGAAGTTGTGACTTATGGACCGACATGCTCACACTTTTGAATCATGACTTTTCATCGTAGTAAGGAAGCTTTTATCGGTTCAAGATATTTGCAGCAGAGAAGCGTAAGCATAGTATAAAAATATCCGAGCCAAAGTTATGTAAATAGGAAACACCATGATTTCTTTAATTATGGATGCGTGAGCATGCGGCTTTAGATTGACTCCTTAATTTTGATCACCGCAACCGTCTAAATGTACCGCAAACAACAATGCTAGTAATAAAACACACAAAAGTGTCTTTGATCACTTTTGTTGAATCGAGGTACACGCCCATGGTTCCTCGTTGATCAAGACAAGTATCGCATGTGATCGTATAATTCAAGAATCTCCTTGATGTGGTTTCATACCGTTGTAGCCGCTTCTCAAACCGAACGCCTCAAAGAAGACAACATGGAGTGAGTGAACCAATGAATCGAGATTCACCGATTGATGAAAATTGATTTGAAAACAATCACGTATTGCTAGAAGAAAGAAATTTGCAATACTACGAAGGTTTTATGAGAGAAATATCAATTTTCAATCAAAAATACTTTTGTATTTGAAACAAGATACATTCGATGTGCTAGAGAAAAGAAGAAATTTGCACATCGAATCGTTTTTCCAAAAGTATTTTTCAATCGAGATACTTTTGAGTTTGAAAATATGAATACACATTTGACGTGCTAGAGAAAAGAAGGTTTGCACATCGAATGGTTTTTCTAAAAGTATTCGCCAATTCCAACTCGACCAAGGTTGATTCATGATTGAATCGCCCATAGTTTCTATCCAGCTTGTCACAAGCTTGATCTTATGAAAGATCTCACATGTCACCCACCAAGATCTTGTTTGATGTTGGCTCTAGAAGGATTTCCATCTTCATCGTGAATACTTTTATATACCACTCGGATGTTCGCAATACCACAAGGATAATGCGAGGACTCTTAATATATTCTTACTTTCCACATTGTGTGAAACGCCAAGTCTTCTTTAATTTAGTGTCCCATCGAGATATTGTGGATGATCTCTTGCCTCTAGACTCAATTGTGCACATTTAGTTCCTATGCCGTAGACTGTGGAGAGGTCTCCTTCTTCAATATCAACAACTCTAGGAGATAGTCGATAGATTATGTCGGTTTCAAGTGAGAATGAAACAAGCTCTTTTAAGAGGAACTTGAGTGGCTTGGGAAATTTAGTGCAATGCATCACCGGGTCCATGACGCCTTGTCTTCAATACTAGTGTTACCTTAGTAAACACTAGTAGCATATGTATTGAACCCGGTTTCGCCTAAGGTTGAATTATTGAGGGCTATTTCTTTTCACCCTTTCATATTCATTTCTTTTTCATTCTTCAACCCTTCAAGGCTTACCGAGACTTCATAACTAGAACCTTGTTGGGTTTATTCCAAGACTAGGTCCGCCTCTCACAAGACTCTTCCCATATTCTCATTTTCTCCTTTTTTCATCATACCTAAGGACTCTACACTATCTAGTGGATTATCCTCGGTAGATCCTTCCGCTCGTTGATTGTGGGAACGAATACCTAACCTAACCATCCTTATATCACCATGCATAAAGTAAATTGGTCGGTCATTTGGTATTGTTCTTTCTTTCTTGAAACCAATTGAAAATCATTTGGAAAACCAATCAAGGTACTGGTGACAAAATATCAAAGTATTTTGTACCTTAATTGTTTTTGATCATTTAGAAAACCTCCCCCTCAACATGTGCATATGATTTAGAAATTGTTTAACACATGGAGGCAAGAGGACTTTGAAATATTTTCTTTGATCACAATTTTCATAGAAAAGCCATTTGATTTTCTTGGTAAATTCTCCCTTAATATGTGCGTTGGTTATTTGAAATCATTTTATCACATAGAGGAAAGAGTTCTTTTGAAGTACATCCACGATCACAAAAGCCATTAAGAAACCATTAGAAAATCAATCAAGGTACATTATGTTGAAACATAGAAATTTTTGTACCTTGAAAGTTTGTTTTCTTTTGAAATGCTCCCCCTCAATATGTGCTTCGAGATTCGAAAGCGTTTAGCACATATGAGAGAGCAGCCTACACAATTGAATCAAAACGATCACCTTTTATCAAATTTCATTATTAAATGACAAATTCTCCCCCGATCAAAAATATGAAACCCTTTGAGATTTTGGATCCCAAGTGATTTAATAAGGTTTAGAAAACATGGGAGAATATGTGGCTGGTTTAAATACTCATCCGGTTTATGGTTAAATGCTCCTCCACAATCATGTGCATTATGTATTAAAAATCGTTTGGCACATGAAGGAAGGAGTGCTTTGAAGCAATCACCTTTTAAAACCGATTTGAGATTTAAATCACGATCTCTCCCGATCAAAATTTCAAACCAATTGAGATTTTGGATCCCGATTGATTTAAATCATTTAGAAAATTTTGGGAAAGACGTGGCATGATTTGATTTTGAAAATGATGATAAGGACCATTTTAAGACATTAAAGATTGTTAGTGTCGTATGATTGTTTTAAGAGATCTTTTAGGTAAAATAAAACAATTTCACAATCAAACAAGAATGTAAAAATTTCATTTTGAAAGATATTTGGGTTTTAAAGAAAATCATACCATGACATAACATTAAATCTTTAGATCACCACTATTTTAACGTACAAACAGGAACTTTTATGAAGAAATATCGTTTGCAAATATTTTATTTTAAATCACTCTCCCCCTCAATCGATGACCGAAGTCGATGATTGAGTGACTTAAGTTTTGATAAAATGAAGTCCGGTGATTTTCAAGATTAAGTCCAATTAATTTTCAAAACAATATTTTCCATTTTTCAAAACAATTTAATCAAATATTTTGACAAATGGTATTATTCACTCTTTATCCCGCATAAAGATTGTGTTAAGTGGTAGAGTCGCTCGTTGTTGCCGTAAGGCTTGGAAGAAAAATCGTCACGATGCAAGTGAGACTTCTTACGTTGCATTTTTATGCCAACCGAGGTCAAATTAAGCTCCGCTTTCTTCATTTGTCGATGAAGAAAACCATCTCATTGATGCAAGTGAGACCTCTTACGCTTTCATTTTTCCATGCCAACTCTCCATAGAAGTCCAATTAAGCTCCATTTCTTCATTTGTCAACCCAAGATATCGTTACCTTTTCTTGCGGCATCCAATCATCTTCAATTGTGGGATCCGGATCGGAACATTCTTATATACCATCTTATCTGCATACGTTAGTCAACACAAACAGATTTATGGTGGTCGACAACACCCAAACAGCAATCGACTAATAAAAGTCAATTCAACATATCAATCAGATTATATAAGGCATGGGATTTATGTGTTCATCAAACTCTAATCATCTAATCCTAACAATCATATCCTAAATTCCTAGTCCTTCGACATAGGAAAATATCATTTTTAGTTAAGCACGTAGGATAATTAAGAAAGCCTGTTAGATGATATAGATTTGAAAACATTCTCCCGCTCAATCAATGACTCACTTTTGAAAAGATTAAAAGCGCTGAAGTCATTGATTGAGTTTTCAAATTTTACGAAAGCTCTGAATCTGATTGATTTTCAAGCAACTCATTTTCCACCAATTTTTGAACAACAAATATTTTTCTAAAGAATTTTAGACGGAAAAACATTTGTGTAGGAACAATGATCCTCGACATACTTTTCTCATTATGTTTTGGATAAGTGCACGAATTTATGAAAATTGTTTAAGTGCAAAGACTTTCCTCTTGAAGAGCGGGTTGCTATCTCAAATAATAGCAAACCATGGTTTAAGCGCGGGTTACAAATCAAATAATCGCAAGCCATTTTTGAAGCGGTTACAAATCGAAATAATCAGTAAGCCATATTTTTAGAGACATGATTTGAAAAGTATAATTACACCTTCGTCAACTTCATCTATGGTCCCGCCATTATTGAATGACATTTCTAAGACCGTAGATGTTATCGATATCGAAGACATGTCTTGAAAAAACATATTTTTGGTATTTTTCAAATTTTCGATTTTATGGGTTTTGTTGATTTTATATTTTTCTATTTTCTTTTGTTGGTTTTATATTTTTGTATTTTGTTTTTTGATAAATATATACAAAGATAGAATAGATGATATAGTTTAAGAG
Source organism: Chrysanthemum lavandulifolium (assembly GCA_022545495.1). NCBI lineage: Eukaryota > Viridiplantae > Streptophyta > Magnoliopsida > Asterales > Asteraceae > Chrysanthemum > Chrysanthemum lavandulifolium. The sequence continues at coordinate 130,087,505 of CM040246.1, read as the reverse complement.
GATGATGATACGAGTACCGAGATAAGGATATCGAGCAAGACGTCGAGAAGATAGAATTCGCCATCTCTTAAACTTCCACCACCAAAGCTTCCGAGGCTCCGAATGAAGATAGAACATGAGCCTTTGAGAAAGAGAGACTTTGGCGACTTCCCCAAACCGAAAATCCATTAGATGAGCGATTCAAGCTCTATTTCAAGCTTGCCTTAGCCAGTGCACGAAGAAGCACACCATTATCATAAATCCCACCGCCCATTTAAGAACGATAATCGAGGTTCTCCGCTCGGGGTTATATCATCCAATAGAAGAACAACAACGCTTCATCCCACACTTAAATAATCTTCTCATATTTCTTTTCAACCGACGTCCGACTCGATCCATTCCAAAAGGTGTCAAGAGAACAATTCCCCAAGTAGTTGAATTGATGCAATCGCCTCTTTGTATAATGCTCAAGAACTCTCCCAATACACATCATGAGGGTAATGAAGAACACCTCCCAATGTTTACATCTTTCATCCTCGATGATTGTGTATGAAGCTCAAGAACCCTAAGTACACCAATATCCAAGAACTCTCCCGAATACACATCATGCCCGAGAGAAAACACCTCCCAATGTTTGTGGTAAACAATGGCTTTCTTCCCGATGATCGTGTATGAAGCTCAAGGACCAAGTACACACATTCCCCAAAGAGAGAACAACCGATAACATTGAAGAAGCGCCGAATCATCGATTATCTCGGATGACAATCTCTGCGGATGTCAACTCCTAATAAGTGATTATATTTTTGAATCACCGATTAAGCCCTTAAGTGAGACAAATTGAGCGCCCTAATGTACACAATTTTCTCCCCGATGATTGCGATAACATCGAGATCATCACATACTTGTGTACCTCTTATATCTTCGAAACTTTCTAACATCACTTCCCCACATAGTTGGAATAATAACACTAAACGCCTTGATGAGTAAAACCTTGAGTTTCTCTGTGGTCATGACATTCGCCTTCCGGGATATCTTCAATCACTTAGAAGTATTAAGTTCATCAAGTTTACTCGCTTTGATGCGTGTCTCCTTCCCCTTGCTGGTTTTGATACTTGTAATCAAAGAAACATTATAAGCCCAAATACTTGAAATCGATGAGAAGAACGCTTGAAGTCTTTGTGAGAATCAACTTGCTGAAGAATGTAAGCAAATCTAATTAGGGATTGAATTTGACATTTCACTCTCCCTCAATTAGTGCTCTCCCCTAAACTGAAAATCTTTTCGACAAATGCTCGGATTAAGAAGAAGTCTTTAGATCGTTAAATGTAACTCGCCTTAGTCCTCTAACATGTAGCAAAAATGTAGAACCGATCAAGACTCGACCTTCTTCAAGATTGTCCATTGGATCAAAAGGTTAACATCTTCATCACACCAAAACATTCCCATTAACATACAAATAGCAAATCCCTTAGCGCAAATCCTCCCAATCAAACAAGAACGTAAAGATGTTCATTAAGGAAATCACCAACAACTGGAAGCACTTTGTCGCTTAATCATATCACCGCGGTGAAGATGTCGACCAACGACTCTTAGAGTAAACTCCATGTGAAGATGACCCGATAAGAAGAAGCTCGGTTCTTACATGAGTTTGGAGCCGCTTTGACCATTTATTCTCATATATCAATCAACCATGCAAGAATTCACACTTCTTTCTTCCCTCAAGAATTGCATACGGAGTTGCAATTCTTGATTGAATAAGTGAATATCTTCAACAATGTAGTCTATTCACACTTCTCCCAAAATTAGCACATGATTTCTCCATCGTCATTATAGTTGAGCAAGTGGAATAAGAAAACAATCAACAGTAGCCCTGTTCACTTGATGACTAAAGCGCACGGAAGAAGTATGAAGCATGTTGATGAGAATGGTCATGATAAGAATATTTCTCTTCTTCAGAATATAAAGCGCACTGAAGCGTACACTTTTATTTTCTTTAGAGTACGAGGCTTGAACTGTTGTGTTCAAATGTCATAGTCGAATGAATATCAAGATTGAATTACTTGAACCCGTGAGTTATGAGATATCAATCCATTTGTAATACATACTTTAAGCCAGCCATGTAGTGAAGGATCAAGTATCCAGAATCGAGTAAGGACTACCGCACTAATATTACAAACTTGATTGCATATATTTTGGTTAGTGACATTAGTATCCAAACCCTTTGGGGTTTCACAACAACCTTGATTTTGTCATTGGTAAACAAACTTTCGGTAGGTATCCACCTAAGTCCAAAGATCCTTAAACATTCTACCGAGACGGCATCCACTTATGGCAAGGTCTAGGATTGTTAGGCTTCTTATGCATAGTGAAAGACTTATCCTTATTCCTAGTTTCCAAAGATTTAGCACTTGGTATCCATCTAGGCGAAGATTTTGGTTTGTTTTGCTTCGTATGCACAAGAGATGACTTAGTGAAAATCCTAGACTTAACGAGTTGAACCTTTGTATGAGCATTTACCTTCTTTAGGGATTTCAAAACAATTATCATGATTTGCCTTAAAGATGTATTTCGATAATTTGAGCAAACAACTTGTTTGGAATTAGAAAATGATCTAGAGTTCTTAGAGTGATCTCGCTATGGAATAGATTTATTCAAACGCAACTACTCTTAGATACAAGCCAATCCCTAGTCTTTAGTTTATTGTTCCTAGGTAATGGTTTAGAACTACTAGCGGTGCCTTGAAATTTCAAAGAATTCATCACCCTAGGTCTTGCACCTAAAATTGCCTTTTCAATATGTGCCTTCTTTCTAGCCATTTCTAGATAAGAGTTCTTATACAAGTCATTCATAGCATTTTTACTAGGAAAGTAAGGTGAAGTGACCGGTTTTGTCAAAACTTGTTTCGCATCAACTGGGAGGCAAACCGCTTTTGAAAATTTTGCTCGTTCGGATCTAAATGCATTCGGTTGTCTAATAACCGGTTTCCCAAGATTGATGGTTTTGCAAACATACTTGTTCACACTATTCCTCGTTGTTTTCCGAGCTCATTCATTAAGGCAACTATTGTGAAACTCTTATCCTCAAGTTGAGCTTTGAGTTCATCAATATTGGCAATCAAAGAGTTTGTTTGTTCCAATGACTTAATTCTAGCTTCTTTGACAGTAGTCACTTAGTTCTATGTGATGCATACTCAATGACTCATTTTCCTTTAGTAATTTGGCCACACAAACCGCTAATTCATCATTTCTCATTTGAATATCATCAATAGCATTAACATCGTAATTACTTGTAACCAAATTACTTTTCACATGCATATTTTAAATATGTTTCTTCAAATTTTGATAGTTGACTCTTTGTCTTGAAGTCGAGCTTTCAAAGTGTTAATTTCAAAAGTTCACTAATTCGTGAAGTTCCGGATTTTTACATGGTTTGTTGTTGAAAACTTTCTTCTTTACTCAGATCGCAATTTCAAGTGAAATGCAATGTTTTTCAAGTTTTGAGAATTTGTTTGAAAGTTCATCAAAAGCCTTTTTATCAACCATATCATTTGTTTTGAAATTATTAGACTCAACCTCAACCAAGGAACATTTATCGTAATCATGTTCAAAGATTAAGATCAAGATGTTTAGGACATAGAAGATGCACTATGTTGAATAGTTAAGGGTACCTCATCACATGACACCGCTCATTTATCCGCTTGATATCCGGATCCACATCATGTGTAACATGAGTTATCGAACAATTTGTTGCATCATTCTTTGTTGTCTCTCGTATTCGCATTCAAGAACACCCGATTCTTCAACCGATACATTACCCAACTTATCACAACATTCATCAATGACACACTGCACTCTCATCTATTATTTCATCTTTCGAGTAACTTCCTCAATATACTTATCCACATTATCCATGATATGGATAAGTATCTCTATGAACACGCTAATTTCCATTCCAAAGGTGTCTCTTGAAAGACATTTCACCATGTCTTGATCATAATCATGTAAATTCCCACCGATGAATGATCAAATCGGTTGTGGATCACTTGAAGTGCAACATCGAACTATCCTTTTGAACCTTTTCTTTATCAACTTGTTGTTCCAATTGTTCTAAGTTCAACAAAGAATGTACCCGTTAATGTGGATAAATCTTGACGGAAAAGGGCAATACATGTTCGCTCGTTGTTGTGGGTAGAAGTAACATGAGGTGAGAGTGAAGTTGTTGATAGGGTATAATGCATCATTCCTTTTGCATGCCATTCGTAGCATTAGCAGTGCAATTCATTCTCATTGTACTCGTAACATGAAGATCTCACATCCTCATTGATTAATTCAAACATCTTTAACCATTCGAGTAGCATACATTATCATTGTTGTCCACAAGATCATACAATTTAAGTACTTCCAAAATCACCGGGTCAAGAGTGTAAGACATGATGTTGTAGTATGCACGGATTTTACAAGTCTATGATTTAAACCGAGAAATAGAATCTTTCGCGGGATTTTATTAAAATCAAGACCAAACCGTTAAGCAATGACCAATGGAATGTGTTAAGATGACTGATGGATCGAACAATGAATGACAATTGTGTGTTAGGACATATGATTGTTTGAAGGATTAGCAGAGATGTTGTTTGGTTGAGATTTGGATTGGTTTATGCCCATTTTTACGGAGAAATTTAGGTAAAAAAAACATAAAAACCTCAATAACTTCTGTTCGGAGCGGATTTAGGCCTCAAAGGTTGACCCGAATGAACTTTATTTCTTTTGGCGTGCCATTCTCCTCGTTCTCACGGTCATTTTGATGGTTAGAACGCTGAAAACGGAGTTACGGTTCAAAAGTTATGGCCGTTTGAAGTTTTGTCGGGGAAAAGTCAACAAGTCGCTAGCAAGACAAGTCGCTAGAGTAACCAACTCGCTAAACACAAGTCGCTATGAACCAAGTCGCTAAACACAAGTCGCTAAAGCAACAAGTCTCTAAGCTGACAAGTCGCTAAAGAGCAACTCGCTAAGTAGACAAGTCGCTAAGGAACAACTCACGAGAGGTCAAGTCGCTAAAGAGTAACTCGCTAGTAACAACAAAGACAAGTCGCTAGAAATAATAAAGACAAGTCACACGTCAACCAAGTCGCTAGTCAAGTGGAACCTCCACTACTTTGTATCGCTTTGTCGCCTTGTCTCAATAGACAAGTCGCTAAGCCTCAAGTCGCTACCACTTCAACCGCAAGTCGTCAGAATTTACAAAGCAAGTCGCTACGAAGAAAAATACTCCGAGACTCAAGTTGCTAGGTAGAATAAACTTAAACACAACCCTTTTCAATCCAAAACAAGCCCAACCACAGTGAATCAAGCTTTCCAAATCAAAACCCAGGCACATACAATGATTCTAAACACAAAAGTACAATCAAAATCCAAACTTTAACACTAGAAATGATCCAAATGATGCAAATACCACTAAACGTTTTCAAACCCAAAAACCATATAAAACCACTAGAAATCCAAGGATATGTAAGAGAGATGATCAAACCATGGCTCTTGATACCCATTGTAAGATATTAGATTTCACTAACACATCATAACATATAATATATGGGCGTATGGTTTGAAGGTTTAGAGAGAGAAAGTAGAGATGGGAGCCTTTCTAGAGAGAGAAAGTAAACAAAAGAGAAAAGGTTAGATTAGAATGAAAGGTCCAACCCTCACCTGGGAGGTAGAGGTATTTATAGTTACATACTACACGCCCTCCTTCGGACCGTGGATCGTGCATACAATGGGTAAAGACCCGTCCTTCCTCCATGGTGTTGCTCTAAACTAAACAATGCTAATAACTAACTAATAAACAAGTAAATAACGATATGTCTACGAGCTAACTTATGCTAGATTATATTTGGGGTGACCGACTCTTCACTATGGAATTTCCAATTCCTAACAATGAAGACTCTCTCGTTTCACACAATGTGGAAAGAGAGATTATATCTTATAAGTCATACGATTATCCTTGTGGTATTGTCGAACATCCGTGATATGCTAACATATTCACAATGAAGATGGAAAGCCTTCCGAGCCGACATCAAACAAGCTCCTGGTGGGTGGCATGTGAGATCTATCCAATAGATCAACCATGTGAAAACCGAACATAAACAATGGGCGATTCAATCTTTTGAATCAATCCGGTTCAAAGTTATGGATTGACGGATACCTTTGAAAACCGGTCGTTATGCTTAAAAACTCTTTTCTTTAGCACATCGATCGTGTACTAATATTTCAAAATAAAAGGTGTTTATGATTGATAATTGATTTTCATTAAAACCTTCGCTGTATTGCAAAACAATTTCTATTGAGCTGATACCATTGTTTTTCAAATCTCTTTTCACAATCAACAATCTCAATTGCAGTTCACTCACTCCGTGTTGTCTTCTTTGAGACGCTCCGTTTGAGAACATTTAGAGCATTGCGAAACCCCGCAAGGAAAATTCTTCGAATTATACCCGATCACAGCAAGACTTGTAATCGATCAAAGAGGAACCGGGGTCGTGTACTCAATTCAACGAAGTGATCAAAGACACTTTCGCGCTTTATTGCTAATCATTGTATGCGGTACACCCGACGCTTGCGCTGATCGTAATGGAGAAATCAACCGTAGCCGCATGCTCACACTACATATTCATCTCTAAAGAAATCATGATAAGTGCCTCAACGACTGATATTTTCACTCCATGCTTCGCTACCGCAAATATCATGAATCAACTAAAGCTTCCGCCACTCGATAAGAAGATATCATGATCCGTAATGTGAGCATGTCGGTCCAAATGTCACAAATACCAACACCGCAACGGATGAGTAAGAGATTTATGGTAGCCGATCATCTCAAAGTCGGCTCAACACTCATTATCACGTGGATCAAGAAAAGACCTCCACTTAGATTATCAAAACATGCAAAATGAAGAATCAAAGACTACGAGCCATCGAGCAAAGAACAAGAACAAGAATCCAAGAACAATCTTAATGTAATATCTCGTCAGATTCAATGAAATTTGAGGTGACCTCCTTAGGGGAGATTGTTAGAATTTAGTAAATCCGCTTATTAAAGTGTCGGTCACCTCAAGTATATGTAATCGTTAGAAAGCTTGTAGTCGTAGTTATTATAAGTTAAGTAGTATTTAGTTATGTAACACCGTGGAGGACGGACGGGTCTTTACCCATCGATGCCCGATCCACACCGTAGGTGGCGATTTGTGTAAGACTATAAATACTCTCTACCTCCCAAGGTAGAGTTGAGCTCATAATAATACTTTCATTTTCTCTCACTAATTTCCCAAACCTCTATCTCTTTCTCTCTAAAACCATAAGTTATACGCCTACTTGTGATCATGTATTGATGTGTTTGTGAAATCCAATATGTTACAAAGGTACAACGAATTCGATGCCCTCATGTATAACGACGTGTCACGCCGCTAATAAGAACAACAAACCCACTTCATCTTCTTCTTCCCCTAAAACGCAAAACCCTAATTTCAAAAACCAGTTCCTGAAACGGGTCCAAACCCGATTAAACCCGGCACGGATTCACCAACGCAAATTGCACGAATCCAAAACACAAAAACCTGTGTCTCAAAACCGCAATTTCTCAAAACTCAAAACGGGTTAGATCAAGAATCGGGTTTTGATTTGGCGAGTTGTTGTTGTGTACTTTGATCATTGGTTGGACCAAGAATCGAGTGTTGATGATGATCTTAATTGCTGTTGCTGCTGCTTTTTCAAATGAATTGTATCCAGAAGATGAAGACTTGGATTGGATTTTGTGTGGGTGTGTATTTTTTTAATCTAAAATGTAAAATGACCAAAATATCCTTGTGTATAAATACAAGTTTCCAAATAATATAAAGTTGCTCAAAAAACAATACAAGTTGCCCAAAAAATAATACCTTACAATACATGACATATATACTTCAACATATGTACTTGTGTCATAAGTTGTCACCACGAAAGTGACCTCCGTCAGGTCCAAGAAAATCGGTGGGCAACGGGTCTAGTTTCATACCACCGAAAAAATGGTTCGAAAGTGATTAACCTCGTGGCATCGGGAAATTTGCCTCATTTTCCTTTATCAAATTATAACTAATTATTTATATATTTTATAATATATTTTCTCTCTCATACATCAAATCTATCCTAATCCAAATCCTAATTTAAATGCAAATCCTAATCCAAAACCCATTTACAAACCAAACGGACATGAAACACATATGCTTATGCATTTGTGCTATGTTTGGTAATCTTTTATCTTAACTATATCTTAATGCATTTAGGTCATTCCTAAAAAGTAAGTCTTAAGAAAATAAGCCTACACACTTATTATAAAAGGAAGGCTTAAAATTTAATACATCTCATTATTCAAAATTAAATGCAGACGTTTCCACTAAATTAAATACAATTTTCAAATCATTTACAACTCATTATTAAAAATGTGTAACCATTAAAAATTAATATTATCAGTAATGATTATTAAAAACATATAACCGCATCCATTATATAAATACACATAAACCATTTCATATATCTCTCACACATCTAAAACATCAGCAATAAGGCCGAGTGTACCCCCGCCATAAAATTTAGTCACGTGGTACCCACCACCATAAACATTAGTCACAGTACCCGCCACCGCATCGACCGGTACCACTCGCCAAATCGAGAGATTTGATTAACCAATGAAAGGGCTCGCTTTTAAATCTTGGTCAATTGAGTTTTTAAGTGAGAAAAATAGGGCCGATTAGAGTTTTGATTAAAACCCCCCAAACAAAAGTGTGTCGAAACTGCGAAAAAAACTTAAAAGAAGAGGCATGATTTTTAAAACATGGTTGTTGAAAAAGTAAAAATAAAAAATTCTCTCCATCATAATCGTGTTTCCAAATATAAGATGCAAATTCCAGAAGGTTTTGAAAATGGTACTTATCATTTTCTGTATTTAAATAGATATCTATAATATACGAATACGTAACCCTAATTCGGAGCCTATATATACTCACCCAAAAAGGATGCTTATCATTCATTAGCCTTCTAACTTTATGCGTGTTTTTTATCGCATGGAAACTCACACTAACGATTTTAGTTTTTGATGTAGATGGCACGACCGTGAAGAAACATGTGACGAATGTTGTGTGCATGATTATGCATTATGTGGTATGATAATATTCATTATCGTTATACATGCAGAGCTAGAAGAAACCTGGAAAAATAAGTAGAAACAAATGAATGTCAATTTTGATCTTTGGTCAATTGATTTTCATAGGTGTGTCGAAATTGCGAAAAAAAAACTTAAAAAAAGAATGTGTGATTTTTAAAACTTTGGTTTTGAAAAAGTAAAAATAAAAAATTCTCCCCATCAGAATCGTGTTTCCAAATACAAAATATAAATTCTAGAAGGTTTTAAAAATGGTACTTATCATTCATTAGCCTTCTAACATTTGTGTGTTTTTTTTCTTATCGCAGGCAAACCCATGTTGACGATTTTAGTTTCTGACGTAGAAGGCACGACCGGTGAAGATACATGTGACGTAATGTTGTGTGCATGATTATGCATTATGTGATATAATAATGTTCATTATCATTATGCATGCAGTAGCTAGAAGAAACTAGAGAAAAATAAGTAGAAACAAATGAATGTCAGAAATAGATTCTGATGCTCTTTATGCCGTTGTATTTGGTGTTTCTGATTCTTTTGTTTCTTCCTTCTTTGAGACCGAGATGAGTAACCGCTATTCACATGGCTACTAACATTATTAACTTTTACTAATTATGTTTTTGTTTTTAGATCCTTATGAAAATTAAAAATATTAATCGTCATAATTTTTTTGATGGTGTTAACTTTTAATTTGTATATTTATGCTAACCATACTGCTTTTGTTGTGTTTTGTAGATGTTACATCACATACTTTTCAAAAAAAATTATTATCTTTTTTATTATAAAAACTTATTTTATGCTTACCCTACTGCTTTTGTTGTATTTTTGTAGATGTTATTGATCGCTTAGTTCGTAACATTGATATCACGCTTATAGGTCCAAAGAGTAAGACTACACATTCTTTAGGGTTTAAACTACAAAATCAAAGGTAAGCTACTAACAATACTATATTTTTAATATTACAAATATTAATTTGTTTTCTTAATTTTTACAATGGTGTCATATTAAAGTATTCATATGAGTTATCGCTAAAATAAATCACAAAGATATGCATATATTTTTAAAGAATTAAAATTATAAAAGAAATATTAGTATTCTTATAAAAACTAACAATATTAATCATTTATTTATCATACAGGATTGTACGATTCAAGATGATACAAGTACATGATGATGTTTGTTCAGAAAATATGTCATCAACAGATATATTGAATAATTTTAGTTTCATATCTCAATAAATTGTTTGCTTATCTGATATTGACAAATAAATGTTTCGTATCTGCATTAACATATTTGTATTCGCTAATTTTTGTAACCCGTATCCTAAGACGGAATTATGATTTGTGTAACATTCAAATTTTGAAAAGATATATACCATACAAACTTAGAACTTATCATGTAACCTAATTTAAATATAAAAAAGATATCTAAGAAGATAGATATGGTTTTTATGTTATTCTAGAACATGCATCATATATCTTGTTGGAATCACTCCTAAACAAGATTTCAAGTATTTATATTTCATATGTAATAGGTAGCTTTATTATGGCCTTTATGTTTGTTTAAGGTCCAACTTATGTAGAAGGCCCATGTCGAGGCCCAAGCCCAATAAGGAATAGGGAAGGAGAGGAGTGTTGCCCTAGCTCCTTGCCTATATAAATTCTTGTAAACCCTCATTTGAGGTTGGTTGTTCAAGTTATTCTTTCACTCACTCTCTACGCCTAACCGGTTTTACTTATACGTGTGTGTGTGTGTGTTTAGCTTGTTCAATCGCCTTATCTCCTTCTCTATAAGCTTGTGTTGTAAAACTAGTGACCTAACAAAGGTATCAATCGCCAAATAGTTGGGTGTACTCGCTTGTTTTGAAGTTTTGTTTGGGTCTTACGCAGAAGATAACATCATCTTTGGTTCGCTTAAAACCGATTTTTACACTTTTAATCCAAGATTCTTGTACTTTCAACGTTATTAGGTGTTAAACTATTGGTTTTTGGCAAAAGTTTGGAACTTTACGTGTTTTTCCTTGGTTTTAAGCTCGCTTTTTGCACGCAAGTGTTATCCCACGCCAGAATCGCTTTAAGTGCTTTAGATCATCAAGTTTCACAATTTTGTGTTATTTTGGTGTTATTGAAGCTATTTCAACACACTAAAACCGGTTTAGAAACACATTTGATAGAATCAAAGTTACGAGTAGAACTACGCGATCAAAACCCTAATTCTACGCATAACTTTATCCTTGGTTTGATCTTCAATTTTCTCGTTTATTCCGTGTTTTCTTACTTGGATAAGTCCGAAAATACGTTGACTTTGGATATCTTTTGCAATCGTGAAGTGTAAAAGATCACTGGGATAAAACCCTAATCTCACGCTTAAGATAAGCTTACGCCAGAGAAAATATTACGCTTAAGATTCATCTTACGCCAGAGACTTAGTCCCACGACAAGGTAATCCCACGCCTAACTTTCTACGCCTAACTTCATCGCTTACGCATAACATTAGTTTTTTTTTCCGCCACGCAGAAAGCTAAATCCTACGCCAGAATCATTCTTGTTACGCCGTAACTTTTGGTGTTTTACGCACAAGTACTACTTGGTTCTTGTCATTTCTACGCCTAAGGATACTTCATCAACAAAGGTTCATTCGACTACAAAGATCCATTCTTACCACACAAGTTTATCATCATGTCTCAACCACCATACTCTAACTATTTCCTCACACTTATAATCAACAACAACAATAATTAACTCCACAACATCAACAATGGAATCAACAACAAGCCATTTATCAACAACAATTTAATCAAGAACATACTCCACAACTTGGTGCAATTCCACAACCACAAATGGTTCAACCACAACCAAGCATTCAAGTTCAACCCTACACAACCGATTTCAATCAACATCCATCACGGACAACTATGAAGGAACCCACTTGGTTTGCTAAGATGTGTGAAGCTTTAAGCACCAACAATCAATTCATGAAGTCGATCCTCGATAGACCTCCAATGCTCACCCAGAAACTACGATCAATGGGTGATAAGGTTCTTTAGGTTTTGTGATCTAAAGAAGCTACATGGAAAGTTCTTAAAGAAGGTTATCTTGAAGGTCCTTTTGAGATGCCTACCGTCATTGTACCCGGAGATCCAACCATTGCTCCACCAAGAGATGAACAAATCAACATTTCTATCAAGCATCTTAATGCTACGTAACTTCTACACTATGAAGTCGATGAACTTGCAATGGAATACATCCTCTTAGGATTACCAAACCCAATTCTTCGCAGTGTTGATGCTCAAAAGATCGCACAAAAATGTGGGATCATATTCGCCTTCTTATGGAAGGATCTCAGACTAATCAGAGGATTTGGAATCCAAAATTTACTTGGCTTATGAATACTTCATGATTGAACCCGAGAGACACTAGAGTCCTATCATCATCGTTTTTCGAGATATCATCAATGATTTGGATAAACACAACATCATCATGCCAAGAATTGCGGTGAATACTAAGTTCCCGAGTAGTCTTGGTCCGTAATGGGAGAAGTATGTCATTTTCCTCCGCTGCGAAGAATATGCATCATTCTACTTATGGATTGTTGTACGATTACTTGAAGCCTCATGAAAAGGAAGTTGATCGAAAGGATTTTCCGTGCTCAAATTGCTAAACAAATACAACCGGACAATCAACAACTTGCCTTATATGCTCAATGTAATTATCCTCTCAACCAAGAACTCAACCAATCGCTTTAAACGCACCTTCACAAGAATAACCTCAACCTCAACAAAATCAATTGGTTCCATACAAAGAACAATGCTCAAGCATATGTCGTTGAAGCTACCGAGGAAATCGATCCGCTCAAGCATTGCAACAAGGATTTGTGATGATTGCTAATGCTTTTGGTCACATACACCAACAAATCCAACAATCGATTCGCTCCTCATCTAACACACGGACTCAAGTCGTAGTGAACAATGGACGGTTGAAGTTCGTAATCGTGATTATGGTCGCCGATGGGCGGTGGTCAAGGGTTTAATGTCGTGGTAGGAATAACAGAGCTCAAGTGGTGGAACAAGGAAATGCTCGAATCGGTTAAATGGTCTTAGATGCTACAACCGCAATGAGAAGGACACTGGCTAATGCATGCCCAAAGCCAAGGACTAGGGCAAGTGCTTACTTCAAAGAGGCTCTACTTTGGCTCTTAAGGATGAAGTCGGTGGATCTCTTACGCATAAAGAACGAGCTTTATGGCGATGCGCACTCGATGATGATATGGAGGACTTGCAGCGAATGCAAACAAGTTATGTTGATGGCTAATATGCATGAGCTCCACTTGAGTGATACAGCCCAGTATGACACCGATGGCTTGTCTCGTGTGATATGATCATTCTCTCGGATTGTTGATAGCGGATGTTCCCGACACATGACAGCAACCTTAAACTGTTATCAAACTTTATTGCAAAGTTCATTGGCACCGCCGATTCGAACGATCACTTCAGCAGCCCATCATGGGCTACGGAGATTATGTTAATGGGAACATCGAAATCAAGCAGGTTTACTATGTGGAAGGCCTCGGTCACAACTGCTTTCGTAGGTCAATTTTGTGATGGAGATTTGGAGGTCGCTTTCAGGAGAAAACTTGTTTCATTCGTGATCTACAAGGACACGACCTTATGTCCGGCTCGTAATTCTAGTCTCTACACTATCTCTATGCAAGACATGGTTGCTTCATCTCCCATCCGCTACTTTCTAAAGCAACATCAACAAAATCTTGGCTATGGCACCGCCGCTCTCACATCTAAACTTTCAAACCATCACCAACCTTGCTCGACACAAACTAGTCAAGGACTCCCACGATTCCTGTATTCAAAAGATCACCTTTGCTCAAAGATGTGAACAAGGAAAAGCACTCGTGCTCATTTTCCTTCAAAGGTGGAACACGACTCTCAAAGATGTGCTTCATCTTCTTCACATGGATTTGTGTCTCCGATGCGCAGTAAACGATCAACGGCAAACGCTACATTTTAGTAATTGTTGATGACTACTCACGATGGACTTGGGTCTATTTTCTTCGTAGCAAAGACCAAGCTCCACAAATGATCATCACCTTTCTCACAAAGATACGTGTTCAGCTCCGCAACACCGTCGGATTATTCGGATGCATAAAGGAACCGAATTTGTTAACAAAACCCTTCGTGAATTTTATGAGAAAGTGGAATTCAAAGATCAAACATCTATTGCACGGACACCGAACAAAACGGAGTTGTTGAAAGACTAAACCGAACGTTAGTGGAAGCCGCAAGAACAATGTTAATCAATGCTAAACTTCAGACACTTATGGGCGTGTCGATCATCGCATGCTATACTCAAACCGCTCTATGATCACAAACGCCACAACAAAACACCTTTTGAGCTTGTCCACAACTACAAACCGAACCTCAAACACTTTCATGTATTTGGATCCCTTTGCTATCCGAATAATGATCGTGATGATTTTGGAAAGCTCAAAGCAAAGTCGATATTGAGTCTTTATTGATATCGTGACAATTCTAAAGGTTTCGAACTGGAATCGTCGACTAAGGAGGTAATGGAAACGATTCATGCTCATTTTGATGAACTCACGAAATGGCTTCGAGTATAATAACTTAGAACCCGGTCACAACCGCTTAAACTTCCTCAACCCCTATCATCACCGAAGAAAGCCCTCGCCTAACTCACAACAAATGGAACGGTTATTTGCTCCTCCGCTCGTGACGATATTGATGAACGTGCTCTCGTGTATCCAAGCTCACCGCACAACCCGATAATATTCCTATACCGATACACTGCTACAACAACTCATCGTTGAAGATGCACCTACACCAATTGACTCCAACACAACAGCTTGAACACACCGCCCAACAATGATGAACCAAATTGATGATATTCTCAATGAAGTACCCCACCGCAGATTTTGATCCAAATGCGCTCTTCAACCCGCTTGCTAATGAGATCACATACACCCGATGTTGCGGAATCTTCCACAAACCATTTGAATCCTCGTAATCTGCACAATGTATATCAACATCAACCTCTACACATAGATGGACAAAAGACCATCCTCTCGCTAACATTATTGGCAACCCGAATCAACCAATCCGTTACGAGACAACGCTCTTCACTCAGACGGTGAACATTGCATTTATGCACTCACCGCCCGCCAACTGAGCCTAAAACATTAAAGACGAATGACAAAAGACAACCGATTGAATCCATGCAAGAAGAACTTAACCAATTCAAACGCCTTGAAGTATGGAATCGGTTGAAAGACCAACAGGGTCTACGCCATTGGTCTAAAATGGATTTGGAAAACAAATTGATGTCAAGGGAACGTCATCCAAACAAGTCACGCCTAGTTGCTAAGGGTTATCGCCGTGGAAGAAGGATAGACTTTGAAGAATCTTTTGCTCGGTTGCTCGCCTTGAGGTCGCTCGGATATTTCTTGCATTCGCGCTCACATGAACATGACGGTTCATCGATGGATGTCAAAACGGCGCTTTCAATGGGCAACTTAAAGAAACGGTCTATGTCACCAACCGTATGGATTCGTTGATCCCGAGTTCCCAACCATGTTTACAAACCGAACAAAGCTCTCTATGGTCTCAAACAAGCCCCTGCATGGTACGATAAGCTATCATCTTTTCTCATTGCCAATAATTTCACCAAAGGCTCGGTTGACCCAACTCTTTTCATACAATATCACGGGCACACATCTTAATTGTTCAAATTTACGTGGATGACATCATTTTGGGTCAACACATAAAAGTTTTCAATCGCTTTTGCAAAACTCATGAAGAAAAATTTTGAAATGTCCATGATGGGTGAACTTACGCTCTTTCTAGGACCGCAAGTTCATCAATCACCCGTGGTATTTTTCTCGAGTCACCCAAATATGCCCTTGAATTGTTAAACAAATTTGGAATGAAAACTCGTGATACTTATGCCACACCAATGACTCATACCAAGAAGCTAGATGTCGATTTACATGGGAAATTAGTTGACCCCACCAAATACCAAGTATTATTGGGTCCCTCATGTATCTAACAAATAGCAGACTGATATTGTCTTTGCTGCTTATCTATGCTCCCGCTATCGCGCGACTAATCGAAACCCACCTCTCTCGAGGCTAAAAGAATCCTCCGATACATAAAGGGAACCATTAATTTGGGATCCGTATCCGAAGGATTCTCGTTTTGAACTAATCGCCAGACGACGATCACGCATGATGCTTAGACTCAAGGAAAAGTACTTCAGAGCTCTACAATTTCTGATATAACCGTGTCTTGGCAATCAAAGAAGCAGATTGTACATCATCGCCATCAATCAAGCAGTAATATGTAGCCATGTCCGCGTGTTGTGCTCAAGTCATTTGATGAGAACACAACTCAAAGACTATGGTTACGATTTGATGTAATCCCGATGTATCATGACAATCGAGTGCCATTGCAATCTCGCAACCCGCTTTAGCACTCAAATCAAAACACATCGATCTACGCTATCATTTCATCAAGGACCACGTGAAATGTGGTACCGTTGAATTATACTTTGTGGTACCGAATATCAATTGGCGATCCGCCACCAAAGCCTTGCCTCCCGCCGGTTTAATGAGTTGGTCCACCGAATTGGTATGAGGTGTTTGACTCAAGAGGAACCGATGACCTCTTAAAACAGCCTTAAAACCCGTCGAACACCAAAACCTCTTTTGTAAATAAATTTTCAAAACAAAATACAAAAATATAAAATCCGATAAAACAACAAAAATATTCTTCTAATCTATATTTCTTTCAACATGGCAAGTACATTTTTCCACAACACTTTAATCTTTCAAAATTCAAGATTTTTCCGATCAAGTGTTGAGGGGAGAAAATAATCCATTAACCGCTTCAAAACATCTCGTACTTGCATGTTATCACATCTCGTTGATTCTTTTACAAATGGTGGTAAATTTCGTTCATTGACACTCCTCGGACTTTAATTAATAACCTTTCATTATTTTCTCAAGTCGAGGGGAGTGTCGTCAAGGTTTCTAAAATCTTCGCTTGGTAACCAAAATTGGAAGTTAAAAGGCTTTGATGAAAATGGAAAAGTGGAGGGACCAAACCTCACAAAACTTAAAGTTATTTTAAATAAAACCTCCACCTAACTTAACTCTTCTCATTTATTACTATCAACCAAACATATCCTACGCACAAGAATCAATCTTCAAACCGTGTTTCGATCATCATTTTGTAAGTGATTCTGCTTACAACATGTTTTAAGCAATGGTTTTGAATTTTCAAAATCCAACGTTAAAACTATGTATAATCTCGCTTTTATGATCTACGATAAGTGTATGATCATATAATCAAGATTGTGTGTTTGTGGTTAAAAGGATTGTTTCAAAACGTGTATTTAGCATCAATGATAATATCTTTATCCTCAAATCTTACCCGTAAACATGAATTGATTGATTTTGAAACTTAGGGTTTATGCGTGGATTTGGGTTCTTCCAAATGAGAAGTGTTTTTGGTCTAAATATTGCCGGGTTATGTTCATATGATGTTGAATTAATCATATCCTTGCTCTATAACTACCCGTAAACACCGATGAATTCGATTTTGAAATTAGGGTTTAAGGTTCATAAGATTGGGTATTTTTGATTCACCATGAGTTAGATGTTAATACTTGGTATATAAGCTCATACAACTCTCTTGAACTACCGTAATAACTTTGGTGCATAATCCATGGCTAGATTTGATACGCCAGAGAACTAGGGTTTAGTCTACGCGAAGATATTCTACGCAGAATCGATTTATACATAATTCATGCCATGTGTTGTTATTGAAATGAATGTATGTGCCGATTTTGATGACTTGATAATTTATTTCGTGATTGCTACACTTATAATTCGTAATCAAGGTCATTTGATTATCTACGATAAGGATCACCTTACGCGTAGATTGTTATGCGAAGACTTGTCTTACGCGTAGCTTCTACGCGTAAGGTTCTACAACGGACCACGCGATCCCGTGAAGGATATGCGTAAACAAGGACCTCTACGCTTAAGGTCAACTCTCACGAGTAGCCTTACGCCGTAGGTAAATATATGCCTACGCATAAGCTCTACGCATAAGGACTCTTTTTCCACGCTGTAACATTTCACGCTGTAAGATGGGATTCTACGCGTAAGTTTACGCCAAGCATATATCATACCGCTCACGCCAGATCTTTACCAAAACTACGCTTAACCATGGATTGACCTTC
Organism: Chrysanthemum lavandulifolium; assembly: GCA_022545495.1. NCBI lineage: Eukaryota > Viridiplantae > Streptophyta > Magnoliopsida > Asterales > Asteraceae > Chrysanthemum > Chrysanthemum lavandulifolium. The sequence continues at coordinate 130,069,071 of CM040246.1, read as the reverse complement.
ATGATGAATTGTTACTTGTACAAACTTGTAAATAAACTAATCATATCATCACGAATCCAAAATGTCACTAATAAACTTAAATCGCTTGATATGTTGTGAACAATATGTGATAAAATAAGCTTTAAAACTTAAAGTTAACTAACTCACTAAACATTTCACGATATCATTGATTGAACATACAAGTGACTTAGGACTCAGAATAATCATTATCACTATACATTCAACAACTAGACAATAAGACCTTCCGTTGACTAACACTATGTCTTTCGATATGTTGGTTCTTTTGGCTAATGTTATTTCGCATCACGACATGGCTAAACAAATGAATGTGGATGCACCAAGTTCTCTCCATTGTCGATATCTATCCTCATGGCTATCCAATGAAGATTGGAAAGAATAACCTCCGTGTTGACTTTGACACCTCACTTGCTCAATCTTCATGTCTTATTGCTATCGATATTCTCAAGACTCATCCATATCGTAACATGCTTACTCACTCGCAACCATTCCCGAAATCTACATCCAACAGCCTCGAATACTATGGAAAAGGTCAAAGGAAGGATCACGCGACAAAGGACTCAACCACAAACAAGTCACTATTACACCAAGACTTAAGGGTCGCTCTCCTTATTCCTCAAGTCAATCCAACCAAACTTTATGCCACACCGTCAAGAGCTAACTCTCCAATTCTTAATCGATATCGGTTATGACGAGGCTACAGGAGTAATCACCAAGCACTCTCTCGTAGCTTAAGAGTATTCCTCAACCATGGAGAACACTCTACATGATCATCACCAAGTCTGCTTCGGTCGTGATAACTGCCATGAGCATCCTAAGCTCATAGAACCGCAAATATTTTGGGCATTCGTCAACATGAAACACATCGCTATTGAAGCTCGATTTGGGATGACATGATGTCATTTCTCAACAAACTTGGCTCAAAGATTCCCTACATCGATATACCAAACTGTTGATACAAAGAGCTCTTGGACTTCATCCCGATATTCCCAAAAGGCTCAATGACCCCGACAATCACGACATGTTGACGGAACCTATTCTCTCCGCCGTAATCAAGGAAACGCCCACAAAGAAACAAGGTGCCGCTACCGATTTTTCTAATCAAGATGTCGAAAGCTCAAACGCATAAGAGATATCCGGAAGCAATGACAAGGCAAAGTTGGTCATCTTGATTTAAAAATCTTCCGAACACCGTCAGAGAACCAAGAGGAAGTGCAGAAGTGTCACAAGTACAGATAGTCAAAGGAATGTTCCTAAGAAGAAACCCATTCCAAAGAGGAAACCCACTCCTAAGAAGAAAGTTCCTTCTCGTGAAGCCACTCCGATCCTTTCACTTGAACCACAAAGACAAATTTAGGGACGAGGACTCGAGGCTATCGAATCGATGAAGAGATCTCATACTCAAACCAAGAAGGATGAAAATCCTCAAGCACCAAAACCTCTAAGTCCTCAAACTATTAAAGGAAAAGAGAAGACTATCGCACTTGTACCTCGTGATGAAAGCTCAAGATGAAGAAGAGCAATTGATCAAGCATACAGAAGAAGTTTCACAAAGCCGTGACACCTTCACAAGGTCAAGAATTTGCTAAAGATCAAATGGGTGGCCCTGAGGTTCAAGTGGCGCCGCCACTCTAAACCATCTCCGATGCGTTAATCAACCCGATAAGGGAGCCGGTGCCACCACTCTTCTCGCAACAACAACAACTGTGGAGGACACTATTGTCTATGATTTTGAGAAATGATAATCGAGAAAGAAAAGTCTAAGGATGACGAGGATGATTACTCAAAGTTTCTTCTAGACACCCAACACACTCAAAGGAGAAAACCTCGAACTCCTAAGGACATGAAGTCTCCTCATGTCTCCTCATCATCGGATTCTTCATCTCATTCATCACCACCACCATCAACAAAGTCAACCGATCATCATCCAAATCGGAAGAAACCACCTAAATCTTGGATTTCTCAAGCTCATGAACGGATTACCAAAGTCACAAACAAGTCGAAAGAAAGACGCGCTCAACAAGAAGTCAATTTCTTTGTCGATCACATACAAAGATCTCAGATGACGAGAATGAAAAGATGCAAAAGGAAAGGAAGTTTGTTCAGAATTCATGAAACAACACCGTCGAGGAATCGAACGAAATGATCAAGGCTACACTAAAAGTACCTTCGAATACGCTCCTAAAGTCACAAAGGAGTTATTCACTAGACAACTTTATCCAAATCGATGCGATCGCCAAACAAACTATTCGATCAACGCCTTAACCGTCATTAATCAATCCGACCGATTCGGTCGTGTTCTCGAATAATGAATTGGTAGCCAAGCTTGTGACACAAATGTCGCCACGATCCGCAATGTTCAATATCAAGCAAAATCAGATCAAGCATTGCGGACTACCAACTTCAAGAAGCTTGTAGATTTGAAGCGAAAAGTCAAACGTCCCGCAGACGATGAAGATAAGGATAAGGATAAAGACTCGCACCTAAACGCCGTAAGGGCCCGGTGAATCTTCTTCGATGCCTCCTCCTCCCCAACGGACCCCTACTCAACAAAGGTCTCCTACTGCTCTTCAACCGAAAACCTCGTGACGATTCCGAGTTACCACCCCGACTCATAAAATTGGTGATTACTTTGAGTATAAGGGTGGTGACGATGAAGAGGTCCTCGAGCCCCAACAACAACCCACCTCACTCAAACAAGTGCGTAAACCACTTCATCTTCAAAGCCTTCCAAAAGAAGAAACAGACGACTCAAATTTTGAGTCGATCATGGCTAGATGACGATAAAACCAAGAGTTTGAATGGTTCTCCACACTTGTCAATCAAACTCCCTACCCCGATGAAGGTCAAGAATTGGTAGATGGTTCAACATTGGAGCATGCAAAACTGCAAGAAAAGTTCCATGTGAAGAAAATGACGAAATCAATTGAAGCGAATCAAGAATGAAGCATTTCAACTATGGAAAGACAGCCCGAAAGTGCCCTCGAGGTCGAATATCATCTTGAGAACATCGCCGAGCTATGTCTAACAACATGGATTGGCTCAATCCGAAGCAAACATTGACTTCACACAAAGGGACAACCTCCATACTACACCGATTGACTAAACCTCTACCAACCATTGGCCAAGCAGACGAACCAAGGATTCCTTCCGATATTTCTTCAACAAAGACCGAATTTCTTCTCCATGGTGGCGATGGTTCGAGAAAATACACTACATCATTGACTCTTCCATTCCCAAAGCACCATTTACTCTAATCGCATAGCTATCGAGGAACGTGCAACTCACTTGTTTTCTCGACAACGCAAGCATACGACCAAGATGCATTGTATGGGATTCATCATTGGCCCGAACGCCAAGAATCTACTACCGTCCGCTCGGTTCAAAAGTCTCAACATGCAAAGTATAGCTCAAGGACATCGTGGCCATCAAACACATTGATCTCAAGTCTAAGTGGGACTACACATTCTTAAAGAATATCATAGTCAAACGACATGATGAACAGACTATGGATTCTCGAAGTCGACTTTGAGAACTTGTCCTCAACGACATCAAGACATGTATCTTGCCAAAGTATGTGGTCGTATGAGACAGCTTCTCGATCAAGTTCAACGTGAATTTATCAAGTCGGCTTCATCTTCATTAGACGACAGTGATCAAAGAACGTCAAGATATCCGTATGGTCGTTGAATCATATCGTAAACGTAAACTTCACTCCACCACGGCCTGACCTTCCCGACATCAACCACCAAACAACTTACGCCATCAAGAAACCTTTCGCATTGTTTACCGCAGTGAACTTCGCAGAACTGCTTAATGGCGTAGTGAGCTCCACAAATTCGGGATCATACCTTGAAGATGGTTAGGGATGGATTGGCATACGATTGAAGGATATACGCAATAAAATTGGGAATCCTAAGCGCTGGAATTCTCGTGAAAGGAGGGATGTGAGATGTATCATCACCTTGATTGATGAACGGTTGTTCGTAAGGACTGCCTGACGACCGGAGAGCTATGTTGGTGGTCGACTCAGAGAAACATCATCGGCTTTCAACGCCCGCAAGCACTCGGAATATCACCGCACTTCCCGGTACCCCTTAATTGGTTTCCTTCATATAATTTTGGATGTATGATTACATATGTGGATGGCTTGTGCACACATAACAGTGTACAACCCGCAATTGTCAAGAAAGGACCCCGTGGTACGCCTCGCCACAATCCTTATAAAAGGAGCGAAAGCTTCTTATTTTTGAGTAAACCTATCAAACCTTTCATTTTTCAAGGTTTTGCTCAAAAGACAAGTACTTCCCATATGATTTCAAAACCTCAACCGCTTATATCACTAGTCGAGGGGAGTATTTGATGAAAACTTTGTTCACAAATTGTTCACAAGGGTCACTCTTCCCGCAACACTCAAAATGGTCATATTTATTCTCAAAATGTTTCAAAATAACATCTTATATGCCATTTTGAGGGGAGAAAATTGTGTGATAAGAAATATGTTTTGTAAAGCAACATGTGCAAGCCCTTGGCTTTCTCGTGCAAAGACTTAACCAATGAATTGACGATCCTTAACTGTCTCGCAACTCGAAAAGACTTGTCCCGGACGGGTAATAATTTCAAGCTAGTTCGCTAGTGATGTAAACGTGTCTCGCAAAGGACTTGTCCGAGTAGAAAGTACCATTCGAGAAACTTTGGTAGACATGAACTCGACGGGTTTGACAACCTCCCAAGGTTTGTCTACACCTTCAAGGTAGTTATTAGAGCTAGTTGTCACCTAAAAGTCGATAATGTAACTCTTTAACTATTCAACGAACTGTGTCTCATGGAGATTGTCTATCTTTAGTGGATCAATTCAAAAGTGCGCTTTTCCTCACCGTGCGCTAACCATTAAAACTATTAAGCACATGTGAGGGGAGTATTTATGCAAAACTTATCTCTCACAAGGGTTCAAACATGTTTTCATCTACAAACCCTTTGAGAGATATTTTCACTTACAAGGGTTTAAATGGCAAACATAGGTTAGTCATGGAGTTATAAGGTGACTAAGGTTAGGAATAACTATCCTATGATCCGCCAGAGTCGGAGGGATCACCCAAGGACACTACCATTAGTTAGTGTTAGAAGTCCTTAGGAATGATTGTAAAAGGAGAAAATGAGAATCGGAGAAAGAAGGAGTTGAAGAATCAAAAGAAATGCAAAGTAAAGGGTGAAAAGAAATAGCCTCCGCATTATTCAACTTAGGCGCATACCGGTTCAATTCATATACTACCGGTTGTCACCAAGTGACACCGGTATTGAAGATTAAAAGTCGCCATGGACCCAAAGGACGCATGCACTAAACCTTCTTAGCCACTCAAGTTTCTCTCACGTAAGCTTGTTTCATTCTCACAGGAACCCTACATAAACTATTGGCTTTCTCTTAGAGATCATTGGTATTGAAGAAGGAGACCCTCCCTAGTCTCCGCCAGAAAACCAAACGCACTATTGAGTCTAGAGCCACGAGATTCATCAAAAGATCTCTTAGGAACACTTGACATTTAATCACTTGTTGATCAACAAATAAGATCTTCAATGATTCAAAGGTTCATATCGAGTCCTTCATGATCTTAGCAACTGTCGAGAACATTTATGAGAGGTTCACATCCGTGATCCTCGCGATTGAATGGAAACTCCCGCCAGGTCAACATCAAATGCCTCGACAAAGCAGTCGCTTCGGTAACTCCCCGTGGATTACGCGGAGTGTGTCTCAAACGGTCTACAGTCAGGAGGTGATGCTTCGTATACCTCAACGACTATCTCGAATCAGATGTACTTCGCACATCGCGTTATCTCACTTGTGGGACTCCAGCTCAGAACGGCCTTGTAAGAATAAGAGTTGTGTTTTCACACTATGTCGTTAACACTCAAGTTCAAACTTGTAAGTGCCGAAACCGCTTATTACTAACCGCTTGCAATGTTTTCTTCTTATGGAAGCTCCGAGCGGGATGATCGTGGTTGATTCTTCTCATGCTCACGCCAACATCATCACTAATGGAAGTTCTACTCAAAAGCAACACAACCGCTGTAATGATTCTTAGTCAAACCAAAGAATCTACAAAGTTAAAGACTTAGAGAACTTCATCAAGATTGAATTCCAACGCCATAGAGCGTGTGAGCATGTTGAAGAATGATGTGGAGACACCGAGCAAACAAGGCACTGAGGCGCATCGATGTAGACAACAACATACTATCACTTTCACCACAAAGAACAATGATCAAAGAACAAAGTCAATGATGACGCCAAAGCGTAATCTGCTCAAAGTTAACAATCTCTACACCGGGAGATTGTTCAATCAAGACAATTCCTCTCACAAGAAAGAAGAATGTCGAAGACGCCACCGCTACTATTACATCAACGCTTTCACCGCTTACACTCATATATACTGAGGGGAGATTGTTGGAATCACTCCTAAACAAGATTTCAAGTATTTATATTTCATATGTAATAGGTAGCTTTATTATGGCCTTTATGTTTGTTTAAGGTCCACTTATGTAGAAGGCCCATGTCGAGGCCCAAGCCCAATAAGGAATAGGGAAGGAGAGGAGGTTGCCTAGCTCCTTGCCTATATAAACTCTTGTAAACCCTCATTTGAGGGTTGGTTGTTCAAGTTATTCTTTCACTCACTCTCTATGCCTAACCGGTTTTACTTATACGTGTGTGTGTGTGTGTTTAGCTTGTTCAATCGCCTTATCTCCTTCTCTATAAGCTTGTGTTGTAAAACTAGTGACCTAACATATCTGAAAATGATTCTGATGGTGCGAATGTTTTATTATTATATTTCTGGCGGGTTATCAATAAGCTGGTTTCATTATTTCTGATGGCTTGCGTTGCTAACGAAATAATTTTATTAGTTAAATACTCCTTCAATAAAGCAACAATAGAATAAATGCAAAAATTGAATATGTTTAACCATTTTTTTAATCATTTTCTGTTGAACGACTAGTTTCTGATTTAAGACCATAACGGTTTCTGATGAACAATGAGTTGTTCATGTATTATATTTTTGATGGGTTCAAGATGATACATGTTCATGATGATGTTTTGGTTCGTTGTGACACGGCAATTTTAATATTTATAAGTTTTCCCGTTAGATTTAATAATCACTTGAGGACAAATATAATGATAATCAATCTTCCGGAGTCGTAATCACGGTGTGTGATAACATCAAATAATCCTGATATTCTGAGTGTTAATTTCCCCTTTTATCTATATATTATTCTTAAAATGTTATTAGAATCGTCGTTATTTCTTCTTATTTCGTTTCAGGAGTAATTTGCTAGGAAGAAGCAGTATTTGGACGATTTTGGGCTCAAGATGGATTATTCTTACATTCACAAAGACTACGGCATAACTTGTGATGAAGTTACGTGTTAGGATTTAGAAAATCCAGTCATTAAAGTTTCGGTCACCTCAAGTATTGTAATCTTTAGAAAGCTCATAGTCGTAGTCATTTAATATTAGTTAGTATTTAGTTAAGTAACACCGTGGAGGACGGACGGGTCTTTACCCACTGTATGCCTGATCCACAGCCCGTAGGTGGCGTGTCTTGTATGAAAACTATAAATACCCTCTACCTCCCAAGGTAGAGGGTTGGAGCTTCAATACCATTTTCTTTGTTTCATATAGTTCCCAACTCTCTTCCCTTTCTCTCTCTAAAACTTTCTTTCTCTAAAAACTTGTATACGCCCCAATATGATTGTGGTTTAATGTGTTTGTGAAATCCTATATGAGAGTAATTGGTATCAAGAGCCATGGTTTGATCACTCATCTTTCATGCTCTTTGTTTTGGTGGATTTCATAAGGTTTTTGAAGGTATAAGTGTTTAGAAGAGTTTGAATCGTTTTGGTCAATTTCTAGTATTAAAGTTTGAATTTTGATTGTACTTTTGTGTTTAGGATCATCATATGTGATTATGTTTTGAATTGGAAGGCTTGAATCATTGTGGTTTGGTTGTTTTTGATTGATAAAGTGGTTGTTTTTGAAAAGTGTACGAAGCGAGTTGAGCCACGGTGTTGCATTTCTTGGAAGCGAGTTGCTTTGTTATTGGAAGCGAGTTGGTTTATGCGACTTGGCTATTAAGCGAGTTGACTGTTTAAGCGACTTGGGTTTTAAAGCGACTTGGCTATTAAGCGAGTTGTATTGGCAGCGAGTTGGTTTATGCGAGTTGGTTGTTAAGCAAGTTGTCTCTGTATGCGACTTGGCTATTTAGCGAGTTGACTCTTTAGGCGACTTGGGTTTTAAGCGAGTTGTTTCTTTAAGCGACTTGAGTTTTAAGCGACTAGAGTTTTAAGCGACTTGTATTTTAAGCGAGTTGACTGTTTAGCGAGTTCATACCTAAGTGAGTTGACTGTTTAGCGACTTGTCTATTGAGACTTGTCACTTCTTTGTGCTACGTTTACTGGTTGTTCTTTGATTTCATAAAACCCGTGAAAGAATCTATTTCCGGTTTAATCAAAGAATAGTAAAATCCGTAGAATCTAGAATCATGTCTAACAACGCATCTACTATCATTTCATCGTAGTCGAGGACGCCAAGCACCGGATCGATACACGCCCACCTATGCTTGACAAAACCGATTATGACTCATGGGCTCAACGAATTAGGTTGTACTTGTTTTGGAAAGGAAAATGGGGTTAACATTCTCAAATCAATTGATGAAGGACCTTATCGATTGAGACTACAAGAGACATACTTGAAACCGCTGCGGATGGTACAAATCTTAGGATTGGATGCACTAAAGACGTATGATGAGCTCAAGATAAGGAGAAAAGAGATATGATGTCGATATCGTGGCTTCAAACATTATACTTGTGGTATTCCAAAAGACATCTACAAGTTAATCAATCACAACACTGAAGCCAAGGCGCTTTGGGACAATGTCAAGATGCTTCTCTCGGTCCGAATTAACTAAAGGAGACAAAGAATCTCAACTGTATGATGACTTTGAGCACTTTAAGATGAAACCTGGGGAAAGTGTCACTGAATATTACGTGAGGTTCCACAAGCTTGTGAATGACATGAGGAATATTAAGATGACTATGCGAAATATTCAGCTAAATTCAAAGTTTGTGAACAACATGAATCCCGAATGGCACAAATTTGTCACTTCAGTTAAGTTAACTAAGCGTTTGAGGAACACTAACTATGAGCAATTGTATGCATTCCTGCTTCAGAATGAGACACATGCTATGTTTGAACGAATGATTCTTGAACAGTTCAAATCTAATCAGGGAGAGACAAGCTCATCAAATGATTCAACAACATTCTACACCAATGTAGGGATCACTACCAAAGCTTCACAAGTAATACCTACTGGAAATGGTAATCACAAACTCTTTCCCGATCCGAGGTTCAAGCAACGATCCGATGCAACATGGAACACTCCATCAATCAACCGGCTCGATGGTTAAACAAAACTTGACCCTCACCCACATACTAACAGTCTTCACACCAACAATGAAATCAGAACTAAATCCAATCTACACAATCATGCTATTGTCAGAGATGGAAAGGTTATGATGCAACCAGTTCAAGGAAGATAGTATGAACAGGGAAGAGGTGGAGTAGGTGGAGGGTATGTGGCTAATCAGAATCGTGGAAGAAATCAAAATCAAGGACAAGAAAAGCCAATCAAGTGCTACAACTGTGGTGGTGATATACACATTGCAAGGAACTGCACATCTCCAAAACGCCCTCAAATGCAGAGTATTTCAGGGATAAGATGTCGCTAGTACAAGCTCGTAATAGTGGAGATGTTTTGATGAAGAAGAGTTGTTGTTTCTTCCGAGGAAATGCCAAAACCTATGATGTCGATGTGGATGAGCACCAATTCAGAAATAGGTCACAATCATCAAAATGCCTTTCAAGTTTCTAATCGTGATGCATTTGACTCGATGTTGATGATGAACCCATCGCCTGCATACAATCTTCATGGCTAGCATTTCACCTATGGTCTCTCCAAAGGTCTCATCACCACAACAGTTGGTCCGTCCAAAGATTCAACCATCTCGAGGTATTAAAACTATACGATGAGTGGATGAGCAAAGATACATAACGGTACAATCTCTTGAAACTTATGAATCGGATATTGATAATGAGGATAATAGTAATATTGTCCCATATGATCAATATGTGACACAAAGTGAAAGTTAGATTGTACCAAGTGATGCATCTTCTGCAGTCAATGATGACTATGTTTTTGATGAACACACTGCATGTGCCCCTGTTGATTATGTTATCTCTGAACTGAATGCCTATAAAGAACAAATTGCTATTTATGAACAACGTGCAAAGTTTGAACTAACTACCCGTGAGTAGGAAATGGATGACCAAATGCGTGCAATTATTAGAAAAAGTAATTTTAGAGAAGAAGTGTTAAAACAAGAGTTAAACTCCTTACAAGAAAAGCTTTCTAAAACTGTTAAGCAAAAGCAAGAACTCCAAGATAATGTTAAAGTGCTTAAACAAGAATTTAATGCTAAGGAATCAAAACTTTTGAATGACTTTTCCAGTCTAAAAACTTTGAAAAATAAGCTTGAAAATAAGTTGGACGCACAAGGAATACCATTCGATCGCTCACATGATCACTAACCATAGAGTCTTCACGATAAGCATAGCACTCCCTCGTAAAGGAACCCAACTCGAATATGTTAAAGTAGCTAGAGAAGCTCGGAGGGTAATATATGATGGTAATGAAATCCTTAAGCCTAGGTAGAAACCTAGTTAGCTAAGTGCACCGAGGAAGATAGGCAATTAGATGAAGTCACTAGGAAAAAATGAATAAGAAGCTAAAAGATCCCGAGTGTAAAAGCAAAACATAACGCTCAAACCCCATGATTACACTAAAGAAAATTGGATTTCCTTGAACAGTTTAAGCCTCAAACTCTATTAACCCCGAACAAGTTTTTGGAAAAGGACATAGACATGTAAAAGCTAATGCACTTGTTAAAACAAACACTCCCTTAGGAAAATGCCTCCAGCCGATGTATCCTCCTAATACACCAATGCATTTAGTTCCTAGATCTATTCCTACTAAGAGCAAGACCTTAATCAGCCTATATGTTGTTTATCAACTATTCGTTGATTTTGAGAAGACATGTAAGAAAAGAATCATACCTACGGGATAATCAAGGGAGAGGGTTTTGAGCAAACTAAAGAATGCTATTTAACGGGGTCATGCCTTTCTTTAAACAATTAAAAGGTCAATTTGAGAGTCTTAAAAGGGATAGACTCGGATATTAAAGAAATGGAAAAGGAATTTGATGCAATGATAGTTGAGGTCAATGATTATGAACGGAACTCAAATATAATGAAATTGAAAGGAAGAATCAGATATCTTAAATGAGAACTTAGTATTGAGTTGTGTGACTCAAGATGTGTTTTATACTATTACCAAGCATTCTATTACTGCTTCTCAATTTCATGAATTAACTGTTGCTTTGAAAGTTTCCCATGATCGTGTCATTGAGCTTGAAAACAAAAAACTCAGAACTAAATGATAAAATTGATCAGGATGATCACGATAATTTGGTAAAACATCTTTCTAAACTAGAAGTTGAGCATTTTGATTTGCATCTAAAATATCAACATCTCAAAGAAAATGTTAAAACCTCAAACATCACGACATCCTCAAATGTTCCAAAGTTTGATGCAATTTTTGAAATAAACAAACGTGACGAACAGATTCAAGCTCAATGTAACACGATCAGAAAGTTGAAAGCCCAAATTTCACAATTAAAGGGTGAAAATAACAATGTGACTGGCTCCTAAATGCCTCCTCCTTTAGATTCTCAGTGTTCTCAAACTTTTCATCTTCAAAACTTGGTTAATATTTTACAAAAGGAAAATGAGAGTTTTCTAGAAGAAAATGAAAAAGTTAAACGACACTTTAAAGAGTTATATGATTCAATGAAAGTCACCGTGACAAGAACAACAAAAAATAACGTCTTTATGAAAGGAAATTGAGAATCGAGGAGTCGTAAAAGGAAAATGCCATTTGTCTTTAATGAGAATGTTGCATCAAAGTCATCTCGCAGACTCTAAATATACTATGACTGTTAAATACATTCCTCCTCATCTCAAAAATAACGAACTTGTGTTTCATAACTATTTTGCTCACCTTAAGGATAGTCTAGAATGTCTCCGTGAGATTGTAGAAGAGGATTTCATAAATAAACCACTTGATAGTGAAATTATGTTTGCTTGCATTCAAGCCAAACAATCTCATGAGCTGTTAGAATGTTTAAGAGCAACATGTCCTAAATCCTTATGTAAGAAAGATAAAGCTGTGATGCTTTGTTCTATGCCTAGTGCTAAGTATGCAACCCATTCTATGCCCAAGTGTTAAGAAAGTAAACTCTAAAGTGCCTTCAAGTAGTTCGATCCCTGCACTTCTAGTTCAGAATGCAAAGGTAGCCCAACCAACTAATGTTCCCATAATTCCCTCTACAGAGTAATCATGACACAAAAGCAAGCGGTCAAAGCCTCCGTGCAATACAAAGCAAGATAGGACCTCGAAAGCTAAGAATGTGCAATGGAAGAGAGTAGAAGACCACCCTAGGAACATTAAGTTTAAGTTGAATAAAACGAATCGTGTTGATTCTAGTATTAGCTATAAGCGCATCGTAATTAATTCGAATTACGCTACTTTTGGCAAAACATGTAATGATGATTGCTTGGTTTCATTACTAATCATGTATGTGGCGAAATGATTTGATTAATGATGTTAAATACCAGTTAAAAAGCAGTTAATGCCAAAAATCGAGCTAAGAAGGCTAGAAAGCAAAGGCGGAAGAAGATTAGAAAACATTGGAAACCCACAAGAAGAAAATTTAGTAATGTAGTTTATCAGTGGATACCTACTGGTCACAAATTTAGTCTTAATGTATTGTGCCCTAAATTATCCAGATCAATGCCCATTAGGAAATGGATGCCCACTGGTAGAACTATTCCTTTAAGAAGTGAACATACTTTGAATAGGTCTAATGCATACATTAGCACCGCATCAATCCCGATGATTCCATTGTTTCTACTTCCGATGCGGGTGTTCCAATCATTGTTACTAACCAAATGGAACCCAATTTTGCATGGGGATCCCAATTATCCGCTATCCATTCTTGTATGTGTTCAACCGCAGATCGCTCAAATCGCTCGTGGTACCGGACTCAGTCGTTCAAAGCATATGATCGAGACCATCATGCTCATGAACTTCGTGAGTAAATTCATCGGACCGTTAGATTCGGGAACGATCATTTCGTGCAATTATGGGTTATGGAGACTATGTTGTTGGTGATAGTGTAATCTCCGGGGTATATTACGTTGAAGGTCTTGGTCATAACTTATTTTCCGTCGGTCAATTACGTGATTACGATCTAGAAGTGGCCTTCGAAAACATACTTGTTTCATTAGAGAACTTGATGGTGCGAGAACTTTTAAGAGGAACACGTGGTTCAAACCTATACACAATCTCTATCGAAGATATGATGAAGTCTTCTCCAATTTGCTTGTTGTCAAAGGCTTCGAAAACAAAGTCATGGTTATAGCATTGTCGTCTCAATCACTTGAACTTCGGCACCATAAATGATCTTTCCAGAAAGGACTTAGTAAGTAAGAGGCTTACCTAGACTAAAGTATGAAAAGGATCATCTTTGTTCAACATGCCAATTGGGAAAAAGCAAGAAGTATGCCCACAAACCCAAACCTACAAACTCAGTTATGGAAGTTCTTCATACCATTCACATGGATTTATGTGGACCCATGAGTGCAGACTATTAACGGAAGAAATATGTGTTAGTTGTAGTTGATGATTACTCTCGATTTACTTGGGTTAAGTTCTTTAGGACAAAGGATGAAACTCCGATATCATCATTAAACTTATCAAACAACCGCAGTTCGACTTAACAAAACCGCCGTAATCATCCGAATGCAGACAATGGAACCGAGTTTGTCAATAAAGAACTTAGTGAGTTTTATGAAAGTGTTGGAATCACCATCAAAGAAGTGTTCCATGAACTCCTCAATGTAATCGGTGTAGTTGAAAGACGAAATCGAACTCTTGTGGAAGCCGCAAGAACTATGTTGATTTACTCAAAGGTTCCAATGTTTCTCCTGGTCAAGCCATTGCCACCGCATGCCACACTCAAAATCGATCCCTAATTCACACATCTCATGGAAAACTCCATATGAACTTGTTCACAATCGAAACCCCGATCTATCATTCCTTCGTGTGTTTGGTGCATTGTGTTATCCAACTAATGAGGGTCAAGATTTAGGTAAACCGAAAGCTAAAGCGGACATTGGAGTATTTGTAGGATATGCACCAAATGTAAAAGGATACCGAATCTACAACAAAAGAACCCGAAATATCATGGAAACAATTCACGTTACGCTTGATGAGTCGACCGGTCAAATGACTCCGTGACAATCTAGTTCGACCAAGATCACAACTTTCATCAAGTAGTCCCACTGCCTCTACTCTTGTACAAAATCCTCACCAAGAACTCCATATGTACCACCTTCGTAAGATGATTTGAAGAAATTGTTTGATCCAATGTTTGATGAACATTATGAGCCAATTGCTAATGATCACATCAAATTCATCAACGAGGGTTCTCCTATCCTCGCCAACGTAGATAACCCTTCCGCTTTTGTCATTGAGTCAAGAAACGCTCGCCGATCACCAGATAATCTTCAATTCATCAATCATCAAGTGTACATCATGGAATTGATTCGCACCTATGATGGATATAACCCTTTGCTACTCCCAAGATGCTCCCTTTGAGAACATATTTTCTCCCGAACCATCATCGAACCATCGTCATCGAGAAAATGACTGCTACTTTCATTTCCTCAACAACAACCACACGAACACCTTAGAAAATGGACACATGATCATCCATTGGACAACATCATTAGAAATCCTCTCGTCCAAAGATCCACTGTAAACAACTTGTAATCGATGCCTTATGGTGCTTCTTCAACTCCGTACTATCCAAGGTCGCACCAAAAGACGTTAAAATTGCAATGAATGAAGACAGCTGGTTCAATGCCATGCAAGAATAAATTCATGAGTTCGATCGACTAGATGTATGGGAATTAGTACCTGCTCCTGACTGTTCTATGATCATTGCTCTAAAGTGGATCTTTAAAGTAAAACTTGATGAGCATGGTGATGTATTAAAGAACAAGGCTCGATTGGTTGCAAAAGGATACCATCAAGAGGAGGGTATTGACTTTGAAGAATCATTTGCTCCAGTTGCACGTATCGAGGCAATCAGAATCTTCATGGCTAATTTTTCAAGTAAGAACATGGTAGTCTATCATATACGTCAGCCAACCTGAAGGTTTTGTGAATTCAGAGCATCCTACTCATGTCTATCGCTTGAAGAAGGCTCTTTACGGTTTGAAGCAAGCTCCAAGGGCATGGTATGATACGCTATCAAAGTTTCTTCTATATACCGGATTCAAGAAAGGAGCAGCTTGATCCGACATTGTTCACCGTAAAGTCGTGCAAACATTTAATTCACATTCAAATCTATGTTGATGATATTATTTTGCCTCGACCGACCCCAATGAATGCACCATTTTTCTAAGGAGATGGGCTCCAAATTTCAAATGTCAATGATGGGACAAATGTCATTTTTCTGGGATTACAAATTTCACAAAGTCCCAAGGCATTTTATCAATCAATCTAAATATGAAAATGAAATTTTAAAGAAATTTGGATTTGACACTTGTGACACCGCTGACACTCCCATGGTGGAGCGTACAAAACTGGATGAGGACTACTCAGGGATCATGGTCGATCAAACGAAATATCAAAGTATGATTGGATCCCCGATATATCTCACACCAAGAGACTGATATTATGTTCACAGATGCATGTGTGTTAGATACCGTGCTAAGCCTACCAAAAGCACCTTGAAGCGGTTAAACGGGTCTTCGGTATCTCCAAGGAACCATCAACATGGGACTTTGGTACCAAGGACACCGGTATGTCACTAACGACCTATGCGCATGCCGACCATGCAGGATGTCAAGATACACGTCAAGCACGCCCGAGGTGCTCGCTTTGGGTGATAAGCTTGTGAGCTGGTCTTCAAAGAAACAAATGAGTACTTCTATATCCTCTACAGAGGTTGAATACATAGCCATGTCATCTTGTTGTGCTCAAATCCTATGGATGAGATCCCATTATCGACTATGGCTTTGAATTCAAAAATCCTCTCAGATTATGATAACAAAGTGCCATTGCTCTCTTGCAACAACGCTCAACATTCAAGAGCAAAGCACATCGACATTCGACATCATTTCATTCGGGAACAAGTGGAAAAGGTGTGGTAGAACTCTATTTTGTGAGGATGAATACCGCTTAGCGACATCTTCACCAAAGCTCTTCCTAGAGAACGCTTTGAGTTTATCCTTCCACGACTTGGTCTAAAGAGTCTACAACCGGAAACACTCAAACGCCTTCAAGAGGAAGACGAGGAGTAAATGTTTTTCTTCATCTATCTCTTGTATATATTTTTTTCAAAAAGCAAAATACAAAATTATAAAACCAACAAAAAGAAAATAGAAAAATATAAAATTTTCAAAATCCATAAAAATTTGAAAAACTCAAAAAATTCCAATAATATTGTCATTTTTGTCATGTTTTTTTTCTTTTCTTATTTCGATATTATCTACGGACTTTGTGTTGACATTCAAAGAATGTCAGGGGTTTTTAGATGTTATTCGAATGTACAAATTTTTCAAAAAAAAAAAAAAAAAAACGGAGAAAATTGGTGGTTTATTGTCATTTCGACGAAGAACCCATTTTAAAAAGAAAGAAACGAGCCATGCTTAATCTTAATTTTCAAATCTCATGCTCGATTCTAAAACAATTGTTTGTCACCAAAAGACAAATATTCCTTTCAAAATATTTTTCCTTC
Source organism: Chrysanthemum lavandulifolium (assembly GCA_022545495.1). Classification (NCBI taxonomy): domain Eukaryota; kingdom Viridiplantae; phylum Streptophyta; class Magnoliopsida; order Asterales; family Asteraceae; genus Chrysanthemum; species Chrysanthemum lavandulifolium. The sequence goes on along the minus strand of CM040246.1, from coordinate 130,052,082 downwards.
TAATGATTCTTCCGAAAATATTTCTCATCTAATGAAAACAACATTGCTTTGAAAATACCTCGGACTCTATTCTTGAAAATCATCTGTTCTTATCATCTGTCAAAATCTCTATCTCTCAATCAACAACCTATGTCATTGATTGAGGGGGAGAATGATTTCAATCGAATCAAAAAGAGTATTTTTCAAACAATTGGCACTTAAACGAGCAAGGTCTACTTTTGGATAATCAAAATGAACAATGTTTTATACAAGTGGTTCAAGACCTTGGCTATTGTTATGTTTTCAAAAGATACTCATGCATGTTTAAACAATGGAGTTTAAAGTATTAAAATCTGATTCTTATCAGTTGAAATATTTTTTTTGTAGGATCGTGTATTTTATTGTGTTGATGATTCGGGTGGTCTTGGGAGATCAAAATACATGTTTTCCATTTTAGAGAGAAAGTAGAGAGAGAGGGTGTTCTTGCTAGAGGTTTACACAAATTGTAGAGTATTAGATTATGAGCACCACCCTTCCATGGATGGAAGGGTATTTATAGTTACAAATACACGACCTCCTATCGGCCTCGTGGATCGTGGATACAGGGGTAAAGACCCGTCCTTCCTCCACGGTGTTGCACTAAACTATTTTACGCTCTCGACTAACTAATAAAACAATAAATAACGTGACTAACGACAAATCTACGAGCTAACTTATGCTAGATAACATTTGGGGTGACCGACTCTTCACTAAGAAATTTTCCAATTCCTAACAATCTCCCCTAAGGAGGTCACCCCATGTTTTACATTTCGAATCCTAGCATTCTATTCTTGACATTGTCCTTGAGCTCGTGAGACTTGAATTCTTCATTTCCGCAATCTTTGTGCTTTTGTAGTGCAACTTCAAAGTCCGCAATGATCTGTACTTTCGGTGGAGGTCTTTGAACCGATCCACATCTTGATGATCTTCGAGCTTTCTTTGAGATCATCACCACGATAAATCTCTCGGATCACCCATAGTAGTGTTGCCTTCATGTGATGTTGTGACATTTGGACCGACATGCTCACACTTTTAAATCATGACATCTTTCCATCGAGTAGCGGAAGCCTTCATCGGTTCATGATATTTGCGCAGCAGTAAGGAAGCATAGTATAAAAATATCGTAACCGTGTTATGTAGATTATGCACCGCCATGATTTCTTCAATTAAGTGTGGATGTTTGTGAGCATGCGGCTTTGGATTGACTCCTCAATTACGATCACCGCAACCGTCCAGATGTACCGCAAACAACAGTTAGCAATAAAGCACGAAAGTGTCTTTGATCACTTCGTTGAATTGAGGTACACGCCCACGGTTCCCGTTGATCAAGATAAATCTTTTTGTGATCGTAGGATTCCTAAGAATCTCCTTGACGGGGTTTCATTGTTGTTCTAGTTGTTCTCAAACCGAACGTCTCAAAGAAGACAACACGGAGTGAGTGAACCAAAGAATTGAGATTCACCGATTGATGAAAATGATTTGAAAACAATCGTATTGCTTGAAGAAAGAGTTTTGCAATACGACGAAGGTTTTATGAGAAAGATCAATTTTCAATCAAAATACTTTTGTATTAGAAAATGAGTACACATTCGACGTGCTAGCGAAAAGAAGAGATTCGCACATCGAACGGTTTTCTAAAAGTATTTTCAATCGAGATACTTTTTGAATTTGAAAACATAAGTACACATTCGACGTGCTAGAGAAAGAAGGTTTGCACATCGAATGGTTTTCCAAAAGTATTCGTCAATTCCATTCTGGACCAAGGTTGATTCAAGAATGAATCTCCCATCATTTCTATCCGGTTGTCACAAGCTTGATCTTACGAGAAGATCTCACATGTCACCCACCAAGAGCTTGTTTGATGTTGGCTCTAGAAGGATTTCCATCTTCATCATGAATACTTTTACATACCACTCGGATGTTCGGCAATACCACAAGGATAATCGTGGGACTCTTAATATATACTTACTTTCCACATTGTGTGAAAAGCAAGTCTTCAAGAATTTAGTGTCCTAACGAGATATTGTGGATGATCTCTTGGCTCTAGACTCAATCGTGCATATTTGGTTCTGTGTCGGAGACTAGGAGAGGGTCTCCTTCTTCAATATCAACAATCTCTAAGAGAAAGTCGATAGATTATGTCGGTTCCCGTGAGAATGAAACAAGCCCTTTTAAGAGGAACTTGAGTGGTTTGGGAAGTTTAGTGCGAGGCATCATCGGGTCCATGATGTCTTGTCTTCAATATCGAGTGTTACCTTAGTAACCACCAAGAGCATATGAATTGAACCCGTTTACGCCCTAAGGTTGAATTGATGGAGGGCTATTTCTTTTCACCCTTTTATCATTCATTTCTTTTCATTCTTCAACCCTTCAAGCTTACCGAGACTTCATTACTAGAACCTTGTTGGGTTTATTCTAGTACTAGCTCTATCTCATCGGCACTCTTCCCAAATCTCACTTTTCTCCTTTTTCAATATACCTAAGGACTCTACACTATCTAGTGGATTGTCCTGGGTAGATCCCTCCGGTTCAGGCGGATCGTGGGAACAAATACCTAACCTAACCATCCTTATAACACCATGCATAAAGTAAATTGGTCGGTCTTTTGGTATTGTTCATTCCTCCTTAAAACCAATTGAAAATCATTTGGAAAACCAATCAAGGTACTTGTGATACGAGATCAAAGCATTTTGTACCTTAATAGTTTTGATCATTTAGAAAACCTCCCCTCAACATGTGCGTATGATTTAGAAATTGTTTAGCACAAGGAGGCAAGAGGACTTTGAAATATTTTCTTTGATCACAATTTTCATAAGAAAAAGCCATTTGATTTTCTTGGTAAAATTCTCCCCTCAATATGTGCATAAGATTTTGAAATCATTTTTATCACATAGAGGCAAGAGTTCTTTGAAGCACATCCACAATCACAAAATCCATTAAGAAAACCATTTGAAAACACAATCAAGGTACTTTATGAATCTCTTTTTTTTAAAAGACTTTTGTACTCGATGGTTTTGCTCCCCTCAATATGTGCTTCAAGATTCGAAAGCGTTTAGCACATATGAGAGAGCAACGCACAACCGAATCAAAACGATCACCTTTTATCAAATTTCATTATTAAATCACAAATTCTCCCGATCAAAAATATCAAATCCTTTGAGATTTTGGATCCCAAGTGATTTAATTAGGTTTAGAAAACATGGGAGAAAATGTGGCCTTGTTTAAATACTCATCTGGTTTTGGATAAATCATCCTCCTCAACATGTGCATTGTGTATTTGAAATCGTTTGGCACATGGAGGCGGAGTGCCTTTAAAGGACTAAAACCAATTCCATTTAAAACAGATTTGAGATTTAAAACACGATCTCTACCCCGATCGAAATATCAAACCATTTGAGATTTGTGATCCCAACCGATTTAAATCATTTAGAAAATTTTGGGAAAGACGTGGCAAGATTCAATTTTGAAAATGATAGATAAGGACCATTTTAAGACATTAAAGATTGTTAGTGTCGTATGATAGTTTTAAAGAGATCTTTTAAGTAAAACAAAACAATTTCACAATCAAACAAGAATGTAAAAATTTCATTTTGAAAGACCTTGATTCTAAAGAAAAATCATACCATGACATAACATTAAATCTTTAGATCACCACTTTTAGCGTACAAACGGACTTTTTGAAGATATATTGTTTGAAAATATTTTATTTTAAATCACTCTCCCTCAATCCATGACCGAAGTCAATAATTGAGTGACTTAGGTTTTGATAAAATGAAGTCCGGTGATTTTCAAAATTTAGTCCAATATATTTTCAAAACAATATTTTCCATTTTCAAAACAATTTAATCAAATTTATTCAAAATTGTTTAAAAATGGTATCTGCACAAAGATATGTTAGTGGTTGAGAAGCTTTTGTTGTTGTTGTTTGTGGGGCTTGGAAGAAAAACCATCTGCTAAGCGGTGAGACTTCTTCTTACGTTGCATTTGAATGCCAACCGAGGTCAAATTAAGCTCCGTTTCTTCAATCACTTAGAAGAAAACCATCTGCGATGCAATGAGACCTCTTACGTTGCATTTCATGCCAACTCTCCATTGAAGTCCAATTAAGCTCCGTTTCTTCATTTGTCAACCCAAGATATAGTTACCCTTTCCTTCGGCATCCAATCATCATCAATAGTGGGATCCGGATCGGGAACATTCTTATACCAATATACCGCATACGTTAGTGAACACACATACGTATATATGGTGGTCGACATCACCCATAACAGCAATCGACTAATTAAAGTCAATTCAACATAACAATCAGATCATATAAGGCATGGGGTTAATGTGTTTCTCAAACTCTAATCATCTAAACCTAACAATCATATCCTAGAAACCTAGTCCTTCAACATAGGCAATTATCATTTTTAATTAAGCACGTAGGATAATTAAGAAAGCTCGTTAGATGATATAGATTTGAAAACATTCTCCCCTCAATCAATGACTCATTTTACTTGAAAAGTTTAAAAGTTTGAAGTCATTGATTGAGTTTTTAATTTTCGAGAACACTCGATCCCGATTGATTTTCAAGCAACTCATTTATCACCATTTTGAAAACAACAAATATTTTTCTCAAGAATTTTAGACGGAAAACATTTGTGTAGGAACAAAGATCCTTGACATACTTTCCTTGTTTTGTTTTAGGATAAGTGCACGAAATATTTGAAAATCGATTAAGCGTAGCACTTTCCTTCCTTTTAAGAGCGGGTTGCTATCTCGAAATAATAGCAAGCCATAGTTTAAGCACGGTTACGATCAAGTAATCGCAAGCCATAGTTTGAAGCCCGGATTACGATCAAATAATCGTAAGCCATAGTTTTGAGACATGTTTTGAAAAGAATATTTACACCTCTCGCTCGAACTTCATCTATGGTCCCGTGCCATTATTGAATGACATTTCTAAGACCGTAGATGTTATCGATACCAGAAGACATGTCAAGTGAAAACATATTTTTGGTATTTTTGAAATTTTCTGATTTTTATGGGTTTTTGAAGGTTTTATATTTTTCTATTTTCTTTTTCTTGGTTTTATATTTTTCTATTTTGTTTTGCTGGTTTTATATTTTTGTATTTGGTTTTTCAGATAAATATATACAAGGATAGAATAGATGATATAGTTTAAGAAGACGATGATACGAGTACCGAGATAAGGATATCAAGCGACCCGTCGTAGAAGATAGAATACATCATCTCTTAAACTTTCACCACCAAAGCTTCCAAGACTCTTGAATAGAATGTAGAACATGAGCCACTTGAAAGTGAGACTTTGCGCTTCCCCCAACCGAAAATCCTTATGTTGAGCGATTCAAGCTCTATTTCAAGCTTGCTTTAGCCAGTGCACAAGGTAGCACACCATTTTCATAAATCCATTGCTCCTTTTAAGACCGATCACCGAGATTCTCCGTTCGAGGTTATATCATCAACAAGAAAAGCAACGTATCATCCCACATAAAATAATCTTCTCAAATTTCATAACCATCAAGTCAAAGCAATCCATTCCAAAAGGTGTCAAGAGAACACTTCCCCAAGTAGTTGAATTGATGTAGTCGGTCTCTTAGACTAGAGCTCACGAACCCTCCCACACACACTTCATGAAGACAAAGAAACTTATACCATCTTCCCCGATGTAGCAGCTAAGTCCAAACACCTAAAGAATAACCATCAAGATGTATACTTTTCTCTCCTCCATCTTTCGTCAGAAAGTGCATGAAGCTCAAGAACCAAGTACCAAATGCCCAAAGAATGAATAACCGATAACATTGAAGAAGCGGTGAATCATCGATTATCTCTGCGGGTGACAATCTCTGCGGATGTCAACTCCTAATAAGTGATTATATCTCTCGAATCACGATTAAGCCCTCAAGTGAGACAAATGAGCATCCCCAATGTACACAATCTCTATCATCACACACTTGTGTACCTCTTTTATCTTGAAACTTTTTATTCCATCACTTCCCCACGTAGTTGGAATAAGAACACTAAACGCCTTGATGAGTAAAACCTTGAGTTTTCTGCGGTCATGACAATTGTTTTCCGGGATATCTTCAATCACTTAGAAGAATTAAGTTCATCAAGTTTACTCGTCATGAGTCAAACCTTGAGTTTCTCTGCTGAAATAACATTTGTCTTCCGGGATATCTTCAATTTCTTAGAAGTATTAAGTAATCAAGTTTACTCGCTCTTCTCCTTCCTCTTTACGGTTTTTGATATCTTCCCAATTACTTAAATTTGAAGAATTAAGTCTTTGTGAGAATCACATCAAGACTCTTATTTATATCAACCCTCGAAGTGACCATCAAGAAGAAAACCCGATACCATACTTGTCTCAACTTCCCACATTTGTATCTTAAGCTTGCACCTAATGATGACGGTTGATGCTCAAGCAAATCTCTAAGTACTCATTGTAAGACATTAACACCTCTTGAGATTATCCACACCGTATACTAGAAAAAACAAAGTAACTCCTAATAGTGATAGTTAACCGGAACCATCCACCTGAAGTCTAACTAGATAAACCAAGTCTTCAATTCAAATTCTTAACCCGAGCAAGCTATCAAATAAGAACACGCCTTTGAAAATCAACTTCAATCTCAAATAAGTGATAAATGATTAACTCCAAGTAATCAACTTGTGTCAAATGTCCAACAATAGTCAATATGGCATCGAGTCAATCTCCCACTTTTAATTAGTGCTCTCCCTAAACCGACAATCTGTATGATAAATGCCCAGAATAAGAAGAAGTCTTTAGATCGTTAAATGCAACTCGTCTTTAGTCTTCTAACATGTAGCGAAAATGTAGAACCAGATCAGACTCGACCTTCTTCAAGATTGTGCGGATTGGGGAATAGATAGTTAACATCTTCAACTCACCAAAACAAGAACATCACCAAAAAGCATCCCAATCAACTTACATCTTGCAAATCCCTTAACTAAAATCCTCCCAATCAAACAAGAACGAGAAAGATGTTCATCAAGGAAATCGACAATCGGGCCGCATACGAACACACGAAATGGTAACACCAAGCAAACAATCACATCAAACAAGAACGAAGGTTGTTCGAATCATCATGTTGATGTGCACGTGAAGCATTAACCGGAAGCACTTTGTCAATAAACTCATATCGACTTGTGAAGATGTCAACTAACGGCTCATAGAAGAAACTCCATGTGAAGATTACCCGATAAGAAGAAGCTCGGTTCTTACATGAGTTTAGAGCCGTATGACCATTTATATTCTCAAATATCAATCAACAATGCAAAAAATTCACACTTCTTCTCCCCCTCAAGAATTGCATACGGAGTTGCCATTCTTGATTAAATAAGTGAAAATCATCCGAATGTTCTATTCACACTTCTCTCCCGCAAAATAAGCACATGATGTCGCCATCTTCATTATAATCGAGCAAGTGGAATGAGAAAACAATCGGTGGTAGCCGGTTCACTTTATGACCAAGCGCATGGAAAAAGTATGAAGCATGTTGATGAGAATGGTCATAATAAGAAGATTTCTCTTCTTGAAGATAAAGCGCCCGACACGTACACTTTTCTTTTCTTTAAAGAACGAGGCTTGAACTGAAGTGTTCAGACGTCATAAGAAGATTTCTCTTCTTTTGAAGATAATGCGCATTTAAACGCATACATTTCTTTTCTTTAGAGTACGAGGCTGAATCGATGTGAGCAGACGTCATAATCTCTCTCTTTTCAACTCTCTTGGCAAAACATGTAATCAACCCCATTATCATTCAAGAGGCTCTTTGTCGTGACAACCGATGGAGAAAAACCAATATGATGAATTTGATTCTGAAGTAAGCTAACCCGAACTCGTGACTTAAACTTGCACATATGTAACAAAGAGCGGTGCCGAGAATTCATGCTCCATTGAATCTCTTAAGTACTCTATACTCTTCAACCAACCAACCATCAAGTAATAGACGTACATTACCTCTTGAAAATCCACAATTGAATGTGACACTGAGCACTACAATGTAACTCCTTAAAGTGATAGTTATTTTGTAGATGTACGAGCCCAATTCCCCCAAGTGGTAAAAGAAAAGGTAAAAGACACCCAACAATAACTAGATTTCCAAGTCTTCGTTTTTGATAATAAGCTTGAACAAGGATCATGAAGAATCTTCATCCAACCATCCCGATACCTTCGGATACTAAGTACACTCGCCGTGATAGTTCACTTCAACCTCAAATAAATAATCTTGAATTAACGCCGTTGTCACATCTTACGAACACTCAAATCTAGCCTTCTTTGACATTTGAATGAACTTTGATAATGGTTTCATCCCGACCATGGTTAAAAGCATAGAACCCGTAAAACCAAGCAATAACCAAACCGCCATGACAAATATCCAAACACACATCCAATTTATGAAGTACACCCTTTTATCCCTTCTTTGAAGCGAAACCGTAGCATCGAAGATCAAGAGATCCGAATTACACTTTCTCTTCTCAAGATGGTTCCATCATTACGGATTTTACAACTCTATGGTTTAAACCGAGAAATAGTTTCTTTCATGGATTTTACAAAACCAAGAATAAACCGTAAGATAGATCCGGAAATGCACTTTACTAATACCAGGATGTTTCCATTGTCACGGGATTTTACAAGCCTATGATTTAAACCGAGAAATAGGTTCTTTCGCGGGATTTTACAAAATCAAGACAAAACCGTAAACAATGTTAGCTTGAATGTGTTATGACGACTTTGGTTTCAGAGAATATCTGTTTTAGAGGAACATGCAGCGGTTCATCAACGGTCCATTATCCAATCATCAACAACCATCCAATCAACACTTCGGTAAACACATCATTCACGCAATCTGTCGGCTATTGTAGTGACCATATGGATAATTAAACCCGATATGCCAAACTTGATCATGAAGTAGAATTCCCCAGATTTGTTACTTAAACTTGTACTAATCCTTGTGAAGAAGAAACGGTGTACCCAATGTACAAAACCTCTTGACATTCTCAATTGAGTGAGACACCGAAGTGATAGCTACGTTGTGGGTTAAATGAGAAAGAATCACAAACGCAACTAAAAAGCCAAGTCTTTATCACACTCTATAAAAGCCCAAACAAGTCATCTTCGCGGAAGGGTAGAAAGAAAGAAGATGAAATAAGTAAAAGCGTCCGAAAAACCTCACATCAATTTTGAATAAGAAATATCGAACTTAAGTAACCCCGTAGTCAACTTTGTTCAATAATACAAATTCAAGCCGTGACAAAATGCCCTTTGAGAAAAATGCATAAACCAAAGTATCAAGCCGTATCACAACAAATCTCGTCAACACATCTCATCTCATCATCAATACTCATTATCACACATTTCATTACACAACAAATCCAATTATCACAAATCATAGCGTCAAACCGCATCATCAAATTACAACTCGCATCCCATGATGATAAAACATTAGCTCAACTTCTTAGTACCACATCCGGTCCAAATTTAGTCACAAAATATCCGGCAATAATCCATTGTATGATACTATAAATAAAGAACCAAACATTTGCAACTCCCACGTATTAATAAAGCCCATGTTTAACATTCACTTGCTCGGCCCATTAAAACACACATCATATTCAAATCTTAATACCAATAATATTCGGCCCATCTAGCTTTCAACGTAAAGTACATTTCACGGCCCATTGCCGCAATGTAAAGTCCAAATCACATTAACCCTAAAATCAGGGGTATTAAACGCACCCATCACACACATTTACCCTAATCTTTAGCACCCAAACCCTAAATACTCTCAAAAAATCCGCCCCCTCTAACTTTTCACACCTTTCAGTCAACTCTATCAAAGCTATCAAGAATCTGCTTCCACTTAATCACCTTCACGAATAATCTCATAAAACAATACCTTCTCTTAAAACCCAAAAGTAATAACAATGGCATCTTTGTTATTAATCCGTATAGCATCTTTGTCAATGGCAATGGCCTCGCCACAGGGTTGGTTTGAGGAAATAGCGACAGCCACAGGGATGGCAAGATGAGGTGACCGGTTTAGAGATCAAATCCACGGATTTTAAGGTAAGATAAATCAAGGTTAGAGTCGTTTGAGAGTTATTTCAAAATGAACTAAAGAAAAATGAGTTAACATCAATTGTTAAAATCATTTCTTAGTTCGTATATAATCAAACACATAAGATCGATGATGATTATCTGAGATCATTACTTAAGCACGAACCAAGGAAAACAGGATCTAACATCCATGTTAGTATCTTTGACCTTTTAGTTTCGGATATTACATGAAGTGAAAGCTTCGAAAGGATCGATGATAAAAGCATTTTTCGTTTATTGACCTTAAAAAGTCATGATCTATCATTGATTAAAACGAAAATATTCTGAGGTCGTTAATCATTTTCTGTAAATTACCATTTTATCCGAACAGGATGAAAGATGGAACTTATTCATGGTTTAGATCTTATCATCTGTTTTAGTTCGAAACAAATCTTGGAACAATGATGATAGTGTTTAGAGGGTATGATCATATGGTCGGATGTAATCTTTGCATCTCGAAAGTATCAATGAAACCCCTAGACCAAATCTGAGATTAGATGTCGATTAGATTGAATGGGTCAAGATCAGTGATGGATTTGGTAACTTTGTGGTTGAATGGATTTGACAAACGTACTTTGAGACGTCTTTAAACCACGAGAAAGAATAGCTCTGAGATCTTAAGTGTTGATGTTGTATTGTATTTGGTTTGTGGTCAAGTCTTGTCGTCATAGCAGTCATTTTCAACTTCTTCATCTTTTCTGTTAATGTCAAGTCTAGTCAAAATCATTTTACACAAGTTGCTACGACTAACTCGCCAAGGCCAAGTCGCCACGGCTAACTCGCCAAGGCCAAGTCGCCACGGCTAACTCGCCAAGGCCAAGTCGCCACGGCTAACTCGCCAAGGCCAAGTCGCCAAGTCGCCAAGGCTAACTCGCCAAGGCTAAGTTGCAGAGGCAAAGTTGTAGCGACTTGTAAAGACAAGTCGCTATAAAAGTTCGATGCATCCGGGCGGGTTTGTGTTAAATCGCTAGCATGAATATTCATATTTCCGATGAGTTTTCCGGTTAAATTCGATCACATTCATACTAAACCCGAAAAAATGATGAAAAATGCTTCTTTTACTGTTTTGACCTGTTTGACCAAGGCGGAATGAGTAAACAATTGACCAAACACATGAACCAAGAAAAAGACATCATAAAATGACCCATTTTGACTCATCAATATTCGACCCATTTTGACTACTAAAGTGACGTTTGACCAACAAAGTTCACGATATTGGTAACAAAAATTAGTCTCAATTATAAAGATAAAGTCAAACACAAATTTTTGACCAAAAGATTGTTATAAAAAGTGCTTAACAACAAAAATTATCGCCATAAAAGTAGTTCAAAGCAGGTTTTTGCCATGATCTAAAACTCAAAACATAACCATGATACAAAAACCACACAAATCAACACAACACAATAACCTTGGCTCGATACCAATTGTAGGATCGTTATTTTATTGTGTTGATGATTCGGTGGTCTTGGGAGATCAAAATACATGTTTTCCATTTTAGAGAGAAAGTAGAGAGAGGTGTTCTTGCTAGAGGTTTACACAAATTATAGAGTATTAGATTATGAAGCACCACCCTTCCATGGATGGAAGGGGTATTTATAGTTACAAATACCGACCTCCTATCGGCTGTGGATCGGGGATACGATGGGTAAAGACCCGTCCTTCCTCCACGGTGTTGCACTAAACTATTTTACGCTACTGACTAACTAATAAAACAATAAATAACGTGACTAACGACAAATCTACGAGCTAACTTATGCTAGATAACATTTGGGGTGACCGACTCTTCACTAAGAAATTTTCCAATTCCTAACATTTTTTTTCAAAAGCAAGTCGCAATTCTCCTTAAAAGTTCTCAAAATTTAATTTAAATCAATAGAGATCACAATTCTCAAAGTATTTGAGAATTGTGATCAGGGGAGAATTTGTGATTTAAATTGAATTTAAACTGATAATTCGATAAATGGTTTTATACGTGATTAACATGCTCTCCTCCCTACATGTGCCAAACGATTTCAAATTTTCCATGAACATGTTAAGGGGAGCATTTACATCAAACCAATAAGGATTGAATCGTGATTGATTTGTCTCTAAGTGCAGAGTTTTCCCTAATATGTGCTAAACAATTTCAAAATCAAATGCACATATTGAGGGGAGCAAATTTTGAAAACCACATTCTTTCCGAAAATATCTTTAAGCTGTATGAGAAACACCGATTTTGATCGGGAAAGTAATGTCGATATTTTTAGAAAATAATTGATCAAAGAAGTGAATTCTTCCTCTTGCCTCCATGTGTCAAACTAATTTCAAACATACGATGCACATGTTGAGGGGGAGCCGTTTTCTAAAATATCAAAAACGATTCGGGGACAAAATGCTTTGATAATATATCACAAGTACCTGGATTGTTTTTCAAATGGTTCCAATGGCTGATGAACAATACCAAAAAGACCGACCAAATTTACTTTATGTATGGTGATATAAGGATGGTTAGGTTAGGTATTCGTTCCCACGATCCCGCTATAGCCAGAGGGATCTACCCAGGGACAATCCACTAGATAGTGTAGAGTCCTTAGGTATGATGAAAAAAAGGGAGAAAAGTAAGATATGGGAAGAGTGCGGATGAGATAGAGCAAGAACTCGAATAAACCCAACAAGGTTCTAGTAATGAAGTCTCGGTAAGCTTGAAGGGTTGAAGAATGAAAAGAAATAAGCGTGAAAAGGGTGAAAAGAAATAGCCTCCATTATTTCAACCTTAGAGCGTAAACCGGGTTTAATTCATATGCTCTTGGTCGTTACCTAGGTAACACCGAGATTGAAGACAAGACGTCATGGACCCAGTGACGCACTGCACTACATCTTCCCAAGCTACTCAAGTTCCTTTTAAAAGGACTTGTTTCATTCTCACAGGGGAACCTACATTATCTATCGACTTTCTATTAGAGATGGTTGATATTGAAGAAGGAGACCCTCTCCCTAGTATCCGGCATAGGAACCAAATGTGCACAATTGAGTCTAGAGCTACGAGATCATCAATAAGTCTCAATAAGGACACAATCAATGAAGACTATCTATTTCACACAATGTGGAAAGAGAGAATATAGTTTAAGAGTCCTACGCATTATCATTGTGGTATTGCCAGAACATCTGAGTGATATGCAAACATATTCACAATGAAGATGGAAAGCCTTCTAGAGCCAACATCAAACAAGCTCTTGGTAGGTGGCATGTGAGATCTATTCAATAGATCAACCATGTGACAACCGAATGAAACTATAGAGCGATTCAAATTTATGAATCAATCTGGTTCAGTTATGGATTGACGGATACCTTTGAAAAAGCGGTCGTTGTGCTTAAAATTCTTTTCTCTAGCACATCGATCGTGTATTAATATTTCAAAATAAAGGTGTTTATGATTGATAATTGATTTTCATTAAAACCTTCGTTGTATTGCAAAAACAATTTATATTGAGCGATACTCGATTGTTTTTCAAATCTCTTTTCATCAATCAAGAAATCTCAAATTCATTTGGTTCACTCACTCCGTGTTGTCTTCTTTGAGACATTCCGCTTTGAGAACGGCTAGAGACAGCTGCGAAACCACATCAAGGAGATTCTTGAATTATACCCGATCACGAGCGGTGCTTGTCTTGATCAATGGGAAACCGTGGGCGTGTACCTCAATTCAACAAAAGTGATCAAAGACACTTTCATGCGCGTTGTTGCTAAGCATTGTATCACGGTACTCCGACGTTTGCGGTGATCGAATGGAGGTTAATCCATAGCCGCATGCTCACACAACACATTCATTTCTAAAAGAAATCATGATATGTGCATCAATGACTACGATATTCTCACTCCATGCTTCCTTTCTGCTGCGCAAATATCATGAATCAACTAAAGCTTCCGCTACTCGATGAGAAGAAATCATGATCAAGAATGTGAGCATGTCGGTCCCTTTGTCACAACATCACATAATGTCAACTCTACAAAGGATGATTGAGATTTATGCAGTCGATGATCTCAAAGCTGGCTCAAAACTCATCATCACGTTGATCGATTAAAGACCTCCACTAGAATTATCCAAACATGCAAAACATGAAGAATCAAAGACTACAGACTCTGAGCAATGAACTTAAAAAGAATCCAAGAACAATCTTAATGTAATATCTGTTTGTATTACGTGTAATTTGAGGTGACCTCCTTAGGGAGATTGTTAGGATTTAGAAAATCCGGTCATTAAAGTGTCGGTCACCTCAAGTATATGTAATCGTTAGAAAGCTCGTAGTCGTAGTCATTTAATATTAGTTAGTATTTAGTTAAGTAACACCGTGGAGGATGGACGGGTCTTTACCCTTGTATGCACGATCCATGCCCGTAGGTGGCGTGTCTTGTATGAAAACTATAAATACCCTCTACCTCCCAAGGTAGAGGGTTGGAGCTTCAATACCATTTTCTTTGTTTCACATAGTTCCCAACTCTCTTCCCTTTCTCTCTCTAAAACTTTATCTCTCTAAAAACTAGTATACGCCCCAATATGATTGTGGTTTAATGTGTTTGTGAAATCCTATAAGTTACATTACGCCATAATTATATTTACAAAGACTACGGCATAACAAGCTAATGGAGTTACGCCGTTATTAGACTACCCTGTAACAAAAAGACCAAGATACGGCGTAGTTACCACACCATACGTAGCTAATGAAGACTATGCCGTAACTATCAGCAAGACTACGACGTAAAAGACATTTTATGAAGACTACGACGTAACCATCAGCTAGAGTTATGCCGTAATCCTGGATTGACATCAGTTTATCCGCTTATGAATAACTACGGCGTAACTATCTCATAGAGTTACGCCGTAGCTTAAATTAGGGTTTCACGCCTATAAATACAAGATGAAATCTTCAATTTTAAGATATCTCCCCTTTCTCAAACCTTTCTAGGGTTTGGGGAGAGCAACCGCAGAAGAAGAATCATGGCTTAGGAGTATGAAGAACAAAGTTCTCGTCTTTGATTTTCTTTGTATTCGAGTTTGAATTCTTTTATGTTTTTCTAGAAATCATACTATGAATTCATGTAATTATTCAAGTTTCAGTTTATGTTATTTATCCTCTTATTACTCTTTATATACATCTACTTAGTCTTTTTATAGATCGCTAGTTTCAGTAATGTTATAAGCTTGTTAGTATCTAGGGAGTTGGGAGAATTGACCAACTGACCCCAACTCACTAGATTGTGAAGTATGGAAGGAATTGGCCATAGTACAACCATTCTTTGTGTGCGAATTGACCAAATGATCACCTACCTAGTGGAGGTATTTAAGAAGCTAGGAGAAATCTAAGTTCCTAACGGCCGGACTTCCATAGACTATGTCTAGTAGATTTCGTACTTAATGACTGCTATTAGATTACTGAATGATCCCGGGTGATCTGATCATCCTGGTGAGGGGTCTAAGAATCATAGGCTAAGACGAATTGACCAAGAGAGTCTAGTGATATTTACCCACTATATTTAGCTTAAATATTGAGAATTAAAACATATCTAAAATCTTGGTTAAGCTTCACTCTTCTATTACTTTGTCCTAATTTCTACTCCTGTTTAATTAGGATAATTCTATCTATTTTATCATATCACTATCATTTTATCTTATTTATTTCATAGTATCTTAGTTCTTTCAGATCACAGCTCTCTTGGGACGACACTTGGATTTAACTAAGGCTTTACTTCATTTGATCGAGTTCCCTACCCGTTAGTATGTATTTATCCTAGTATATCTCAAATTTATAAATATTAAAGGCAGGATGACATAGCACATCAGCTTTATTTACAATATTTGACCTATGTTAGGAGATGTGTGTGCCCTCCTGTTCCTTATAAAGTACGTATTTCACTCTCTCGTATTGCAATTATTGAATATATCCTTACATATTTATTTTGAAGCTATTAATTACGGCGTAACTTTTATATAAAAATAATATAATAAAAATTTTAATAATTAAAAATTAATTACGGTATAACCTTAATTTTCGATTACGCCGTAACTCTTTCACGAGTATAAAAACTCAGCTACGGCTGAACATTTAGGTTTTTACCACACCTTTTAACGGCTATCGCCACAGTAAAAATCTCTCTAAAATTTCTATTGCGTTATCTCTATCATCATCCTACATTTGCAAATAACTGGTAAGATTCTTTTTAACCCTTTTGATTTCTTTTGAGTTTTTTTCAATTGGGGTTTATATTATCAATTTGGGGATCTTGCTTCTTTTATGTTATTTAATGCTATTGACCTGTTTAATTGAAGCTTTAAATTAATTATTCGTGTTTTCTTTGATCGTGTTAAAACCTTATTGGTTGTTAGGATCGGTTTGATTAGTTTAAAGGGGTTCTTAGTTAAACGTAAATATAATGGTCTAGGCATGCTCTAGTAATAGAATATAAGTAAAATGTATGCTTTTATTCACTTTGGGTAAAATTTGGTGGTTACGGCGTAATCGTTAGCTGATCGTAACCATGGCTGTGTTTGTTCTGATAAAATGGGAAACTATGGCGTAATCATGGGAATAGATTATGCCGTAGTTGATTGAAATTATATTCTGTGAACGGATTACGGTGTAACCCATTCTTAGTATTACGCCGTAATATCTTCAGTTACGGCGTAATTGGCTCAAATGTTACGCCGTGACCACATATCAGATTCCATTATTTATTTAATGTTTGTTTCTCTTTCAGGAAACAACAACACCGCCACCCAATGGGTGCGGTTCATGGCTTATGGTGATCATGGTAGAAAATCATGCAGGACCGATTATGAAAAATTGCTAAAAAAGGAAATCGACACGCCGGAGGCTCTTGATTTCTACGAGTTTGAAACAATAAACAATGGGGCAGCGGGTAGGTCACTTAAATAGTTTTTCAAGGTGAAGTATACTAGCAACAGAGGTTCATTCACTTGTTCAGCTTGGTTAAGGCTCTTCAAGATTAGAGAGCCCGTCATTCCGGAGTATGTACGAGAGTTTTTGGCATCCGTGGAGTTTAGTGAAGATGTTAGCGACATTAATGTACCTTCGCTCTATTTCCAACTTGGAGGGGTGAGAAAGGAGATGACTTTGAGGCAGTCCATGCTCCATATAGGTTTGTACAACGAAAGGGATTTTGGGTCTAATATGTGGTGTGAATTTTATGATCAATGCTGGAGATTTAGGCCAAATGAATACAACCCCGTCAGTTACTTCAATAGCATCTCTACCACTCCTGGTTATAACTCAAGGCATCCCCCCTCCTACATAATAATCAGAAGTCCCATTCGCCGACTGGTTCATAAGCTTATTGCATGCTCCATCAAAGGAAGACATTCGGCAAGGGAAAAGATGACGATTGATGACTTGTATATGCTGCAGGGAATGGATGGAGGGAACCTGATTGATGTTCCTTGGTATTTGGCTAAGTTCATGGCAATCGGAGTGAAAGGGTTCACTTCAAAGAGAATGATTCAAGGTGCACATTTGATTGGTAGGCTTGCGAGGAGTTTTGGGTTGATTTCTACCCAAGCATTGTCGTTGGTTACTCGTTGTAGGGACACTAGCTTGATCGGGTCTAGCAAGCTAGTTGAGTATGGAATTTTTTGGTTTAATGGTTTGGATGAAGCCGAGATGATGCTGGATGCTCTACTAAGAGGTGAAGGAGTAAGTGGAAGTCAATCCGGTGGAAGTGAAGCGGGTGGTAGCCAAATGGGCATCAAGGAGGAGGCCCCAAGAGTTCGAGCAAGGGCAACCACAAGCATTAGGGATAGATTGCAGGGGATCGATGGATGGCTAAACCGTATGGAGAGCCACTTTAATGGGGAGCTTAATGATTTGGGCTGGGTTTGTATGGGTTGAGCACCCAATTTGATGGTTTTGGTGCATTGAACCAAGTCACGAGAGCTCCAGCAAGACTTCTTCAATTGGAGCACCAGGCCGCAAAGCCAGATGCTTCAAGAGATGCACCTCAGCTACCCCCGTTGGCATGGAGCTCTATACGTGTATCAACCGGATATTCCTGATATTGGAGTTCAGCATGGTGTAGCTTACATGCATCCTCAGCCGACCCCTCAAAGCACTATTAGTACCCCATTTAATTCCACCCAGTACCAATCAATGGACCATGATCTTGACCGGGACGATTAACTCCCTTGTTTCACGAACAATTTCTCTTCCTTTATTTTTTGAACAATATTTGTTGGGAATTCTGTGAAACAGTGATTCAATGAAGAAGAGTTTCTTTGAAGTACTATAAACATACAAAAGTAGGAACTATCTTGAAGCCATTCAAGCTGAGTAGTGGAGATATGGGTCTCTTTGAAATCTTGGGCCGTGGAATCTCTTGAAGTAGTGAAGCAAGCAAATCTTGAAGCCATGGATTCTTTGAAGTAGTGAAGCATTGAAATCTGAAGCCGTGGATTACGCTAAAATCTTGAAGTGTGGATTACTGTTTGAAATCTTGAGCCGTGGATTCTATTTGAATCTTGAAGCCGTGGAATCTATTTGAAGTGGTGAAGCCTTGTTTCTTTGAGCCGATGCATTGTGTAGGGCGTGCATGAGTTTTATTATTTATATGTTAGCCCATCTTTATTATTGTCTTGCCGAGGTTAGCTTTAGTGGTGCCCAAGGATAGCATGGGCATGCGTATGGATTTTATATTTATTATTTAGTTGCATGCTTGTACTTTAGTTGCATGCTTGTACTTTTCCCAATAAAGGGAATAGTGTTCCTTGTCTATAAAAGGAACTTAGGTCTATTGTATTGGAACAAGTTTTTGAAAAAAAAAAAAACATTCAAGAAAAACCTCTATAGAGAGGGAGTAAAGATCCATAGAGGATCATTAGTTCTATTTGAAAAACCTTGTTGGTAACTTTGATTGTGTTCTTCTTATTCCGCTGTGCATGTACAATCATCGTTACTATACACTCTAGTTGAGTCCGGATTTTGATTTAACAATTGGTATCAGAGCGGGTGGCTCTCGATCTTGAGTTTACAAGGTTTTTGAAGAAAAGATACCAAAATTAAGTAGCTGTAATAATTTTCATAGTCTTTCTGTGAAATTTGTTTTTCAAACAACGATAACTTTTTCGTGAACAGTTGGATCAGTGAAATTTTGGTGGAGCTTCTATATACTCATCTAACTTTCCACCGAAGGATTGTTGATTTGAGGTCTCGATCAAAGATACACGTGCGAAAAGCTGCTGCAGACACCATCATGTATGTTGAATTCTTCAAGTTTTTAGTGACACCAAAAGTGTCACTAAAGATCAAAAGATCAAAAAAAAAAACCAGAAAGCGAAACATTTTCTACTAGTTGATTGGATGAATATAATTTATTGTGGGGCTCGGGCATGATCGAGTTTTGTTTCGCATTCATATTGTGTATTCTTCTTTGAAGCACATATTGATTCTCGAAGGTTTACGTGAGAATGGCAGATCTTGATAATGAAAGGATTATATAGTTGTGCTTGAATGTTGCATCAAATTGTTGCATTTGATCGTATCACACATTGGTTAACGTGGGATTCTATCACACTTGTGATTGGTCATTAGAACTGTGTGATCACGTGGGAATATTTGCATGTGCAATTGGTAGTTGTTTTTAAGGCAGATTTCAAGATGATGAACAAAGAAGATTATTATAAAGGTTTCTTTGAAGGATATGCGGTCTTCCAATTGCTTTCATGGGCATCTCTCGGTACATACTTGTGATTATAGTTGTAAAGAGAGATATAATGAACTTAAGGAAGCCTATGATACTATGAAACCTAAGTACAATGAATGCTATGTTGATAATGAAGCTCATAAACTAGCATTAAAACTCTAGAAAGACAAAAGGTATGGTTTCAAAAGAATCAAGTGGCTTATGAGGAAAAGATTAGGGTGCTAGAAAGTGATCTAGAATCGCTAAAATAGATTTAAACGTCTTGAGAAAGAAAAAAGGCGATATAGTTTACGAAACCATGTGCTAAAGTGAAACTAGATGAGGAAGTAGCTAGACATAAAGAATGGTTAATGTCGGTGATAATTTAGCCACTTCATCTATAGCAGTCAATCTCCTAACTCTCTTGTCGCTTTGGGTTTAAGAAGTATGTTGGCTTAGAAGCTAGGAATGATACTCGTAAATCTACACCAGGTTTAGCAAATTTTGTGAAAGAAGGTGATTTACATCTTGTCGTGGACCTATTAGAGGTGAATTCATGCCCATTGACACATCAATTCTTGTTGACTTTGATGGATCACACCATTTATATGGCAAAAGTCAAGTGACTTGCTAGACCTTAATAGCAAACCTAATGACTCGTCTCTTGTTATGAAAGTGACAAGTCGTCGATTTAAAGTCCATGACTATACCTCATGTGATTCAAGTGAAAAGTCGACTCACCTAGGCACACCCAAGACCACACCCAAGTCCAAAGTTCTTTGTTGAGCCCAAACCAAAGCACATTACACTGCCTCTATTAAACACAATTTTGCTTCTACTTCTGTTTCTGATAAGTTTAAATGCAATAAACAAAGTTGTGTTAAGAATAAGTCTTTTAAGAAGAAATCTTGTTTTGTGTGTGGTAGTAAACTCCATCTTATTAAAGACTGTGATTATCATGAGAAAAGGATGGGTGTTTCCTCTGGCCATAAGACTTCTAGACCCACATGGACTAATGTTGCTAGTATTCCTCCATTTGTTCCCAAAGCTGCACATGTGAGGAGCGTGTAAACCAGTTCCCTCTTGGTAAACCAAAGGTGTATGCATCATTTTACTGGCGGGCTTCATAGGCCTTTTCCGGTTCCTACGGTGGAGGATATTCTTCACCGGTGACTACTGGTTGGTGGAGCAGTGAGGCTAGGCTTATGCCCTTTAGACCTAAAAGTTCTTATTTTCAGATCATATACACCTTATGTATCTCATATGAATATGGCACATGTTGGAGTTAGAAGAACAGCTAACTTTGTTAAGCCATCAATAGGATGTTTTGGAAAACTCAAAGGAAAGGTTCATTACGGGTACCTAAGAACAATAATCTTTGTCGGTGCATTGATTGAGGGAGGCATAAGCCTAAGGGAGGCTTATAGTTGTATTGTTTTTGTTCTCTAACTATTTTTGCATTTGTTGGATCCTTATCGCTAAGGGAGGCTTAGTGTTTGGTGACACTACAACCGTACTTGGTTTCTACTTCTGCTTGATGGTATCTTTACTTGTTTTGGTTATTTTATTCCTTCTTACTCTTAGTTATTAAAAAAAAAAAAAAAAAATCCGTGTTATTTCTTGTGTTTAGTGATTAAAAAAAAAAAAAAAAAATAAAATAAAATAATAATAATAAAAAAAATATATATAAAAAAAAAAAAATCTAACTTTTACTTGTTCGGTTTCTTCTCATACTTGCGAGGTTTTGGTGTTGTTAATTACCACACCTAATGGTCTTCATCTCACCATGTCTTTCTGACACAAGAGTTGACTAGCCCACAAGATTATGGCTTGTGGTAAAGGCAGCTGCGGAAATCCATAAATGGTAATCAACTCACCATGATGATGACGGCATTCCATCAAAGAGTTGGCTAGTCCAAAGTGCAGCTTTGGTAAAGACACAACAAATCGTTGATAGTTGTAATGGTTTGCTCAAAATCATAGGGTCTGCAACCACCCATGCTTAATCTTTGAGGTTATATGGTCATCAATTCACCATGGTCTATTCCTCTTTGGAATCCAAGAATTGGCTAGCCCACATGTATATGGCATGTGGTAAAGGCGGCGAATCCATATTTGGTTCTCAATTCACCAATTCTAAGAATTGACTAGTCTGAGCAAGCGGCTTGGTAAAGACAAGACAAATCCGTTTATATGGTTCTTTGGTTTGCAATAAATCGAGATGGTTATCCATGTACCTTAGTTTTCGAACTCAAACATTTGGCTACTCCAGTAGTAATGGCTATTGGTAAAGAGACATCAAATCCATTATTTTCAATGATTCACCTCTCACAGGAGTTAACACACCTGGAAGTGATAAGAATAGTATGAAACTTATATGTTTTGATGTACATGTTGTCATTTGTTGCTGCAAAGATCTGGTGTTTCAAAGTTGGTCATCATAGAGATGAAATTATTTTGTTTCTTTGCTGATGTTCGAGTACAATCCTCTGGTTCTGAAGTGTTAAAGATTGTTGGGAAGGATTGTTGGGAAGCTTTGTTGAAAAAAAAAAAAAAATCTCTAGTTACGAAATTATTTAAGATCCAAGCGGAACTTAAATGATTCAATCCTCTTAGCTTCTACAATCGGTATCATTTAAATTCGGTTTAGGGAGGATTGTTGGGAATTACGTGAAGCAGTGATTCTTGAAAGAAGAGTTTCTGTTGAAGTACTATAAACATACAAAAGTAGGAACTATCTTTGAAGCCATTCTCTTGAAGTAGTGGAGATATAGGTCTCTTCAATCTTGAAGCCGTGGAATCTCTTGAGTAGTGAAGCAATGAAATCTTGAAGCCATGGATTACTCTTTGAGTAGTGAAGCGGTGAAATCTGAAGCCGGATTCTATTGGAAATCTTGGCTGTGGATTCTATTTGAAATCTTGAAGCCGTGGATTCTATTTAAAATCTTGGCCGTGGAATCTATTGAAGTGGTGAAGCCTTGTTTCTTGAAGCCGTCTGACTATTTAGAAGTGCATGAGTTTTATTATTTATATGTTAGCCCATCTTTATTATTGTACTGCCCGAGGTTAGCTTTAGTGGTCTGCCCAAGGATAGCATGGGCATGCGTATGGATTTTATATTTATTATTTAGTTGCATACTTGTACTTTAGTTGCATGCTTGTACTTTTCCCAATAAAGGGAATAGTGTTCCTTGTCTATAAAAGGAACTTAGGTCTATTGTATTGGAACAAGTTTTTTGAAAAAAAAAAAAAAAAATTCAAGAAAAACCTCTATAGAGAGGGAGTAAAGATCCATAGAGGATCATTAGTTCTATTTGAAAAACCTTGTTGGTAACTTTGATTGTGTTCTTCTTATTCCGCTGTGCATGTACAATCATCGTTACTATACACTCTAGTTGAGTCCGGATTTTGATTTAACAATATTATTATGTCTGTAATAGTTAAACTCCTAGGATTAGTATTACTGTTATGTTGATCTAAGTACCAATAGGTACAAATTTTCAGTATGTTGTTGTGCAGTGATAAGGTTTTGAAATGTACCTTTTTGAGGGGTCGTTTAAGCCCTTATTTGATCACTTTTGTATCTGTTATTACTTAATATCGTTCCTTTTCACTTTTAGGTATCTTGAAGGCAAATTCTTTGGAATGACACTTATTCGGACAAAAGGCATGAATATCTGAAGAAAATGGCCAAAGTCAAGAATCGAGACACTCAGTCTTTGGAACTAAAGGGACGGCGTCGGGTTCTACAAGTGACGACGTCGGTTCTCTTCGGAGGCATACGTCGGACAAATTTTGTGACGACTCGGAGCAAATTGCTCATTTACAAATGACGGCTTCGGTTTTAAAAGAGTAGGCGTCGCGCTTAGACGGCCTAGATTTGATCCGACGACGTCGACATCAAGAGACGGCGTCACAAGCATAAGGTGGCGCCGTCGCAATACTAACGTGGCCAAGACGAAACCCTAATAACGGCGACCCGATGGCGTCACAAATTAAAGGTGACGCCGTCGCATTTGTAATCTTATATATAGAATCCGAATTTTTCGGTTTTAGGTGTGTAGTCTTTTGGGTAAAAACTTAAACCGAACCAAAGGCAGTGTTGTACGGTATTTTAGGGTTCCATAACCTATCTTACATCAAGATAAGTGTTTTACTTCATTAATTTAATTATGTCTTCCTTTGATTGTGTGTAGGCTTGCATGTTCCCCATGTCCGGCTAATTTACTTGTGTGTTTGCTTAGGTAATATGAAACTTAGTTATTGAATATTGATTGGTTGTCTCTTATCTTTATTGTGATTGACCTAGTATTGCGATAGGTCATTCGTTGTGCTAATAATGCTTGATTAATCTTCGTTGAACCGTAGTTTATAATCACCTAGAGTAATTGTAGGCTATACATCCAAAGAATACCTTAGAGTTAAAGTTTATAAATCCTAGAGATTTTGTAGTCATTAACTTTTGGTAGCTTCAAAGAGTTAGGGATAAACGCATACCCTACGACCTTAGAAACACAACACAATTAAGAATAAGGACGTGACAATTCAACCACCAATAGAAGATAACTAGGGAGTAATAAAGCCTAAGCAAATACATTTTAACTATCATATGAGCACACAACAATAGACATAGACTACCTCACCTTAGTTTAGATAATTAGATAAGTAGAAGTAATCGGTGAAATACCAACCCCAAATCCAAACCCGAGATTCGTACCTTTCCATTTCCTAAAAACATAAAAAGATAAAAAATAATCTTCCTCAACCCCAACCTTAGCGTAGTAACTTCTCACTAGCATTCCTCTTCCCTAGAGAACGATATCAATTCGTGGCTTACCCTAATACTACACTACAACGATTAGGTTCACGCTTAGGGTGTTGAAAAACTTGCTCTGAAAAGGAAGTTCCTTTGACCCCGAACGCGTTGTGTAAGTGTATCAAGTTTTTGGCGCCGCTGCCGGGGAATAGAATAGCTAGTTAGATTTCTATCTCGTTTAGGTTTCCTTACTTCATTCCTATCAAGTAAGCTTTTTTCTCATTTTTAGCTTCCTTGTAGTCTATCCCCCTTCTTTGTGCTTGTGTTCGTAAAACCCTTTTCATTTGTCGCTATGGCAAGTGAAGTTTCATTTGAATCATTAAAAAAATGAGGAATAATTGAATTTCGCAGATTGGATTGCTTTTTATTGTTCTAATGAATTTGTGAGTGATCTTAGAGATATCCAAAAGGAGACGGGTGTAAGGTTGGATGGATTTGATAAATTTTGTGCTTGTGTGGCTGCTATTCAACGATCATTGTTAGAATCAACTCCTTTTAATGAGACCATCTGGAAATTTTTTGAGAAAAGCCTGCTAAGCATAAACCATCAGTTGTCACAACTTGAGGAAATGGATAAGGAGGATTTATCCAACCTTAGGCATCATGATCAAAAAGACCTAGTTTTTAAGAACATGGAACCTAAACCCGAACAAGATTATGAGATGGTTATAGTTGAACTACCTAGTTGCATGTGTGGGATAGATTTCACCAAAACATATGACATGCGTGAGGAATCCTTTAGGCAAATAGAAGATAGTGATCAAATTTTTTAGAATGATTCTTATTAATCGGACCAAGAATTTGAAATGGCTAAAGAAGGATTTGAGATACTTAGGAGTGTATTTGGGTTAGATCATACTAAAATACATGATGAACATTTAGGAGATCTAGATATAATAGAGAATGAGGTGGAAACTCCAAGCCCACAAGCCCTACCATCACTTGAGGAACACACATCGTCTATAACTTACCTGGAAGAAGTAGAAGAGACTATAGGAACCCCGATTGATATAGAACCTTTGGACCAAACGCCACTAGAGAATGTAGCTTTAGATGCTTGTTTTCATGACCTCTCTCTTAGTCCTAGGGAAGTTCTTAATTTTGATGAACCGGAGCCTCAACCAAAAACCTTACCCAATTTTCCGTCTTTAGATGTGAATCTTGGAATTGAATTAGGCCCTAATCCACCCATCAAAATAAATAGTCTGGGTAGTTACTTGATAAAGGTGGTAGACTCTAGGCCATGTAGAGTGGAAGCTAATATAGGAGTAACCCATGACCTTACACACTTATACCACCCATTCATGGTTGATAACAAGAAACATTATGGGTTTAAACCGGGTTTATTAGGTCAAGATGGATCCTTAACTAAGAATCTTTTGAAGTTGATAGAAGATGATCCATTTTTAGGAGAGAGATTTAATTCACCCACTACACCAATAGAATTAGGTAAGGTTATAATGAATGGAGCACACCTCTTTGAGCATATAAATCACCCATCACCCTCTCCTCACGTAGCAAATTTCCACCCTAAGGGTGTGTATCGCTACTATCACCCGCACTTAAGCTTAAGTGTAGGAAAAACTTTATCTGTTAAATAAGGGTAGAGTCAAGCTCGTGACTCAAACAAAAACAAGCACTTCTTGGGAGGCAACCCATGTGTATTTGTTTTTCATTTTTTGTGTGTCATATATCTTTTCATTATTGTATGTTCTTATGTTTGAATTTGTGAAAATGCTTTATTTTGTCTTTAACCTCGTCTTAATTACATATAAAGGTATTTTACAAAAGGGATAAGTGTAGGGAGGATTACACACGTTTTTAAAAGAACGTGAACATGAGAATTAAAATTATTAAAAAGATATACATGTGTGTTTGTTAGAGTCAAATGCTTGTATCGAGTCATAATGGATGTTTTGCAGGAATTTTTCCAGATTCTAAAGATATAAATTTTCCAAAAATCGCACCGGTTTACGTCAGGATAACTGACGGCGTCAGATCGCAAACTGACAAGCGTCAAGAGGAGCGAAATAACTTATATTACTTTCTCTCATTTTACGTACTACTTATAAATTTTGGAATTTTCGGGTCTTAGTTTTCCGAAAATCTGCAAACATCCATTCCACAAGCATTATATCTTATTTAAGTCTGGAATTACATCTTGTTGTGATTTTTCTTTGTTCGGTTTGATGCTTTGGGTTGTTTGTTTTCTTAAAGTGTGCAAGTTTTATTTATCACGAAGAAGATACATAAGATAGAAATGAGCCTTTCACGCATAAGCTCTTCTTGAAGAAAGATTTAACCACTACTTCACACGGATCCTACCGAGCTAATCAGGGGAGTATTAGTTTCTTTCGTCTTTTATTACCTTCCATTATCATAACTTTGATACTTTTGGGGAACATTGGGGACAATGTTCAGTTTAACTGTACGGAGGGAAAATAAAATGGGAACTTTGAAACTATGCTTATCCTTGATTATTTGCTTTGTCCATGAGAAATATCGGTTAGGGTAATTTTGGCACCAAATTTAAAATTTTTCATGACATGTAGGAGTGGGCCATTAGTCTTAATAAAGCGTCTCATAGATAGGAAATTATATGACTAGCACAAAAACCCTTTACCACTTAAATTCCACCCAAAAATGTGAGGATCGCCCTTAGATTTGTAGGAATTAAAGCATTCATCTTTAATGCTTAGAGTGTGAACCGGTAGTATAATAGATTCTAGAACTTGTTTTGTGATGCATCCCGAGATCGCTAGTAAGACTACACTTGTGTAGTTAGAAATAACTAAATGATAAGAGGCATTAGGATAACCCTTGTTTGATACCTGTAATATAATTACTGCTTCCACATCGGTTGATTAATTCCCCCACACCCTTGCGTTGTACTCATCATTAGTACACGATACCCCTAGTTAACCCCTCAGAGCCTATCCTTTTCGCGGTTCTCGTGATGTTTCGATTTTCCGTAATATCAATGAAGAGCATTGTTTACAATCCACCCCCAAATGTACACCCAAATCGCCTTAGCCTACCTTGTATGCACTCACTTTTAGTGCATTATTGTTATCACACTTAACCCTTAGTTCAATTATCTTGTTGCTTGCATAAGTTGCTAAGTCGAGTCATATCCTTTGTACACAGTGTTAGGAATTAGAAATTCCAGGTATTAAAGAGTCGGACACCTCAAGTATATGTAATCGTTCGAAAGCTCGTAGTCGTAGTTCTTTTAAGTTAAGTAGTATTTAGTTAAGTAACACCGTGGAGGACGGACGGGTCTTTACCCACTGTATGCCTGATCCACTGCCCGTTGTGTGGCGTTTTATAGTAAGACTATAAATACTCTCTACCTTCCAAGGTAGAGAGTTGGAGCTCATAATAATATTTCTTCTTTCTCTCACTAAAGTTCCCAACCTCTAACTTTCTCTCTCTAAAACCTCTTGTACACCTACTTTGTGTCATGGTTTGATGTGTATGTGAAATCCAATATCTTACAATTGGTATCAAGAGTCATCTCTTACATATCTTTGGATTTCTAGTGGTTTTTAGGTGGTTTTTGAGTTTGAAAAAGTTTAGTGGTTTTTGCATCATTTGGGTGATTTCTAGTGTTAAAGTTTGAATTTTGATAGTACTTTTGTGTTCAGGATCATCATAAGTGTTTAGGTTTTGATTTGGTAAGCTTGAATCATCGTGGTTGGGTTGTTTTTGGATTGAAAAGTGGTGTTTCTGAGATTTTCTTGCTAGCGACTTGAGCCATGGATTGTTATTCTTGGTAGCGACTTGCTTTGTAAGTTGGTAGCGAGTTGCAGTTTAAGTGGTAGCGACTTGGTCCTAGCGACTTTTCTTTTGAGACAAGCCGACAAATAGTACAAGTTAGTGGATTCTCCACTACGGCTAGCGACTTAGTGAGGTTAGCGACTTGCTTCAGAAAGTGTTAGCGAGTTGCGGTGCAAATTGTTAGCGACTTAGTATTCTTAGCGACTTGGACCTTAGCGAGTTCTTTGTTTAGCGACTTGACCGCAGTAGCGACTTGGTACTTAGCGATTTGGTGATTTAGCGAGTTGCTACTTAGCGACTTGGTGCTTAGCGACTTGGTTCAAGGGTTATAACGACTTGGTTGATTTTTACGAAGAGAGGTTTGACCAAAGTTGACTTTTCGTCAAAACTTCAAACGGTCATAACTTTTGATCAAGAACTCCGTTTCAGTGAAATACCGGTCAAAACGACCGGAACAGCCTGAATATTGTGAGGTTTCACCACAATGTCGTGAAACGAATTTTTCGAGGCCCAAATCCTCTCCGAAAGGAAGTTATTGAGCTTTTAAGTTTTTAGACCTAAATTTCTCCATAAAATCGTGCAACAACCAACCCAAATCACAACCAAACAACATCTCTGCTTATCCCACAAACAATCATAAGACCTAACACATAATTGTCTATCATTGTGTCGATCCATCAGTCATCTTAACACATTCCATTGGTCATTGCTTAACGGTTAGGTCTTGATTTTAGTAAAATCTCGTGAAAGATTCTATTTCTCGGTTTAAATTATAGACTTTTAAAATCCCGTGCATTCTACCACATCATGTCTTACTCTAGTGACCCAGTGATTTCAGAAGTGCTTAAATTGTATGATGTTGTGGACAACAATGATAATGAATGCTACACTGAACGATTAAAGATGCTTGAATTAATCAATGAGGATGTGAGATCTTCGTGTTCGTAGTCTCAAGAAGAGAATTACACTGCTTAGACTACGTAATGCCATGCAAAAGGAAAGTAGCATTGAACCTTATCATCTACTTCACTCACACCTCATGTTACTCACACCGATAAGAATGGAACGAACATGCATTGCTTTTAGTTATTAGTTTTCACATACACATCGAACCATAACACAAAGTGGCGTTTGAATGAGGTTCTAGAGAGAGAAAGTTAGAGGTTTAGGGAACTTAGTGAGAGAAAGTGAAAGATATTATTATAAGCTCCAACTCTCTACCTTGGGAGGTAGAGAGTATTTATAGTCTTACATAAATCGCCACACATCGGGTGTGGATCGTGCATACAGGGATAAAGACCCGTCCGTCCTCCACGGTGTTACTTAACTAAATACTACTTAACATAAAAGAACTACGACTACGAGCTTTCTAACGATTACATATACTTGAGGTGACCGACTCTTTAATACCGGAATTTCTAATTCCTAACAATCTCCCTAAGGAGGTCACCTCAATCATGTACCAAAATTACATTGAATACAAATAGATATTACATTAAAAATTGTTCTTGCATTCTTGATGTAGTCCTTTGCTTCTAAGCTCGTAGTCATTGATTCTTCACATTGCATGTTTGGTTACTCCAAGTGGAGGTCTTTACTTGATCCACATGATAATAATTTTGAGCCATCATTTGAGATCATCACCTATCAAAAATCTCGACACATCCTTTGTGGTGTTGGTATTATGTGATGTTGTGACTTTAGGACCGACATGCTCACATTCGGATCATGATATCTTCTCATCGTAGTAGCGAAGCATTTGTTTAATCATGATATTGGCGCAGCAGTAGCGTAAGCATGGAGTGAAAATATCGAGTCATTGATGCACTAATCATGATTTCTTTTGAGATGAATGTGTTAAGTGAGCATGCGGCTATGGATTGACCGCTTCATTCGATCACCGCAAACGTCGGGTGTACACGCATACAACAGTTAGTAATAAATCGCACGAAAGTGTCTTTGATCACTTTCGTTGAATTGAGGTACACGCCCACGGTTCTCGTTGATCAAGACATGTACCGCTGTGATCGTATAATTCAAGAATTTCCTTGACAGGGTTTCGCAATGCTCTAGCTGTTCTCAAACCGAACATCTCAAAGAAGATAACACGGAGTGAGTGAACCAAATAATTTTAAGTCCACCGATTGATGAAAGAGATTTGAAAAACAATCGTGTATTGCTCAATAGAAATTGTTTTGCAATACAACGAAGGTTTTATTGAAAATCAATTATCAATCACAAAACACCTTTTGGTTTGAAAATGAGTACACGATCGATGTGCTAAAGAAAAGAGTTGTTAAGCACAAAGACCGGTTTTCAAAGGTATCCGTCAATCCATAACTCGAACCGTGATTGATTCAAGAGATTGAATCGCCCCATTGTTTCTGTTCGCTTGTCACATGGTTGATCCATATAATAGATCTCACATGCCACCTACCAGAGCTTGTTTGATGTTGGCTCCGAAGGCTTTCCATCTTCATTGTGAATATGTATACACATTACTCGGATGTTCGGCAATACCACAAGGATAATGCGTAGGACTCAAGATATAATCTCTTTCCACATTGTGTGAAACAGAGAGTCTTCATTGAAAGTGTCCTAATGAGATTTATTGATGATCTCGTGGCTCTAGACTCAATTTGTGCATATTTGGATCCCGTGTCGGAGACTATGGAGAGGTCTCCTTTTCAATATCAACAATCTCTAAGAGAAAGTTGATAGATAATGTCGGTTCCTCGTGAGAATGAAACAAGTCCTTTTAAGAGGAACTTGAGTGGTTTGGAAAGTTGAAGTGCGGGTCCATCGGGTCCATGACGCCTTGTCTTCAATACCGATGTTACCATTAGTAGCATATGAAGTGAACCCGGTTTCGCCCTAAGGTTGAATAAATGGAGGGCTATTTGTTTTCACCCTTTTCTCATTCAATTCTTTTTAATTCTTCAACCCCTTCAAGCTTACCGAGACTTCATAGCAAGAACCTTGTTGGGTTTGTTCCAAGATTGCTCTATTTCACCACACTCTTCCCATATCTCACTTTTCTCCTTTTATCATCATACCTAAGGACTTCTACACTAACTAGTGGATTGTCCTCGGTAGATCCCTCCGGTTCGGGCGGATCATGGGAACACATACCTAACCTTATCATCCTTATATCACCGTACATAAAGTAAAGTTGGTCGGTCAATTTGGTATTGTTCATCCGCCATTGGAACCAATTGAAAACCATTTGAAAATCAATCCGATACTTGTGATATATTATCAAAACATTTTGTGCCTGAATTGTTTTTGATAGTTTTAGAACAGTGCTCCCCTCAACATGTGCATCAAATGTTTGAAATCGTTTTGCACACGGAGGCAAGAGGAAGAATTTACTTTTTGATTACCATTTTCTAAAGATATCAACATCACTTCCCGATCAAATCAAGAAGATAAAGCATTTCCGGAAGGATGAGGTTTCCATAATTTGCTCCCCTCAATATGTGCCTCGAGATTAGAAAAGAGTTTTGCACATACTAGAGGAACCCGCATATCGGATAAATGATCACGTTTCAAATCATAGGTTTAAGATAAATGCTCCCCTCAACATGTGCATTGAAAATTTTAAATCGTTTGTCACATGTGGAAGGACAAAGATGTACATCCTTATAAAACCATTTACCGAATTATCGCTTTAAATCCAATTTAAATCACACATTCTCCCCGATCACAATTATCAAATCATTTGAGATTTGTGATCTCTTATAGATTTAAATTGATTTTGAAGGCTTTTAAGGGAATTGTGACTTGATTATGAAAGCGTTTTAACCGATAAGGATCGATTTTAAGACTTTAAACTCCATTGATAAAACATGCATGTACATCTTTTGAAAACAATTTAATGCCAAATAACTTTTTAATTTGATTGAAATCAATCTCCCCTCAATCAATGACATAGGTTGTTGATTGAGAGATAGAGATTTTGACAAATAAGTCCGATGATTCTCAAAATAGAGATCGAGTTATTTTTCAAAGCATTTAGTTTTCAAAGAGATAAATGTTTATAGATTCGAGCATGGAATTTTGAAAACATGGCTTTGTTCTTTCTTTTAAAACCGGTTATTTCCGAAGATGACAATAAACCATTTTCTCTTTCTCCCAAAATATATATATATATATATATATATATATATATATATATATATATATATATATATATATATATATATATATATATATATATTTTTTTAAGAATTCGAACAACATCTAAAGTCCCGTGTCATTCTTTGAATGACAGCACAAAGACCGTAGATATTGACGAATCGAGAGAAACATGACAAAATGACAATATTTTTTGAAGATTTTTCGAATTTTTCAAATTTTTTATGGATTTTGAAGGATTTTATATTTTTCTATTTGATTTTTGAGGATTTTATAATTTTGTATTTTGTTTTTCGAATAAATATTTACAAGAGATAGATGAAGATAGACCTTTACTCCTCGCCTTCCTCCGAAGACGTTTGAGTGTTTCGTTGAAGGCTTTTCAAGCCAAGTCGTGGAAGAATAAACTCAAAACGTTCTCTAGGAAGAGCTTTGGTGAAGATGTCGCTAACCGATATTCGACCTCACAAAATAGAGTTCCACCACACCTTTTTCCACTTGTTCCTCGATGAAATGATGTCGAATGTCGATATGCTTTGCTCTTGAGTGTTGAACGTTGTTGCATGAGAGAGTAATAACACTTTTATTATCACAAAGATGAGGAATTTTGTTGAATTCAAAGCCATAGTCGATAATTGAGATCTCATCCATAAGATTTGAGCACAACAGATGACATGGCTATGTATTCAGCCTCTGTAGAGGAAATAGAAGTACTCATTTGCTTCTTTGAAGACCAGCTCACAAGCTTATCACCCAAAAACCGAGCACCTCCGGACGTGCTTTGACGAGTATCTTGACACCTGCGTGATCCGCATCTGCATATGTCGTTAGTGACATACCGGTGTCTTTCGGTACCAAAGACCCATATTGATGGTTCCTTGGAGATACCGAAGACCCGTTTAACCGCTTCAAGGTGCTTTTTAGTAGGCTTAGCCGGTATCTAGCACACATGCAAACAATGAACAAGATG
This sequence comes from Chrysanthemum lavandulifolium, assembly GCA_022545495.1. Taxonomy (NCBI): domain Eukaryota; kingdom Viridiplantae; phylum Streptophyta; class Magnoliopsida; order Asterales; family Asteraceae; genus Chrysanthemum; species Chrysanthemum lavandulifolium. The sequence continues at coordinate 130,018,569 of CM040246.1, read as the reverse complement.
TCTCGGTCTACTAGTGTGAGGTACATCGTGATCCAATCATACTACGATATTTTGTTTGGTCAATCATGATCCCCGAGAGGTCCTCATCTAGTTTGGTTCGATCAATCATGGAGTGTCAACAGGTCACTTGAATCAAATCCAAATTTCTTTAAGATTTCAATGGCATATTTAGATTGATTTATAAAAATGCCTCCGGACTTTGTGAAATTTGTAATCCCAAGAAAATGACATTTGTCCCATCATTAACATTTGAAATTTTGAACTCATTTCATTTGAAAACGATCACATTCCATTGGGTCCGCCGAGGCAAAATAATATCATCAACATAAATTTGAACATGAATTAAATGTTTGCTCGACTTCGGTGAACAATGTAGGATCAATCGCTCCTTTGATGAATCCGGTTGATAGAAGAAACTTTGAAAGTGTATCATACCATGCCCTTGGAGCTTGCTTTAAACCGTAAAGAGCCTTCTTCAAACGATAAACGTGAGTAGGATGCTCTTGATTCACAAATCCTTCAGTTGGTCGACGAGACGACTTCTTTAAGATCTCCGCTCGAAATGCCGCCTTTACATCCATCCGATAGACTACCATGTTCTTACTAGCAGCATTAGCCGAAAGATTCGATTGCCTCGATTCGAGCAACATGAGCAAAGATTCTTCAAAGTCAATACCTCCTCTTGACGGTATCCTTTAGCAACTAATCGAGCCTTGTTCTTCAACACATCACCATGCTCATCAAGTTTCACTTTGAAGATCCATTTAAGAGCAATAATCATAGCACGCCTCGAGCGGTACTAACTCCCATACATCAAGTCGATCAAACTCATGAATTTCATCTTGCATGGCATTGAACCGCCTATCTTCATTCATGGCGGTTTTAACATCCTTTGGTTCGATCTTAGATAGTACGGAGTTGAAGAAGCACCATAAGGCATCGGTTGCAAGTTGTTTCGGGTTGATACAGACGAGAGGGATTTCCAATGATGTTGTCTAATGGATGATCGTGAGTCCATTTTCCGAGGTGTTCATATGGCGGTTGTTGAGGAACCGAGGTAGTCGAGTCGATGTCTCCTCGAAGAAGATGGTTCGATGATGATTCGTGAGTAGCAAATATGTTTTCAAATGGAGCATCTTCGTGAGTAGCAAAGGGATTAACTTCATCATTGATGCCGTAAACATTTCCATGATGAACATTTGAAGAATGATGATTTGTTGATGAGATCAAGGATCGCAGCAGGTGCTTCTTGATTTAAAGATATTGAGACCGAGGGTTGACTTCATTCACATGAATATGAGCATTCTCTCGTTGTAGGGATCAACACATCATTAGTAATTGAATCATACAGTTCATCAAACATAGGATCAAACAAATTCTTTAAATCATCTTTAGATGGAGGTACATATGGAGTTTCTTGAAAAGAGTTTGTAACAAGGATGAACCAATGGGACTGTTTTGAAGTGCGGGTCCCGAAATGGAGTGTCCAGAGCCATTTGACCGGTCACCATCAAACGTAACGTGAATTGTTTCCATGATATTTCGGGTTCTTTTGTTGTAGATTCGGTATCCCTTTTGTTTGAAGCATATCCTACAAATACTCCAATGTCGCTTTAGCCCTAAGTTTGCCTAAGTCTTGACCTTCATTAGTTGGATAACACAATGCACCAAACACACGAAGGAAAGAGATTAGGTTTTCTTGTGGACAAGTTCATATGGAGTTTTTCCATGAACAGTGAATCGAGAACGATTTTGTGTGTAGCATGCAAGTGGCAATAGCTTCACCCAGAGAAACATTGGAACCTTTGAGTAAATCAAAGATTGTTCTAGCGGCTTCAACAAGAGTTCGATTTCATCTTTCAACTACACCGCTCGCTGAGGAGTTCGTGGTACACTTCTTTGATGGCTGATTTCAACGCTTTCATAGAATTCACTAAGTTGTTTGTTGACAAACCCGGTTCCATTGTCTGCTCGATAACTCGACGGTTTTGTTAAGACGAACTGCAATGCTTGATGAGTTTGATGATGATATCGAGTTTCATCCTTTGTCCTTAAGAACTTGACCCGTGAATCTAGAGTAATCATCGACCACAACTAACACATATTTCTTCCTAAAGATACTGCACCCTCATTGGTCCACATAAATCCATATGAATCATATGAAGAACTTCGTGACGAGTTAGTAGGTTTGGGTTTGTGGGCAAACTTTTGCTTTTACCCAATTGGCATGTCGAACAAAGATGATCCTTTTCATACTTTACTCTAGGTAAACCTACAACTAAGTCCTTTACGGAAAGATCGTTGATGGTGCCAAAGTTCAAGTGATTGAGACGACGATGCCATAACCATGACTTTGTTTTTGAAGCCTTTGATAACAAGTCGATTGGAGAAGCCCTCATCATGTCATCGATAGAGATGGTGTAAAGATTTGAGCCACGAGTTCCTTTTAACAGCTTCCTTACCATTAAGATCTCTAACAAAGGTGTATGTTTTCTCAAGGCTACTTCTAGATCGTAATCACGAATTGACCAACAGAGAACAGATTATGACCCAAACCTTCCACATAGTAAACACTAGAGATGACACTATCACCAACAACATAATCTCCATAACCCATAATAGCACCGAAATGATCATTACCAAATCTAACAGCCCGATGAATTTGCTCACGGTTCATGAGCCGTGACCGGTCTCCAAATATATGCTTGGAACAACTGAGTCCGGTACCACGTAATCGATTTGAACGATCCGCAGCTGAACACGCATAAGAATGGATAATCGGATAATTGGGATCCCCATGCAAGAATGGGTTCCATTTGGTTAGTAACAATGTTTGGAACACCCACATCGTAAATAGAAGCATTCATATCGTAAAGTGAGGCAATGGAATCATTGTGAATAGATGCGATATTAGTGTCTCAGATAGCCCCTGCTCATAGTGTGATCACTTCTTAAGGAATAGTTCTACCAAGAGGCATCCATTTTCTAGTGAGCATTATCTCGATTAGTCTTATGACCAACAGTGTCCAATAAAAGCCTATTTTGTCAATGTTCTTCCCGTGGGTTTCCACCGCTTTTCTAACTTTCTTTCGTTTTGCCTTTTAGCCTTCTTAGCATGAATTTTGCATTAACAATATTAACTTGACAATTAACATCATTAGACGTAACATTAACACCACATTCATGATTAGAAATGTAATTCAGTGCGACATCGAGACAAGGTTTGCAAATAGTATCGAATTGAATTAATTACGGTATGCCTAAGGCTAATACTAGAATCAACACGATTCATTTTATTCAATTCAGCTTAACATTCCTAGATTGTTCTTCTACTCTTTCCAAAGGCACATTCTTAGCTTGAGAGGTCCTATCATTCCTTGTATTGTCTTGAGACTTTGACCGCTCCGCTTAATGTCACCGATTACTCCTGTAGAGGAATGGGAACATTAGTTGGTTTAACTACTCCTTGCATCACCGTTTAGATGTGCCGGGATCCGAACTACATGCAGTGCACTACGGTTCACATTCTTAAAACTAGAGGTACCGAGATTTGTACTCCTAGAAGGCACACTTGAGTTCTCTTTCTTAGCATTGATGATCTAGAATCGAACTACTTAAAGGCACACTACGGTTCACATTCAAAACATTAGGAATTGAGTGCATATCATACTTGGCATTAGGCATCGAGCATGGAATCAAAGGATTAACTCTCTCACCTAATGACTTTGGGCATATTGTGATCAAGCATTCTAAGATTTCTTGAGATCGTTTGGCATATAAGCATGCATGTCCAATTGCATTATCATGAGGTTTCTCTAACTTATCCTCTTCAACAATCTCATGAGACATTCTAGGCAATCCTTAAGGGATGAGAAGTATGTTTGAATAGCAAGTTTGTTGTTCCTTAGATGAGGAGGACATAAGTCACGCATAAAGCATATTTATCACAAGAGTGAACCTTTGATCCACCATTCTCCCATTGGTCATTGGCATTTTCCTTTTACGACTCTTCGATTCTCAATTTCCTTTTGCAATGAAGCTATTTGTTCGTTGTTTTGTTACGATTGACCTTAATTGATTCAAATAACTCATTGAAATGACGTTTAACCTTTTCGTTTTCTTCCGAAAACTTTCGCTTTTCCTTTGTAAAGCATTTACTAGGTTTTGAAGATGAAACGCTTGAGAATTATGAGAATCTAAAGGAGGAGGCATTTGGGAGCCCGTCATATTGTTCGCTTGACCCTTTAATTGAGAGATTTGGGCTTTCAACTTTCGATCGTGTTGCATCGAGCTTGAATCGTTCATCACGCTTTGTTAATTTGAAAACTGCATCAAACTCGAGCATCCAAGATGTCTTGATATTTGAAGTTTTGACATTTTCTTTAAGATGTTGATATTTTAGTTGTAAATTAAAATGCTCAACTTCTAGTTTAGAGAAATGTTTAACCAAATTATTGTGATCATCCGTTCAATTTTCTCGCTTAGTTTAGAATTAGTTTTTCAAACTCAATGACACGATTATGGAGACTTTCGTGGCAATGATAGTTCATGAAATTTGGAAGCATTAATAGAGCAATTTGAAGCGTTGAAAAAATATCTTGAGCACCACATTCAAGAATAAGAGTCTCATTTAATGTATGCAAGTTCTTCCTCTCAATCTCATTATATTTTAGTGCACTCTCATAATCACTAACTTCAACTATCATTGCATCAAATTCCTTTCCATTCCATTGATATCGCTTTCTATCCCTTCTTAAGCCTCTCAAAGTGACCTTTCAAAAGTTTAAAGAAAGGCATGACCTCGCTTAAATAACATTCTTTCATTTGCTCAAAACCCTTTCTCCTTCGCTTATGCCAGCTGGTGTGATCCTTTTCTTGCAAGTTTTCTCAAAATCAACAAATAGTTGAAATATAACGTATTGGCTAATTAAGGTCTTGCTTTTAGTGGCAATTGTTCTAGGAACAAGATGCATTGGTGTATTAGGAGGATACACAATGCTCTAGGCATTTTCCAAAGGGAGGGTTTGTTTCAACAATGTTTTCGGCTTTCTCGCTTATCTAAATCCATTTTCCGTAAGACTTGTTCGGGAGTCAACAATGTCTCGAGGCTTAAACTTGTTCAAGGAAATCCAGCTTTTCCTTCTTGTAGTCATGAGGAGTGATAACTATTTTTTCTTTGCATTTAGGATCATTTAGTTTCTTATTCATCCTTTCCTAGTGATTTCATCTAGTTTCTTATCATCCTCTGTGCACTCAACGCAACTAGGTTTTTGTCTAGGTTTAAGAATCTCATTGCCATCATAGATCACACTTTGAGTCGCTTTTGCTATCTTTCCGTACTCGTGGTTGGGTTTATCTATAATGGGAACACTATGCTTATCGCTAGAACTCTATGTTTAGTGATCATGTGAGCAGTTTGAATGGTGTTTCCTTGTACGCATAACTTGTTTTCAAGTTTTTTTTCAAAGTTTTCAGATTAGAAAAGTCTCTCAAGAGTTTTGATTCCTTTGCATTAAATTCTTGCTTAAGCATTTTCACATTATCTTGAAGTTCTTGTTTTTGCTTAGTGTTTTAGAAAGTTTTTCTTGCAAGGAATTTAATTCTTGTTTCAATACTTCTTCTCTAAAATTACTTTTTCTAATGACCGTACGTGCTTGGTCATCCATTTCGCTCACGAGTGGTCAACTCAAATTTTGCACGTTGTTCATAAATAGCAACACGCTCTTTATAGGCATTAAGTTCGAGATTATAGAATCATCGTGGCACATGCGGTGTATTCATCAAAACATAGTCATTGTTGATCGCAGAAGATGCATCACTTGGTACAACTTCACTTTCACTTTGTTTCACATATTGATCATATGGGACAACGTCGATATTACCCATATTTTCAATAATTGATTCAATAGTTTCAGTTGATAGTACTTTGTCATCCATATTTTGCACATCAGCATCATTGTATAGTTTTAGTACCTCTGAGATGAGTTTGTCTTTGGATGGGCCAGTTTGTGGTGAAGAAGAGACCTTGGGAGAAACCATTGGAGAGAGGCTAGCCATGAAGATTGTGTGTGCCGTAGGTCCATCATCCACATCGTAGTCGTATGCATCACAATCGCCTACTTGAAAGGCATTCGATGATTGTGACCTATCTCCGAATAGTCGCTCATCCACATCTCGCATCATAGGTCTTGGCATTGCCCTCGCCTAGAAACAACAATTCCTCTTCATCCAATGCAACACCATTGTCCCGAGCTTGTACAAGCAAGATCTTATCTCTCAAGTAATCGACGATTCGTGGACGCTTTGAGAAGTGCGCTTGCAATGTGTCCTCACCACCACGCTTATAACACTTGATCGGCTTAGCTTGACCTTGGTTACCATTCCTTCCTCGATTCAGTTGCCAACATAACCTCTACCACCTCCACCTCTTCCCCGATCATACTGCCTTTTTCGAATCGGTTGCACCACGATCCTTCCATCTTTAATAGTGGCTTGATTGTGTGGTTTAGATGTCGCTTTGAGGTTGTTGTTGGTTTGTGGAAGAGAATTCATGTTTTGACTAATCGGAAGAGCTAGTTGATTAATGAAGTTACCCACGTGTGCATCAAAGATCGCCTTGTTTGAACATAGGATCGGGAATGAGTTTGTGATTACCATTCCCTAAGGGTATGACTTGTGATGCTTTGGTTGTGATTCGATGTTTGAGTAGAAGGCGCTGAGTCATTAGATGAGCTTGTCTCTCCCAAGGTTGGTTTTGAACCGATTGAGAATCAATTTTTCAAACATAGCATGTCTCTCATTCAAGGAGGAAGGCATAGAGTTGCTCATAGTTTGTATTCTTCAATCCTTTAGTGAGCTTCACAATGGTGACAAACTTGTGCCATTCGGGATTCATGTTGTTCACAAATTTTGAGTTCAATGAATGTTAGGCATAGTCATTCGATGTTCCTCATGTCATTCACTAATTTATGAAATCTCACATAGTACTCATAGACATTCTCATCTGGTTTCATCTTGAAGTGTTCAAATTGGCCATAGAGTTGGGATTCTCTGCCTTCCATAGTTAATTCGAACCCGAGAGAAGCATCTTAACATTATCCCAAACCGCCTTTGCATCGCAGTTATGATTGATCGACTTGTAGATGTCTTTAGGAAGACCTTGAAGAACAATGTTTGAAGCCCCGATATCTCGCATCGAACCTCTTTTTCTCCTTATCATCAAGCTCATCATACATCTTAGGTCCATCCATTCCGTAAACAGAGTACCATCTTCATTAGTATCAAGTATGTCCCTAGTCGCCTCAACTCGATATGGTCCTTCATCAATGGATTTGAGAATGTTGACACCATTTTCCTTTCCAAGGCAAGACAATCGATTCGTTGAGCCCAAGAATCGTAGTCGGCCTCACAAGCATGGGTGGATTTAGTATCGACCCACCGCTTGAACATCCTCAAAGAATGTTGGAGATGATAGTAGGAACGTTGGTAGACATGTTAACAGATAATACGGATTTTATAACTCTATGATTAAACCGAGAAATAGATTCTTTCACGGATTTTACTAAATCAAGAGAAACCGTAAACAATCACCCAAGTCGCTAGAAGATAATGCACCAAGTCGCTAACACTTAATTCGCTACACCACTAAGTCGCTAGAGTCCCAAGTCGCTAGACAAATGCAAGTCGCTAAGTAGTAACTCGCTAAGCCTCAAGTCGCTAGCAAAATTTTGGCAAAGAATTGCTACTCAAGTCGCTAAAGATACAAGTCGCTAAAGAGCAACTCGCTATGCACCAAGTCGCTACCACCAAGTCTCTACCCGTAGTGGAGAGTCCACTTTGTATCAGAAATCGCTAGATCTAAGTCGCTAGGTCTAAAACGTAACTCGCTACAAATTTGTAAAGCAAGTCGCTACAAAGAAAGTAATCCGTGAGTTAAGTCGCTAGCAAGAAAACCACATAAACATCACTTTTCAATCCAAAAACAACCCAACCAAGATGATTCAAGCTTACCAAATGAAAACCTACACACTTGTGATGATTCTAAACATAAAAGTACTAACAAAATCCAAACTTTAACACAAGAAATCAACCAAATGATGCAAAACCACTAAACTTTTTCAAACTCAAAACCACCTAAAACCACTAGAAATCCAAAGATGTGCAAGATATGATCCAACCTGGCTCTTGATACCAATTGTTAGTTATTAGTTTTCACATACACATCAAACCATAACACAAAGTGGCGTTTGAATGAGGTTCTAGAGAGAGAAAGTTAGAGGTTTAGGGAACTTAGTGAGAGAAAGTGAAAGATATTATTATAGCTCCAACTCTCTACCTGGGAGGTAGAGAGTATTTATAGTCTTACATAAATCGCCACACATCGGGTCGGATCGTGCATACAATGGGTAAAGACCCGTCTGTCCTCCACGGTGTTACTTAACTAAATACTACTTAACATAAAAGAACTACGACTACGAGCTTAACGATTACATATACTTGAGGTGACCGACTCTTTAATACCGGAATTTCTAATTCCTAACAATTGCCATTTTCCGTCAAGACTTATCCACATTAACGGGAACATTACTATTGAACTTAGAACGATTAGAACAACAACTTGATAAAGAAAAGTTCAAAAGGTAGTTCCAAGGTCGCACTTCAAGTGATCCACAACCAATTTCACCATTCTTAAGTAGGAATTCACATCGATTATGATCAAGACATGATCAAGTGTCTTTCAAGAAACACACCGAATGGAAATTAGTGTGTTCATAGAGACACTTATCCATCTCATGGATAATGTGGAGAAGTATATTGAGGAATTTACTCGCATGATGAAAAGTGGATGAGTATCCGTGCGATTGAGAGATTGTTGTGATAAGTTGGGTAATGTATCCGTTGAAGAATCGGGTGTTGTCAACGCAGAATGTCCGAGACAACAAATAATGATGAGTCGGGTAAAACACCAGATGATGGATCGGTTGGCACCGAATACTGAGGCTCGAGATTGATAAGCTTGACACATCCAAATGTCCAAGTGACTCTTGTTACACATGATGTGGATGCGAGATATCGGACCAAAAATTGAGCGGTGTCATGTAATGAGGTACCCTTTATTGTTCAACATAGTGCATCCGCTAAAGTACTTAAACAACCGATCATGATGTCGAACATGACTTTCATAAATGTTCATTCAAGTCGAGTCCGAGATTAAGTGTTTCAAATCAAAAGATATGGTTGATAAGAAGGCTTTTGATGAACTTTCAAACAAATTCTCAAATCTTGAAAAACATTGCATTTCACTTGAAATCGCGATTCGAGTAAAGAAGAAAGTTTTCAACTTAACAAACCATGTAAAAACCGAACTTCACGAATTCCGTGAACTTTTGAAATTAACACTTTGAAAGCTCACCAAGACAAAGAGTCAACCATTTACAATCAAGAAACATATTTCGTCTTGAATGAGAAAAGTAATTTAGTCATGAATACACAAGACATTGATGCTATTATAACAAGAAATAATGAACTCAATTTATGTGGCTAAATTACTAAAAGAAAATGAGTCTTTGAGAAAGCATCATATAGAACTAAGTGACTCACAAAGAAGCTAGAACTAAGTCAATGGAAAAACAAACTCTTTGATAGAAAAAATTGATGAACTCAAAGCTCAACTTCGTGGATAAGAGTTTCGCTATTGTTGCCTTAAAAATGAGCTTAGGAAAAGCGTAGGGAAAAGTGTGAGCACTAAGTTTACAAAACCATCAACCTTGGGAAACCAAGCCAACCCATTAGAAACCGGTTCATTGTTAGGCAACCCTATCGCATTTATATCCGAAAGACTAAAATTTTCAAAACACGGTTTGCCTCCCAAGTTGATGAGATACAAGTTTTGTCAAAACCAGTCACTTCACCTGTGATACCTAAGAGTCATGCTTCTAGTTCCTCTAAACCTCAACATGCAGCTACTTTTACTCCCAAGACCTCTAGGATTAGTTCGAAACAAAGTCAAAACCAAGCATTAAAACCCGTAATTCATATGATATGAATGACTTGTGGAAGAACTATTATCTAGAAGAAGCTAGGAAAAGGCATGATTCGAAAAGACGGAATTTTAGGTGCAAGACTTAGGGTGATGAATTCTACGAGATTTCAAAGAACTGCTAGTAGTTGTAAACCACCACCTAGGAACACTCAAAAGACTAGGTATTGGCGTACATCTAAGAGTAGTTACGTGCATAAGAATGTTAAGCATGTAGAAAACAAAACTAGAAATTCTAAGTCTTTTCCACATAAGAAACATTTTCCTAATTCACATGCCAAGGTACAATCCACTAAGACTACTAATGTGACTAAGTTTCAACATGTTATGAAGCAAAACAAACCTAAAACTTCGTCTAAATGGATCCAAACTGCTAAATCTTTGGAGTATAGGAATAACGATAAGTCTTCCTCTGTGCATAAGAATGTCACCAATCCTAGACCGCCATAAGTGGATTCCTTCCGTAAAATGTTTAAGGATGTTGGACTTAGGTGGATGCCTACCGGAAAGTTTACCGATGACAAAATCAAGGTTGATCAGAAAACCCCAAAGGGTTTGGATACTATTGTCACTAACCAAAATATTTGCAATCAAGTTTGTAATATTAGTGCAGGTAGTCCTTACTCTGTTGCAGATTCTTCGATCCTTCACTACATGGACTGGCTTAAAGTATGGATTACAAATGGATTGATATCTCATAACTCACCAGTTCAAGTAACTCAATCTTGATATTCATACGGCTATGACGTCTGTTCACATCAGTTCATGCCTCGTTCTTCAACACTATGGCATCTGCAGATAACACTTCAGGCCCCGTTCCTCAAAGAAAAGAAAAGTGTACGCTTCAGTGCGCTTTATCTTCAAAAGAAGATAAATCTTCATGCGTATGACCATTCTCATCGACATTCTTCATCAACAAGCTTCATGTTTTTCCACGCTCTTTCAACCTTCAAGTGGATCTACGTTCATTGGTGTATATTCTTATTCACTTGTTCAAGTTAAAAATGGCAACTTCGGATGCAATTTTTGAGGGGGAGAAGAGTGCATATACTACATGTTGATGGATGCTTGAATTATGGTCATATGACTCTCCTTCAACGCCTAATGCTTCACTTACTAAGGATATATGGGATTCATTGTTTGGGATGTTGAATATTTGGATGTCAAGATATGTTTGATGAGTACTTCCAATCTCCGCTTATTCCTCGGCGTTGTTAATGACTATCATTGTTGTTGCACTCATGAATAATGATCCGCTCTTTGGTACTTCTTTGCCAAATCTTCACGGATTATCGCTCATGAATAATGATCCGCTCTTTGGTATCCCTTTGCCAAATCTTCACGGATTATTGTGCACTATATAAATCAACCACATGAACATTAAGGAAAATGACTACCTCATCCGCTCAAAGATACTATTGGTGAGTCTTTCGGATCGCCTCTACATGAATACTTTTAGGAAGAAGGCATTAATGTTGAGGTGTCATTTGTTCCGGTTCATTCATGGATCAATATACATCCGATTGTATGTTTATTCACGTGTTGGGCATTTGACACAAGTTGATTACTTCGGAGTTAATCATTTATGACTTATTTGAGATTGAAGTTGACTTTCACAAAGGCGTGTTCTTATTTGATAACTTGCTCGGGCTTAAGAATTTGAGTTGAAGTCTTGTCTTATCTAGTTACCAGCAGTCGGGGTGGATGGTTGAAGACCTGGTTAACTATCACTTTAAGGAGTTACGTAGTTTTACTCAGTGACACACACAAATGTCGTTGTGGATAATCACAAGAGGTGTTAATGTCTCATACTTTGGTTGAGTATTGAGTACTTAGAGATTTTCTTGGAGCATAAATTCTCGACACCGTTCTTCCATCATTAAGTGCAAGCTTAAGATGCAAATGTGGGGAATTCGACTTCAGTTTCAAGTTTGGTATATCAGGTTTTCTTCTTCAAGTGGTCACTTCAAATTGTCCACATATGGGTTAATAAAGATAGTCGAGAGTGTTTCAGAGTGCTTGATTCTCACAGATTCATTTGGGCTATTTGAGTTCTTCTCACAAGATTTCAAGTTTATGGGTATATTATGTGGAAGGTCTTGGTCACAACTTTCTCTGTTGGTCAATTCGTGATTCCGATCTAGAAGTGGCTTTAGAAAACATACTTGCTTCGTTAGAGAACTTGATGGTGTAGAATTATTAAGGGTACTCGAGGCTCTAACCTATACACAATCTCTATCGATGACATGATGAAGTCCTCTCCAATCGCTTGCTATCAAAGGCTTCTAAAACAAAGTCTTGGTTATGGCATCGTCGTCTCAATCACTTGAACTTCGGCACCATAAACAACCTTTCCGTAAAGGATCTTGTCGAGGCTTACCCAGTTAAAATATGAAAAGATCATCTTTGTTCACTTTCTAATTGGATAAAAGCACGAAATATGCCCACAAACCAAAACCCACAAATTCAGAATGGAAGTTCTTCATACCCTTCATATGGATATGCGGACCAATGAGAGTGCAAACGATAAATGGGAAGAAATACATTCTAGTAGTTGTTGATGACTACTCTCGATTTACTTGGGTAAAGTTTTGAGGACAAAGGATGAAACTCCGGATGTCATCATCAAACTAATCAAACGACTTGAGTTCGACTCAACAATACAGCTTAGAATTGTTCGAATGCACAATGGCACGAGTTTGTCAACAAAGACTTAATTCAATTTTATGAAAGTGTTGGAATCACCATCAAAGAAGTGTTCCACGAACTCCTCAACGAGCGGTGTAGTTGAAAGACTAAATCGAACTCTTGTAGAAGCCGCAAGAACAATGCTTATTTATTCGAAGGTTCCAATGTTTCTTTGGGTGAAGCCATTGCCACCGCATGCTACACCCAAAATCGCTCCCTTATACACACCTCTCATGGAAAAACTCCATATGAACTTGTTCATAAACGAAAACCGATCTCTCCTACCTTCGTGTGTTTGGAGCTTTGTGCTATCCAACAAATGACAACAAGATTTAGGTAAATTAAGAGCAAAGGCATATATTGGAGTGTTTGTAGGATATACACCAAACAGAAAAGGATACCGAATCTACAACAAGAGAACCCGAAATATCATGGAAACAATTCACATTACGTTTGATGAGCTGACAGGTCAAATGGCTCCTGGACAATCCAATTCAGGACCCGCACCTCAAAACAGTCCCATTGGTTCATACCTTGTTCCAAGCTCTTCTCAAGAAACTCCATATGTACCTCTATCTGAAGATGATTTAAAGAAATTGTTTGATCCTATGTTTGATGAACATTATGAGCCAAGTGCTAATGAACTGTCGATTCCTACAATAGAGGCTGCTCATATCCCTGTGAACGAAGTCAATCCTTCGCCTCAATATCATTAAGTCAAGAAGCTGCTGCGATCACTCGATCTCATCAACAAATCATCAATCTTCGAATGTACATCATGGAACTGCTTTACGCATCAATGATGAAGTTAATCCCTTTGCTACTCCTCGAAGATGCTCCATTTGAAAACATATTTGCTCTCGAATCATCATCGTAACCATCTTCTTCGGAGACATCGACTCTGCTACTTCACCATCAACAACCGCCACATGAACACCTCGGAAAATGGACTCACGATCATCCATTAGACAACATCATTGGAAATCCCTCGCGTCCAGTATCTACACGGAAACAACTTGCAACTGATGCCTTATGGTGCTTCTTCAACTCCGTACTCTCTAAGATCGAACCAAAAGATATTAAAACCGCCATGAATGAAGACAGCTGGTTCAATGCCATGCAAGAAGAAATTCATGAGTTTGATCGAATTGATGTATGGGAATTAGTACCTGCTCCAGATTGTGCTATGATCATTGCTCTAAAATGGATCTTCAAAGTGAAACTTGATGAGCATGGTGATGTGCTAAAGAACAAGGCTCGATTAGTTGCTAAAGGATACCGTCAAGAGGAGGGTATAGACTTTGAAGAATCTTTTGCTCTGTTGCTCGAATCGAGGCAATCGAAATCTTTTGGCTAATCTTGCTAGTAAGAACATGGTAGTCTATCAAATGGACGTGAAGACGGCATTCTGAACGGAGATCTTAAAGAAGTCGTCTATGTCGCCCAACCCGAAGGCTTTGTGGATCCGAGCACCCTACCCACGCTTATCGTTTGAAGAAGGCTCTTTACGGTTTAAAGCAAGCTCCAAGGGCATGGTATGATACACTATCAAAGTTTCTTCTATCTACCGGATTCAAGAAAGGAGTAGTTGATCCAACATTGTTCACCGTAAAGTCGTGCAAACATTTAATTCATGTTCAAAATTATGTTGATGATATCATTTTGCCTCGACCGACCCCAATGAGTGTGACCGTTTTCAAACGAAATGAGTTCACAATTTCAAATGTCAATGATGGGACAAATGTCATTTTCTTGGGATTACAAATTTCACAAAGTCCGAAGGCATCTTCATAAATCAATCTAAATATGCAAATGAGATTTTAAAGAAATTTCGATTTGATTCAAGTGACCTGTTGACACTCCCATGATTGAACGAACTAAACTAGATGAGGACCTCTCGGGGATCATGGTAGACCAAAAAATATCGTAGTATGATTGGATCCTGATGTACCTCACGCCTAGTAGACCGTACATCTTGTTCATTGTTTGCATGTGTGCTAGATACCGTGCTAAGCCTACTAAAAAGCACCTTGAAGCGCTTAAACGGGTCTTTGGTATCTCCAAGGAACCATCAATATGGGACTTTGGTACCCGAAAGACACCAAGATGTCACTAACAAAGATATGCGATGCGCACCATGCAGGTGTCAAGATACTCGTCGAAGCACGTCCGGAGGTGCTCGGTTTTGGGTGATAAGCTTGTGAGTGGTCTTCAAAGAAGCAAATGAGTACTTCTATTTCCTACAGAGGTTGAATACATAGCCATGTCATCTTGTTGTGCTCAAATCCTATGGATGAGATCCCAATTATCGACTATGGCTTTGAATTTAACAAAATCCCTCTGTCTCGTGATAATAAAAGTGTTATTGCTCTCTCATGCAACAACGTACAACACTCAAGAGCAAAGCACATTGACATTCGACATCATTTCATCGGGGAACAAGTGGAAAAAGGTGTGGTGGAACTCTATTTTGTAAGGATCGAATACCGCTTAGTAGACATCTTCACCAAAGCTCTTCCAAGAGAACGTTTTGAGTTTATTCTTCCACGTCTTGGCTTGAAAAGCCTTCAACCGAAATCCTCAAACGTCTTCGGAGGAAGACGAGGAGTAAAGGTCTATCTTCATCTATCTCTTGTAAATATTTATTCGAAAACAAAATACAAAATTATAAAACTCTCAAAAATCAAATAGAAAATTATAAAACTTTCAAAATCCATAAAATCAAAATTCAAAATCTTCAAAAAATAAATAAAATAAAATAAAAATAAAAAATTGTCAATTTGTCATGTTTTTCTCATTCGATAATATCTACGGTCTTTGTCTGTCATTCAAAGAATGACACGGGACTTTAGATGTTGTTCAATTCTTAAAAAAAAAAAAAAAAAAAAAATTCAAAAATCAAAAATATTTTGGGAGAAAGAGAAACAATGGTTTATTGTAATCTCGGCAAGAACTCGCTTTTAAAGAAAGAACAGAGCCATACTTATCATGTTTTCAAAATTCCATGCTCGATTCTATAAACATTTATCGATGAAAACTAACCGCTTTGAAAAATAACTCGGTCTCTATTTTGATAATCATCTCGACTTATTTGTCAAAATATCTATCTCTCAATCAACAACCTATGTCACCGATTGAGGGAGAATGATTTCAATTAAATTAAAAGGTTATTTGTCATTCAATTGTTTTCAAAAGATATTCATGCATGTTTAATCAATGGAGTTTAAAGTCTTAAAATCCGATCCTTATCAGTTAAAACGCTTTGAAAATCAAGTCACAATTCTCCTTAAAAGCTTTCAAAATCAATTTAAATCTACAAAAGATCACAAATCTCAAATGATTTGATAATTGTGATCGGGGGAGAATTTGTGATTTAAATTGGATTTAAACTGATAATTCGGTAAATGGTTTTATAAGGATGTACAAGCTCTCCTTCCCACATGTGCCAAACGATTTCAAATTTTCCATGCACATGTTGAGGGGGAGCATCTATCTGAAACCACAATGATCTGAAACGTGATCAATTTATATCAATGTGCATGTTCCCTCTAGTATGTGAAAAAATCTTTTCAAACCTTGATGCACATATTGAGGGGGAGCAAAATTGTGAAAACCTCATCCTTCCCGAAAATGCTTTATCTACTTGATCCGATTAGGAAGTGATGTTGATATCTTTAGAAAATGGAATTCAAAGAAGTTAACTCTTTCTCTTGCCTCCGTGTGCAAAACGATTTGATCACTTGATGCACATGTTGAGAGGGAGCTCTTATTCTAAAATATAAAAACAATTCGTGTGCAAAATGCTTTGATAATATATCACAAGCACCGGATTGATTCTCAAATGGTTTTCAATTGGTTTCTATGGCGGATGAACAATACCAAATAGACCGACCAACTTTACTTTATGTATGGTGATATAAGGATGATAAGGTTAGGTATTTGTTCCCATGATCCGCCGAACTGGAGGGATCTAGCCGAGGACTATCCACTAGTTAGTGTAGGGTTCTTAGGTATGATGATAAAAGGAGAAAAATGAGATATGGGAAGGGTGCGGATCGAGACCGAGCTAATCTGGAATAAACCCAACAAGGTTCTTGCTATGATGTCTCGGTAAGCACCGAAGGGGTTGAAGAATGAAAAGAATTGAATGAGAAAGGGTGAAAACAAATAGCCCTCCATATATTCAACCTTAGGGCGAAACCGGTTCAATTCATATGCTACGATGGTAACATCGGTATTGAAGACAAGACGTCATGGACCCGGTGGACGACCGCACTTCAACTTTCCAAACCACTCAAGTTCCTCTTAAAAGGGCTTGTTTCATTCTCACGGGGAACCGACATTATCTATCGACTTTCTCTTAGAGATTGTTGATATTGAAGAAGGAGACCCTCTCCCTATCTCCGATATAGGATCCAAATATGCACAAAATTGAGTCTAGAGCCACGAGATCATCAATAAATCTCATTAGGACACTTTCAATGAAGACTCTCTGTTTCACACAATGTGGAAAGAGAGATTATATCTTGAGTCCCACGCATTATCCTTGTGGTATTGCTGAACATCCGAGTGATATGCAAACATATTCACAATGAAGATGGAAAGCCTTCGAGCCAACATCAAACAAGCTCTGGTAGGTGGCATGTGAGATCTAATCAATAGATCAACCATGTGACAACCGAACATAAACAATGGGAGATTCAATCTTTGAATCAATCCAGTTCAAAGTTATGGATTGACGGATACCTTTGAAAACCGGTCTTTGTGCTTAAAAACTCTTTTCATTAGCAAATCGACCGTGTACGGATATTTCAAATCAAAAGGTGTTTTATGATTGATAATTGATGTTCATTAAAACCTTCGTTGTATTGCAAAACAATTTCTATTGAGTAATACACGATTGTTTTCAAATCTCTTTCATCAATCGGTGGACTTAAATTACCGGTTCACTCACTCCGTGTTGTCTTCTTTGAGACGTTCGGTTTGAGAACACTAGAGCATTCGAAACCCCGCCAAGGAAATTCTTAGAATTATACCGATCACAGCGACATGTCTCGATCAACGGGAACCGTGGGCGTGTACTCAATTCAACGAAGTGATCAAAGACACTTTCGACGCTTTATTGCTAATCGTTGTATGCAGTACGCCCCTACGCTTGCGTACCGATCGAATGATGCGGTCAATCCATAACCGCGTGCTCACACCACACATTCATCTCGAAGAAATCATGATCGTGCTTCAATGACTCGATATTTTCACTCCATGCTTCGCTTCTGCGCCAATATCATGAATCAACGAAATATTCCGCTACTCGATGAGAAGATATCATGATCCGAATGTGAGCATGTCGGTCCGAAAGTCACAACATCACATAATACCAACACCACAATGGATGTCTCGAGATTTTGTTAGGTGATGATCTCAAAAGTCGGCTTAAAATTTATTATCACATGGATCAAGAAAAGACCTCCACTTGGATTAACCATTCATGAAATGAGAAGAATCAATGACTACGAGCTTGAGCAAAGTACTACATCAAGAATGCAAGATCAATTTTAATGTAATATCCGTTTGTATTCAATGTAATTTTAGTACATGATTGAGGTGACCTCCCTTAGGGAGATTGTTAGAATTTGAAATTCGGTATTAAAGAATCGGTCACCTCAAGTATATGTAATCGTTAGAAAGCTCGTAGTCGTAGTTCTTTTAAGTTAAGTAGTATTTAGTTAAGTAACACCGTGGAGGACGGACGGTCTTTACCCATCTGTATGTCCGATCCACAGCCCGTTGTGTGGCGTTTTATTGTAAGACTATAAATACTCTCTACCTTCCAAGGTAGAGAGTTGGAGCTCATAATAATATTTCTTTTTTCTCTCACTAAAGTTCCCAACCTCTAACTTTCTCTCTCTAAAACCTCTTGTACGCCTACTTTGTGTCATGGTTTGATGTGTATGTGAAATCCAATATCTTACACACAGTTTTGGGACGATTGGGACTCATGGAAAAAGTTAAATTTTATGAGATGACGGGAAGGGAACGTTAAATTCAAATTCCCTTTATTTGCATAATAATGTACTCCAAGTGTTTTGATCTTTTCAATTCGGGTCAAATTAGTGTTAGAATAATAAAAACTCAAGTGTAGGGATGTGCCTATAAATCCCTATCATTTTGATGTTATCGTAGAGGATGGTAGAGTAAAAGTGTATGAAAAAAAAATCGAAAAAAATAGAAAAAGAGAAAAGAAAAAAAATAGAGTGTTGAAAAAAAATTGAAAAAAAAACATACGGGCTACCATCCTACATCTATCTTTTAATTTATGTTTGTTTGTTTCAGTTATCTAGAGTTTAGAGTGTCGAGTCTTGGCTTAGCAACGCCATTCTTCGCATGTTTGTAACATATAGATTTTTGACTTGCCACCACTAAATAGCCTATCCCACCAAACCCTTTGTTTCCCTACCGTAAGCCTAACATTACAACCCTTTAAAAGACCTCTTGGATAGTCTTTCCTAGGTGCTTACGCCAAAGCGATGGAGGTTTGATCTAGTCTCAAGCCTATGGTAATCTATGTACTAGGACCGGTTAATGAGTGTTTATCTTCCATTTCCAACTTGTTATATTTCATATACACCCGAGAGATGTGAGTATCTAAACACCCCATGTGAGGTGCTAGTATGTAATTTATGTGCTTGTAATGACTTTTGCGGGGCTTATATGTGTTGTGAATCGTTCTAAACTAATGCTTCATGACCCCTGGCTTATAAATCAATTGGCTAAAAGCACATTTGCTTAAGGACAAGCAAATACCAAGTGTAGGGATATTTGATAAGGTTTTGAAATGTACCTTTTTGAGGGGTCGTTTAAGCCCTTATTTGATCACTTTTGTATCCGTTATTACTTAATATCGTTCCTTTTCACTTTTTAGGTATCTTGAAGGCAAATTGCTGGAATGACACTTATTCGGACGAAAAGGCATGAATATACGAAGAAAATGACCAAAGTCAAGAATCGAGACACTCAGGATGCTGGAACTAAAGGGGACGGCGTCAGGTTCTACAAGTGACAGCGTCAGGTTCTACTAGAGACGCCGTCGAACAAATTTTGTGACGACTCATTTACAAGTTCAGGTTTTAAAAGAGTAGGGTGTCGCAGCTCAGATGGCCTAGATTTGATCAAGACGACGTCAGAGACTAAAGAGGACGGCGTCACAAGCATAAGGTGACGTCGTCGCAATACTAACGTATCCAAGACAAAACCCTAATAGCGGCGACCGACGGCCACAAATTAAAGGTGACGCCACGCATTTGTAATCTTATATATAGAATCCGAATTTTTAGTTTTCGTGTGTAGTCTTTTGGAGTAAAACCTAAACCGAACCAAGGTCTGTCTTGTATAGTATTTTAGGGTTCCATACTCTATCTTACATCAAGATAAGTGTTTTACTTCATTAATTTAATTATGTCTTCCTTTGATTGTGTGTACACTTGCATGTTCCCTATGTCCGGCTAATTTACTTGTGTGTTTGCTTAGGTAATATGAAACTTAGTTATTGAATATTGATTGGTTGTCTCTTATCTTAATTGTGATTGACCTAGTATTGCGATAGGTCATTCGTTGGGCTAATAATGCTTGATTAATCTTCGTTGAACCTTAGTTTATAATCACCTAGAGTAATTGTAGGCTATACATCCAAAGAATACCTTAGAGTTAAAGTTTATAAATCCTAGAGATTTTGTAGTCATTAAACTTTGGTAGCTTCAAAGAGTTAGGGATAAACGCATACCGTAAGACCTTAGAAACACAACACAATTAAGAATAAGGACGTGACAATTCAACCACCAATAGAAGATAACTAGGGAGTAATAAAGCCTAAGCAAATACATTTTTAACTATCATACGAGCACACAACAATAGACATAGACTACCCTCACCTTAGTTTACATAATTAGATAAGTAGAAGTAATCGGTAGAAATACCAACCCCCAAATCCAAACCCCGAGATTCGTACCTTTCCATTTCCTAAAAAACGTAAAAAAGATTAAAAAAAAATAATCTTCCTCAACCCCAACCTTAGCGTAGTAACTTCTCACTAGCATTCCTATTCCCCTAGAGAACGATATCAATTCCCGTGGCTTACCCTAATACTACACTACAACGATTAGGTTCACTGCCTAGGGTGTTGAAAAACTTGCTCGATGAAAAGGAAGTTCCTTTGACCCCGAACGCGCTGTATAAGCGTATCATGCAGATTATGTTCTGGAGAGACAGTTACGGCGTAACTAGTTAATAGCGTTACGCCGTAACTCTTCACTGAGAGATTTAAGTTGTGAGGCTATTTAAGTTACGGTGTAACCAGTTCCTTTAGTTACGATGTAGCCATTCTTCTAACCATTGTTGAGACTTCCTTGGCGAGCGATTGAGAAGGGATTTTATTTCTTTCTCAGTTCTTTTTCATTTCTATTTTCTTCTCCTTTTTATTTTCGTACAAATGGGACTTTGTACACTTTAAGTGGGGGGATAGGAATAGAAATGAAGTTTGCGTTTACTTAGCCTACTTGCCCTAAATTTTCTAGTTGGTTTGAAAAATGAAGCTTTAGTTGGTTTGAAAAATGAAGCTATTTTGAAAAAAAATTGACATATTTTTAACCAAACTAGAATTATATGAAGCCGAGCACACAATAACCTTTAATGTAATTGGTGAGATTTAGCCTTTCTGTTTCCCCTATTTTACCCAAATCTACCAAAAATTGAGTTTACCGTTAGTATTGTAGACTTTAGAACTTGGCTTTTACATCATTTCGAGACCATAGACGAGTAGTGTGTCAAGTTAGCTTGATACATTTGGAAAAGGAAATTCGAAGAGGCAAATGTTTTAGGATTAAACAAAATAGCCCATATGTGTTCATTTGTGTACGTTTATCGACTAGTCACATTGACTTTTTGACCACCATGGTAAACCCTTTTTTTTGCACTCATTATTAGTGCAAGATACCCCTAGTTACACCCATTTGAGCCTATCCTTTTCATTTCTTAACCCATTTACACTCTTATTTCTTTACACCTTAGCCTACCGTATAGTCTTAGTTTATGATCGGGAAGTCACTATTTACCCAAGTTCAAGGTTTAAGTAGAGACTTTCGGAAATCACGCTTACATTGAAGTCATTTATTTGAAGATCATTGAAGAACCCCTATATTCTCCATATGTTCATCTCAAGTGGGGGGATAATTTATCATTCAGTATTTCAGTTTAAGTTAACAAAAAAAAAATTATATTATTCGATTGATTAGTTCTTATTGTTAAAGTGCAAATGTTATAGCACTATGTTATGAGATTATGAGATATTAGCATCGATGAGACCACCTCGATCATATTTGAAGATTTGAGTTGGTTAAGTTAGCTAAGCCAACATTTCGAAGAACATGTAATGTGCTCATCAACGCTAATGGCACATTCACCTGACACATCATGATCCGGTTTTTTCATCTTGAAGCATGAATTTTGGATGAACGGTGGGCGGTGGCAACTTGGTTTTGAGCTAAGACTATTTGTTTTCTTTTTATTTTTCACCCATTAAATTATCCCATGTCTTACCTTACCCTTTTTGTCATGAAGCCTGTCTAGGTGATGAACCGAGCAATCATTGGTATCTTGGCCATGGATTTGGTCATGTATCATTGATTTTGTCCACTTTGCCGTGACACGTTAGTAATGACACATCACCCTGAACCTATGCAACATTATAACCCTACATTGCCTTCTAAATATTGTCTTGACCTTAGCTCTAGTGGTGGAGATTTGTGTAATCGCCAAGCCTATGATAAAATACCTACTATGTCTGTGCAATTGAGTGATCACCCCGAAACTAAACACTTAGAATAGAATGAGTGTGAGAGTGTTTCGTTCCCCGTTTCATGAGGTGTTCGGCTCTAAAATTAATTCTAGCATGGGAACTCTTAACTGCATGTTCTTCGATTTACTCAAGGAATTTATTATTTTACTTATAATCTAAAGGTCTACTTGAGGGCAAGTAGAGTTTAAGTGGGGGGGATATTTAATAACATCAAATAATCCTGATATTCTTAGTGTTAATTTCCTCTTTTATTGACATATTATGCTTAAAATGTTATTATAATCGTCCTTATTTCTTCTTATTTCGTTTCAGGAGTAATTTGCTAGGAAGAAGCGGTATTTGGGCGATTTTGGGCTCAAGATGGATTATT
The DNA here is from genome assembly GCA_022545495.1 of Chrysanthemum lavandulifolium. Classification (NCBI taxonomy): domain Eukaryota; kingdom Viridiplantae; phylum Streptophyta; class Magnoliopsida; order Asterales; family Asteraceae; genus Chrysanthemum; species Chrysanthemum lavandulifolium. The sequence continues at coordinate 129,995,622 of CM040246.1, read as the reverse complement.
CTTACATTCACAAAGACTACAGCGTAACTTGTGATGAAGTTACGCCGTAATTATATTTACAAAGACTACGGCGTAACAAGCTAACGGAGTTACGCCGTAATGAGACTACACTGTAACAAACAGACCAAGATACGACGTAGTTACCAACCATACGTAGCTAATAAAGACTACGCCGTAACTATCAGCAAGACTACATCGTAAAAGAAATTTTATGAAGACTACAGCGTAACCATCAGCTAGAGTTACGCTGTAATCCTGGATTGACATCAGTATATCCGCTTATGAAGAACTACGGCGTAACTATCTCATAGAGTTACGCCGTAACTTAAATTAGGTTTTCACGCCTATAAATACAAGATGAAATATGCATTTTTAAGATATCTCCCCTTTCTCAAACCTTTCTAGGGTTTAGGGAGAGCAACCGCAGAAGAAGAATAATGGCTTAGGAGTATGAAGAACAAAGTTCTCGTCTACGATTTTCTTTGTATTCGAGTTTGAATTCTTTTGTGTTTTTCTAGAAATCATACTATGAATTCATGTTATTATTCAAGTTTCAGTTTATGTTATTTATCCTCTTATTACTCTTTATATATATCTACTTAGTCATTTTATAGATCGCTAGTTTCAGTAATGTTATAAGCTTGTTAGTATCTAGGGAGTTGGGAGAATTGACCAACTGACCCCAACTCACTAGATTATGAAGTATGGAAGGAATTGGCCATAGTACAACCATTCTTTGTGTGCGAATTGACCAAATGATCACCTACCTAGTGGAGGTATTTAAGATGTTAGGGGAAATCTAAGTTCCTAACGGCTGAATTTCCATAGACTATATCTAGTAGATTTGGTACTTAATGACTGCTATTAGATTACAGAATGATCTTGGGTGATCTGATCATCTTGGTGAGGGGTCTAAGAATCATAGGATAAGACGAATTGACCAAAGGAGTCTAGTTATATTTACCCACTATATTGAGCTTAAATATTAAGAATTAAAACATATCTAAAATCTTGGTTAAGCTTCACTCTTCTATTACTTTGTTCTAATTTCTACTCCTGTTTAATTAGGATAATTCTATCTATTTTATCATATCACTATCACTTTATCTTATTTATTTCATAGTATCTTAGTTCTTTCAGATCACAGCTCTCTTGGGACGCAACTTGGATTTACCTAAGGCTTTACTTCATCTGATCGGGTTCTCTACCAATTAGTATGTGTTTATCCTAGTATATCTCAGTCTTATAAATATTAAAGGCAGGATGAAATAGCACATCGGTGAGATATGAATTGAAATTTACGTTTTTGTCTTTTATTTTATGCTTGATTATCTAATATTTTTGGTTTTGGATTTTACAAAAGATTTTTAAAACTATTTTAGCTAATGGAGATTATTTTAACTAATTAAAATTAGACTACAAATAATGACGAATACAGATAAAACTAAGAATATGATAATAAAAGTTATGCTTGTCAAGTGAGGTGAAAAGGTAATTAAGTATGAATAATCAATTAAGACCGTTTAATTAATACCCGTCGAAATAAAATTATTTTCTCACAACGTCGGCTTATATTGACAACAATCCTTTTTCTTCTTGGTAATAATCACTAGATCTAAATAATTAATTATCCAAACGGCTTTTGCCCGTTAAAACAATCAACCAAATATATCTTAAAATAATTCGGAAATTATTAATCAATAATCATCGATACCCATTTCAAAAACTATTTCCTCACAACTTTGGTTTATTTTGAAAACAATTCTTTATCTTGGTCAAAATCACTTGATTTAGAAGATTAATTTTTCAAACGGCGTTTGCCCGTTTGATATAACCAAAAATCAACGCAAGTAACCGAAGATTATCAATCAACAATTTCTAAGCTTTTCACACTCAAAATCAAATCACTACTCACTTAACAAACATATACAAATCTACTCACTACTCATAACTGCTAAACCAACAATAATAATCTCAATTATAATAACCATTTTTCTATTAAAAATATAAGCTAAAGAGAAGGAAAGAAAATAGAACCCTATCTAAAATATCGAACGAATAAAACCACCCGATTTTATAAACTTATCAAATTCTAGAGTTTATTTCTTTATAAGCTTTAATATAACCAAATAATTAATAAAGTTTGTGACTTTATTAACTAATTAGCTTATTAAGACTAGAAAGCTATAAACTTTAGTAATAAGCTAGTTTGTAAAACCCTTAAGCTCCTCGTCTTAGGATGAGATGATGAGAAACTAAGAAAGATCAAAACTTTAACAAGATTAGCATAATAAAAGCACTTATATGAACCAAATAAGTTATGAAAAAGCTTATTGATTTAAAAAGCACCAAACTTTAACCAAAATATGCTAAGAAAAAGCTTAAATATTAGATCCAATATCCACCCAAAACTAAGGTGTTCAATCCGAAGATTAAACGCGGATTGGGTATATTTAAGGACTAAATCTAAATAAATAAGCTAAAGAAAAGCTTAAAATATTAAAACTTTCAAAGCTAAAAGATTAGATCTAAATCCACCAAAAACTAAGGTGTTTGAATCTGAAGATTAAATGAGGATTGTGTATGCTTAAGGATAGATCTAAGCAAATAAGCTATTAAATAGCTTATTATGAGTTAAAAACTAAAAAATATGAAAACATTTTAAGAAATAAGAACTAAAAATTATTAAAGATTAAAGGTTTTTGTTTTTTTTAAAAAAGAAGATGGAAAAGTAAATAGATCTAAGTAGATAAAAGAGTTTTGAAAAGAAACAAAAAATAAAAAGGGCTTATTGTATAAGCTATATGAAAAGCTTACCCAAAAAACTAATATTTTTGGTCTAAAAATAAGCTATAAGGGTAGAGCTTATTCAAGACAAAAAGATGTAAAAGAGCTTCAATTGAATAAGCTATAAGAGAGCTTATCACAAATAAGCAAATCTAATAAACCACACAAATCTAATAAGCTATTATGGCTTATTAGATAAGAAAAAGAAAATAAATAAAGAGATAAGATGAAGTAATTATCACTAGGTAACCTCAATAAACATCTTTCATTAATAAGCAAAAGTTGTACAATAAGAAGTACAATAAGCTTTAGAAAATAAGCTAAAAGACTACTAAAAATAAACATAAAACTACTACTATGTGTGTTTTTGGTGTGTGGAACGGACAACAAATGAGCAGATCATGGTTGTATTTAAAGCCCAATGGAGTCAGGGGCATTTTGGTAATTTCCCAAGCACAACTGCAATTTCACGCATCATAGAGGGACACGTGTCGTCCCCTGATTCGCTTGCCGCCCTGCTAGAACATTCTTTTGCACCTCATACTGACGTGGCGGCGCCGCCGCCACGTGTCAGGCTGTTATTGATCCGCCGCCATTTTACCTCGTACGTGCACAGTGATAATAACCATCAGTCGCCACCATGTGGCGGCATATGATTGGTTAGCCGTCGGTGACGTGGCAGGGCCACTTGGCGGGCAACGCGTTGATCGGTCAATGGGTCAGCCATTAACCGGGTCAGGTCTGGATCCGAGTCGGGTCAGGTCGGTCTGCCACGTGGACCACTAAGGTGGTGCCATATGGCACTAGTAATATTAACCTCACTTGATCTGGCGTGGAATCGAACCCTGGTCGCTTGGCTTGGAGGCAAGAGTGTTGCCTAGTTACGCTGGGCAATACACTTATTAGTATAGTGCGCAATTAAATATCTAACTCGTGCTCATTTATGCCCAGTTCAAGTTTTTATAAAAGGTTCAAAAGGGAATTTGGATTGCCAAAAATAAGATTTATATGGACTGCTAAGAATTGAGTAAATATACCATTTGAATCGTCTTTTCGTGCTCTTTCCGATGGTGTTTGCTCAGATAATTTTTCCGACTTCGTTTAAACCTCAAAAAACGTGAAAATGTTGTCGAAACTCATCCAAAAATCACCGTTTTTGCTTTGTTTCAAACCCTCGTACCTACAATACATAATAACACATATCCAATATATTTGCAATATAATTTAACATATTTTATTGTTATTAGTCTGATTTGGCATACTTTTAGATATAAAATGATGTGTGTTTAAGTACACATAATGTTTGTTTAGAAAGTATGTACAAATCCAACTTCGTAGGTTTCACCTTTAATTTATGTTCGTATACCAATTTTATTTATGATATCGTAAGAATGGGTTGGATTTAATTTTTAAAAAATCACATAAGTTTCTTTAGATAGAAAAGTGTCACATTCAAATTTTGAATAGATATATACCAATACAAATTTAGAACTTATCACGTAACATAATTCAAATATAGATAAGATATCAACTAAAATAACTATGGTTTTCAAAACATTCTATAACATGCATCTTATATTTGGAAACAATTCTGATGGGGTGAATTTTTTTAGTATATTTATGACAGGTTAATGTTAACATCAAGTTCGTTTATTGTTTTTGATGGCTTTGCGTTACTAACGAAATAATCTTTTTTAGTTAAATACACCATCAAGAAAACAAAAATAGCATAAATACTAAAATTCAATATGTCTAACCATTTCTTAAACATTTTCTGTTTAACGACTGATTTCTGATTTAAGACCATAACGGTTTCTGATGAACAATGAGTTGTTCATGTATCACATAATCTATACTCATTTAAAAGTGTTTTAACAAGAAAAATACAGATATACAATGATTTCATATAAACATAAAGTAAAATGTAAGGATAGTATTCAATAATTTCTTTTGAGAAGAGATTTGGTAAAGTGAGACACAAGTCTCCTTGTACCTTGAATATTACCTTCAATTTAGCTTGAAATTTGAATGATAATGATGTTTAGGTGATGTTAGCTCATAGAAAGGACAAGAACAACAAGAGACGAGAAATGTTTTCTTAAACTAGTGATGAATATGAGGAAGTGAAAGTGGTTTTAGGCTTTTATAGTATCTTATGTAAATCGTATTGCATGTATTCAAGTGGTTTTGGTGGACACTTTGATGGGGTGACCACTTGTACAAAAGGAAGAGATGTGGTGTTATTTTTATGATATAATGTATTATCTAGTTGTTTCGATGATATAGATAAGACGCGAAGTCTCAAAAACGCGTAAAACATAAAATCGGGTAACGTAAAAGTATAAAATGTTATAATTTGTCAAATTAAGTAGTTTTAGTATTTTAAATATGACATAAGCATATCAGAACGTTTGAACAACGTTAAACCAATAATGTAAGTCGTAGACACGTTCGTTGACAAAGGTTCCTAATAAATTAGACGTAAACTATAAAAATGACACGACAAGTGTAAAAATAATTTGTCAACATGAAAATGGTACAAAAACAACAGCAATGATTATCGGTCACTAGCTAGAAATTGACATTTGTCTCACAAGTGTAGTGGCCAACAATTTGCATTGGAAGTAATCATTAACCCTGATCCACAAATGCGGTTATGCATGTTGGAAGGAGGGGAATAAGAGTATGTATTGCCCGAAATTACAAATAATAGTGTGACACCCCAAATTTCCCTCAACGCTTTAATAGGTTTGACAAGTTATAGAGCCATGAGAGTAATTAGCCACTTTGGGAAACAAAAATTGCACATACTCATTGACTTTGGGAGTACTCATAACTTTGTGGATTTGTTCACTGCAAAGAAATTAGGGTGCAAAATAAGTAAAATTGAACCACTGCAAGTATATGTGGTTGATGGAAACAAAATAACCGGTACTAGCATGTGTAGGAAGTTCACTTGGAAGATCCATGGGGAAACCTTTACCACTGACGCAATGCTTTTACCATTAGGTGTGTGTGAAATGATTTTGGGGATGCAGTGGTTAGCAACTTTGGGAGACATTATGTGGAATTTTGACTCTTTAAGGATGTTTTTTATGTACAAGGGAATGTCAGTGGCTTTAAGAGGAACAACTAAGTCTCCTATGTAGAGGTTTTATGGGAAACAACTGTCAAAACATGTCATTGAGAAGTCAGCAAATCTATCCACTATGAATCTCTATGTAGCAACAGCTTCAACTTCAGTTATGTCTTTAAATGCTTTTAATGAGTCTGTGATAAGCCAAGATAAGCATAAGTCCTTAACAGATTTTTTGACAAAGTTTAAAGATGTGTTTGCTTTGCCTAATGCTTTACCAACAAAGCGACAACATGATCACATAATTCAGTTGAAGGAAGGTGTCACTCATGTCAACATTAGACCTTATAAGCATCCACCTACACAAAAAGATTCTTTAGAGTCATTGGTGTAGGAACTGTTGGATGCCAAAGCAATCAGATCAAGCAATAGCCCTTTCTCGTCTCTAGTTGTTATGCTAATAAAGAAGGATGGTACTTGGAGAATGTGTATTGACTACAAGGAATTGAATAAGTTGACCATTAAAGACAAGTCCCCTATTCCCTTGATCGAAGAGCTGATAGATGAACTACATGGTCAAAGGTGTTTTCAAAGTTGGATTTAAGGTCTGGATACCATCAGATAAGAATGGATGAAAATGATATTGCCAAGACAACTTTTTGAGCTCATGAGGGACACTATAAGTTCATGGTGATGCCATTTGGTCTAACTAATGCTCCCTCAACTTTCCAGTCTATGATGAATTATGTGTTAATACATATGATGTCAAAAACGTTGTTTGCATTATTCGGTCTCTTTATGTTTTGATAATTACAAAACGTAAGAACACGATACGTAAAAGTAAATTTGATAAGTTTTTAAATGAGAAAACTCGTTTCGACTGCGATATCACTTAAGGTATGTACAAACAACTAACCAACATTGTTAAGTGATCAAAGAACTTATTTTGTCCTTAAAACTCACAATTTTATAAATGTGAAAAAAGTTTTTATAAATAAACTTTACAAATTATTTTTTAAATTAAAGAAATGTTTTATTCATAAGAAAATATTTTAATTTGAATTTTCCCGCCTAAATCAGATAAATTTTCACCAGATAAACATTTCCCTACTAAAAGACAAAAACTGGAGAGGAGTCTATGGGACGGTCCTTTATAGGTCGACGGTCCCTTATATATATGGGACCATCCAGCTTTATGGACCGTCCCCCGCTCCTCATGATGACTATAAATACTGCACTATTCTATAGAAAAATTCACCTATTGAGCACTAAAATATTTCTAGTCTTCTTAAATCTTTCAAGTCTCCCATATTTGATCATATTAACATATTGGTAATTGTTTATAAGTGATCACATTCATCTTTCCTCAAAGTACAAGAGAAGAACACTCGTATTCGTCAAGAAACGAAGTGTTAGAGTCTAGTCATTCACCTCATAACCATTGTTACGTTTCTCTTCTCGATCTACTTTCTTTATATCTCCATTATTGTATATTGGTAGATTCGACTTGTGTAAGTCGTGAGCTGTTGTGTAATAGGTAGATTTGGATGGTGTGTACGTCCTTGGGTGATTTTAGATTGGACGGTGTGTATGTCCGTGTAGTATTGTGTGTAGTGTGGTGTAGATTGGTTCTAGCTAGGATTAGAACTCGAGATTTCCCTTAGTTTCATAAATTGGTGTAAACGTTGGTGTATGGTTTTCTCCTCCTAAAGGGAGCTTGTTGACATAGTGGTCGTGCACTCTCGAGTGTGATATTCGAGGAGTCGAGTAGGGCAAAGATAGAGCTTCGTACACTATAAATCTCTGTGTATTGGTTTGATCGTTTCTTCTCTTCACTCCTTTACATTACTTACTTCTCAATTATTGTTTATATTCATTGTGTTCATATATTGTTGTGTTGATATCGCATAAAGTTTGAATCTAAAAGTCTTTAAAACAAACTTGTAAAAGATTTTAAAAAGTAAAATACAAACAATGAAACTATTCAACCCCAGCCTTCTAGTTATTACAATTGGTATCAGAGCCAGGTTAATCAAGATTTTTTAAATATATTGTATTTTAAAACTTGAATCGATCTATAGATTTCAAAATTATCAAGAAGGGCAATCTATGCAAAGACCACCACTTTTCGAAGTTGATTGCTTCATTTATTGGAAAACAAGATTCAAAACTTATGTGAAATCAAAAGATCTTGATCTTTGGTATGTTATTACCAAGGGTGACTTTGAACCTATTGAACATAATCTGAAAACCGAAAGAGATGAAGTGGTTCCCTTTGAAAAACAAAGTGATAATCTTAAAAAGAAATTAGCGAAAAGTGATGAAGCAAAAATGATCATTTATAATGCTTTACCCAAAAAGGAATTTCAAAGAATTTTTATGTGTAACACGGATATGGAAATTTGAAAAACTTTGTTAGTGACTCATCAAGGTAATAATCGAGTCAAAGATAATAAAATCGACATTCGTGTTCAACAATATGAACAATTTGTCATTCTTGAAGACGAATATATAGATAATGCCTTTGCAAGATTTAGAAAAAGCCGTTGATGAGGGTATATCTGTCAAGAGTTTTTTTAGAAAACTTCTCAGGGCTTTACATCCAAAATAAAGAGCAAAAGTCACGGCAATTGAAGAATCAAAGGATCTAGCTTCACTATCGCTTGATGAGCTCATTGGAAACCTAAAAGTTCATGAGCAAATTATCAAGAATGATTCCGAAATAGTCAAAATCAAAGTGGAAAGGAGATCTCTTGCTCTAAAGGCTAAAAAGAAATCTAGTGATAATGAAAGCTCAAGTTCAGAAAGTGAAGACGAAGAATATGTCTTGGCGATTAGAGACTTCAAGAAGTTCTTCAAGCGAAGAGGTAGATACGTAAGACAACCGCGAGAAGAAAAGAAGTCGTCTCAAAATAATCATGATGATAAGTATGGTAAAATCGAAAGAAGATGTTTTAGATGTGGTGATCGAAGACATCTAATAGGATAATGTCCTCAAAACCAAGAGAAAAGAATCAAAAGGAATACATCGGAGGTTCTTGGAGTGATAGTGATGAAGAGAACAACGACAAGACCAAAGATGAAACATGTCTAATGGCGGAAACTTCAAAAGAGGTACGTCTCGAAACTGATTACTATAATAATGACACATCTTCTTTAGATTCACTTGCATTAGATGATGAGTATGATCGCCTTTGCAAAATGAGTCAAAAGATAATTTTCAAAAACAAATCTTTAAAATCCATTAAGTCTAAACTACAGAAAGAAATTAGTGAATTGAAAGATAAACTATCCAGACTCGAAAAAGGCAAGGAAATTGATATCGAGTGTAAATCGTGCCAAAGATTAAAATCAAAAATGAGGAACTCAAAGAGGTAGCCTCAAAACTAATTAGATTTGAAAAGAATACTCACTCTTTCAATGAAATATTAAACGCTCAAAAAATCTCCGATGATAAAACGGGTTTAGGCTATAACTTCTTCGAAGCATCCACAAGCGGGAAAAAACACATTAAATTTGTGAAACCCCTGTCAACTGAGTCCACTACCAACGGTCCCCAAAAATAGCTAGACGGTCCCTCAAATATAAAGGACCGTCCAACATTTAAAGGACCGCCAGCAGAAGACAAATTTATCTCTTTGTCAAAATCTATCTTAGGTCCTGCACCAAAACACTTGACAGTTTGAATACTAAAATACCTGTTACTAATATAAAAGAAGTTAAACGTTTCTATAAACCATCATTGAAACCCAGAGTAGGATTTAACAAACCAATGATTAGGTCTAAAACTCCACCTCCTAGGAAAATAAATGTCTCTCAAAGAGAAGCTAGATTAACACCACCTAGAAAACAAATTCATCCAATCATGCATCCTATAGCATGGAGTAATAATCTTGCACCTCTAGGATTCTACTCACCTCTACAACATTCAAGTCAAATGCAACAAATGCATGTGATGTTTGATGCTAACAACTTTGGACCCATGAGATATTGGGGACCATATGTTTGAGTTACTTTGTGATATTATTAGATATGTTCGACAAATGGATCAAAGATAGCAGATGCACTAATCACATGAAGGGTAATCGAAAGCTTTTCTCATCATATCAATCTTGCAGTGGAGGTAATGTCACTTTTGGTAGTAAACTCAAAGGTAATATCATTGGCAAAGGTATGATCACTCAGAACTCTCTTACAATAACTAATGTTTGGCATGTAGATAACTTAGGAGTCAATCTTCTAACTATTAGTTAAATATGTGACAAAAAGTGATCTTTTCCGAAGAAGGTAGTGAAATCATTAAGGATGGAAAAGTCATTGGCAAAGGTATTAGGAAAGGTGATTTATATGTCATGAAAATGAGAAATATGTTTAGTGATTGTATATGGTTAGCTACAGTTAATGATAATTCAACATTATGGCATAGGAGACTAGTTCACGCAAATATGCGATTATTGCGATCGTTGGCCTCTAAAGATTTAGTTAGGAATTTACCTAAACTTAAATTTGACCAACACTTCTCTAACGCTTGTAAAGTTGGAAAACAAGCTCACTCTAGTCACAAACCTAAGAATATAGTCTCAACATCTAGATGTCTAGAGCTTCTTCACATGGATCTCTTCGGTCTTTCAGCCGTATGGAGCTACGGAGGTAATCTCTACACCGTAGTAATAGTAGACGATTACTCTAGATAAACTTAGACTATATTTCTAAAGAATAAAACAGAAACCTTCAATCATTTCAAAACATTTAGTAAGAAAGTCCAAAATTAACTAGGATGTTCCATAGTTTCCATTAGGACGGATCATGGTAGGGAATTTGACAATGAAGTGCAATTTGGAGTCTACTGTGATGCTAATGTATTACTCACAATTTCTCTGCTCCTCGCACTCCACAGTCAAATGGAGTAGTTGAAAGGAAAAATCAAACCCTACAAGAAATGAGTAGAACAATGTTAAATGAACAATTCATACCTAAAAAAATTTGGTGTAATGCCGTAGACACCTCCACCTATATACTCGATAAGATTCTCATTAGACCAATTTTAGGAAAAACCCCATACAAAATCTTGAAAGGTAAGAAACCTACTCTTGATTTCTTCAAAGTGTTTGGAAGTAAATGCTTCATTCTAAACACCAAAGACTATCTCACCAAGTTTGACCCAAAGTCTTATAAAGGTGTATTCCTAGGATATTCACAAACTCGCAAAGCCTATGTAGTCCTAAATAAGGAAACAATGACCATCGAAGAATCACTCAACGTGACATTCGATGAAAGCCCTCCCTCATTTAAAACATCACCTTTGGTAGATGATGATCTAGATGAAGAAAAATCCATCGAGGATAACAAGAAAAATTGAAGGATAAATAATATGAATGAAGAGTTGAAAATAGATGAAACCACCAACATTAAGGAAGCTAGGGATCACCCTTTAGACAATGTCATAGAAAATTTAAATCAAAGAACCCTTAGGTCACAAGCACATGATAGGAGCAACTTCTTTTGTTTTGTATCAATCATAGAACCTAAGAATATCAATGAATCATTGAAAGATGAAAGTTGGATCATCGCAATGCAAGAGGAACTAAATCAATTTAACTATAACGATGTTTGGAAGTTAGTACCAAGACCTAAGTACTTAACCATAATAGGAACTAAGTGAGTATTTAGAAATAAGTTGGAAGAAAATGGAGTTGTGTCTTGAAATAAGGCTAGGCTAGTAGCACAAGGCTATAATCAACAAGAGAGAATTGATTATGACGAAACCTATGCACTCATTTCTAGATTAGAGTCCATTAGGATATTACTTGCTTACGCTTGTGCGTTACACTTTAAGTTGTTCCAAATGTATGTGAAAAATGCATTCCTAAATGGTTTGATCAATGAGGAGGTGTATGTAGCACAACCCCCAGGATTCATTGATTTCGAGAAACCCGATCATGTTTATAAATTCAAGAAAACCTTGTATGATCTCAAGAAAGCTCCTAAAGCATGGTATGATATGTTAAAAGCTTTTCTTATTAAACATGATTACACAATGGGAATGGTAGATAACACTCTTTTCACTAAGAAGAAAGATTCAAACATCATAATTGTTCAAATATATATCAATGACATCATATTTGGTTCAACTTGTCGAGGCATGTGTGAAGAATTCTCTAAAATCATGCATGACGAGTTTGAAATGATCATGATGGGTGAACTTAACTTCTTCCTTGGACTTCAAATAAAAAAATAGTAGATGGAATTTTCTTTAATCAATCTAAGTATGTTAAGGAAATGCTTAAGAAATTGGATTAGAAGACTCTAAGCCCATGAAAACACCCATGGCTACGGACACTAAGCTCACCAAATATGAAGAGGGTGAATCCGTAGATAGCACTAAGTATAGAGGCATGATAGGTAGTTTGTTGTATTTGACGACAAGTAGACCCGATATCATGTTTAGTTTCTGCCTTTGTGCTCGCTTCCAATAAGATCCCAAAACTTCTCACCTTGAAGCGTTTAAACGTATCTTTTGATATGTTAAAGGCACTATACATTTAGGATTATTGTATCCTAAGGGGACCGGCATAGAAACCTTGGGTTACGCTGACTCTGATCATGCGGGAAATTATGTCTATCGAAAGAGTACTAGTGACATTTGTACCTTCATGGGTTGTTGTTTAACTTCTTGGTTCTTTAAGAAACAAACAACACTAGCAATCTCCACAACTGAAGCTGAATATGTAAGCGCCAGAAAGGCATGTCAACAAGCACTATAGATTAAGCAAGATCTCATAGAGTATGGCATCACACTTGACAACATCCCATTGATGTGTGATAATAAAAGAGCCATTGACTTAAGTAATAACCTCGTGCAACATTCTCGCACAAAGCACATAGAAATTCGTCACCACTTTCTTAGGGATAATTTTCAAAAAGGGAACATTTCTATTGAAAAGATTCCGACTAAAGAAAACTTAGCAGATATCTTCACTAAACCCCTTAAACGTGAACCATGTTACTATCTTTGTATGGGCTTAGGAATGATGGAGCACATTCCTCAAAATTCTCCCTAAACAAATTGTAAGTCTCTTCCTTCTAATATGAGTATAGAATTCTATTGAGCACAAAATAAAAATTGGGAATTTACTTTCTTGATTATAATTTCAGTAGATATAACCTTTGCACATTTAAAACCATCTCGTGAAACTCTTTGTTTACATGAAAAAACCCCCAATTTGTTCTCTCAAAACTTCTCACGTTTAGGAGAATCATTCTCTTGCATTATTAATACAAGTCAAAAACTTATTTCGCATGCATGCATAATGATCTCACTATCCTCGGTTGGAAAATGTAACTAATATATATTTCGACATGGATAATCGAGCAAAATTGAACTAAGGAGACTCTGGATTATCTCTTAGGTTTTTCTTTTATATAGAGTCAGGATAATCGCATCTCCACATATATTGCATGTAGATACACACTAGAAACATTTTCCTGGATGAAATCTTGACTCTTCTGGTGGCGGCCCTCTAATTATAGGACGGTCCCCCATATTTAAAGGACCGTCTGGTAATTTACGAGACCGTCCCCATAAAAATAGTCACTTTCATCTTTTGACTCTCTTTTTCTGGATAACCAATCAAAATTTGAATTTATAAGAATTCTAAAACATGCTTTACCAAAATTAGAATCCTCATTTCCTATTTAAACTTTCATATTCTTCCTTTATGTTCATGACATATTTCCTCTCCTCTCAACGTCATCCTCTAGAAAGCCTAGAATTTTCGTCAAACCAATTTGGCGGAAGAAACAATCTTTAGGAGATTTCATGGAAAGTGATAATACCACCTTAAACAATCAAATTCCTACTTACACACCACAACCTATCCCTATCAAAGAAGCATCATTGATGTGCTACGTGTGTACAAGTTTTAAATTTATAAAAGGTGAATTATCAATATTACCAATAACACATACGAGCAAGTGCACTCGTCCGTTATAGCAAGATTATGAAGGTAAGTCGAGATCGTTCGCAGGGATTTGAGTGAATCTAATTAACAAGTTTGAATCAACAGAGTCTATCCAAAACATATAACAACGCAAATAGATATAGTGAAATTCAGATGATTAAAAACTACACTTGCTTAAACTAGTTTCATATCCTCGATTAGTGTGATTGTGTTAACCTCTTAACATGTTGGTGGTGGTAATTAGTTGGTGTACTAATCTATTGTTCTTACAAGTTAAACCTTCGTCAAGATTTTAGTTTATAAAAACAAGCATTACGTTTAACCAATCAATTCAAGATCAATTCAAGTTTCATAAGTTCATTTTCATAAACTTAAACACAAAAACATCCACTTGTTTCATCAAATTGCTTAAGAAATGGTCAATACAAAAGGTAACCGATTATCGACAAAAGGCTACAATTGATTCTCAACAACTAATCTTACGACCTTTTAGATGTTTCCAATCAATCCAATTTGATAATCAAAAAGCATTTTTATTACAACCACACCTTAGTTCCTTTGTTTAATCAAGAATAATGGGTAAAACAATCATCCATAGACAAAATGATTATAACTAGTTGAATAACAATAAGTTCTTTCGACCTCTACGATTACTATCAACTAGTCAAACTTGATTAACAAATGTCACTATGAAACTTTAGCATAATTGGATCTTAGAATTAACTTGAATTGAATTAAAACTTGTTAACACAACCACTAACTAATCATATGATAATCAACATCATTTAAGCAAGTGTATAATGAAACTAGCCACTCATAGCAAACATGAACATAAAATCAGAACTTTGAACATTAGAAAATATGATTAAAAGTCTTATAATGCTTGGAATAAGATTACAAATGGTGAAGTAATGATTCCCAAAGTATTGGGGTAGACTTCTTGGTGATTTGGCCTCCAAATGTGGAACTTCTGGAACTCCAAACTTTCCTGGACTTCTAAGGATGAATTTGAGAGCTTAAGAGCTTTGTTTGATGACTAGAGAGAGTTGTATTGAAGTGTGTGTCTCATATGCTCACAAAAGGCCTCTATTTATACTAGTTCCAAGGCCTAGGATATTAATTGTTGAACTTGGCCTCCAAGGAGTTAGGAAGGGACTAGAATACACCAAGAGAAGGACCTAGAACCGTTTGGATGCAAAGGGGAAACTTAGTGATGAAGAATTGGCAGATACAGGTCTTCCAACCGGATCGGTTACATGACCAACCGATCCGGTTGGTCTTCTACAAGGAACCAACCGTTCCGGTTGCGGGCGGCGACCGAACGGTTGGGACGGTGTCTTAGGCACTTTTTGGTCATTTTCCAACCGATCCGGTTGGATTTCCTGAGTTACGAAAAATTGATCTTTTACTTCTTTTTGTCTTGTAGAACTTGGTTCTTCAATCACTATGGTCTTCAAAGGTACTTGAGATATGGATTTGTGCTTGACATGCTTCACTGAAACGGGAATCTTCTAATTATTGAACATTACTTTACTTTTCCTTCCGTTTTCCTGCACTTGATTATAAACACTAGACAAACATCTTTTGATGCGATTAAGCACTGAAATCACGCAAATATAACCAAATAACATATACAAAAGCACACATAACGCTACTAGAAACATGTACAATCTGAGCGTTATCAATCATCTTCTTTCTTTTCTTTCTTTTCTTCACAACCTATCAATGAGTCTCAATAAACTTACAATGAGTCCTCTTCCACTCCAAAAGTCATCCTCTACCACCACCACCACATCCACCTCTTACAAACCATACAAACCCAACAATAAATTAAGGCTCAAGAATTATCAACTCCCATTGATTTGCATCTTCTAAATTCAATCCTTGCTCAAAAACTTTAATCACCACCTCTCATGAACCTTCATCCAACTCTAGATCAAGTTAACCATCATGGAGATTATTGCTTGTGTTGCACCTATAACCACAATTAATTCCAAAAACTCTGAAATGATCTTGACTTTATCACATCTCTTCTTTTACCTCCTCGTTTCCCACCACCTTCAAGCAACACTCTTGCACCTCCATATCTTCCTAAGCTCTAGACATGGTTCATATTCTCCAATAAGATCGGGCCTCACGAAAAGGAATGGAATCTAATTCACTCAATCACTCATTTTTTAGTGGAGTAACAAGATAAATCACACTCATTGCTCAGTCAATTTTTAGTGGAGTAACAAGAAACAAAACTCCACCGACGTGGCGTGAGCACCAAGCAAAAACATCAAAGAGGACTTTTATTCGGGTTATAATGTTATGGCTTCGGGTTAAGGGTATGGATAAGGCATGGGAATGTTTATGAAATTGGTGTTAAAATAAAAATAAAATCAAGTCTAATACCCGTGTTGCTAGCTACCAAACAATCCGCGAACCAATAAATGGATAAAGCTTCATTTTCTTTTCTTCGGATTTCCACAAATCTTCGCTTTGCTTCGCCATGACAATTTTTCTCCGAACTTAGCACATTGGCTAATACATTCATACTTTCAACATTTTTTTTGAACATAAACTCATGGCACTCCATGAAATGGCTCAATCAATCTAACAAGATGTGGTAACTCATAATCATTTTAACAATCTTCACTTTCCAGGTGACTAGCAACCAACCGTTTAGACATTGACAAGGGTTAGGCTAAGGTATAAAGTGTAAAATCTTTTTGTATTTTCTGGATGAAGCAAAAATGAAAAGGATGGCTCAAAGGGTGTAACTAAGGGTATCTAGTGCTGAAAATGAGCACTACAAATGGGTCCATGTAGGTGGTTAACTAACCGGTGTGGCTATCTAATATAGCACGATATGAAAAATGGAAGGCCATTTGGGTTAAATCCTAAGGTGCCTCTTTATCACACGAATTCACTTATACCGCACGAATGCGATCTCATTGCGGTCTGGTAATGATTTACAAGTACAAGTTCTAGAATAAATAAAATCACCGGCACATTCATAGCAAAAGATCCAAGCATAAAGGATGTATGCTTTCTATAGAACAGGCTCAAATCCTCACAATTTAGTGGTAAGGGCTATAATTTGTACTAGCAAATGTTTATCGATCCCAGAATGGATTGCAATAATAATCGGAACACATCTCGAAGTTTCAAATATTACCAGTTTTACCAGTGATTTTGATCCAGTTATTCTAATATATTATCCAAAAAGCGTGGAAAATAACTAGATCACAAGGGCAAACAAAATTTTAATTTTAAGCATGAAAACTCTAATTTTTCCTATTCACCCCCCACAGTTAAGTTAGGCATTGTCCTCAATGTGAAAAGCAAACTTCAAAATATAGAAATAGGGAAAATAGAGATGAAACCAGATATTCCAATGAGTTTGTCAGCTTAAATTCCTTCATTCCTAGCGTCCACTGGAGTAATCATTACCTGCACAGAATCTTATATACAAACAAAAGAGTTTTATTAAGAGGTGGAACCCCCCCCCCCCACACACTTAAGTTGAACCAGAGGTTTAAACTTTGGGGCGTGACTACAGAAAATCAATTGGAAACACACGGGTTGCCTCCCGAGAAGCGCTTATTTTATTAACGAGTCATCAGCCTGACTCGAATCTTCACGAATTTACTTGGTCACAGATGCAGCCTGGAACATTTTGAAAAGTTTAGGGATATACATGAATTCTTCACCAGTAGCTTCAATATCGTCCTAGACGAACTCAGCTGATGGTTTTCAAGGAACAATTTGTGCGATTCTTCCTGGAAAAGGTGCTACAAAGGTGATGGTTTCAAATTCATTTTCGGGGGAAACTGTTGCAACTGATACTTCATTCATTTGCTCCTTATCGTAATATAACTTGATTCGGTGCCCATTAACAATGAAACTTCCACCCTGTTTGTCATAAAGTTCGACGTACCCGGACGGATATCCATGTTTAACAATATATGGTCCAAACCATCTTGGTTGTAATTTAGGAGCTTTGAATTTGAATTTCATGTTGAAAAGAAGAGCTTTATCTCCGGCTTTCAATTCTTTTCGAACTCTTAGCTTTTTGTCGTGATAAGATTTTGTTCTAGCTTTATACAGTTTGTAATTTTCATAAGCTCGAGTCTTAATTCATCGAGTTCGGTAATTGCAAGAATCTCTTTTCTCCACTATTTTGAGATCGGTGTTACAGCTTTCGAGAGCCCAAGAAGCACGATGTTCAACTTCGAACGACAAATGACAAGTCTTTCCATACAGAGTCTCATGCGAGTTGTGCCAATAGGAGTTTTATAAGTCGTACGAAACGCCCACAGAGCATCGTCAAGTTTCTTTGCCCACACTGAAGGATTGTCCTTCACTGTTTTCTCGAGTATTCTTTTGAGAGATCTGTTGGTGTTTTCAACTTGCCCACTGGTTTGTGGATGATAGGCAGTTGCGAATCGATGATGAACTCCATATCTTTTCATGGTTTTCTCCATTTGTTGGTTATAGAAATGAGTTCCTCGATCACTTATCAGGGCTTTGGGAATTCCATAACGAGAAAAAAGCTTTTTGAGAAAATTAACGACTACGTGAGCATCGTTTGTTGGTAAAGCTTGACTTTTGCCCATTTGGATCGTAATCTATAGCAACGAATGTATTCAGATTTGTGGGATTTAGGAAAAGGTCCCATGAAATCTATTCCCAAATATCGAATATTTCACACACTTGGATGCTTGTCAATGGCATTTCATCTCTTCGTGAAGGATTTGTGGCTCTTTGGCAAGCGCCACAGTCTGAACAAGTGTATGTGCATCTTTGAATATTGTTGGCCAATAGAATCCAACATCAAAAACTTTTTAGCTGTGGTAGAAGGACCATAATGTCCCCAGCTTGGGCCATGATGACATTCGTCAAAAATTTTGCGGGTTTCGTAACCGTAAACACATCTTCGAATCATTCCGTCGGGACACATTTTGAAAAGATATGGCTCTTCCCAAAATAGTATTTAAGTTCGAAAAGAATTTGCTCCTTTGAGCATGAGTTAAACCTTTTCGAGAATTTCTCCATGAGATAGTTTGCAAAGTCAAGAAACCAAGGATCGCTGGCCCATCGATGGTCATGAGAGTTTCATCGGGGAAGTAATCATCGATTTCTTCTTCCTTTAACTCCTCAAGATCGGGGTTTTCAAGACAAGATAAATGATCAGCAGCTAGATTCTTGGCTCCTTTCTTATCTTTGATTTCGATATCAAATTCTTGGAGTAGCAGAATCCATCGGATAAGACGCGGTTTAGCATCTTGCTTGGTGAACAGATATTTGAGTGCTGAGTGATCGGTGAAAACGACTGTCTTTGAGAACAAGGTAGGATCAGAATTTGTCGAATGCAAAAACTATGGCCAGTAATTCCTTTTCGGTGACGGTATAATTTTGTTGCGCACTATTCAGTGTCTTGCTAGCAAAATATATAGGCCTAAAGTGTTTTCCTTCACGTTGGCCTAAGACGGCTCCAACAGCAAAATCGCTGGCATCGCACATAAGTTCGAAGGGTAGTGACCAATTAGGTGAAACCATGATCGGAGCACTAGTGAGTTGAGACTTCAACGTTTCGAAAGCTTTTATGCAATCAGCATTGAAGTCAAAATAGATTCCTTCTCAAGAAGTTTTGTCATTGGACGGGATAACTTTGAAAAATCTTTGATAAATCGGCGGTAAAATCCGGCATGTCCTAAAAAACTTCTAACAACTTTGACGTTAGTTGGTGGTGGAAGTTTTGAGATAACGTCGATTTTTGCTTTGTCTACTTCCATGCCTGCACTGGAGATCTTGTGGCCAAGCACAATTCCTTCGGTCACCATGAAGTGACATTTTTCCCGATTAAGGACAAGATGTGCAACCGCATCTTTCGAGCATTTTATCAAGATTGGAAAGACAAGCTTCAAATGAGTCTCAAGACCGAAAAGTCATCCATGGAGGTTTCGAGCATGTCTTGGAATATGGCTATCATACACCTTTGAAAAGTCGCAAGTGCATTGCAAAGACCAAAAGGCATACGCCGATATGCGTAGGTTCCAAAAGGACAAGTGAAAGTGGTCTTTTCTTGGTCATTAGGATCGATTGGAATTTGGAAATATCCTGAAAATCCATCGAGGAAACAAAAGAATTTATTTCCTGCTAGTCTTTCAAGCATTTAATCCATGAACGGGAGTGGAAAGTGATCTTTTCTGGTGGCTTTGTTTAATTTCCGATATTCAATACAAACGCGCCAGCCAGTGACAGTTCTAGTTGGAACTAGTTCATTTCGTTCATTAGTCACTACCGTCATTCTTCCTTTCTTGGGAACACAGTGAACGGGACTTACCCAAGGGCTATCCTCAATTGGGTAAATGATACCAGCATTGAGAAGTTTTATGATTTCCTTTTTGACAACTTCTTTCAAGTTGGGATTCAGACGTTGACGTTCTACCACAGGTTTGACTCCATCTTCGAAATTGATTTTCTGTTTGCAGAAATTAGGACTAGTTCCTGGAATATCAGATGTTTTCCAAGCGAAAGCTTGTTTGTGATTTTGAGGACAAAATTAAACTTTCTTCTCGTTGACTTGAGTAATGAAGATATGACTACCGAAGAAGTGATTTTCCTCCGGTAAGCATATTCAAGATGACCAGGGAGAGGTTTGAGCACGAGATCAGTGGGTGGTTCTTCGATAGAGGATTTAATTCGCATCTCGTTTCCTTTCAAAGTTTTCTTCGATAGAAGATTCAAGATGACCGTCATTCTTCCTTTCAAAGTTTTCTTCCCCCAATTCTTCCTCCTCCGTGTTATCTCCTTCGAATTCTACTTTCATGAAATCATCAAACTCTTTGTCAAAGTCTGTTTCATTGATTTTTTTAGAAGTAGTCATGAATGGATCGGATTCGTTAAGTAATGCATCCAATTCTTCGTCAGTGACTTCATCGATAACATCGATGTTAAAACAAGTGTCATCACTGGAATGTGGATATCGCATCGCTTTATCGATTAGAAAGGTGATTCGATCTTCTCCAACTTCAAGGTTGAGTTCTTTTCCTTTCACTTTGATGATTGCATCGGCGGTATTTAGGAAAGGTCTTCCTAAGATGAGTGGGACTTTACTATCTTCTTCCATTTATAAGATTACAAAGTCTACGGGAAAAATGAATTTACCGACTTGAACAAGCATATTCTCCGCAATACCAACAGGATATTGATAAGAATGATTTGCTAATCGAATGCTCATTTTTGTTGGTTTTAGGTTGTTGTTGCATAACTTGGAATATAGCGAATAAGGCATCAAATTGATACTTGCGCCAAGATTGGCTAAAGCATCGCATTTAATATTACTCCCGAAAGTACATGGAATAAGAAAGCTCCCAGGATCTCCGAGCTTTGGTGGGATTTTGTTTTGGACAATGGCTGAGCTTTCTTCGTTAAGGAAAGTAGCTGAAATTTGCTCTAGCATGCTTTTGTTATTAAGAAGTTCTTTCAAGAATTTCCCGTAATTGGGCATTCCGGCTAAGACATCAACGAGAGGAACATTGAGTCTAACCTCTTTGATTATTTCAATGAACTTCTTATAACGTTCTTCCATTTTCTCTTTCTTAAGGCGTTGAGGATAAGGAATTTTTGGTGTGTACGCCTTGACAGATGGGGTGGTTTTCTTTTTGGTGGTTTGAGTTGTGTTGGTTTCCTCGGCTTCATCCTCACTATCTTCGGTGATAGGAGTATTTTCATTGGGATTCGGTGTTGGATCGTACGAGAGACCACTTCTTGTGAAGACAGCATTAATATGCTCGTTTCTTATTTGTGGTGGACGGTACGTCTTATCATTTGATGGTTTTGGGTTGGTTTGGGTATTACTTGGCAACGAACCAGATGGCCGAGAGGAATGTTGGTCAGAAAATCTGCCAAACTTGTTTTCAAGATCTTGAATAGATGCTTGATGATTTTTCAGTCCCTGCTCAACTTTGGCCTTGAGATTGAAAAATTGATTTTTGATAAAATCATTTGCAGATTTTTGAGCAGCCACGAATTCTCTCATGGTTTTCTCAAATTCGGTTTCTTCCATCTTTTTGTCGGAGTTTTGTGGTGGTGGATTGTCAGTTCGTGGTTGAGAATCACGGTTGTCATCCCTTGGTCGGCGGTCTTGCCAATTTCCAGAATTTCGACCGTAATAACTACTACGATATCCTCCTCCACGATATCCTCTTTGGCATAATTCGCTTCTCCTTCGTTAGGTCCACCCATAGGCTTATCGTCGCACTCGGACGATGGATGATTTCCTCCACAATTTTTGCATCCGTCTCGCATTTCCTTCATTTCTTCTTTGATATCTTTGTATTGTGAGTCGATTTTTGAGGTTAAGGCTTCCATTTTCTCCATGAGTTTTGAGGTATCGGTGTTTGATGTGCTGGATGTGTTCAAGTTTTAAATTTATAAAAGGTGAATTACCAATATTACCAATAACACATACGAGCAAATATACTCGTCCGTTATAGCAAGATTATGAAGGTAAGTCGGGATCGCTCATGAGGATTTGAGTGAATCTAAACACAAGTTTGAATTAACAGAGTCTATCCAAAACATATAATAAAGCAAATAGATATAATGAAATTCAGATGATTAAAAACTACACTTGCTTAAACTAGTTTCATATCATAAATTAATGTGATTGTGTTAACCTCTTAACATGTTGGTTATGATAATTAGTTGGAAGACTAATCTATTGTTCTTACAAGTTAAATCTTCGTCAAGATTTTAGTTAATAAAAACAAGCATTACGTTTAACCAATCAATTCAAGATCAATTCAAGTTTCATAAGTCTATTTGCTTTATTATATCAATTCAGGATATCCTGGGTGATATCCTTCATGTTGGGCGTGGTTTACTTCCATGGGATCACACATCGGCGTGTCATCCTCGGCATCGTGGTTTGAAGCATGGTGATTATTTCGTAGTTCCATCATCTCCCTCCGTATGCTTATGAATTGGGTATTGATGTTTGTGGAGAGAGTTTCCAATTTCTCGATCAATGAGGCATGATCAGTATTGATGTTGCTTCCACCGGCGGAAACAACGGCTTCGGATTGGAATCGTCGAGAAACCACTTCTTGTGAAGATAGCATTGACATACTCGCTTTTTGTTTGTGGTGGACGCACGCTTTATCATTTGATGGTTTTGGGTTGGATTGGGTATTACTTGGCAATGAACCGATGGTCTAGAGGAATGTTGGTCGAAAGTCTCGCTTAAATTTGTTTTCAAGATCTTGGATAGATGCTTGATGATTTTTCTCGTCTTGCTCAACTTTGGCTTTGAGATTGAAAATTGATTTTGATAAAATCATTTATGGATTTTTGACCACCACGAATTCTCTCATGGTTTTCTCGAATTCGGTTTCTTCCATCTTTTGTCGGATTTGGTGGTGGTGGATCGCCGGGTTCGTGGTTGAGAATCACGGTTGTCATCCCTTGGTCGGCGATCTTGCCAATTTCCGCATTTCACCATAATAATTACTACGATATCTTCCTCCACGGTATCCTCCTTGAGCGTAACTCGCTTCTCCTTCCTTCGCCCACCCATAGGTTTATCGTCACACTCGGACGATGGATGATTTCTCCACAATTGTTGCATCCGCCTCGCATTTCCTTCATTTCTTCTTTGATATCTTTTATCGCGAGTCGATTTTGAGGTTAACGCCCATCTTCTCCATGAGTTTTGAGGTATCGGTGTTTTCGACAAAAGCAACGGTTTTCGAGAGAGGTTTGGTTTTGGAATCTTTGGACCAATCAAGTTTGAGAAGTACTCAACCTTCGAGCAATTGATGTGCATCGTCACGCCTTAAAGAGAAAATTCCTCCAAGATCAAGGATGCCTTGAGATTTCATCTAGTCCATGGTAAAAGATTTGGATAATGGTTCCTTATGATAATCCATGTCCATGACAACTACGGACAAATCTTTCATTCGCCAAGCTTTCGACAAGTGATTCGTTTGGGTTTTGGGTGAAAGCACGAATTTCTCCCATTAATCGATCAAACATGGCGGTGGAAAGAATCGGCTTACAAAAGCTTGCCTCATCTCCTCCCAAGTATTGATGATTCCTCGGGTTAATTCATTGTACCATACTTTAGCATCTCCGCGAGTGATGATGGGAAAAGTTTGAGTTTGATGGCATTGGCATCGGTGTTGCCATAACGAAACATGCCGCAAACTTCGATGAATTCGCAATGTTCTTGTGCGAATCGGCACAAGCACGCCATCGAATTGTCGGTCTTTGATCATAGAAAGGTGATGTCCTTCACGGTGAAGTTGTCACCAAGATTGACAGAACAATAGCACTTTCGGGGTTGGTGCTACGGTTCGGTTGGTTCCCGCATGGGTTGATCGTCCGCCATGGGAAAAGGTAAATTGGTGAAAGGATTGTAAACAACTTTGGCTTCTATGAGGTTATCAAATGGTGGGTTTGGTACTCTTGGTACACGATTTTCCAATGGTATGAAAAGTGTTCTTCTACTTCTTCGAATCAAACGCTCGGGTTGGTAAGAGGTGTAATTGGTTCTATTCTCACGCCGAGTGTTCATACAATGTCCTAGAGAATCCGTGCAATATCTAAACACACGGACAAACAACGAAAACAGCTTTTTAAGGACAGAGTGGTAACCGGATCGGTTGCGAATGCGACCGATCGGTTAGACCAATTGATTGATGGTAAAATTGTAACCGATTCGGTTGAGGACAACCGGATCCGGTTAAGGTTTCGAGAAAATTTTTGGTTGAATCGACAGAGGGAAATTCAAAACTTGTTGAAACACAATCAAATCCCCATATCAGCCAAAAACTTGATGTCTCGGATGTGTACAAGTTTTAACTTTATAAAGGTGAATTACCAATATTACTAATAACACATACGAGCAAGTATACTCGTCCGTTATAGCAAGATTATGAAGGTAAGTCGGGATCGCTCATAGGATTTGAGTGAATCTAAACACAAGTTTGAATTAACAGAGTCTATCCAAAACATATAATAAAGCAAATAGATCTAATGAAATTCAGATGATTAAAAACTACACTTGCTTAAACTAGTATAAATTAATGTGATTGTGTTAACCTCTTAACATGTTGGTTATGATAATTAGTTGGAAGACTAATCTATTGTTCTTACAAGTTAAATCTTCGTCAAGATTTTAGTTCATAAAAACAAGCATTACGTTTAACCAATCAATTCAAGATCAATTCAAGTTTCATAAGTCTACATACATAAACTTAAACACAAAAACATCCATTTGTTCATCAAATTGCTTAAGAAATGGTCAATACAAAAGGTAACCGATCATAGACAAAAGGCTACAATTGATTCTCCACAACTAATCTTACGACCTTTTAGATGTTTCCAACCAATCCAATTTGATAATCAAAAAGCGTTTCTATTACAACCACACCTTAATTCCTTTGTATAATCAAGAATAATGGGTAAAAACAATCATCCATAGACAAAATGATTATGACTAGTTGAATAACAATAAGTTCTTTCGACCCCAACGATTACTATCAATTAGACAAACTTGATTAACAAATGTCACTATGAAACTTAAGCACAATTGGATCTTAGAATCAACTTGAAATTGAATTAAAACATGTTAACACAATCACTAACTAATCATATGATAATCAACATCATTTAAGCAAGTGTATAAAGAAACTAGCCACTCATAGCAAACATGAACATGAACTCAGAACTTTGAACATTAGAAAACATGATTAAAAGTCTTACAATGCTTGGAATAAGATTACAAATGGTGTAGTAATGATTCCCAAAGTATTGAGATAGACTTCTGGTGATTTGGCCTCCAAATGTGGAACTTCAAACTCAAACTTCCTGGACTTCTAGGACGAATTTATGAGAGCTTAAAGCTTTGTTTGATGAGTAGAGAGATTTGTATTTGAGGTGTGTCTCATATGCTCACAAATGGCCTCTATTTATACTAATTCCAAAGCCCAGGGTATTAATTGCTGAACTTGGGCTCCAAGGAGCAAGGAAGGGACTAGAATACACCAAGAGAAGGACCTAGAATCGTTTGGATGCAAAGGGGAAGCTTAGTGATGAAGATTTGGCAAATGCAGCTTCTCCAACCGAATCGATTATACGACCAACCGATCCGGTTGGTCTTCTACAAAGGTGGCCAGCCGATCCGGTTGCGGGTTGCGACCGATCGGTTGGTGATGGTCATAGTGTTGTTTCTGGATGTTTTCCAACCGATCCGGTTGCAGTTGTAACCGATCCGGCTGGATTTCCTGAGTTACGGAAACTTGATCTTTTCTTCTCTTTATCTTGTAGAACTCGGTTCTTCAATCACTATGGTCTTCAAAGGTCCTTGAGATACTGATTTAGACTTACTAAAACGGGAATCTTCATTTTGCTGAACATTTCTTTATTTTCCTTCCGTTTCCCTGCACTTGGTTATAAACACTAGACAAACATCTTTTGATGCGTTTAAGTACTATAATCACGCAAATATAACCAAATAACAGATATAAAAGCACACATAACGCTACTAAAAACATGCACAATCTGAGCGTTATCAGCGTTTTCGACAAAAGCAACGGTTTTTTGAAGAGGTTTGGTTTTGGAATCTTTGGACCAATTTAGTTTGAGAAGTACTCGATCCTCGAGTAATTGGTGTGCATCGTTAGGAGTCTTATAGAGAAAAATTCCTCCAAGATCAAGGATGCCTTGAGAGATTTCGTCTAGTCCATGGTAAAAGATTTGGATAATGGTTCCTTTAGATAATCCATGTCCATGACAACTACGGCTAAATCTTTCATCCAAGCCAAGCTTCGACAAGTGATTCGTTGATTTTGGTGAAAGCATGAATTTCTCCCATTAATCGATCAAACATGGCGGTGGAAAGAATCGGCTTACAAAGGCTTGCCTCATCTCCTCCCAAGTGTTGATAATTCTGGGGTTAATTCATTGTACCATACTTTAGCATCTCCGCGTGATGATGGAAAAAGCTTGAGTTTGATGGCATTGACATCGGTGTCGCCATAACGTAACATGCCGCAAATTTCGATGAATTCGCAATGTGCTTATGCGGATTGGCCACGCGGCCATCAAATTGACGGTCTTTGATCATGGAAAGATGATGACCTTCACGGTGAAGTTTTCACCAAGGTTGACAAAGAACAATAGCACTCGTGGGTTGGTGCTACGGCTCGGTTGGTTCCCACATGGGTTGATCGTCCGCCATGGGAAAAGGTAAATTGGTGAAAGGGTTGTAAACAACTTTGGCTTCTACGAGGTTTTCAAATGGTGGGTTTGGTACTCTTGGTACATGATTTTCCAATGGAATGAAAAGTGTTCTTCTTCTTCTTCGAATCAAATGTTCAGGGTTGGTAAGGGGTGTAATTGGTTCTATTCCCGCTGCACGAGTGTTCATACAATGTCCTAGAGCATCCAGGTAATATCCAAACACACGGACAAACAACGAAAACAGTTTTCCTGGGACAGAAGGGGTAACCGTATCGGTTGTGAGGTGTGACCGATCGGTTAGATCATTTTGAGGTGGTTTAAAGGCGTAACCGGTTCGATTGTAAGGCAACCAGATCGGTTGAAACTTCTGGAAAAAAAAATTGGAAATGAATCGACTGATGGGGATTCAAAACTTGCTGAAACACAATCAAATCCCGCAATGTGCCAAAACTTGATGTGCTACGTGTACAAGTTTTAAATTTATAAAAGGTGAATTACCAATATTACTAATAACACATACGAGCAAGTGCACTCGTCCGTTATAGCAAGATTATGAAGGTAAGTCGAGATCGCTCATAGGATTTGAGTGAATCTAATTAACAAGTTTGAATCAACATAGTCTATCCAAAACA
Source organism: Chrysanthemum lavandulifolium (assembly GCA_022545495.1). Classification (NCBI taxonomy): domain Eukaryota; kingdom Viridiplantae; phylum Streptophyta; class Magnoliopsida; order Asterales; family Asteraceae; genus Chrysanthemum; species Chrysanthemum lavandulifolium. The sequence goes on along the minus strand of CM040246.1, from coordinate 129,967,927 downwards.
TATAACAACGCAAATAGATATATTGAAATTCAGATGATTAAAAACTACACTTGCTTAAACTAGTTTCATATCCTCGATTAGTGTGATTGTGTTAACCTCTTAACATGTTGGTGGTGATAATTAGTTGGTGTACTAATCTATTATTCTTACAAGTTAAACCTTCACAAGATTTTAGTTTATAAAACAAGCATTACGTTTAACCAATCAATTCAAGATCAATTCAAGTTCCATAAGTTCATTTTCATAAACTTAAACACAAAAACATCCACTTGTTTCATCAAATTGCTTAAGAAATGGTCAATACAAAAGGTAACCGATTATAGACAAAATGCTACAATTGATTCTCAACAACTAATCTTACGACCTTTTAAATGTTTCCAATCAATCCAATTTGATAACCAAAAAGCATTTTTATTACAACCACACCTTAGTTCCTTTGTTTAATCAAGAATAATGGGTAAAAACAATCATCCATAGACAAATTGATTATAACTAGTTGAATAACAATAAGTTCTTTCGACCTCTACAATTACTATCAACTAGTCAAACTTGATTAACAAATGTCACTATGAAACTTTAGCACAATTGGATCTTAGAATTAACTTGAAATTGAATTAAAACATGTTAACATAATCACTAACTAAGCATATGATAATCAACATCATTTAAGCAAGTGTATAAAGAAACTAGCCACTCATAGCAAACATGAACATAAACTTAGAACTTTGAACATTAGAAAACATGATTAAAAGTCTTACAATACTTGGAATAAGATTACAAATGGTGAAGTAATGATTCCCAAAGTATTGGGGTAGACTTCTTGGTGATTTGGCCTCCAAATGTGGAACTTCTGGAACTCCAAACTTTCCTGGACTTCAAAGGACGAATTTGAGAGCTTAAGAGCTTTGTTTGATGAGTAGAGAGAGTTGTATTGAAGTGTGTGTCTCATATGCTCACAAAAGGCCTCTATGTATACTAGTTCCAAGGCCTAGGGTATTATTTTCTGAACTTGGCCTCCAAGGAGTTAGGAAGGGACTAGAATACACGAAGAGAAGGACCTAGAACCGTTTGGATGCAAAGGGGAAACTTAGTGATGATGAATTGGCAGATACAGGTCTTCCAACCAGATCGGTTACATGACCAACCGATCCGGTTGGTCTTCTACAAGGAACCAACCGTTACGGTTGCGGGCGGCGACCGAACGGTTGGGATGGCGTCTTAGGCACTTTTTGGTCATTTTTCAAACGATCCGGTTGCAATGGCAACCGATCTGGTTGGATTTTCTGAGTTACGAAAAATTGATCTTTTACTTCTTTTTGTCTTGTAGAACTTGGTTCTTCAATCACTATGGTCTTCAAAGGTACTTGAGATACTGATTTTTGCTTGACATGCTTCACTGAAATGGGAATCTTCTAGTTGTTGAACATTACTTTACTTTTCCTTTCGTTTTCCTGCACTTGGTTATAAACACTAGACAAACATCTTTTGATGTTATTAGACACTGAAATCATGCAAATATAACCAAATAACATATACAAAAGCACACATAATGCTACTAGAAACATGTACAATCTGAGCGTTATCAATCATCTTCTTTCTTTTCTTTCTTTTCTTTACAACCTATCAATGAGTCTCAATAAATTTACAATGAGTCCTCTTCCACTCCAAAAGGTCATCCTCTACCACCACCACATCCACCTCTTACAAACCCAACAATAAATTAAGGCTCAAGAAGCATCTTCTAAATTCAATCATTTCTCAAAAACTTTAATCACCACCTCTCATGAACCTTCATCCAACTCTAGATCAAGTTAACCATCATGGAGATTATTGCTTGTGTTGCACCTATAACCACAATCAATTCAAAAAACTCTGAAATAATCTTGACTTTATCACATCTCTTCTTTTACATCCTCGTTTCCCGCCACCTTCAAGCAACACTCTTGCACCTCCATATCTTCCTAAGCTCTAGACATGGTTCATATTCTCCAATAAGATCGGGCCTCATTTTAGTTATCCTAGGACTAGACTAGGATTCTTTCTAATATGTAGTAGTATGTTGTAATAGTCATACCTCATGTATGACATCTCTCTTATTAATGAATGTTTCTTTTTAAATCTATCTTGTTGGTTATGTCCACTTATTGAAATTTGCTCATTGTGACTAACCCGCTGTCGGCGGTCCTTTAAATACTCGGCTGTCCGTTATTTATAAAAGATCGTCCATGTATTTAACGGACCGTCCACAGTGATTCTGATATATCTTATCTCTCTTATCTACACTCTGTATAAATACTTCTGTGGGTCTGATATGCATTATCTTGCACTCGTTATCTACTTGTGTTCGTATCTATCTCTCTACTCATGTATATATACATATTGTTGCACTCGTTTTCTAACTTATTCTTATAGCACAAAACCATAACTCGATACCTAGATGCCCTCAACAAGGGGGAGCACTAATCAAGGGGTAGCTTTCGTATCATTGATTTCTTTCCTCTCAAACGCATCGACGTCACCTTTTTGATTCTACAAAAAGGATGGGAAGTGAAACAAACTCATTTAAAAACTTTTAAAATTATATTTTTACCTAAAATGAGTTTATATTTTGTAATCATCAAAAATAGGGAGATTGTTAATAGAAATGGTGTCAAAAATGTTGTTTGCATTATTCGATCTCTTTATGTTTTGATAATCACAAAACGTAAGAACACGATACGTAAACGTACATTTGATAAGTTTTTAAATGAGAAAACTCGTTTGACTGCGATATCACATAAGGTATGTACAAACAACTTACCAACATTGTTAAGTGATCAAAGAATTTATTTTGTCCTTAAAACTCACATTTTTATAAATGTGACAAAAGTTTTTATAAATAAACTTTACAAATTATTTTGTAAATTAAAGAAATGTTTTATTCATAAGAAAATGTTTTAATTTGAATTTTCTCGCTCAAATCAGATAAATTTTCACTAGATAAACATTTCTCCACTAAAAGATAAAAACTGGGGCGGAGTCTATGGGATGGTGTTGGGATATAAAAGACAAAGTACTGAAGAAAATCAAAGTGCTGAAGAAAGTCAAAGTACTGCTTAATGAAAGTCAAAGTACTGCTCAACATCAAAGTACTGCAAAGCTAAAGAACTGCTATATCTTTTATGGAAAGCTTTGTAATTCTAGAATATTCTTAGTTTAGATTTAGTATTACTTGTCGTACAAGAATTATAATTGTAAACCGACTAGGGTATTTCTTATGCCTATAAAAGGACCCCTAGATTTGCATTAGAGGTACGAATTCATACGCAATATTAGAGAATATTATAGTTTACCAAGTTTGATATTAGAGTTATTAGGGTTCTTAGTGAATCTGTGTATCAAGCAGGTTCAAAGTATTAATAAAATCGTTGAAGTTTAAAGTTATTCTTCTTAGCTTTATTGAAGTAGTTTCCGCATACTTAATAGAGTATTATCAGTGTTCCATTGTTAGTAACTTAGGATTTATCCGAGGTTGCTAAGCCCTTATAAGCTACATAGTTAGTTTGGTCAGAGTATATCGAGCCAACAAGTGGTATCAGAGCTTGTGTGGAAACTCTGATTAAGAAGAAACCCTTAAAACAGACTTAACCACAAACCCTAAAAGATGTCGATCGTTGCCCACCCCATCCATCACCTCACCTAATTCCTATCATCAAGAAGGGAGAATATGATATCTGGAGCATGAAGATGAGGCAGTACATTGCTATTACAGACCATGCACTGTGGAATGTAATTGTCAATGGTAATGAAGTTCTAGAAGACCCTGTAGAAGTTCCTGGACAACCTAAACCACCTAAGCCTATCTTGCCAGCAGCTACAATAAGAAATCAAGAGAAGGCTCTCAACATACTGTTGTCTGCTATTCCTCATGGTCACTTGCTAAAGTTTCATGATGCTAAGGATGCAAAACAACTATGGGCTGCTATCAAGACAAGATTTGGAGGTAATGAGGCTTCCAAGAAGATGCATAGAAATCTGTTGAAGCAACAGTTTGAAACATTCACTGTTGGTGAAAGAGAAAGTCTTGATGCTGCCTATGACAGATTCCAAAATCTCCTTAGTATGCTAGACTTATACAAAGCGGAAGTATCTGTTGAAGATGCAAACCTGAAGTTCTTAAGAATTCTGCCATCTGTATGGCATGTGATTGCTACTATGATCAGAGGACAACCTGGTTTGGACACTATGTACTTTGATGATCTCTACAACCACTTAAAGGTGTATGAACATGAGATGAATGGTCAAACAAGTTCAAAATCTCATAGCATTGCTTTTGTGTCATCTGAAAAGAGAGGCAGTACTTCCACTAAAAGTACTCCTTATCCTGCTCAAAGTACTGTTGGTGATAAACAGCATATTTACACAACCATGACTACCCCCATCTCATCACCAACAAACAACATCCACTTTGATGAAGTTGTATGTTCCTTCTTCGCTCAACAAACCACATTGCCTGTTACTTATGAAGAAGATTTGTCACAAATTGAAGAGGATGCCCTAGAAGAAATTGACATAAGATGGCAAGTTTCCAAGATCACTGCAAGGATCAAGAAGTTCATGAAGAAGACAGGAAGAGGCATTGACTTTAAACCCAAACAGGGTATAACATTTGACAAGTCCAAGATTGAATGCTTTAATTGTCAAAGGACAGGACACTTTGCAAGAGAATGTAAGTTTGTTAAATATCAGGCAAATAGGATGATTGAAAAACCCAAGCTTGAACTAAGGGAAATTACTATTACTTAACCAAAACCAAAAGCTTTGGTTGCTCAAGAGAATCTATCAGAAGTTGATTGGAGTGCTGAATTTGATGATGAACCAGTCACCTACTCTATGGTTGTTGTGGAAGAGTTTGATTGGAGCATAGCTTTCGATGAGGAACCAGGTTTTACTGCTTTGGAATCAAGAGATGGTCTTGGAAGCTTTGATTGGAGCATGGAAAGTGAAGAAGAACTGCTTACGCTCATATGGTAGCTACTTCACCAAGTTCAACCCCTATCTCGAGGTATGCTCTAAGTGTCATGATTTTTATCAAAAGTGCTTAAAGATTATGTAACTAAAAGAGATAATTGTAGAAGGGCTAGGTGCAAGTAGTGGTTATCAAATAACTTTAGAGTCAATGGAAGCCAAAATAATAACTCATGAAAATAATGAAATGGCTTGGTCAGAAAAATATGAGCAACAGGACTATCAATTAAAATTAAGTGAATGGAAGTTAGGATGTAAGGTTTCTGAACATGAAAAGATGACTAAATAAATGGATGAATTGTTAGAAAAATTTGTTGCTTGGGGAGAATCTGGCCTTTCACATGTTAGTTTTGTTGAAACACATAAAAGAGCACACATTAAAACTGGCCTAGGTTTTGGTATGGATTTTAGCAAAATAGAAGAAAACCCAACTAGTGATAAGGAACAAGTTGATTCAGAGGAGATAACCACTAGTGATGATGAACTCATTAGCTCAGAAGAGAACACATCTAGTAATGAGGAATCAATTAGTCAAATAACTCCTGAATTTAAGAAAGACAAGGGTTATAATGCAGTCCCTCATCCCACTGGTAGTTTTCAACCACTTAGGATGAGATGTTTCTCGTTTTGGAGTAGACAATTTAGAGTTTAGGAAAAAGCTTCTTGGTCAATCTAATTCGAGTCCATCTAGTTCGAAACCCCAAAAGAAACTGTAAGAAACCTAAGGATAATAATGTTAAGAGTTCAAAGAAGACATTCAACTCAAAGTCTGCTAATCATTCAAAGATACCTTCAAGAAAAACTTTACAAAATATCGCTAAATCTTTTGGGATAGTTTTGGTCCTTCTTAATACAAATAAGCAAAGACCTTCGTAAAAATCGTTTATTTATATTTTACGATCTTCTAATGTTTTGTCGATAACAAACGTAAAATCATTTTAACGAAACAAATAAAATACGTAAATGGTTTGAACTAATAGTTTCTAACATATTCACATTTTCACATAAAACACTAAAACAAGTATAAGTGATTTTATGATTTAATATTACATATGTACAACAACTAGTGTTTACATATTTGGGTAAAATATACACATAACTAGTATGTAGTATATTGGGTAATATAAATGGGTAGAAACTTAAGTATCATAACCCATTGGGCAAATACATTGAATGTAGTTGGGTACAACCCAAAGCCCATGACCCATGGAGCTTGACCCATAACCCATTGCATGACATCATGCTTATATCATATATGGATAATATCCATAACCCATGGTATTGACCCATACCCAATGTCTAGATACATTGAACCCTTGGTGAGCACTCAAGAGAATGTCTAGATACATTGAACCCTTGGTGAGCACTCAAGAGATACATTGTATCTAGCTAAAGACCCATGGATCAACCCATAACCCATGACCCATGACCCATAAACCAAAAATACCCATGGGCAAAGAGGAGCGTTCCACGGATCCCTGGCTTTGTGCTAGCCGGATCCCAAGTGGAAGGGATCCGTGGGATCCAGGGAACAGTAAATAATTTTCTCTATAAATAGTGAGCCATTTCTTTCCTTTTAGCTTACCACTTCACATATACTCTCCCAAGTTTTACATCTCTAACCTCGGATCCAAGAGATCTATGTAGTTTGTCTTTTGTTTTGTGTGATCTTCTAGGTTCCTCTTAAAGGCAAGATCACCACTTCTTGAAGACGTGCAAGCTCAAGTCCATGAGTTGCCATGCTTCGTCATCATCAAGACAACGAAGGTTCTCTTGTTGATAGTTCTTACTTTCTCCATAGATGTTGGAAAGGCATTAGTGAAGGATGCCAAAAGTGTCAAGATGAAAGCATTAGTGAAAGGTGCTTATCGTCCGTGTCAAAGCATTAGTGAAGAATGCTAAAGGTGTCAAGACGAAGGCATTAGTGAAGGGTGCCAAGCGTTGTGTCAAAGGCATTAGTGAAGGATGCCGAAGAATCAAATCAAGTAGCATTTGGGAAGAATGCCTAGGTCGTATAATCGATGAGGTGCATCGTTATACATATAAGTATTTGTTTATTTCCAAGGATGGTGATATCCTTGATGGTGTTGTAACAAGGAGTAGATCTCCTTGAGATTAGGTGTTGTGTTGTGAAGGGTAGTAGTTCCTCCATAGTAATGGAACTAGGTGCTTAGCCTAGTACCTAATAAAGGGTAGGTGACGTTGTGATAGGAGTAGTTCTCCTAAGGTGTGAAAGAACTCGGTGGTTAGCCTAGCACCGTATAAAGGGTAGGCGACGTTGTGTTAGGTGTGGTTCGCCTTGGTGTGAAGGAACTCGGTATTTAGCTTTGTACCGGAAAAAGGTTAAGCGACGTTGTGAAGGCTTCTCCGCCATAAGGAGTTGGTGTAGTGTTTACGAACTCTCGAGTAGGTGACTCGGGAGTGGAGTAGGCAAGGAAGGTGTCCTTGTAGCCAAACCACTATAAATACTTGTGTCGTGGTGATGTGCTTCTTACTCTTTATCTTTCATTACACGTTTATATATCTATCTATCAACGTCCAACATAAACAACCAAATAGATTGACATAAGTCGATCTAAATATTTAAAAGGAAGTTTTAAATTGGTAAAACTATTCAACCCCCTTCTAGTTTTCCACAATTGGCATCGAGCTTCGTTACCAAGTTTTTTAGTATATTGTACTTTGAAAACTTGATACGATCCGTGTATGTTTGAAAACTACAAAGAAGGAATTTCTTAAAACAAAAGTCATGTTTTAGAAATCATCATATGTTGGATAGTGATAGATCATTCTAACATTTTCCTTTGAGAAGTCTTCATACTAGGATTTGGGTATCTTAGAAGATCATGAAGTATTTCGCTCTATGGTTTCTAAAACCATAAAAGAATATATAGCAAAGGATTGGGGTATCTTAGAAGATCATGAAGTATTTCGTCTATGGTTTCTAAAACCATAAAAGGGATATAGCAAAGGTATGTTTTCTTAGTTACATTTTTTCAAAAACGTGCTAAATTGCTTGTGGACAAAATGGTGATATATGCTTCTATCTTATAATAAGCATAATATGAAAAGTGTTTTAGTGATTTTTTTCTTTGAAGTTTTGTTGTTAGATATCTTGTTAATCAAGCTTGAATAAAGGTAAAATAGGTAATATAACTTCACTAAAAAGTCTACAAAGACTAAACCTTTTCGTCGGGTCAAAACGTACATTTTGTAATTTCGTGTCGATCCGCGGATCCTCGGGTTACACCGGACGGATCCTCAAGCAAGGGATCCGTGGATCCGTGGTACGAAGACAATTTTGTCTCAATTTCAAAATTCATAACTTTTAACCGTAAGTCGTTAGAAGTCGTGCCACCTATCGTTTTAAAGGTATTTGAGTCTACTTTCATTTAAAATGATTTCATAAACTGATTCAAAACAATAATTTACGAATCATTGATTTATAATAGAAAGTCATTTTTCGGTCATAACTTTTGCACAAACTTTTGATCTAATTGGAGACGGATGTTTTCGCTTTTGAATAACAATGTGTCCTCTATTGAAATTAAGGTTTTGATCATATTTATAAATATAAAAGAAACTAATCAAGCTTGGTATACATGTTTATATTTAACACAAAGCGATGAAAAGAACTTTCGTATGCTATGCTAAATGATAAATTGTCTTCTTTGCATTACTTGATTATTTGCTTATCTCAAATAGCTTTTGTGCTTGTTTGATTGAATAGCATATGTGGTTTCCTTACCTTGCTATTCATTCTCTTGTTTGTCGATTTAGTAATATTCTACTAATCAATGTGCTATTTGAAGGAGTGTTTGGGATAACATCTAGTTGTGTCGAAAATGTTAGTTTAGATTTTTAGATAAGTCATATAGGTTGAAAATGTTTAAAACATATAACACACTAAATGGATTTTTGATTGAGTTTGTCATATGTGCTTATATGATTTCCTTTGTTCTTGTATCATTTTCTAAAACAACAAGAATGTACATCGGATCATAACCTACACTTGTGTTGATGATGTACTCTCCCATTTTCCTTTTCATGATCGCTCTCCAAGCTTCATAGTAGGATTGACAACTTGATTATTTCATCCGATATACTCAAGTAAATTATTTTGCAACGCAAATATAATTGTTCATATCCGAAAGTCCAAACTCAAAGCTTTCCAACAACATATGTTGAACTAGCTCATCCAACCATTTTTGTTGTTCACCATATGGACAACTTTTAAACTTATTTTTAACATGACACCTTCGTCACCTTAGTTGTCTCAAGTATAATATTAAACGAAGCAAAGTATCATCATTGTTACTCTTGATAGGCCATTGTAGGAATATAAATTTTCCTAACTTGAGAATGAATATTGGAGAACTTATTGCACTAGAAACTCAATTTGACCTAACGGTTGAATTGCTTCCTTGATAGAAGTTGGGTATGTGGAATCACCCGTAAAATGGTCGTGTTTAGCCGTAATTGAGCACCGCTAGTAACAAATCTCATATTCATTCTCTCACTTGGGAAATTTATACTCCTATGTTTTCCTAAAGTAAGTTTACAATGGAAATACTTTGCATTGTCTTAGGATTACTAATCAAACAAGTTGTAAAATAAAATTTTCTTTTAGTTAATCACAACCACTTGCCTCATCAAGCGATTATCTTGCTTTGATCGAGAAGAGCTACATGACTTCATGGACGAAGTTCATTGTATGCTAATCACCATCCGTAATGACTATACATAGTTCATTGCTTCCGTTGGCCAAAACAACCCTATTGTCTTGAACACCATCATCTACTCTGCACGCCATTGTTAATACAAACGATTTACTAATCTAGATCGTAAATAGGTTTTGAGTTTCTTGAATAGTGCTTGTTAAGTTTGATAAACCTCTTTGTTATTTGTGAGCTCGATCTCATTTGATATATTAGTGTTAGAACCTCTTAAACTTGAAATATGATGCATTGTCAAAGTCATTGCATACCTTTTGTAAAGGTTCTGCTTAGCAGATAGACGGATCCCAAAATTTGTGCTTGACGGATCCCTACTCTTAGGGAACCGTGGGATCCGGCAAACAGAAAATGCAATTGCAATCATTGTATTTCAATCATGTCCTTAGAACACCTCACACTAAGCTAAACATAGTGTCTTAAGGCATATTAAGTCCTTATCAAGTTAAGTAGATCCTTTCCTACTCAACTCACCTAGATCACACTCTAAGACGCTTGTAGATCTATCATTTTCACTTTAATCCATTACTCTTCCGCTCTCTATGATCACTCATCATTCTCACATGATCCCTCACATCTAGCTTTAGAAATCTTTCGATTATGGCAAAATTGATCATAAATCATCCTTACATCAAAATTGATCAAAGTTGATCAAATTCTAGTTTTCCCATCTCAAAGCCTTTAGGATATTTTCCAAAACACTATCCCAAGTCACAACCTGATCTCTAGGATCATTTAGCTTCAATTGACACTCTCATCTTTAGTGTCATCCTTGCTCATTCATTGGTACTCATGAAAGTTCCAATTTCTTCCATAAAAAGCAATCATTTGCTATAACACTCATTACTCTTGATCATTCAAGTGTACCCTCATCTTAGGAACTTAGGAGGACTGAAACACTCAAAGTAATATAGATCTTAGATCTTAGAAACATCATTTCCACCCTTTCATAACTACTGAAAGCCGGATCCCTAGGATTAGCCTAGACGGATCCCTTTGGAGGGAACCGTGGGATCCAGATGACAGTGTATGTCAAATCTTGATAAAACAATCATTTCAACTCATCTTCCTAACTCAAATACTCCATCTCATCTTAAATGAGTTCCTAGATCGATGCAAACTCTAAAGTTGACTCTTGTGCATGTTAATCATCACATTCCAATGAATCCTAGTGGCTTAAGGCTTAAATGCACTTGCCAAATCTCTTGCTTTATAAACCACCTTGTTAGGACCTCCATAGTCATCAATCTCATCCTAACTTTCAGCTCTTGCAATCTCTTGAAATCATCTCATCATGAGGAAAACCCCAAGTAGTAACTTATCCACCAAAGAACCACCCATGAAAAAGGCTCGTGTTATACACGAAATCTCTTCAACCGAATCATCTCTGGTCTAGCCAACAAATGATAGAATCCTTCATCATCCAATCAAACCAATTCCTAAAAGGATAGTACCCACAAAACTACCTATGCCAAACACCACCATACCTCCTAGGCCAAACAATATCATCTCCACTAAACCATCACCATTGGTTCCTAGAGCTATTTCATTTACATCTCCACTATCATCACCACACCTCTACAATTTAGAGGACTTGCCTCCTAGGCCGTCTCATCCGCTCACGACAACATTCTCCTCATTAGGAGGAATAATGGTTCAAAATCAAGGTGTTGAGTCAACACTTGCTCCGCTTCCTTTTCACCGTTTCCATCATATAATCCTATTTGGATTATGAGAAATCATCAAAGTCAACCACCGACCATATGGAAGTTGACACTTCTCTACCACCACCATCATTCTTGGTCGAGCCATTCTCAAATGCACCTCCACCAATCCTTCATCGTTTGAAGCTCCACAAGCCGCTTCACTTGATCCTTCGCATCAAGCCATTTCATTTCATCCACCACCACTACCTAGCCATGACAAAGATTGCTATCATTGTCAACATGTTGAAAGTTTGATACATGAAGTACGAGAAGACCAACGTTTCATGTTCTATCATCTCCTCGAACGTTTCGACGAGATCAAACCTAAACAAAACTTGAGCTAGAAGAATTTTAGTGGTGTCCTAGCATCAAGCGTTAGTTGGTCTAGAAATTCCTAGTCATGTATTGTCTATTTTCTTATTTTTAGAGTCATAACTCTTGTTTTATTAAATGGAATTACATGCTACTTGTTATTTTGTTGAGCATATGATTACTTTGTATTCATATCTCATTTATGTGATAACATTACTTGTTATATCACCTTTGCTGACTTTATTTATCAACCAAACGGATCCCTCAGAATTGCCTAGACGGATCCCTACTAGGAGGGAACCGTGGGATCCGTGAGACAGGAAACTATTTTTCTACTAACTTGGATCACATATGCAGGAAATTGTGCATTATACTTGTTTTCTAACCTTTGTTTTGTAGTTATTCAATCTACACTTGAAGCCTTTGACACCCTAAAGCTACGGGGAGCTTTGTGTCAAAAAAATACATTGCAAATTACATGCAATATTAGGATTACATTTCTCGACATCCCTTTGCAAAATTGCAATCATCAAGGGGAGCACATTCGTCACTTAGACGAAATCTTTTGCAAACTCAGTTGCAAACAAACTAGATTAGTATTACTTTCTTGACGCCCTTACCTAGGGATGGACTCGTCAAGGGGGAGTAAAGACGAGATCCTTTCCCATTACTTGCTCTTTACCTCTTTTTATTTCTTTCACATGTTTTTCTTAAAAACAATGTGTTGCTTTCTTTCAAGGCTCTTTTGTTTCGACAAAAGGGGAGAAGAAAGTAAAACTACAAATTCAAACTTTTACAATTTTAGCTTTTCCTTAAAATAATTCTATGTTTTGTCATCAACAAAAGGGAGATTGTTAATACAAATAAGCCGTAAAACGCTTTATTTATATTTTACGATCTTCTAATGTTTTGTCGATAACAAACGTAAAATCATTTTAACGAAACAAATAAAATACGTAAATGGTTTGAACTAATAGTTTCTAACATATTCACATTTTCACATAAAACACTAAAACAAGTATAAGTGATTTTATGATTTAATATTACATATGTACAACAACTAGTGTTTACATATTTGGGTAAAATATACACATAACTAGTATGTAGTATATTGGGTAATATAAATGGGTAGAAACTTAAGTATCATAACCCATTGGGCAAATACATTGAATGTAGTTGGTACAACCCAAAGCCCATGACCCATGGAGCTTGACCCATAACCCATTGCATGACATCATGCTTATATCATATATGGATAATATCCATAACCCATGGTATTGACCCATACCCAATGTCTAGATACATTGAACCCTTGGTGAGCACTCAAGAGAATGTCTAGATACATTGAACCCTTGGTGAGCACTCAAGAGATACATTGTATCTAGCTAAAGACCCATGGATCAACCCATGACCCATGACCCATAATAAACCAAAAATACCCATGGGCAAAGAGGAGCGCCCACGGATCCTGGCTTTGTGCTAGCCGGATCCCAGTGGAAGGGATCCGTGGGATCCGGGAACAGAGAGAAAATTTCTCTATAAATAGTGAGCCATTTCTTTCCTTTTAGCTTACCACTTCACATATACTCTCCCAAGTTTTACATCTCTAACCTCGGATCCAAGAGATCTATGTAGTTTGTCTTTTGTTTTGTGTGATCTTCTAGGTTCCTCTTAAAGGCAAGATCACCACTTCTTGAAGACGTGCAAGCTCAAGTCCATGAGTTGCCATGATTCGTCATCATCAAGATAACGAAGTTCTCTTGTTGATAGTTCTTACTTTCTCCATAGATGTTGAAGGCATTAGTGAAGGATGCCGAAAGTGTCAAGATGAAAGCATTAGTGAAAGGTGCTCATCATCCGTGTCAAAGCATTAGTGAAGAATGCTATAGGTGTCAAGACGAAGGCATTAGTGAAGGATGCCAAGCGTTGTGTCAAAGGCATTAGTGAAGGATGCCAAGAATCAAATCAAGTAGCATTTGGGAAGAATGCCTAGGTCGTATAATCGATGAGGTGCATCGTTATACATATAAGTATTTGTTTATTTCAAGGATGGTGATATCCTTGATGGTGTTGTAACAAGGAGTAGATCTCCTTGATATTAGGTGTTGTGTTGTGAAGGGTAGTAGTTCCTCCATAGTAATGGAACTAGGTGCTTAGCCTAGTACCTAATAAAGGGTAGGCGACGTTGTGATAGGATTAGTTCTCCTAAGGTGTGAAAGAACTCGGTGGTTAGCCTAGCACCGTATAAAGGGTAGGCGACGTTGTGTTAGGTGTGGTTCGCCTTGGTGTGAAAGAACTCGGTATTTAGCTTTGTACCGAAAAAGGTTAAGCGGCGTTGTGAAGGCTTCTCCGCCATAAGGAGTTGGTGTAGTGTTTACGAACTCGAGTAGGTGACTCGGGAGTGGAGTAAGGCAAGGAAGGTGTCCTTGTAGCCGAACCACTATAAATACTTGTGTCGTGGTGATGTGCTTCTTTTACTCTTTATCTTTCATTACACGCTTTGACATATATCTATCTATCAACGTCCAACATAAACAACCAAATAGATTGACATAAGTCGATCTAAATATTTAAAAGGAAGTTTTAAATTGGTAAAACTATTCAACCCCCTTTGTGCATGGCAACCCGGAAGAGGAGCTAGTTTTCCACACAATGATTTATACGATCTGGATATGAAGAGTCTTAACTCTTACGAAGAGCAACATGTTTAGTAGCAAAGGCAACACTTGAAGAAGCACATCATGGCATAGAAGATTAGGCCATGTGAATTTCAAGAATATCAACAAGTTGGTTAAAGGCAATTTAGTTAGAGGTTTACCTTCCAAAACATACAAGAATGATCATTCATGTTTGGCATACAAGAAGGGTAAACAACACAAAGCTTCATGCAAGAAGATTGAGGAAAGAACTATTAGAGAACCTTTAGAGTTGTTACACATGGATCTGTTTGGAACTGTTTCTGTTGCAAGTCTAAACAAGATAAAGTACTGCTTAGTTGTAACAGATGATTGTAGTAGATTTAGTTAGGTCTTTTTCTTGGGATTTAAAGATGAAACCTTTGATGTTATTCATGATCTTATAATAGCCCTTGAAAACCAATTGAGACTCAAAGTAAGAGGTATTGGATGTGATAATGGGACTGAATTCAAGAACAAATTTATGGATGAATTTTGTGCCAAGAAAGGAATCAAGAGAGAGTTTAGCATTGCTAGAACTCCACAGCATAATGGTGTTGTAGAGAGAAACAACAGAACATTAATTGAAGCAGCCAGAACAATGCTTGCAGATTCTCTATTACCTATTCAATTTTGGGCTGAAGTTGTAATTACTGCTTGTTATGTGTTGAATAGAGTATCAATCACTAAACCTCAGATGAAGACACCTTATGAATTACTTATGGGAAACAAACCTAACATATGTTTTATGAAACCTTTTGGATGTCCTCTGACTATTCTCAATTCTATTGATTCTTTGGGCAAATTTGATGGCAAGTCAGATGAAGGATACTTATTGGGATATTATACCAATAGCAAAGGATTTAGAGCGTACAACAAGGTTACCAAAAAGGTTCAAGACTGTCTTCATGTTGAATTTTTAGAAGATCAAGAAAATCAAAAGGGTAAAGGTCCTGATTGGATGTTTGATCTTGATGTTTTGACTCCTTCTATGAAATATGTTCTGTTAGAGAACAAAATCAAGTTTTCACAAAGAAGAAGATTTACGTTACATTGTTCATGGAGTCCATATTAGACACGATGTTGTTCACGATGAAGAACCTATATCCATTGAGAAGGAGAAAATCTTGATGAACCAAAATCCACTTTGTCTCTGAAGATCAAGCTATTCAAGATGAACTTAATAGGATGTTTTTCAAGAAACAATAGCACAATCTTATGAGGATGATCAAAGAAGAGCTTATGAAGAAGCAAATGAAAAGGTAAGTCTCATCGATTACCCTCACAAGACTTTAGTTCACAAGATACTTTGGATCAAATCTTCTTGCATCATTGACATGATTTGATGATATGAATGATCCTAACATGCTTGGATTAGAAGACACCGATGATGAATTAGATGATGAAGGTATTTTCTCAAATCCCAATGAAGGAGCTGATTTCACAAATTTGGATGATGATCTTGAAGTACCACAGAATCCTACATTAAGAGTTCATAAAGATCATCCTGCTGGTCAAATCATTGGACCTTATACATCAGGGGTGCTCACAAGAACCAAAGCTAAAGGTTTCTCTAAACCACATAATGCTTTACTTAGCTTTGTATATAAACAAAACAGGATGAATCATAAGGATCAACAAACATTTTTATTTACCTGCTTTATCTCTCAAAAAGAACCCAAGACTGTAGCTCAATCATTAACCAAAGAGAGTTGGGTTCAAGCCATGCAAGAAGAAATTCTTCAATTAAAACTTCAAGAAGTTTGGGTACTATGTGATTTACCAGATGGAAAGAAAGTCATTGGTACAAGATGGGTTTTAGAGTTAAGAGATGAAAGAGGAATGTCATCAAGAACAAAGCAAGATTAGTTGCACAAGGATATAGACAAGAAAAAGGTGGACTATGATGAAGTGTTTGCTCTGTAGTGGGATTGAAGCCATTAGATTATTCCTTGCTTTTGCAACTTTTATGGGCTTTCCGGTTTATCAAATGGATGTCAAGAGTGCCTTTCTTTATGGCAAGATTACAGAGGAGGTCTATGTCAAACAACCTCTTGGTTTTGAGGATCCTGCACATCCCTTATTGCAACATGGTTACAGGAGAGGAGCAATTGATAAAACTTTGTTTATCAAGAGAGACAAGAAGGATATCATGCTTGTTCAAGTCTATGTAGATGATATTATCTTTGGTGCTATAAAAGCAGTCTATGGTGAAAGAATTTAAGCAGCTCACGGAACAAGAATTTCAAATGAGTTCCATGGGTGAATTAACTTTCTTTTTCGGGCTTCAGGTTAAACAATCAGAGTATGGAATCTTCATTAATCAAGATAAGTATGTCACTGACATTCTTAAGAAGTTTAACTTCGATGCTATGAAGCCTGTCACCACACCCATTAAAGCTATCAACTCATTGGAAAAGGATGAAGATGGACAAGCTGTAGAAGTCAAGCTTTATAGATCCATGATTGGCTGTCTTATGTACTTAACTGCATCTAGACCTGATATCATGTTTGTTGTATGTTTGTGTGCAAGATATCAAGTCTCACCCAAGGTCTCTCATATGAATGCAGTCAAGAGTATTTTTAGTTATTTGAAACAACAACCTAAGTTAGGGTTGTGGTATCCAAAGGATTCACCTTTTCACTTGGAAGCTTTTTCAGATAGTGATTATGCGGTGATAATTATGATAAGATCAACTCTTGGAGGATGCCGTATCTTGGAAGAAGATTAGTTTCATGGCAATGTAAGAAACAAACTATTGCAACAACATCATCCATCAAGCGAATATGTTGTCACGCAAGTCGTTGTGGCCAAGTATTATGGATGCGTAATCAACTCTTGGATTATGGATTCAATTTTAAGAATAATCCTATCAACATTGACAATGAGAGTACAATTTTCATTGTGAAGAATCCTGTTTATCATTCCAAGACCAAGCATATTCAGATTAGGCATCACTTTATTCGATATTGCTATGAGCATATGCTCATTAATGTTGTCAAGGTCCACACACATGATAATGTAGCTGATCTACTCACAAAGGGCTTTGATGTTTCAAGATTTAATCATTTAGTGGTGAGTATTGGTATGATTAACTATTAAGCTACAATTAAGGGGAGGACTTATTAGTTAGTTAGTCTTATGCATTGTTTGAGGGGAGGCAAAACAATGATTTTTGATGATTTTGCCATTAAGTAGAAGAGGATGGAAAAGTATTGCTTATTGTTTATCTGAAAGTCTTGCGCTGAAATCGCTTTGAAGCATCTTGCTACGTGGAAAGCATCGCTAGTCTTGTCAACGTACTGTTCCAACGGTCAAAAGATGGGGTAAAATTCAAACAACGGTAACTTTATTAATTGGGCTTTGATTTTTCAAATCTTACCTATAAATAACTACCCTCTGATTTTCCCTCTCACTTTATACTTATCCATTCATATCTCTCTTCTCTCATTAACATTCACTATTCATCGCACCATTTTCTCTTATAACAACATTCAATGGCGAACTTGGATAAAACACCATCCAATGTCGCTTTTCATGATATAATTGATTTCCTCACTGGATCATCAATCAATTATGCTCTTTTGGTTGAACCTGACATCATTGAGCCATGGATTCAACAATTTTGGCAAACTGCTAGATCTCATATGGAAGATGATGAATCCTACGTTCAGGCTAAGGTTTCTGGAAAGATAGTTAGAGTTAGTGAAGCTTCGATTAGGGAAGATTTATTGTTTGATGATGCAGAAGGGGCTATTCGTTTTGACAAACAAGTTCTTTGGGATACATTAAGGGGTATTGGTTATGAAGGGTATCTCACTGAAACAACTTTCAAGAAACCCTTATTTAGTCCACACAGAAAGTACCGTGTTCATGTATTGCTGCATTGCTTAAGTCCCAAGAGTACTTCATGGGAACTATTTGGATCCAATATCGCATCTGCTTTAGTGGGATTAGCTACCAATCACATATTTAACTTTTCCAGAATGCTTTTCGATGGTATGCTATCTTACATCTCCAATGGTTCACCATTCCTCATGTACCCTCGCTTTGTTTAAGTCTTCTTGAACAAACAGCTTAAGGATCAGCCTAAACCCTCAAGCTTGCTGCCAGTTGTAGTACTTCCACCTAAGGTGTTCACCTTCATGGCTAGAAAGAGTGACAAATTCTCTGGAAGGAATACATCTTTAACAGCTCATATGATGGAAATAGTGCAAGCAGTTAGAGATGAAGCTGCTGCAAGTGCAGAACATGAGCTTTCAGGATCAAGATAAGTCACGCTTCTCAACGTCTTCGCTTCCACCACAGTACCTTGCATCTCAACAAGATATTGCTCATGGTGATTCGAACTGAGGTCAACCCACCATCATCTTCCAATGATTATACTTCCACAAATGGGTCTCAAAAATCTAGAGGAGATGAGGGAGATATGGCTATTGAGGGTCAAGTTCTGGATAACTATGCATTGACAAGGGAGCTTTTGAGACTGAAGAAACATTATGAAGCTCAAGCTGCATAGCTGATGAAGTTGAACAATAAGTTTAGAAAATTGAAGAACTTTGTCTGGCCGTTAGTTCAACATCACAGATTGTGGGTTAAGTCTCAAAAGAAGAAAGGAAAGAAGTTTATGAAGGCTTCTAAAGGCAAAAAGGTTCACAAGCAGTCTTCATTCCAATTGGGAGGATATTGGCACAGCAATTTGAATGAAGATCTTGAACATTATGAAGAACCGAGTTGAACTTCAAATCTTGAACCTCAAGGTACGATGCTCGAGTTAATATTCAAAGCATCGAACCTCAAGGTCTTGGTGTACAAAGTATCTTGGTGATCAAATTGTTGATGTTCAAAGTCTTTGGAGATCAAGGTACTGCTCTTCAAGGAACTTATAGGCAAGATCTCATTGATAACGCTACATGTGTCGCTCGGGGTCAAAGAAACTTCCTTTTCATCGAGCAAGTTTTTCAACACCCAAGCGTGAACCTAATCGTTGTAGTGTAGTATTAGGGTAAGCCACGGAATTGATATCGTTCTCTAGGGAATAGGAATGCTAGTGAGAATTTACTACGCTAAGGTTGGGGTTGAGGAAGATTATTTTTATCTTTTTATGTTTTTAGGAAATGGAAAGGTGCAATTTCGGGTATTGGATTTGGGGTTGGTATTTCACCGATTACTCTATTAGTCTAATTATCTAATCTAAGGTGTATGTAGTCTATGTCTAATTATTGTGTGCTCGTATGATGATTTAAAGATGTGTTTACTTAGGTTTTATTACTCCTTAATTATCTCCTATTGATGGTTGAATTGTCACGTCCTTATTCTTAATCGCGTTATGTGTCTAAGGTCGTAGGGTATGCGTTATCCTAACTCTTTGAAACTACCAAAGGTTATCGCCACAAAATCTCTAGGATTTATAAACTTAACACTAAGGTACTCTTCGGATGGTTTAGCCTACAATGACTCTAGGTACTATAAGCTAAGGTTCAACAAAGATTAATCAAGCATTAACTACACAACGGATGATCTATCGCAATACTAGATCATTAACAATTAAGATAAGAGACAACCAATCAATATTCAATAATTAAGTTTCATATTCCCTAAGCAAACACACAAGTAAATTAGCCGAACATGGAAAACATGCAAGCATACACACAATTAATTGAAGACATAATTGAATTAATGAAGTAAAACACTTATCTTGATGTAAGATAGGGTATGGAACCCTAAAATACTGTAAAAGACAGCCTTGGTTCGGTTTAGGTTTTTACTCCAAAAGACTACACACTAAAAACTGAAAAATTTGGATTTTATATATAAAATTACATGCGTGACGTGCCACCTTATAATTTGTGACACCGGTCGGTCGCGTCATTAGGGTTTCGTCTTGGCCATGTTAGTCTTATGACGGCGTCACCTTATGCTTGTGAAGCCATCCCTCGACTTATGACGTCATCCGGATCAAATCTATGCCGTGCGAGTTACGACGCCTACTCTTTTAAAACCAAGCCGCTCACTTGTAAATAAGCAATTTAGCTCTTGAAAATCACAAAAAGTTGTCCGACGGTGTCACTGTGTTTTGTGCTGACGCCATCACCTTGAGTTCAATGACTGAGTGTCTCGATTCTTGACTTTGGCCATTTTCTTCAGATATTCGCCTTTTCGTCCGAATAAGTGTCATTCCAAGATTTTTCCTTCAAGATACCTAAAAGTGAAAAGGAACAATATTAAGTAATAAGATACAAAAGTGATCAAATAAGGGCTTAAACGACCCCTCAAAAAGGTACATTTTAAAACCTTATCACTCATTACACCAAGGACCTTAATTTTTGATGAAGAAGCTGGTCCTTCAACAGTTTTACATGAAGGAGAAGCTGATCCTTCTAGTCCAATTCAGCAAAAGGAGCATACTGCTAGCGATGATGAGACAATTGCACAGATTATGTTGAATATGTCAAGACCAAGAGGTGTTAGTATTCCTGAAGTTGAAGAACAGCCTCAAGCTTCTCAACCTGCTTTAGATCCAAAGGATAAAGGAAAGGGTAAATTGGTTGAAACAAATAAGAAGAAGAAGAAGCTTACTTTGGCAGAACTAAGGGCTATTGAAGTGGCTAAAAATGAAGAAGCTACCCAAAAGTTTCAAGCAGAATTAGATGCTGAAATTGCTCTACCAGAGAAGCAACTTGAACTTGTTGTACCTAGACGACCTCAGCGTATTGCTAAGGAAAGGAATGCTATGATGGCCTATCTGAAAGGAAGAGGATATACAGGTCTGCATAAATTGAAATATATAGAGATGAAAGACTTGTATGATGCTGTTAGAGAAGCTTATCAAAAGGAAGTTAAAGGTATTATTTCTTTTGATGATGAAAAGAAGAATGAGGATGCAAGTAAAAGAAGCTTAAAGAGAAAAGAACAACTAGTGATGAACGACCATCAAAGAAGATAGAATTGAGAAACGAATCAGTTGATGGTGAGGAATTACTTAAGAGTTGTAGATTTTGAGCATCCTAAGTCCAAAGATGTTGCAAGAAAGAAGTCTAAGATGTCTACATTTGAAGTTGTAGAATCAAAGAAGGAGACTATCGATGTTCCATAGAAAGATGAAAGCTTTAGAGTATTTAATTTCTTTGTGGGATATACTGCATTTGATAGATAGAGATGATCTGTTTCATATATATCAACTAGTGCAAGAGTATTTTGAGCATATTCCTTCAACTGGAGTTGGCTTAGTCTTGCTGGGAGATCTGATAACCATCTGGGAGATAGAAGAAACAAGCACTGATACAATATGGAATAACCAAGAAGTTTGGGAGATTACTAGCTGGAGATTCTTTAAAGAATCTGGAGTGCATGTTTTGGAATTAGAAGATGGGACTATGATCCATATGTTAGCAGAAAGAAGGTATCCACTTACAAGAGATCTTATGAGAAGAATGCTAGATCATGGTATGGAAGTTGAAGAGGAGAATGAAACAGGCCTTATGGTCATCGAATTGTTTATCAAATGGACAACTATGGCTGATGATGATGCATAAATACTGGCATGGTTCTTATTTATATAAATTTTTGAAAAATAGGTACTTTATTCAAAGTACTGCTGGACAAACAATATTTTACCAAAGTCTTGCTTATGACAAAAACCGATAAAAAGTCTTTTAATAGAAAATAAGAAAAGCATTGTTTTTAGACAAAAGTTATCGAGAACAAATGGTTTTGAGATGGTTTTAATTGGTAAAAGTGCTTTGCACTAACACAACAAAAGGTTATCAGGTCCAAAATGTCTAACAAAAGGATGGCAAATCCATGAGCAAACGGCTGCGTAAAGATATCTCAAATCCGTTGATGGTTGACAACTTGCCAATAAGTTGTATGGTAATCAACTCACCATATCTGCAAAAGTGAAGAGTTGGCTAGCCCACAAGAAAATGGCTTGTGGTAAAGGTCAGGAAAACCATTTATATGGTAATTAGTTCACCATGGTTGCAAGAACTAACAAGTCCAAAAGTGCGGCTTTTGGTAAAGACTTGACAAATCCGTTGATAGTCGATGATTTGCTAAAATCATATGGTTATCAATGTACCATGGTTTTACACACTTAAACATTGGCTACTCCAGAGTTAATGGCTTTGGTAAAGAGACATCAAAATCCATTAAAATTTTCAATGATTCACCTCTCATAGGAGTTTACACACCTGGAAGTGATGAGAATAGACTGAAACTTTATGATCTGATGTACAATTTGCCATATGTTACTGATAATTGCTGAAAAGGATTGCTTATAAAGACTACTTTGATGATGATAATACAAGCACAGAGAGTACAAGGCAAATCTGAAGATAAAGACACAATATTTCCTTGAAGACAAAGATGTTAAAGATAAAGATACAAAGGAACTTGAAATCAAGCAAGTAGAATTCAAGTTAGGAGAGGATTGTTGAGATATAAAGACAAAGCATCTTGAAAGAAAGTCAAAGTCTTGAAGAAAGTCAAAGTATTGCTTAATGAAAGTCAAAGTCTCGCTTTCAACATCAAAGTCTTTAAAGCTAAAGAGTGCTATATCGTTTATGGAAAGCTTTGTAATTCTAGAATATTCTTAGTTTAGATTTAGTATTACTTGTCATACAAGAATTATAATTGTAAACCGACTAGGGTATTTCTTATGCCTATAAAAGGAACCCTAGATTGGCATTAGAGGTACGAATGCATACGCAATATTAGAGAATATTAGAGTTTACCAAGTTTGATATTAGAGTTATTAGGGTTGTTAGTGAATCTATGTATCAAGCAGGTTCAAAGTATTAATAAAATCGTTGAAGTTTAAAGTTATTCTTCTTAGCTTTATTGAAGTAGTTTCCGTATACTTAATAGAGTATTATCAGTGTTCCATTGTTAGTAACTTAGGATTTATCCGAGGTTGCTAAGCCCTTACAAGCTACATAGTTAATTTGGTCAGAGTATATCGATCCAACAGACGGTCCTTTATAGGTCGACAGTCCCTTATATATATGGGACCATCCGGCTTTATGGACCGTCCCCCGCTCCTCTTGATGACTATAAATACTGCACTATTCTACAGAAAAATTCACCTCTTGAGCACTAAAATTTTCTGTCTTCTCAAATCTTTCAAATCTCTCATCTTTGATCATATTAACATATTGGTCATTGTTTACAAGTGATCACATTCATCTTCCCTCAAAGCGAAAGTGAAGAACAATTGTATTCGTCAAGAAATGAAGTGTTGGAGTCTAGTCATTCACCCCGTAACCATTGTTATGTTTCTCTTCTCGATCTATTTTCTTTATATCTCCATTCTTGTATATTGGTAGATTCAACTTGTGTAAGTCGTGAGTTGTTGTGTAATAGGTAGATTTGGATGGTGTGTACGTCCTTGGGTGGTTGTAGATTGGACGGTGTGTATGTCCGTGCAGTATTGTGTGTAGTGTGGTGTAGATTAGTTCTAGTTAGGATTAAAACTCGACGTTGTACTTAGTGTCGTAAATTGGTGTAAGTGTTGTTGTATGGTTTTCTCCACCTAAAGGGAGCTTGTTGACATAGTGTTCGTGAATTCTCGACTGTTATACTCATGGAGTGGAGTAGGGCGAAAATAGAGCTTCATAGCCGAACCACTATAAATCTCCATATCTTGGTTTGATCATTTCTTATCTTCACTCCTTTACATTACTTAATTCTTAATTATTATTTATATTCATTGTGTTCATATATTGTTTTGTTGATATCGCATAAAGTTCGAATCTAAAAGTCTTTAAAACAAACTTGTAAAAGATTTTAAAATGTAAAATACAAATGGTGAAACTATTCACCCCCTTCTAGTTTCTAGATCATGTTTCCAAGCCATTTTAAGGAAGTTTACTTTAGTGTTTTTTTTATGATATCCTGGTTTATAGTGCTAATGTGAAAGACCAAATGTTGCATTTGAGGTCCATTCTGTCAATAATGAGGGAAAACGGGCTATATGCTAAACAAAGTAAATGTGTGTTTCGCACTTCACAAGTGGAGTATTTGGGACATGTTATTTTAAACAAAGGAGTGGCTACAGATCCTACTAAGATAGCTGCTATGGTAGAATGGCCTTTTTCGACCACCAGCAAATAGTTAAGAGGTTTTATGGGCCTGACTGGTTACTATAGGAGGTTCATCAAGGATTATGCACTTATTGCTCAACCATTAGTATCTCTGCTTAAGAAGAATGTATTTCAACGGAATGACCAAGCAGATAAGGCTTTCCAAGTTTTGAAGAATGTTATGAAAAAGCACCGATTTATAATTGGCAAACTTCAATGTGTTATTTGTAGTGCAGATTGATACATCGGGCATAGGAATTAGAGTTGTGCTTCAACAAGAAGGCCATCATGTGGCTTACCTTAGTAAAACACTAGCTCCTAAACGCCACTCCTTATCAGCCTATAAAAAAGAGTTACTAGCAGTGATCGTGGCTTTGGATAGATGGAGAGGCTATTTGTTAGAAATAAACTTCCAAATGAAAACTGACCACTTCAGTCGAAAGTACTTTTTAAAACAAGAATTTCTACCCTATTCCAGTCCAAATGGTTACCCAAACTGCTTGGATTTGACTATGAAATAGCTTACAAGAAAGGGAAGGGAACTAAAGTTGTAGATGCTCTTTCAAGATCAATACATGGAGGTGAATTGTCTACTATGGTGGTGTCAACAACCTTTACCGGTCTTATTGAGGAAGTGCAGAATAGTTGGAAGAATGACAACACCTTGCAGGCATTGATTAAAAAACATGAGGGTAATCTTCTAAATACTCTTGGTCAGAGGGTCAGCTAAGAAGGAAAGACAAATTGATGGTGGGCAATGATGAGATTGTGAGAAGAAAATTGGTGAATCACTTCTATTGTTCTGCTGAAGGTGGTGAATCACTCTGGTGTTTTGGCTACTGCATTTGATGTGACGTGCCTATAACTGGATGACTAATTCGGACTGCTCCTAGTTGTCTTAGGGATTTATTATATGAAGACAGATAAATATTTCAACTTAGTGTCTCTAGGTCATAAACACATACCTTAGGATGCATTTGGTTAATGGGTTTAAAAATCAGTTTTGGACTCGAAGTAGAATTTTGTTGTTTGAAAAATAAAAGTGGGCCCAGGGATTGGTGTTGAAGATCAAATATACGGCATATATAAATCTTGAGTAGTATGATGGGTTTTATCAAATATGTGGGCCATGTTTCCACCACAATCACACATCATTTTTATATTATTTTTTATAAATTTTGGTTTAATATAATTTATCAAATTATACTAAGTATTTATATATTTTATAATATATTGTCTCTCTCATACATCAAGTCTATCCTAATTCAAATCCTAATTCAAATCCAAATCATAATCCTAAACCTATTTACAAACCAAACGGACCCTTAAAGTCTGTTGGTTGTACTATGAAACACATATACTGTTGGGATATATAAAGTCAAAGTGCTGAAGAGTTAAAGTACTGAAGTCAAAGTACTGCTAAAGAAGAAAGTCAAAGTACTACTCGATCATCAAAGTACTGCAAGGTTAAAAGACCGTTATGCAAAATCGTTAAGGATTATTATGTAATTCTAGAATGTTCTAAGTTTAGTTTAGTGTTACTTGACGTACAAGGTTTGTAATTGTAAACAGACTAGGGTTATCCTTAAGCCTATAAAAGGACCCCTATGTGGAAAACTAGAAGGGGGGGTTGAATAGTTTTACCAATTAAAACTTCCTTTTAAACTATTTAGATCGACTTATGTCAATCTATTTGGTTGTGTGTGTTGGATGTTGATAAACAAGCATATAAAGATATGTAATGAAAAGATAAGAGTAAGAAGCACAAAACCACAACGCGAGTATTTATAGTGGTTCGGCTACAAGGACACCTTCCTTGCCCTACTCCATTCCCCGAGTCACCTACTCAAGAGTTCGTAAATACTACACCAATCTCCTTATGGCGGAGAAGCCTTCACAACGTCGCTTAACCTTTTTCCGGTACAAAGCTAAATACCGAGTTCTTTCACACCAAGGCGAACCACACCTAACACAACGTCGCCTACCCTTTATACGGTTCTAGGCTAACCACCGATTTCTTTCACACCAAGGAGAACTAATCCTATCACAACGTCGCCTACCCTTTATTAGGTACTAGGCTAAGCACCTAGTTCCATTGCAATGGAGGAACTACTACCACACTACACCAACGACTAATCCCAAAGGAGATCTACTCCTTTACAACATCATCAAGGACATCAATATATTTGGATCTAATACTAGTCTATCTTGTACATCGAAACACACCATATTGAATGTACATCTAAGGCACCTTTCACTAATGCCTTTGACTAGATCTACAAGACACCTTTCACCAATGTCTTGTGTCTTCACTTCTAAGCACCTTTTCACTAATGCTTCTTTGTCTTGACTTCTAAGCACCTTTCACTAATGCTTCTTGTCTTGACTTCTAAGCACCTACCACAAGTGCTTATCCTATGGACGATAGATACCCTTCACTAATATCTTCGTCTTGATACTTGAGACATCTTTCACTAATGTCTTCAACACTCCACTTCTTTGAAGAAAGAAAGGAATCATCAACAAGAGAACTTCAGTAGCCTTGATGATGAGGAAGCATGGCAACTCATGGACTTGAGCTTGCTCGACTTCAAAGGTGGTGATCTTGCCTTTAAGAGGAACCTAAAAGATCACACAAAAACAAAACTACAAACATAGATCTCTTGGATCTAAGGTTAGTGAGATTTAACTCAGGGGAGAAAGTGTGTTAGAAAGGGATTGAAAGGGGTGAGAAACAATGAAGAAATGGCTCACTATTTATAGAGGAAAACCTCACTGTTCCCCGGATCCCACGGATCCTACCACAAGGGATCCGCTAGCACAAAGCTAGGGATCCGTGGTACTCCTCTTTGCCCATGGGTATTTTTGGTTATGGGTCATGGGTTATGGGTTGATCCATGGTTATCTTTCTAGATACAATGTATCTTAAGGATACAATGAACTTGGTTATGTGGTATAGATAAAACCATGGGTTGTGGGTCAAAACCATTTGCTAATTTTTACCTATTTAGTATATACTTGTTTTTACCCATTTTAGTGTATACTTAGTTAAGTATATGTTATCCCAATATGTAAACACTAGTTGTTGTACATATGTATATCTAAAGCATAAAATTACTTATACTTGTTTTAGTGTTTTATGTGAAAGCGTAAGTGTGTTAGAAAACTATTAGTTCAAACCATTTACGTATTTTATTTGTTTCGTTAAAATGATTTTACTTTTGTTATCGACAAAACATTAGAAGATCGTGAAATATAAATAAACGCTTTTACGGCTTATTTGTATTAACAATCTCCCTTTTGTTGATGACAAAACATAAGATTATTTTAAGAAAAGCTAAAATTGTAAAAGTTTGAATTTATAGTTTTACTTTCTTCTCCCCTTTTAGTCGAAACAAAAGTGTTTGAAGGAAAGCAACACATCGCTTTTTTTTTTTTTTAAGAAAAAACATGTGAAAGAAAAAAAATAAAAAGAGATAGAGAGCAAGTAACGGGAAAGGATCTCGTCTTTACTCCCCCTTGACGAGTCCATCCCTATGTAAGGGCGTCAAGAAAGTGATACTAATCTAGTTAGTTTGCAAGTAAGTTTGCAAAAGATTTCGTCTAAGTGACGAATGTGCTCCCCCTTGATGATTGCAATTATGCAAGGAGATGTCACGAAATGTAAACCTAGTATTGCAAGTAATTCGCAATGTATTGCTTTGACATAAAGCTCCCCCTAGCTTTAGGATGTCAAAGTCTTCATGTGTAAATTGAATAATGTCACAATTCTCAATTTCCGGTCATTTCTCACATTTACTATTTCATCGTATATTGTAAACTAGGTTTACAAGTATTAAATTCGCGTAACCTTAGGGGTTTAGCTGCGAATTCATGAACGATCATCAAGGACATTTCATATAGACTAAGTTTAGTCTACATATCATTAACGTCATTGTCATCATATTAGTTCATGCATGGTTTTGCATTTTACATTAAACGTATAATTTTCATATTAAATAAACGTTATCGCGTGATTAATTATTTTGAACAATTGATCCGTTACTTCCAAAATTATCCGATATATTTTTATACTCATATTAAGTTTATAAAATTATATCATTAGTTTACCGGTGTTTTAAATTTATTGTGTATATAAATTGTTATATTTAAATAATTAAGACGGTTTTCAGTAAATCCTACACGACAAAAATTATTTCACTCAATTCTTATGAAATGTATTTTTATAATTTTTATGACCTCAATATATTTTATCTTGAACCGTTAAAAGTTATTTTTATTTAACGCTATCCTAAATATTCAAATGTGTATACAAGTTACCACTTATTCCTAATTAACTACACATTTACTTTACATTACTACACTTAATTGTTACTAAATGCATCTACTCACTTTTTTTTATAAATGTCGACCAAACAAAGGGGTGAGTCATTTGCTTTGTTAAATATCTTGCAAGAATATCCTTTTATACTACACAACACATACACTTCATAATATCAAGGTGTTTAGATCAAAGCATATTTTTTTCCTCTCTTCCTCACATAACCGGCCAACCAAGGACCAAAGAGAAGATCATCCAAAATATTTTCAAGACAAGAATTATTCACTCTAGAATCACTCTTGATTGGGTTGTGAAATAAAAACCTTGGGTGATTAGGAAAATCCTTTGTTCTCATTAACCTCATCAAGTTACTTGTAAGCTTTTTATTTTCATCATCATATTTCATATTCATTCTCATGGTCATTTCATTCTATTTGAGAAAACATGCTTGTCTCATGAGGTTATACCACTTTTTCATTGATTTTAAGAGTAATATGTATTTATGTCATCCTATAATTACTCCTTGTTATAAATCACTCTTGGTGATGTCTAGGAACCCATGACACCCTAAGAATGTGTATGGTAGGATTAGAATAGCTTCGGAGTTGTTTTGAATTGGTTAGAATAGGTTAGGCGCGAGAAAAACTCATTTCGACTAGTTTGCAAAAGGGTCTGTCCTTATTTTCGAAATCTGGAAAATCCGACAGTAGATAAAAAATTTTGGCCTCGATATTTAGAAAATATACTTTAAAACGAAACCGTGGCCGCTTGAACGGATTAAAACGGAGTTATAACGAAGAAGTTATGAATTTTTCAAGTTGGCACCGAAAAATATAAATTTCTGGAATTTCAGCAAACATTGTTTATTTTGTACGAGTCAAAAATGAAGCTTAGACGTTGTAAATTATTTCGACTTGTCAAAAATATGTTAGTATACTTTGATACAAAGCTAAGGATCTTTAAAACTTAGAAAACGGATTTGTAACGATTAAATTATACACGTTTACAAAAGTTGTCGTAACTTTATTATATAAGAAAAACTAAATATTATTTCTAATAGGCAAGTTTTACGGCAAAACTAGAGACCAAGTTGAAGGTTGTTTTTAACATTGATTTAGAACTTTTATAAAGTGATGTCTTCTAGTAAAAGTGAGATCGCCAAGTATATTTTCCAAAATGTCCATTGCTTGTTTAGCGGAGTTGTAATGAATTAATTACGGTCGCTTAAACCTTGCCGAAAACCATCCTTAAACTATATTTTGGGACATAAGTACCATATTTAACCTCTATTTTTCTTTATGTTCGAGACCTCTAGGATGGAAATGCATGTACTAAAACTTTGAGATAATGGTACGAGCTTCCCAAAACCGTTGAGTTTGTTTCCTAACGCTCGACGTGCACCATTTTACGACTAGCTTTTCGAGGCCGTTTAGTCACTTTCATGAAAATTTCAACGACATTATTTTACGATTTAAAAGTTATATTTTCATAATAAATCACTAGATGATTATCGTAGGATATCATTTCGACGTAAGTACTTGTAAAGTACTTGGTAATCGGGCAATATGTCATAAACATATATTTCAACGATAAACTTTATTTTCCAAAATGTACAAGTGGTATGGATATCATATGAGTTTGCATGCACGACATTGTTTCATGACTTATATTAGAGCATATCATTCATATTAGGTTGCGGATAGAGATCGCACCTCATTCCAGGTATCTACTTTTGTCACCATAACTATTGCAACAGGTGAGTAATCACATCCCCTTTTTACCGTTTCACTATATTTTGGGGCGAAATGCATGAACCGTTCTTGAGCTAAATTGTTTACTACTTTTATTAACTAGTTTGACTAGAACTTGTGAATTTGAATCAAATCCTTGAACTTAATTATGAAATAATGCCTTACTTGAACTTATTGAACCGTACATGTTATGACCTTGACCTAAAGTCTCCCATGTTCGGAGCATCACTATAAAGTCTCCTATGTTCGGAGCATCACCATAAAGACTCCTATGTTCGGAGTATACCTTTGGGAAGAGGCACCCAGTATATCTTTGGGAAGGGGCACCCAACATAACTTTGGGTAGTGGCACCAACATAATTTGGTTTCATCGAAGCATCATTACAAAGTCTCCTTGATGGAGCAAAGGCAAAGTCTCCCATGTTCGGAGCATCCCGAATTATTATTATAGGCGTGGTACTATATTATGAACCATTATGATCACTTATACTTGACTACTTGATACGCTATATTTTGTGCAATGGGTTGTGTACACACAGTTGCAAGTTTTGTATGGGCGGAACTTGAACCGAGTAGATATACAATGCCTTTGCTTATGGACTATTTCCGGCGATGTAAACCTTTGACTCTTTCTTACGAGTTTTCTTATTATTTTTTACTAAACATGTTTACTCACCAACTATTTTCATAGTTGACCCGTTTTTCTCTCATGCATTTCAGGTGATCGTTAGTAAGCTTTTCTACCATGTCTTGCATAATGAAGTTTTTACTTGTCACTACAAATCGTTATGTACTAGAACGAAATATTTTGGAATCTAAACTTTGTAATATATTTGCCGATGACGGCTAAACTGGTATTGTAATGGTGTACTCTTTCTTTTAAATCTTAACGTTGGTATGTTCTATTATCTTGTGCTTATGTTCCCTTCCATTACACCTCGTGTTTCCGCCTCCGGCGAGGGTGTGACAAATAACTACAAAACAAAGGTTAGAAAGCAAGTATAATTCACAATTTCCTGCAAATGTGGTTCAAGTTAGTAGAAAGAAAACTTTCTGTCTCACGGATCCCGGGTTCCCTCCTAGTAGGGATCCGTCTAGGCAATCGAGGATCCGTATTAGTGATTAAATTCAAAGAAAGGTGATATAACAAGTAATGTTATCACAAAATGAGATATGAGTACAAGGTAATCATATACTCATAAAAATAACAAGTAGCATGTAATTTCGTTTAATAAAACTAGAGTTATGATATACATGACTCTAAAAACTAAGAAAATAAGAAGATACATGACTAGGAATTTCTAAACCAACTATCGCTTGATGCTAGGACACCACTAAAATCTTCTAGCTCAAGTTATGTTTAGGTTTGATCTCGTCAAAACGTTCGAGGAGATGATAGAACATGAAACGTTGGTCTTCTCGTACTTCATGTATCAAACCTTCAACATGTTAAAAATGATAGCAATCTTTGTCATGGCTTGGTAGTGGTGGTGGAAGAAATGAAATAGCTTGATGCGAAGGATCAAGTGAAGCGGCTTGTGGAGCTTCAAACGATGGAGGGATAGGTGGAGGTGCATTTGAAAATGACTCAACCAAGAATGATGGTGGTGGTAGAGAAGTGTCAACATCCATATGGTCGGGTGGTTGACTTTGATGATTTCTCATAATCCAAATGGGATTATATGATGGAAACGGCGAAAAGGAAGCCGGAGCAAGTGTTGACTCAACACCTTGATTTTGTACTATTATTCCTCCTAATGAGGAGAATGTTGTCGGCGGAAGCGGATGAGACGGCCTAGGAGGCAAGTCCTCTAAATTTTAGAGGTGTGGTGATGATAGTGGGGATGTAAATGAAATAGCTCTAGGAACTAAAGGTGATGGTTTAGTGGAGATGATATTGTTTGGCCTAGGAGGTATGGTGGTGTTTGGCATTGGTAGTTTTGTCGGTACTATCCTTTTAGGAATTGGTTTGATTGGATGAGGAGGGATCCTATCATTTGTTGGCTTGACCGAGATGATTCGGTTGAAGAGATTTCGTATAACACGCGCCTTTTTCATCAGTGGTTCTTTAGTGGATAAGTTACTACTTGGGGTTTTCCTCATGATGAGATGATTTCAAGATATTTGAAAAGGTTTCTAAAGTGCTGAAAGTTAGGAAGAAGATGATGACTATGGAGATCCTAACAAGGTGGTTTATAAACCAAGAGATTTGGCAAGTGCATTTAAGCCTTAAGCCATTAGGATTCATTTGAATGTGATGATTAACATGCACAAGAGTCAACTACAGAGTTTGCACTGATCTAGGAACTCATTTAAGATGAGATGGAGTGTTTGAGTTAGGAAGATGAGTTGAAATGATTGTTTTATCAAGATTTGACATACATCATCATCCGGATCCCACGGTTCCCTCCTCGGAGGGATCCGTCTAGGCTAATCCTAGGGATCCGGCTTCAGTGATTATGAAAGAGTGGAAATGATGTTTCTAAGATCTAAGACCTATAACATCTTGAGTGTTTCATCCTCCTAAGTGTTTTAAATGAAGGGGTGCTTAAGTACTTGAGGGTAATGAATGATGTAGCTAATGATTGTCTTTTATGGAAGGATTTGGGACTTTCAAAGAGTACCAATGGATGAGTAAGGATGACACTAAAGATGAGAGTGTCAATTGAAGCTAAGTGATCCTAGAGATTAGGTTGTGACTTAGGATAGTGTTTTTATGAAAAAAATCCTAGAAGCTTTGAGATGAGAAAACTAGAATTTGATCAATTTTGAGGTGAGGATGATTTATGATTAATTTTGCCATAATCGAAAGATTTCAAAGACTAAGTAGAAAACGAAGTGTGAGTTTGAGAGCGGAAGAGTAATGGATTAAAATGAAATGGTAGATCTACAAGCGTTTTAGAGTGTGATCTAGGTGTGTGAGTAGGAAGGATCAACCTATCTTGATAAGGACTTAATTTGCCTTAAGACACTATGTTTGGCTTAGTATGAGGTGTTCTAATGATATGTTTGAAATATAATGCTTGCAATTGCATTTTCTATTTGCCGGATCCCACGGTTCCCTAAGTGTAGGGATCCGTCTAGCACAATATTTGGGATCCGCCCATCTACTCAGTAGGACCTTTACTAAAGGTATGCAATGATCTTGACAATGCATTATATCTCAAGGATAGTCTAAAAAGAGTTCTAATACTAAGATATCAAATGTAAGATGTTTTATTTCATGAAAGAAATTGGATTACATTGATAAAGCACGAGTACAAGAGAATTGATCCTATTTTGGAATACTACTAGGTTCCTTGAGTGTTTTCGCTAGGAGACTCATTATGTGATTGATGAGTGTTGGTGGAATCAAGAATGAAAAAGTCTTCATGAGAGATATGTTTAGCGGTTCCATCATCTTGTTCACAAGCACGCATAACGGACTTTGAAATTGAGGATGGAAGTGCATAACATTATGATAGAGGCGTGTCAAGAACATTCCATAAGGGATGAGTTTATTCTTGGAGCCTTGAAGATTTGTAATTACCTTCTGAAGAAGTAGGCGAGATTGTATGGTTGTTATGTTAGCAAACAAGACAACATGTGAGCACAACAAGGTGAAGAAATTCTCGATTTCTAAGGCTCCAAACATTTTCATGTAGGATGAGTGCAAGAGGCTTGTACTCTTCTCGGATATCCCTTGTAAAGATAATGTTTGGATCGAGTAATATGGTCGAGGTTTGCATATTATGCGATTTAAATCTTCCGAGAGGGTATGTGTGAACAATATGGGCTATTTTCTTCATGAAAGTTGAAGAGAGAATCAAGAGACCAATCTTGGTGAAGGCACATTGTCCATGATTTGGAATCCGGATGATGTGAGCAAAATGCCCAAGGGTTAGAGTGAATTTTGGTTTTGATATAAAACCAAAGAGATAGAGAGCGATCCTCGTTAACGAGTTCGACTTGACGGAAGAATTCCATTATGAACCTTGGACATATCTTCTCGTTGATTTCAAGAAGACATTCTAGTCCTATGGCTCGGAAGGAGGTATTGATACCTTCTTGAATTGTAGAGAGGTGTCTACAATACGTCCTTCTTGAAGTGACGGTTTTGAGATTATTGAACCCACGGACATGATTGCCGGTGTGTTGGGTTCGAGAGATGTTTGGAGTGTAGACGCTAGTGAGTGAAAATCAAACTCATATTCATGTGTCATAGTTGAACCTATAGAAATGATGGGTTAATAAGAGGTGATGTTTATGGTCGACCTATAATTATCTAACGTTTTTATTAGATTTTTATTAACAATGTTTTTAAACAAGAAAGACACTTAACTCACTTATGGTTTTGACATTCTAGTGGAGTATTACTTCTAGAAGAAAAAAGTTTTTTAATTTGCATGAAAAACTGTTCTCCAGTAGGACGGATCCCACGGTTCCTTTTCAAAAGGGATCCGGCTAGTATAACTTCCGGATCCGTGGATCAGTAATGTAAATGCATTTGATAAAAACAAAGGTTTTACATTTTATACCACGAGAAGTGTTTTATCCTACATTTTCTTTTAGCATGCACACATGACTTCTAATGTATCACAAAGGAATATGAAACATATAAATCACAAGAAAATAAATAATAACAAAGATAACAAGATTATTAGTAATATTGCATTTCAATGCTAAGGATGATACAAAGGATTGGGTATATGATCCCAATGTAGATTAACAATACAAAGTAAATGTCTCCATATGTGAACTTCATCATAGGGAACACAAGTGCGATGAGTGTTAAGGCGATGAGCATGAGTGCGATGTAAGCCATGTTGATGACGGATCTTCTTGGTTTCGGTTGAGATGGAATGAGGAGGAAGATGAAGTTTTTGAGTGAGAGGAAATTTTTGAAATTGGAAGATTTGAAAAGTGAGGGTTTGATAGAGTGGTCGACGATGGGAGTATTTATGGGGAAGGAGGAATTTTTGAAATTCGTGTTTTGTTTTATTATTGGATTAAAAGAAAACAAAACATAAGTTTTATATACCACGACTTTAGACGAGAAATAAGACACGTATGTAAGAAAAAGGCTTCCTAATGAAGCTTCATGTAAGACATGTAATTTGCACAAAATATAATCATATAAATACCTAAATAGGTATACTTAATTATCAAGCAAAGTAAAAGAAAATCATACCTCTAGCGACTTAGGAATGTCTTTACAAATGACATGTAAAATGTCACTTAGACTATTCCCGCTCCTTTGCATTTAAGATACCTTCTTAAGGAATGTATTCTTGTTACCAGCGACTCCTAAAGCTTGGTGGGTATGAGCTTTGACTAATCAACATGACAAAGAAGATTAGTGCAATTAAATGAAAAAATAAATAAGAAAAATGTTGTTATCAAATCAACATCCAAACATATAGTTTTAAAAGACATGGTGTTTGTTTTATGAAAACCTTCTTTGTAGTTTTCAATTAACCATGGATCGTATCAAGTTTTTAAAGTACAATATACTTCAAGAAACTTGGTAACGAAGCTCGATGCCAATTGTGGAAAACTAGAAGGGGTTGAATAGTTTTACCAATTAAAACTTCCTTTTAAACTATTTAGATCGACTTATGTCAATCTATTTGGTTGTGTGTGTTGGATGTTGATAAACAAGCATATAAAGATATGTAATGAAAAGATAAGAGTAAGAAGCACAAAACCACAACGCGAGTATTTATAGTGGTTCGGCTACAAGGACACCTTCCTTGCCCTACTCCACTCCCCGAGTCACCTACTCGAGAGTTCGTAAACACCACACCAATCTCCTTATGGCGGAGAAGCCTTCACAACGTCGCTTAACCTTTTTCCGTTACAAAGCTAAATACCGAGTTCTTTCACACCAAGGCGAACCACACCTAACACAACGTCGCCTACACTTTATACGGTGCTAGGCTAACCACCGAGTTCTTTCACACCAAGGAGAACTAATCCTATCACAACGTCACCTACCCTTTATTAGGTACTAGTCTAAGCACCTAGTTCCATTGCAATGGAGGAACTACTACCACACTACACCAACGACTAATCCCAAAGGAGATCTACTCCTTTACAACATTATCAAGGACATCAATATCCTTGGATCTAATACTAGTCTATCTTGTACATCGAAACATACCATATCGAATGTACATCTAAGGCACCTTTCACTAATGCCTTTGACTAGATCTACAAGACACCTTTCACCAATGTCTTGTGTCTTCACTTCTAAGCACCTTTCACTAATGCTTCTTTGTCTTGACTTCTAAGCACCTTTCACTAATGCTTCTTATCTTGACTTCTAAACACCTACCACGAGTGCTTATCCTATGGATGATAGATACCCTTCACTAATATCTTCTTCTTGATACTTGAGACATCTTTCACTAATGTCTTCAACACTCCACTTCTTTGAAGAAAGAAAGTAATCATCAACAAGAGAACTTCAGTAGCCTTGATGATGAGGAAGCATGGCAACTCATGGACTTGAGCTTGCTCGAATTCAAAGGTGGTGATCTTGCCTTTAAGAGGAACCTAAAAGATCACACAAAACAAAACTACAAACATAGATCTCTTGGATCTAAGGTTAGTGAGATTTAACCTCGGGGAGAAAGTGTGTTAGAAAGGGATTGAAAGGGTGAGAAACAATGAAGAAATGGCTCACTATTTATAGAGGAAAACCTCTCATCGCTCCCGGATCCCACGGATCCCTACCACAGGGATCCGCTAGCACAAAGCTAGGGATCCGTGGTACGCCCTCTTTGCCCATGGGTATTTTTGGTTATGGGTCATGGGTCATGGGTTATGGGTTGATCCATGGTTTTCTTTCTAGATACAATGTATCTTAAGGATACAATGAACTTGGTTAAGTGGTATAAATAAAACCATGGGTTGTGGGTCAAAACCATTTGCTAGTTTTTACCTATTTACTATATACTTGTTTTTACCCATTTTAGTGTATACTTAGTTAAGTATATGTTATCCCAATATGTAAACACTAGTTGTTGTACATATGTATATCTAAAGCATAAAATCACTTATACTTGTTTTAGTGTTTTATGTGAAAGCGTAAGTGTGTTAGAAAACTATTAGTTCAAACCATTTACGTATTTCATTTGTTTCGTTAAAATGATTTTACTTTTGTTATCGACAAAACATTAGAAGATCGTAAAATATAAATAAACGTTTTTACGGCTTATTTGTTTCATGAAACGTCGCTGTTCTTCTATTGGATGATATAACCACAAAAAAGAACGCTCAACAATATCATCGAAGATCACCGCTTTCTGAGGCTTGCGAACCGCAAAGAGCTCTTGATTTCTTAAATTCCAAATGCACCACCATGAAACATAATGTTAGCAGCCGTGTGAATAACGGTTACTCATCTCGGTCTCAAAGAATAAATAAACAAAAGAATCAGAAACACAAAATACAACGGCATAAAGAGCATTAGAATCTATGTCTGAATTTGCATTAGCCCATTACACCATTCAACCAACTTTATTCGAAGCATTTGACCATATTATTAAAGATCAAAATTGACATTCATTTTGTTTCTACTTATTTTGCTCTAGTTTCTTTTAGCTACTGCATGTATAACGATAATGAATATTATTATATCACATAATGCATAATCATGCACACAACATTACGTCACATGTTTCTTCACCGCCGTAAGTTCCATTTTTAAAACGATCTACGCCGAAACTAAAATCACAACGCTCCCACTGGGTTTGCCAATGATAAAAAAAATATCACATAAAAGTTGGAAGGCTAATGAATGATAAGTTCCATTTTTAAAACCTTCTAGAATTTACATTTTATATTTGGAAACACGATTCTCATGGGGAGAAGTTTATATTTTTACTTTTTCAAAGTCAAAGTTTTAAAAATCACACCCTCTTTTTTTAATTTTTTTTCGCAATTTCGACACATCTATTTTGCTCCCACTTAAAAAATCAATTGACCAAATATCAAAATTGACATTCATTTGTTTCTACTTATTTTGCTCAAGTTTCTTCTAGCTACTGCATGTATAACGATAATGAATATTTTTATATCACATAATGCATAATCATGCACACAACATTACGTCACATGTTTCTTCACCGGTCGTGCCATCTACGTCAGAAACTAAAATCGTCAGTGTGAGTTTTCCTGCAATAAGAAAAAAAAACACGCAGAAGTTATAAGGCTAATGAATGATAAGCATCCTTTTTGGGTGAGTATATATAGGCTCCGAATTATGGTTTCGTATTCATATATAATAGATATCTATTTAAATAAAATATTGAAAAAGATAAGTACCATTTTTAAAACCTTCTGAAATTTGCATCTTATATTTGAAAACACGATTCTGATGGAGATAATTTTTTATTTTTACTTTTTCAATAACAAAGTTTTAAAAATCACACCCTCTTTTTTA
Organism: Chrysanthemum lavandulifolium; assembly: GCA_022545495.1. Taxonomy (NCBI): domain Eukaryota; kingdom Viridiplantae; phylum Streptophyta; class Magnoliopsida; order Asterales; family Asteraceae; genus Chrysanthemum; species Chrysanthemum lavandulifolium. The sequence goes on along the minus strand of CM040246.1, from coordinate 129,928,911 downwards.
AAGTTTTTTTCCGCAATTTCGACACACCTATGTTTGTGGAGTTTTATTAAAAACTCCAATACTGGCTCTATTTTTTCTCACTTAAAAACTCAATTGACCAATGAGAAGGCTCAATTTCAAAACCGAGCCCTTTCATTGGTTAATCGAACCCCTCGATTTGGCCAAAAATAAGTTCTCTTATTATACTAGCAGGGTACCCGCACAATGCGGCGGCGGGTACCCTGTGACTAAATTTTATGGCGGCGGGTACACTCGGCCTTATTGCTGATGATTTAGATATGTGAGAGAGAGATATGAAATGGTTTGTGTGTATTTACATAGCGGATGCGGTTATATATTTTAAATAATCATTGCTGTTAATAATGATTTTTAGCGATTACATATTTTTAATAATGTGCTGTAAATGATTTGAACATTGTATTTAATTTAGTGGAAACGTCTGCATTTAATTTTGAATAATGAGATGTATTGAATTTTAAGCCTTCCTCTTATAGCAAGTGTATAACTTTGTTTTTTTAAGACTTTCTTTTTAGGAATGACCTAAATGCATTATAATGTAGCTAAGATAAAAGATTACCAAACATAGCACAACTGCACAAGTATATGTTGGATTGATGTATTCTAACCAGACTAACTTATATAGCTTGTAAGGACTTAGTAACCTCGGATAAATCCTAAGTTGCTAACAAAGAAACACTGAACTAACTCTATTAAGTATGCGGAATTTACTTAACAAAGCTAAGAAGAATTAGCTTTAACTTTAAACATTATATTAAAACTCTGAATCTGCTTGATACACAGATTCACTAACAATCCCTAACAGCTCTGATATCGAACTTGATAAACTCTAAAACTCTCTAATAATGCACGTACGTTTAATGCCAATCTAGGGGTCATTTTATAGGCTTAAGGATAACCCTAGTCGGTTTACAATTACAAACCTTGTACGTCAACTAACACTAAACTAATCTTAGAAACGTTGCTGTTTCGTTGTATCTGTCCCAAGCTTGATACAGCGTTTCGTCATCTTCTTGTTTGAAATTATGAATCTCCAAAAGCTGGTTAGAAATCTTAGATGGTGGACAATATCTCGAATAAAGTGCTTCTTAAGTAGCGCCTAAGTATTAATTGCCCGGTGGGCGATCTTCCTATCCATCTTCCGCGCCCCAGAAGAGTCATAGGAAATACCCTTAGCATAACAAAGATCATGAGACACGCCTGAATGTTGAAAAGGCTTATGATGTATAGGACATTTTCAACGTGCTCATATGCATCATCGTCCATGTCTCCGAAAAAGGGTTAGCCAAGCTCCTCATAAATTGGTCTTTGATTTAAACGGACATCCGCTCCAATTGCCGGTCTTACAAGATCCGCCCTTGTTCCGCTCTTGTCAACGCCAAGTATTCCTCAAGAGTGAGGTCATCGATGTTAACAACTTCCATGGTACCGAAAACTTGAAATATGATCGTGAGAAAAACGAAATTAAAGACTTAATATCAATCCTAATATAACTCCCGCAATGCGCGCCAAAAACTTGATGCGTGTTTTACTAACTGTGTCTTAAATTTATAGTGTCTCGTTATACCTATGGTCTACCCTAGTGCACTAACAGGTAGTGTACCCGGTCGCGTGTAGTGTAGTAATCGGTAAAGCCGAGGTCGTCCCAAGAGCTATGTGTGTTGGATTATTACTAAGTCTAGTGTCACAGATTTAATAAAGGTTTCGATAGGGATTTAATTAATTTAACTACTAATGCAGAATAAAATAAATCAAAAAAATGGATAAAGGGAAATCAATAGAGAAGAGTAGGGATGGCAAAAGCACCCGAAACCGATGGGGAAAACCGACACCCGAACTAGTTGGGTCAGGTTCGGGGGCGGGTTCGCGGGTTCGGGTAGATATATTCTTTTCTTTTCGGGTACGGGTTCTAGTAATACCCGCCCGTACCCGTATACCCGAATTTGTACCCATTTTTTTTGCTAATTTATATAAGGTCTTATTAAGTTTTGAGCTCTTAACCTTGTACAAATTTTATTCTACTCTACTCCTTAATAGCATATATCTTGGTCATTACAAACTATTAAATTAACACTTACTCTTGATGCTTTAATTCTCACACACATGACACATTAAATCTTTAATTGATAACGCCAAATTGTGCATGTTTTTAGTAGCGTTATCCGTGCTTTTATGTGTGTTATTTGGTTATAATCATATGCTTTTGATGCTTAATCGCATCAAAAGTGCATGAATTTGCTAGTTCATTTGTAGCCAAGCCTTGACTTTTTCCCACGAAAGTGGAGAAAAGACGCTCAAATTGTGCAAAAGAAGTAAAATACGAAGATTTCTCCATTTACTAAGAGTTCTCGACAAAAGCAAGACTTGTGGAGTATATTCGAGAAGATAAAGTCATCAAGTTAGTGGTCCAAAGACTTAAGAATAAAGTTCAAGAAGGAAAACGAAAGAAATGAAGAAAAGAAGCTTAAACGAAGAAATATTGGAAGCCTCGTTGTTCCCGACACACCTTCACCATTTTGGCCATAACTTTTGCATACGGACTCCTTTGACCTCCGCTCACGGCCACGGAAAGCTAAGAGAAAGATCTACAAATTTGGCTTTTGACCTTTTCGTCGAAAGTCGCAACCGGATCGGTTGGGGCCCAACCGAATCGGTTACTCCAAGTCGACCTCTCCAAGTAATTTTAATGCATCCTTAAGTGCCATTAAGCCTCAAGTCCGATCATATGGCTCTAATAACTCCTAAACCTGCTACTTTATGACACTTTGTGCCCAAGAAACTTACTTGGTGGCTAAGGGTGGCTTCTACCTATAAATAAGACCATTTTTGGTTAGTTTTGTGTGTAATTCTAGCCTCCACCCTTAAGGACGAATTTCCACCAATTTATCTCTCCCAAAGACCACAAACCTCTGCCATTTCCAAGTATGCTTGGTTAGAAGTTGTAGTTGATTGGAGGCTTGAAGGAGTGCTATAATCCTTCACCATTGCCTAATGTAATCTTACTTTGGGTAAACTCTTGTTACTTTTATGATGTTGAATGCTATGATTCATGTTTGGTTCTTTGGTTGTGTTGATTATGTGATACTTGTTTATTTCATATGAGAACTTGTGATAAAAGGATGTTTGGATAATTGTAGTGTTTGTTTGGAATATGTTGATAACATCATATTTGGTTGAATTGGAACTTGTTCTTGTTTATTGTTTTGGTTGATCATTGTTGAGTTCAATGGACGAAAGTATTCTTAACAATGGTTAGTTTCAATTCATTAGTGACAAATGATTTTGGTCTTGTACTTTGTGACGATTGTGCAAGAGAATTAATAAACATAACAAGTAAAGGTTTAATTTGGATTATGGCGAAAGGAATCTTTTGAATATGTGTTCTCATTATCTTTCAAGTAAATGGAACTTTACAAATTAATAACATCAAAGTCTATGGCGAAAGGGATTCTTTGTTGTTGTTGGTATAAGGCTCATGACATGACCACTTGATTGAGGCTTATGCACATTTGATTTATAAAACACTAAACTATTATTATAGGTTCTATCTTTGATAATATGTTTTCCAAACTAAACATCCTAATATCCTTGTGATCATTTGTCTAAACATGTATGTTCTTTGTGTGCTTGTTCTTAGTGGTTTGATCCGTGACAATCATAACCACGACCTTGATACGTGCTTGTTCTTATATTGCTTTTCTTGTTGGTTTGATATGTGACAATCATAACCATCAACTTGTTACTTGCTTAAACAAACAAACAACACTTGTAGTGCAACCAAGTCTCTTGGGACGACCTTGATTTACCATATACTATACTACAACTTGACTAGGGTATACTTGCCCGAATGTGTTCCTAGTTAACCGGTAATTCTTGATTATAAATTTAAAACCACGATGGTGCACATCAAGTTTTTGGCGCCGCTGCCGGGGACTTGCGTTTGTATTCTTGTGTTTGTTTGCTTGTTGAATTGATTGCTCTTGATGTTTGCTCATGATGTTTGCTTGAATGCTTGTTTTTTTTCCAAAATCTCTCATTTTCTCAAAATTGCTCAAATGATCTTTGCATCAAAATCGTGTTTTGATGTTGGGATTTCGTTTCATGTGTTCTAAAATGCTCATTTCAATGATTGCTTTCTAAGTTGCTCGAAAATGTTTGCGAAAAACCACCAAAACCACCCGCATCACTCTAACCGAATCGGTTGGCACTCCAACCGGATCGGTTGAAGCCTCAGATTTAATAAACCACTACAACCGATCGGTCACTACCCGTAACCGGATCCGGTTGTGTTTCTAAAAAAAAAAAAAAAAAAAAATCCATTTTGTGTGTTTCTTGTTTCGTGTGTTTTATGTTTTATATGTTATATGATCTCTTGCATGTCTCTATGTTATTTGTTTTGTTATTTTTGTTTATATTAGTTTCAGACAATTTTGAATAAGATTATCTTGTTTTAGATTATCTTGTTTGATTTGCTTTACGTGATTAATTGTGTTTGCTTGCGCCTATGTGATTGTTATTTTTCCGTAATCGTGCTTTTATTTGTTTATGCGTATTTTGTTTTAAGTGTTGTTTTATGTTCGTGATAGTTAATATGTGTTTATGTGTTTTAATTACTTGTGTTTAGTTTTATGTTCGTTACCTTTTGTGTCCTTATTTTATTTTATCAATAAAAGGTTTGAAATAAAACTTGTTCTAAAAAAAAAAAAAAAAAAAAAAAAAATCTTAAAATCGCCTCCAACCGATCGGTCACTCCCGTAACCGCTTCGGTTGGAAGGTTGGTCTCATTTGGTTCATTCCAACCGATCGGTTACACCCCGTAACCGATTCGGCCGGACTAATCTGCTAAAAAAAATAAATAAATAAATAAATTTTTTTTTTTTTGTTTTTGTGTGTTTGTGTTTAGATAGAATAAGTTTAAATGTCTTTTTGTTTTTGCAAGAGTTTCATTTCTTTTATTTGTCATTTTTCCATTTTAATTTTGTTAAATTTTTAGTACATTGTGAATAAATAAGTACATGTTTTTTAAAATAAAAGTATTTTGAACTTTGTGGGTATGTTCACCGAAACCCTCACGAGACTATAACTCGTCCACTCGGCCACCGAGGGTTTAAAGGCTTGTTGCATGCGCTAAATGCAACCGTGATGCCTACGAAGTGAGTTTTAGAATTTTACGCTTTTGTAGTTTAGTTTATTTTTGCGATTGAATAAACTCTTGGAGGAAGGATTGGTTGGATCGTGAACCTTACACTCTTGATTGGACATGTTTGGTTGAAAGAGAAATCGATTGATCTCACACGCTTATGCTAGCCTTTGCTTAGCATCTTATCATTTGGAGTTCGATCGCGATTTCTTTGGCCCGGAGGTTTCGCTTTCTCTTGGATTTATTATTTCATTTTCCTATCTTACATGCTTTGAAGTTTATTTTTCATATTGAGGGCTATGCTTAACTTAAGTGTGGGGAAAGTTAAATAAGAAAAGCGAAACTAGTTTTAGATTCCAAAATGTTTGGGCCTATTTTTAAATTTTGTGAACTTGTTTGCCCTTTTGATCTAGTTGTTTTCACGCGTATAGGTTAATATATTAGAATAACTGGATCAATCCACTGGTGAAATCGGTAATTTTGAAAAACTTGAGATGTGTCCCGATTAATATTGCAATCCATTATGTGATCGATGACATTTGCTAGCACATATTATAGCCCTTCCACAAAATTGTGAGGATTTGAGCCTGTTCATATATAGCATACATCTTTTATGCTTGGATCTTTTGTTGTGAGTGTGCCGGTGATTTTATTTATTCTAGAACTTGTACTTGTAAATCATTACCGCATCATGAGAAGATCACATTCGTGTGATATAAGTGTATTCGTGTGATAAAGAGGCAACCTTAGGAATAAAACCCAAATGGCCTTCCGCTTACATCTAATGATATATTAGCTAACCACATCGGTTAGTTAACCACCCATATGGACCCATTTGTTAGCGCTCATCTTTAGCGCTAGATACCCTTAGTACACCCTCCGAGCCATCCTTTTCTTTTTGTTAAATCCAAAAATACAAAATATTTTACACTTTAAACCTTAGCCTACCCTTGTCAATGTCTAAATGGTTGGTTGCTAGTTGCTTGGTATGATTGGATTGTTTTGATGATTATGAGTTAGCCGCACTTTGCCATTCGTGTGTGCCATTCCGACAAAGACGAAGAGTGCACCTTCTTATTTGTATTTTGTGGTGATGCTTATACGAAGTGTGGGGAGATGTGATGTATGAAGAAGTGTTGAAAAAAAAAAAAAAAGTAAAAAAAAAATGAAAAAAAAAAAAGAAAAAAAGAATAAGTCATCGAAAAAAAGAAAAAAAAAATGTGTGATGACAATTAGAGCCAATGTGCTATATTATTATGAAGATGAAGGAAGATGAAGTATGTTTGAGATATAGATTAGCCAATGTGCTAAGACGAGATATATATGTATTTGGTGATCGATATGTGAAAAAGAGAAGTTAGTAACTATAATCATTTTCAGGTTTGCGGATTGTTTGGTGACTAGCAACATGGGTATTAGACTTGACTATATTTTTCTTTTAACACCAATTTCATAAAATATTCCCATGCCTTATCCACACCCTTTATTCACCCTAAGCCTATCGTTATAACCCGAATAAAAGCCCTCTTTAGATGTTTACATTTGGTGCTTACGCCACGTCGGTGGAGTTTTGTTTCTTGTACAAGCCTATGGTAATATTTAGATCATGACTGAGCAATATGAGTGTACTATTCCTTAATACTATCCATCACTAAATAAATTGAGTGTTGAGTGAATTATACATCCGTTCTTTTTCGTGAGGTGCTTAGCCATGTTATCAAGCGAGAGAATCCATAGGGTATTGTCAAACATCTCGATTTTTCACCTCTAAAAGCTTAAAATGATGAATCTTATCTCGTACTTGTACTTGGTAGATTTGCATCACATTTTTCTAATCATATTTCATGCACCATGTGGGATTTATTTTTCTTATTTCTAGATTTGCTTGAGGGCAAGCAAAACCTTAAGTGTGGGGGAGTTTGCGCTCATTTTTCGCTTATTTTTTATTTTTATTTAAAAATAAAAAAAAAAAAAAATAAAAATATTTTAAATATTTTTATTTTATTTTCGTTTTGTCATTTAGGTTTGTCTTTTAATTTTTCTTTTCTTAGATTTGCTTGAGGGCAAGCAAAGTTTAAGTGTGGGGAATTTGATAACGCTCAAATTGTGCATGTTTTTAGTAGCGTTATCCGTGCTTTTATGTGTGTTATTTGGTTATAATCATATGCTTTTGATGCTTAATCGCATAAAAGTGCGTTTGCTAGTTCATTTGTAGCCAAGTACAGAAAGTGGAGAAAAGACGGAAAAGAAGTAAAATACTAAGATTTCTCCATTTACTGAAGAGTTCCTGACAAAAGCAAGACTTGTGGAGTATATTCGAGAAGATAAAGTCATCAAGTTAGTGGTCCAAAGACTTAAGAATAAAGTTCAAGAAGGAAAACGAGAAAGAAATGAAGAAAAGAAGCTTAAACGAAGAAATATTGGAAGCCTCGTTGTTCCCGACACACCTTCACCATTTTGGCCATAACTTTTGCATACGGACTCCGTTTGACCTCCCGTTCACGGCCACGGAAAGCTAAGAGAAAGATCTACAAATTTGGCTTTTGACCTTTTCGTCAGAAAGTCGCAACCGGATCGGTTGGGGCCCAACCGAATCGGTTACGCCAAGTCGACCTCTCCAAGTAATTTTAATGCATCCTTAAGTGCCATTAAGCCTCAAGTCCGATCATATGGCTCTAATAACTCCTAAACCTGCTACTTTATGACACTTTGTGCCCAAGAAACTTACTTGGTGGCTAAGGGTGGCTTCTACCTATAAATAAGACCATTTTGGTTAGTTTTGTGTGTGTAATTCTAGCCTCCACCCTTAAGGACGAATTTCCACCAATTTATCTCTCCCAAAAGACCACAAACCTCGCCATTTCCGAAGTATGCTTGGTTAGAAGTTGTAGTTGATTGGAGGCTTGAAGGAGTGCTATAATCCTTCACCATTGCCTAATGTAATCTTACTTTGGGTAAACTCTTGTTACTTTTATGATGTTGAATGCTATGATTCATGTTTGGTTCTTTGGTTGTGTTGATTATGTGATACTTGTTTATTTCATATGAGAACTTGTGATAAAAGGATGTTTGGATAATTGTAGTGTTTGTTTGGAATATGTTGATAACATCATATTTGGTTGAATTGGAACTTGTTCTTGTTTATTGTTTTGGTTGATCATTGTTGAGTTCAATGGACGAAAGTATTCTTAACAATGGTTAGTTTCAATTCATTAGTGACAAATGATTTTGGTCTTGTACTTTGTGACGATTGTGCAAGAGAATTAATAAACATAACAAGTAAAGGTTTAATTTGGATTATGGCCGAAAGGAATCTTTTGAATATGTGTTCTCATTATCTTTCAAGTAAATGGAACTTTACAAATTAATAACATCAAAGTCTATGGCCGAAAGGGATTCTTTGTTGTTGTTGGTATAAGGCTCATGACATGACCACTTGATTGAGGCTTATGCACATTTGATTTATAAAACACTAAACTATTATTATAGGTTCTATCTTTGATAATATGTTTTCCAAACTAAACATCCTAATATCCTTGTGATCATTTGTCTAAACATGTATGTTCTTTGTGTGCTTGTTCTTAGTGGTTTGATCCGTGACAATCATAACCACGACCTTGATACGTGCTTGTTCTTATATTGCTTTTCTTGTTGGTTTGATATGTGACAATCATAACCATCAACTTGTTACTTGCTTAAACAAACAAACGACACTTGTAGTGCAACCAAGTCTCTTGGGACGACCTTGATTTACCATATACTATACTACAACTTGACTAGGGTATACTTGCCCGAATGTGTTCCTAGTTAACCGGTAATTCTTGATTATACAAATTTAAAACCACGATGGTGCACATCCTTGGGAAAAGTTTAAGGCAATGCTAATTAAGAAATATTGTCCTCAAACGGTTAAGTTAAGTCGAGTTTGAATTCGGAATCATAGCGGCGGCATTGACATGCCACCACACTCGCCGCTTCCAAGAATTGGCATTGTTATGTCCTGAGATGGTCCGCACTGAAACGCTTAAGATAGATCGTTATACTGATGGACTTCCACCTTCTACTAGGAATGATGTGATCTCTTCAAAACCCACTAGTCTTCATGAGACCATCACTTTGGCTCATAGTTTGATGGATTTGGTTATTCGCGACAATGCGGGGAGTAGGGTTGATAGCAAGAGGAAGTGGGAAGATCATGTAAGTACCCTAACAAGCGACAGGACACTGCTAAAGCTTATGTCATGGGGTCTGGAGAGAAGAAGGCTTATGCCGGAAACCAACCCTACTGTAATCGTTGTAAGCTTCATCATCATGGACAGTGTACTGTGGTATGTCGCTCATGTTCAAAGGTTGGACACATGGCTAGGGACTGTAAGTCTAAGGCTCTTGCTATGGTTCAAGCAACCCATGGGCCGGATTGGAAAGCTAATGTTACTTGTTTTGGGTGTGGAAAGAAGGTACACTATAAGAATGAGTGTCGACAACCGTGGAATCGTGAGAACCAAGGAAATGGAGGGAACCAAGTGAACCGTGGAGCAGGAGGCAACCAGGAAATCGGGTACTGGGAATCAGCAGAGTATTACTGGAGAAGCTCGAGGAACAGTGTACGTGGTTAAAGAAAAGGGATTCAAAGAGGACCCGATCGTTGTTACGGGTATCGCTCTTCTCAATAACCGCTACGCTTTATGTTCTGCTTGACATCGGTGCCGATAGGAGTTTTATGTCCACTACATTTAGCCCTCTGCTTGATAAGATCCGTATTGCCCTAGATTTTACGTATGATATTGAGTTAGCCAATGGTAATATGGAAAGGGTGAACACCATAATCAGAGGTTGTACCCTGAACCTTGGTTTGAACTTAAATAGTTGCAAACGGTTAAAAACACAAAAAAATTTGTGTTTTTTATTGGCTTAATTGATTAGTACATAATTTTTTTTATTTGTCAGAATATCGGTTCCTAGCCGGGTAGACCCGAAGAACTGGAATCGGAACCAGAAACCGAACAAGAACCGAAAACTATATTCGATTCAGTTCTCGATTTCTACTTTTCACAAATTCATTAACTGTCGAGTCCGATTCTGCACCCATGTTAATCCCTAAATTGATAAAAGTTACTAAAATCGCTTTTACCAAATTGATAAAAGGTACTAGAATGCTTTGAAGCTTGAAACTAGACTTTAAGATTTGATACGAAGTTTTGTTCTGAAAAATGATCACATAATAACTATTTATGTTTGGTGGTAAGAAAAAAAAAGGTATGGAAAACTTAGGGGTGCTTATCGGTTCAGTTATCGAGTTGTTTGGTTTATTCGATTCGGTTATTTCAGTTAAAAAAATTATAGGTTAAACTAAAAACCGAATGGAATTCAAATCTGGTTTAACCGAATCAAATAACACGAATAACCTGAATTACTTAATTTTAATTATTTATCTATTTAATTATATAAAATTTTAGCGCCGAAAAAATACTCAAGTTTAAAAAATGTTATGTTTAAACTATGAAAGAGTTTTAAATGTTTTTCTTTTTTATATATAAATATATAAAAAATATATATACTTATGTGAATTTGGTTTTCAGTTTGATTTTCGATTTATTGTGTCAAAATCATATCCGAACTGAGAAACGAATCGATTCGGTTACAAATTCAGTTTCATTTTTTTGGTTCGATTCGATTTCTATTTTTAGTTTTTTGGATGAAACCCGAATTCTATACACCAAGGTTTTCAAGATCGGGATCCTACTCAGGATCGTTTTTGTCTTTGCAAGATCGTGTTCGTAAGATCAAATCGGAATCTTAAGATCCTACTCTAGTGTTATTTCTTAATAATTTTTATAATATTATACAAATCTACAAATTATTATACATTATAAACACAAAATATTATAAATGTTTTATAGAAATATTATCCTAAATTATGATAATGAAATGTTTAAAAAGATTCACATTTTGTTTTTTGAATTCTACAAAAATAAAATAAAATAACTAACCTATAAATTTATAGTTTTTTAGTTTGTAAACTGAAAAAAGTAAGATCGGGTTAGATTAAATTTTAAAATCGTATGGTTAAGATCGGGATCCTATAAAATCTTAAATTTGTAAAAATCCTATATAAGATCCGAATTATTTTTGGTTAGCGGCATCATAAAATCGTAAAATTCTAAAATCAATATCAGTATCCTGAAAACTATGTTACACCCCTCCAAAAACCATACGGCTAAAGGCTTTAAAATCACCTGTGGGCCTGTTTGGCAAATTGACCCGGGTTGTACTTGTTAGACCCCTAGTCAATATCAAATGTGGGCCTTCTTGCTCCCATGGCACTATCTATCAATAAGTTTCCTGCAATATTTTCATTAATAAATTTTAAAAGAAAAATATACTATTTTGAGACATTTGGTTATTGGTTTTTACTGAATCATTCAAATTGCGTATTAGGTTGATTTATAACATAGGTATAGATACAAATATTACTCCATATTACTTCATTTTTTTTATGTATTAATGTCAAATACTCAAATGTCTTTTAGGTTGATTTGTTAGCACACATTACTCACAAGTAACGAGTATCATTACTCTAAAAACTAATATAAACCTAGAGTTCATTTGTTAGGATGAAAATGAAATGTCAAATAAATAGAATAAATGACATAATAGAATAAATAATATAATGTACTAATTCATTACTGTTATTAATCATGTTTGGTTCGTATAATATGATCAAATAGAATCGATAAGAAAAAGACTAAAATACCCCCTTGGTAGGAAGTTTATTTAATGTGTTAGTTAATGATGGATTTTTATGTAATTTTGATTTTATTACATATCATTACAAGATGTAATGAAAAAAGTAAAAGACCTTTAAGGAATCAAAATGGTAGTTTTTGATGTAGTGGATCATTCCTTGTAATGAATCATTACATTATCATAGTGTTTGGTATCTTGTAATCAAAGTGGGAATTGAAAAACTATTACGATGGAATGAAATAATTTGTTTGTTTACAATTTTACAATGTAATGTCTGATTACAAAGAATCACTCATACCATTATTTTCATTTCTTAGGGTCTTCTTATTTTTTTCATTCTATTTTGTAATGGAATTAAAATTACATAAGGTCTATTATTAACTAACTACATTAAATAAACTTCCTATCATCAAGGGCATTTTAGTCTTTTTTTCATCGATTCCATTCTATTTTATCATACCAATAACGGTAATAAATCATTACATTACCGTAGTGTTTGGTATGTTGTAATGAAAAAAAGAATGGAAAAAATTATTATTGTGTAATGAAGAAAACATGTTTGTTTACTATTATGAAATGCAATGACTAATTACATGGAATGATCCATTACATCAAATATCATCATTTTGATTCATTTGGGACCCCCTATTTTCTTTTAGGGTGCGTTTGGTATAATCGTGAGTTTAGAATAAGATTTGAATTTGGTATAGAATGAAAGAAAATGAAGAGAAAGAAAAATGGTAGGGACAAAAATAAGATAGTAATTATATATGAAATATTGTTTTTTAATTGTTTTAAAGTAATATTTTAAAATATTATATTATTTAAAAAGATGAGAGAGATAGAGGGAGTTATAGAGAGAGAAGAAGGATGACTCACATGAAAGAGAAAGAAAATATAATAACACCCAAATCTATGAGGTATTAATTTTAAGAGAATGATAGGGATCTTAAAAACACGTATACATTATATGCTTACACTATGCAAGAGTTTATTGGTTTGTGAAGTGGGTCCTACTGCTACAACCAATAAACTTTGCCACATAAATATAATATATAGCAGCATGTTTTTTAAGCATCCCTATCATTTCTCTAATTTTAAAGGTGTCAAACCTATCCCCTCTTTTTAAATAACATACCAAACAATTTATTTATCTTTCACACCATTCCTTAATTTTCAAATACCTTATACCAAACGGGCCCTTATTCCATCTTGGGATGTTTAAGAAACTAATGTAGTTTCTACGTCAGAAATTCGTAGTTCAGAACCTAAAATTCATTAATATGAAATTCTGTTGATCTTTTTTAATAAAAGTGTTTGGTAAATTAATTGTTAAATGTAATTATAAGATGTAAAATGACATAAAAGGACAAATCTATAATTGTAAATAAATGTTTGGAGGGTATATTAGTAATTTAAAGTTTTAACAAATTATAGATATTTAAAAGTTTCATGAATCGCCTTTCATTTTGGAAATTATTTGTTTGAAATAAAACAGAATTTAACGATCCAAACAAGTTTACTTGGTTTATAGGAGATTATTTTGTAACAAAAGCTAATACCTCCAAAAGTTCTCGCCAAATGCGCCCTTGTGATGGAATCAAAATTACATAAAAGCCTATTTTTTAAATACTCATTATACATAGAAAGTTCTATCATAAATAAGTTAAATTAATCTTTTTCTATTGATTACATTAAATTATGTTGTACCAACCAAACATAATTAACAATAGTAATGAGTCATTCCATTACATTATTTATTCACTTGCGTTATCCAATCAATTCAATTGTTCTTTCATTTCGTCCTACCAAACGAACCCTATATCATTTATTTCATTACATCGTTAATTCCATTCAATTGACATTTCATTAAAGAGTTTAATTGTAAACATACAGATTGTTTCATTCCGTCGTAATGATCATTTCATTCCCACTTTGAATACAACCTCTCAAACACTACGTTAGAGTTATGATCAAATGAGAAGAATACTAAAAATGAGAATGATGGGAAGTATCTGCAACCACACATTTCAGATGCACCTACAAAAGTGAATGCATCTTTCTTTAAATTTTTCTTATTAATTTAAAATGTGAAGCTAAAATTATTTCTCTTTATTTTTATTTTAATTATTCTTCTCATTCGATCCCTTCTATGAACCTAATCATTCCAATGTCCTTGGTAAAACCAAAACAAAAACTTAGTGTCAAAATTAATTTATAACATCAATTACTCACTGGTTAAAAATAATTAACAATGAAAAGTTAAAAGAGCAATATATAGTTGTAGACAATCTAACATAAAAAGTACGTAATATTTTTATAATGGGTTTAGTGGGACTCAGCAACTCAGCATGCATCCTTGCCTAACAAGAATGTTACAAATGAATTTTCCCTACTAAATTCATATTACAGATTACAGACATTGCTAACAAGAACGTATAAATAATCCCCATATAGATATTGGGGTTAATCAAGATATATAATCGCAAATAGTTAACTACATAACCCATATCCATAGAAGCTGCAGCAGCAGCAACACCGTCTTAATTTTCATTTACATGCTTCATAATACATAAATCCTACTAGCGCTTCCAATCAGCCTGTGTAAGGTAGCCTGCACCATAATCCAGACAAACGGTTAGCCATAGATGCATTTGATTATGGTTTCATTGTGGTCAGGTTACACATTTAACAGTTTCATATAAAACGATATCAAGAAACAAGAGAATCAAAAACCATTTCCAAATTATTTAGAAGATTCAAATGCGATGCATAATTGAAAATTAAAAGAAAAATTGCTTCAATATTTCGTAGTCATTATTACTTCAAAATTTTCATTTTCTAAGCTGAACAAACTAAGAAAGCACATTGATCATTGAGATTCTTTCAAGCCTTTATGGGATCAGACATAGCAAAATTGAAAAGGGTTCTTTTTCTTTTCTTCGTTTATTGGAATACCAAGTCATAAAGGTTTAATTTTAAGCCAAAAGATGTACTAACCCCAACTTAAGGGATGTATAGGAGTTTTCATAGTCTTGTGAAGGACCAGCAGAGTTGCAGATGTCGTCAACTGATTCGGATGATTCACTTTCCTCACCAATAACATTCTCGGTGTCGGTATGAATTTGTTTTCGAGCATTAGATATCTCCAACATCTTCACCCACAATTCAAAAGAAAAGTTAACAAAAAAATACACTACAAAAATATGCAATTTACTCATGCCTTTTTTCTTCATGGTTTATAAAGAAGTGCGATATTATAAAGTTTATCACACTAATTAACGTGTACAATCTATCGTGTACAACGTGACAATATATATTAAGTTATTAGAGATTTTACATTTCAAGTTATAGAAATTAGCGTTTGCAAATTATATGTGCAGAAAGCTATAAAACTTGTCTGCACTAAAAAATTTAGAAAACAACTCGTGACAACTAATAATCTGTTTAAGCAAGAGGAAACAGGGAGTTCACACAAATAATGGTGAGTGGAAAAGAATAAAAGCTAAGAAAAGACTCATACTTCCTGTCTAAGACGATTGTTCTCTTCCATTAGTTGTACTCCCTGCATTGTTGTAACATTAGTGTTACAAACTCTGATATCCGAAAGCATTTTGTTTCAAGATTATTCCTCAAGATTCGATCTTAAGGAGTTACAAAAACTGATAGTATAAGTAAGATTGTAGTTCTGACCTTTTCTTGAAGACGATTAATCTCACTCATAATAACCTCACCCTGGAAGACATAAATGTCTAATCAATTAAAAACCGGAATTAATGTAAAGCTGACTACTAGGGAACTAGAATAGGGTTCATTACTAAAACAACATGACAGATTGTACATGTGTCACTCCATGTGGCTTTTTATGGTAACATCTTTAACATGAAGCAAAAAAAAAAAAAAATCCATGTGGCTTTTTATGATAACAACTTTAGCATGAAGCAGGAATTTCTACTATACTTAAACAATCCTTCACTGTAATCTTATAAACCTGACAACAGGAATTTCTGAAATCGGGTAATAAAGCTTTAAGTTTATCAAATTTGACAAAGGGCTAATACATTGACCTTATATAATTTACCCTTAATTGACAAATGACTAATGATCGTTTATGGGCTACAAAATCCCATCTTTCATGGTGTTTTAGAAATTTGACTAATAATAAGTATTAAGTGAAACTTCATAATTTAATGAGAAGGTAGAAACAAGAGATGCTAATAAGCAAATTAAAGGGACCTTTTTTGTAACGACACGCCCCAAACCGGCTTCGAGGGACTTCTCGAGCTGGTGCAGCTCTTCGATACCTAAATTATGAAGCTCTTCCCCCCTCAACCGCCTGTTTTGTTTATATAAGGATCATGTCAGATTCAAATACTTGAAGTAATCACTATCTGCTACGAACATATAGTTGACCATGAGAATGGACCTTAATTGAAGAGTTCTCTCAGAAACTTCTTTGCTTAATATGGCATAGTTGGCATCTTCAACTAGCTGCATAACAAAATTTTCATTACTTTAACAGAAAAAATCATATTTGAAGATAGTTTTCGATTGCAAAATTGAGTCCATTTATTTGGTCATTTACAATTTACATTCCATAGGTTTTAAAGAGTAACCATAGCCATTAGAAGCTTGCCCCACTAAAAAGTATTGAATTTAAAAAATAAGCTGACCTGCAATTCAAGTGATGGTTGGTCAAGCTTCTCAAGATTTTTTGAATGTAGGCTACGCTGTTCAAGTATTTCTTTCATACTGAAAAAAAAAAATCCAAGATAGTTAAATAAATAAAAGACAAATTAGTGGAGAACAAAGGACATTCCCTATGATATGCAATATAAGTATAGCTTACTCTAGTTTTTCAAATCAAATAATTTAGATCAACGTAATATATTTTAGCAAAGATGGAGTGACATGAACCAAATACTTGGGGTTATCCTAATATTACACTCGTGTTTGATAAAAATATGAATACTGAACTTACTACTACAATACTCCTAATTCTCTAAGCCCTATATATATTTGTCAACTTTGACTCTTTGAAGTCAAAAGTCAAAGGTAGACGCTTTTGAAGAGGTAGTACTAATTGAGTTTGATCTTTGTGTACTTAAGGTAGATTTGTGGAATTAGAAAAGGGCTGCTTCCAAATCTCCCTGAAAACAAGCGGATTTGTGTTTAGCATACAAAATGTGCTCCAGTGATGTGTTTAAAGATGTCTTGTGTTTCATTTAAATTATCAGTGTTTTGTTAAGTCTAGACCCTCAAGAAGAACTAAGGGTGTAAAATGTTGCACGCCATGACAATTAGCTAGTACTCCATTTGAATGAAAAAGTGAAGCAACAAACAGTCAAAATTATAAATTTGAAACTTCATTTTCCTATGAAAGTTCAGTGATCATTGTAAATATCTAGCACTATGTTAGATGATCATTAAAAACGTGACAAACTGTTCAATCCTAATATCATTAAGAAATAAGTGAACGATATCCAGATTTCGACCTGATACTAACACAGCTTTTTGAGACAAATACTACTTATCAGAAGCAAGAATCAACTTGTGGCAATTACAACTATTAATAATGTATGTAACACTGCCCAAATTTTCCCTCCAAACGATCCATAGCATGAAAATCACCAATTACCACTTAAAAACTTTTTGAAAAATAATGAGCTACCCAAAATAGTACAGGCCTTATTTGCCTAATACAGGTGTACGCATGATCTCGATCAAGTGGAAAAATGCAGTAAAAGGATCTCATGATAACTAAGGCCTAAGCACCTTGCACATTGTGTCGTTTGTCTATCAAAAATGTGATTTTCTTAGTTGAAAAAAAAGGATTTTGATGGAAATTTTACTCCATCCATCTCAGAAGAACTTCAAAAGTTCAGTCAATGCAAAAAAGTTGTAGTCCAAGCAAACGATTTGTCAAGCATGTTACATTTGTCTTTAGAAGAAACATAAATACAATAACCCACAAAACTTGATTCAAATTTTGAATTTGATTAGTACTTAATTAATGTTTGAATATCAAAAGTGACCTTTATTAGAGAAACAAGGGGGTACATGCTAGAAAAACATCATATAGCTACAGTCTGTAACAGCAAGATCATATTTTCATTGTACAAACCAAACAAGCATTTAGTACAAACAAAAACCACAAGAACTAAAAAAACGTTAC
The DNA here is from genome assembly GCA_022545495.1 of Chrysanthemum lavandulifolium. Classification (NCBI taxonomy): domain Eukaryota; kingdom Viridiplantae; phylum Streptophyta; class Magnoliopsida; order Asterales; family Asteraceae; genus Chrysanthemum; species Chrysanthemum lavandulifolium. Next base: position 129,910,831 of record CM040246.1, on the reverse strand, counting down.
ACCTTAAAGATTCATAAGAAATAAAACAGTGGTTTTTTTTGTCTACTCTTTCCTATATACATTTTCAGGATTGGTTTCTCATCTAAAAACAAAACTCAATCAGAAAAAAATTAAAAATTAAACCCTAAAGCTTTATTACTTAAAAAGGAAACAAATCTTGAAATACCTTGAGCTAGAATAATGAAAAAGTTTGCCAGTTGATGAGAAGATAATAAGAGCAACATCAGCATCACAAAGCACAGACAGCTCTTCAGCTTTCTTAAACAACCCTCTTCTTCTCTTTGAGAAGGTAACCTGTCTAGCAGTAGCATTATCAATCTTTTTAATCTGTATTTTATCCCTAGCCATCATAGTAAGTCCTCTGTTACACACACAAACACCTTCACTATGTGTTTGTGAAGAAAAAAAAAAGAACCAAAATCACACTCACTGATTACTATGATCAAATTTCAAGAAAACAAGGAATAAACCAAGATATAAATAGAGGGTCCTCTTATAAATGGAAATATTTTATCTTTGTTGGTATAAGAAACAAAAAGATTGCATTATTTTTTTGCCAAATTTGGTAGCAAAAAAAATACTTAAATTAGTAACCCTAAATAGAATTAAAAGCAGACAACAACACCCATTTACCCAATTCACTCTTTTAACCAGATCAAGAAGTTAACAAGAACATCATGATGTGTATGATTATTTGATGATTAAAATTTTATGAAGGTGATGAAACTTTTTTATTAAAAAAATGAACTTTCAGAAAGTAAATAAAAAGCCCATTAACAATGCAGTGATATTTTACAGTTGGAATAGTTCTATAAATTTATGGGGTTTGAGTTGATGTCAGTGGTGATAGGTGAATTTGGGGCAAATTGAAATGGTTGTATTTTGGGTAAAAACTGCTGTGTAATAACTAAATTGGCAGAAAGAGTGGATTCTGTGTCTGTTTTTAATATTTACTTTTTGAATTATATTTAGTTATTCACTTGCGTTTTAAAGGAAAAGATTCTTTTTATGGTGAAACAATTGTATTGCTTGGTGTGATACATCTCCCCTTTTACTATCTCAAGTAAGTTTTATAAATAAGATTGAAAGGAATTTGGTGCAAATGCTTGACTCGTGTCTCTTGGGATGACTATGAGTGATGTGTGAAATGTTTTCTTGGCTTTTATCCTAAAAATGTATCAATAAAATATAGTGTTGATGTGTTAATTTATTTTATTGGTGAAAAATTGTGAAATGTTTTTTTTATCTATCAATAAAATATAGTGTTGATGTATCTAATGATAAATTGAATTATATCTTCGTTTAGAAGATTAATAAAAGAAAGCCAAAAGAACCTCTCCGTGCTTTGGCAATTGTGTGAATACCACACATCCTTAATTCCATTTTTTAATCTTAATCATTTCTCTCATCCTATCATTAGCGTCTTAACTTTGTTATCGTTACTAGTAGTCAGGTTTTGCGATTACTGGTAGTCAGGTTTGAGTCTCAGTTGGCGCTCACATTCACAAAGATTTTTCTGCATGCACGATATATATAATTTGACTATGTTTTTCTAACAACTCATTTCATGTTGTTGTGAAACTTGAGAACTCGTGTATTAAAAACCTTATAGAGGTCGTTCTTTATATCTTATCTTTGTGCTATGAACATCACGCTCTCGGTTACATTTCCGCTACGATATTTTGGGGGTGTTACACTCGAGCTCGTTTATTTATTTAGCTCATCTATATGATATACATAAGTACATATACTGTTGGGAAATTCACAAATACAGTTAGTACTCTTAGCTAGGGGCGGAAACGAGCCGAGCTGCTCGTGAAAAGCTCAGGATCGGATCAGTAAAAAGCTCAAACGAGTCCAGCCTAAACGAGCTCGAGCCCGAGCTCGAGCCTAAGTATGGGCTCATTTAATAATCGAGCTCGAACCCGAGCTCTATACATAAAGTTCGAGTAGGCTCACGAGCCTAAACGAGCCCTAGAAATATATACATGTATATGTTTTCTATATATATAAACGAGCTTAAAAGTAGTAAACGAGCTCGAGCCTTATGTAATTAACGAGCCGAGCTCCATTTGAACTTTGTTTCCTTTAAACACCATATAAATTTTTCAAGTTCGAGCCCGAGCTCGAGCTCGGAATGTAAGGCTCGAAACGAGCTCGAGCCCGAGCTCGAGCTTTTTATATATAAACGAGCCGAGCTCGAGCTCTGGCAGGCTCGGGCTCGGCTCGGCTCGGCTCGTTTTCACCCCTACTCTTAGCATTGGAAGTTAGTACTGATAATGATAATACAAGAGTATTAACTAGTTAGTACTGATAATGTAGAAGTTAGTACTGATAGTGTTATAGTTTGTATTGTTCTATACATGGAATGTCGTGTACGTTTTGTAATAGCATATCTTATATCCCTATAGAAGATATGATACGTTTAATGCATAGTTATCTCTGTAAAGGATCTCCTTGATGTATAAAAGGAGATCCTAGCTAGGTCAGAACATATCTCTTACACATACTAGCATTTCCCTTACCCTAGTCGTTCTAAGAAAAGCTTCAAGGTTGTAAACCCTAGTACTAGGAGAGTACTCGTATTATTGATTAATAATATTGAAGCATTGGTGTTACATTATGTGTTTACTAGTTTACTTTAATCTTCTAAGTGCATTCAAGTAGATTCCGCATACTTGTGTGTATTCATAACAAAGTTTCTCTTTGTTGTTTTGGAACCATCCAAGGCAACTACTCATTTACAAGCTAAGTGTTCTAGATCCAAGGTTTGGAACTTCACAAGTGGTATCAGAGCTTGTGTCCTGACAGCTTTGTTTTAGAAGATCCTGTGTGACAGAACTGAAGAAATGGACTTTGATTCAAGCAAATCCAGTGTTGTTACCAGTGTTCTTAAGTTGCAGTCAAATGAATATGATCTCTGGAGGATGCGTATAGAACACTATTTCCTGGTACTGGACTATAAGCTGTGGAACATTGTGCTCAATGGGGACTCCTACAAATCCATTGTTTCTGAAGAAGTTGGTGGCAAAATTGTTGTTAAAGACAAAGGTGAACCTGTCACTGTTGATGAAATGCCTCAAAGAGGCAATGATCTTAATGTCAGAAGTCTTCTACTTATGGCATTACCAGATGATCATCAACTCAACTTCAGCAAACACAAGGATGCTCAGTCCTTGTTCAAAGCTATTGAGACTAGATTTGGTGGGAACTCTGCCACCAAGAAAACTCAGAAAACTCTTTTGAAGCAAGAGTTTGAAAACTTCATTGCTGGTGCTTGTCAGTCAAAACTATTGAAGCAAGAGTTTGAAAAGTCCATTGACTCAGTTTACAATAGGCTTCAAAAGCTTGTCAGTCAATAGGCAGTATTGGGTGTGGATATCTCTCAGGAAGATGTCAATCTCAGGTTTATTAGAAGTCTCCCATCACCAAAATGGGACACACATGTCATTGTCTGGAAGAATAAGGCAGAGTTTGAAACTATGGGGTTGGATAATTTGTTCAATAACTTCAAAGTAATTGAGCAAGACATGAAGAGAGCTGCAGCTGCATCTTCCATCTCTGGGTCACAAAACATAGCTTTTGTGGCTCAGCCAGTCACTAATAATGAGAAAGACAGTTTTAGCATTAGTACTCCTAGTACCAATGTTAGTATTGATTGTTTGGCTATCACTGCAGTGGGAATCAATGAAAGTACCATTTATGCTTTCATCTCTGAGCAGCAAAAGGGATCCCAGATCACTCATGATGACCTGAAACAGATCCATGAAGATGACATTGAAGAAATAGATATCAAGTGGAACATTGCTTTGATAAGTATAAGGGCAAGAAGGTTCATGAAGAGAACTGGGAGGCAGATCAAGATCAATGATGGAGATACTGTTGGTTTTGACAAGGGAAAGGTGGAGTGTTACAACTATGGCAAGTTTGGGCATTTTGCTAGGGAATGCAGAAGCCCCATGAACAAATGAAGAAGTGGTGAAGCTGATGATTCTTCTTCCAAAGCAATGGTGGCTATTGATGGTGTTGGATAAGATTGGAGCTTCATGGCTGATGAAGAAGAAAGTCCAATCAACATGGCTTTGGTTTCTGAGGTACTTTCTTAAACAAACTGTTCAAATACATGTGTCCCATTAAGTGAGTATGAATCTCTTAAAACTAAGTTTGATAATTTGGCTGAAGAGCTTTCTAAAACCAGTTATAGCTTACCAAACCATAAAATTGGCTTAGCAGTTTTGGAAAAACAAATTGTGCATTATAAGGAAAATGAGTCAAAGTTTTCTGAAAGAACAACAGTGCTTAATAGGGAAATCTCGCTTAAAGACACCACCATAAGTGTGCTAAAAGAAGAACTAGAGAAAATCACAGTAGCTAAAGATAACATAGAACTCAGTGTTGATACTCTTAAGCATACACATCACTATAACTCTGAGAAACTTGATAAAATGATTGAAAGCTCTCTAGTTGGGAAAGCCAAATCAGGAATGGGTTATAAAAGAAAACCACCACCATTCAGAGGTGTTTCATCACCTCCTGGTATAGACCTTGAACACACAGTCCTAGAAGAGTTTAAGGTACCCACATTTGTTCGTGACTCTGGGGTCAATGAGACCAAAACTGAAAAGGCTGATGAAGCCTTTGAAAGTGCAAGTGACACTTCTTTACTTGTGGTGTATGTGTTTGACAATAAAAACATTAAAAGAGGTGTAGAGTCTAATGAATCAAAGCAAGAGAAAAATTTTAAACCTATAAAACTCAATGAAAAACCTGTTAGGAAGACAGTGAAATATGCTGAGATGTATAGAAACAGGTCATCCAGTCCTAGAGGTAATCAAAGGAACTGGAACAAGCTTAAATCTGAGCAATTAGGGGATGAGTTTGTCATGTTTAACAAATCTTGCTTTTTGTGTGGAAGTTTCCATCATCTGCAGGCTCAATACAGACACCCTATGAGACCTCAACCCATCATGACCCCAAGAGCAATACTTCTTAAGACTGGCATAAAACCTTTGAATACTTCAAGGCCAATTAATACTGCTAGACCACAACCCAAAGTATTTGGTGAAAGACCCAAAAAGATCTCTTCAAAATCCTCACCAACTACTTCACCAAGGCCCTTTTATGGTAGAGCAGCACAAACCTTTAAGTCCTATGATGAACAAATCAAGTTTTACAAGAAAAAGGTTAATACTGTTGAACCAAGACTTAATATTGATAGGCCAAAAGTTAATACCTTTAAGCCTAAAACTAAGACTGTTGGTTCAAAAGTGAGTGCTGCTGGGGGAATCAAGGGCAATGTTGTTAAGCCCTCAGCTTGTTGGGTTAGAAAGACCACTCAACCCAACAGTGCATCAGTTACTCTCAAGAAATATGATTACATTGATGCACGACGCAAATCCATGTCAGTAATGGCTTGGGTCCCCAAAAGGAACTAATTTCCTTTATTTTGTGTGCAGGGACATTCCAACAATAATGATGATCTTGGCTATTCAGACAGTGGATGTTCTAGGCACATGACTGGAAATCTATCCTATCTTTCAGACTTTACTGATTTGAATGGAGGATATTGTGGAAAACTAAAAGAGGGGGTTGAATAGTTTTGTCGATTTTAACTTAGTTTCAAAAACTTTAGATTCGATGTTATGTGAAATCGTATGGATGGATAGAAAGTATAGATCTATAAGTAATGCAAGTAAAGAAAGCAAGTAAAGTAAAGGATAGAAATGACACAACCGATTTATAGTGGTTCGGCTACAAGGACACCTTCCTTGCTCTACTCCACTCCCGAGTCACCTACTCGAGTTCAATCACTATGTCAACAAACTCCTTCAACTTGGAGAAGCCTTCCAACGTCGCTTACACTTTTTCCTGCAAAGCTAAATCACGAGTCCTTAACACGAAGGACCAAACCAACACAACTATAACACAACAAATATGTGAAATATGAAATACAAGATCTTTGCTACAGAAATCTTGTGGAGGAACAAATCAATCAAGGACCCCTTACTTGGATGACTTGTAGAATCTCGTGATCTCGCCTTAGAGAAGGACCTATATGAGAATCACAACAAAAGAAAGAAGAACTACTATATAAATCAAGAGATCTGAGATTAGAGGAATGAAATAATATATGAGACAGTTTGTGTAACACCCCCAAAATGGCTCAGCGGAAGCACACAAGTATTGGGGTGCTACTAAATTGATATCACAATATAAGCATAGAACAACTGATTTTTATAAAGAAACTTTTATTCATTCTCAAACAATGTTAACATTATTGATTTGTGCGGAAAAATGGCCCATTAAAAAAAGGTGGTCCCAATACATAAATCAGAGTCGTCTATGACCATGCCATGCCTTTACCTTGCGCCTCCAAAGATAAGCTATCACCTCAAAACCTGAAGATACATGCTAAAAAGTGTCAACACGAGGTTGGTGAGTTCATAGGTTTATTTAAATGGCACATCAGTATACCATTCAACATTCAGATTTGATGATCATTATGTCTTGCATAATGTCATATAAATTTATGTTTACCTTAGATAAAAGAATTTTATTAGTGGACCACATTACAACGAATATAATGTCATATATTAAATCTATTACGCTAGCACTAAGTTCATGCAACCGAAGCTACGACAGTTTCTGTATGCAAAATATAGTCATACAAATAAGGAGCCCATGGCGAGTGTTTATCTCAATATACTCGGTTCCGACATGCTATATGTTTCGCCTTGACCCAAGCGGGGCCAACCGAACAGGGGAGTCACCCCTAATAGATCTATTTATAACATTCGCGCTTCCCAGCAGAAATTGACGGTTCATGAAAAGGGCAATGTGGGATCTAAGGACTTAGGCTAAACTGCGTAATATTCTAAGTCAAGCATTATGGTATGGTCCATGAAACATCTATGTGTGATGTATCTTTAAACATATCAATCATAAAGCATAGTATGCATAGAATGCACAATTTCAGTAATTAAAATTCTTTAAGTAAAATGAGCATGTATCATCCCCAAAACAAGTATAAAACAGTTTAAAAGTAGGGGTTATGAAACTCACCTTGACAATTAGTAGTCCAAAGGGAATTAAATCAATTAGTAGTAGTGCACGGCTCCGACACGCAACCTAATTTAGTACGGCAACTTTAGTCTTTATTTATGTTTAAGACTCGATAAGGTTTAACTAACTTTATAAATTTTCTTAAATGTTTGTGTTGTTGCATATGTGGCGTCATTTATCTTAAAATGATTTACAAAGATTTGGGTGGATTTCGGCTTATGAGGGTATGACATAGAAGGAATCTCAAAGAGGGAACTGCGACTTTGGTTCAATGATGACCAAAAGATAATATACAAAAGAATAGTATGCTTATAATAAGATGTTGTCGATGTAAATGAAAAGATATATATATATATATATATATATATATATATATATATATATATATATATATATATATATATATATATATATATATATATATATGTATATGTATTTAGAAAAGAAATTTAAATCTTAATTTAATCCATATATAAATTGTATTAGAAAAATACAATGTAGTTCTTTAATAATTATAGTTCAAATACCAATATATTCCAAAAAGTTGTATATATCTCCGACTAATAAATATATCACAATATAAGTTTTCAAGTAATATATTTCGTTTATGAATCGTAAAATAGTTTATTAAAAATAGGTATGACCCGTGTGTAATTCTTCTATTTAATTGGTTTTGTCAAAAATTGATGTCATTGAGTTTTATATCCGGTTCTCATCAAGTGTATATGTATATATATATTTACGTGTTTATGTATAATTTACAAGTCGAGATAAATATAAATACTTGTTTTAATAATCTCATTTTCAATCGTTAACTTGTTTTATTTATAAATGTCGACGTGAGTAGTACGTCGATTTGCTTATGGAAGTGGCCGCGTTGCGGCAGGATTGGAATCGAGTCGCGACAAGTCGGGATGAGGCGAGTATGACTTTGGTATACTTTATCTGATACTAAAAATTTTCGGACTCGAAAAGTGGAATAATACCCGGGGTGGGCTGCGATATACCCAACAAAATAAGCTGGGTTGGGCCTTGGTGCATGAACAGGCCGGACGCACCCTAACTGATCTCAGATGGGCTCGCGGCCCAACTGCCACTCAATCATTTATGTTGGACTGGGCTTGGGCCCAAAAGTATGATTTTAGTTCAAATTGGAGACTGCCTTGATGCAAGGGATTATGAATCAGAATTTCAATTCAGATATGAGACAAGCACATTACATAGCGAGACTTGTAAGCCTTTCTCAACTTCCTCTTGGTCTAGTGGTAAGCAACAAACACCGTCGAGGTGTTCACTTGATGACTCGATCAAACTTAACAAAATACTTTTGTGACTCGATTACACACACCCATATAGACTCCTTGGAGTCTGTTGGTACTGGAACAACAACAAGAATGAAGAAGCCTTTATAGACTAGTGATTTCAAGGTCGGGTACAACCCGTGACCTTGTTACTCTCGCGGTTACGGGGTCTCACGAGTCCACACAAAATGATCAGAATGACTCCCCTTGGGTGTCTTCCTTGTGACTCGAAACAAGTAAGCATCCCGCATTGGTTTGCTTGTACCCCGAGATAGACAATAAGGACATTGTTTCAATGACTTAACTAGTGAATGTCTACCTCAGTCGAGGCAAAAATAACCCGCACAACACTCACCTTCGGGTAAGGTTTTAACCATGATTGGGATGAATTTTGTAAGTTTTAAGGAACTGTTATAGATGTAAACTAGAACATACATCTAAGCGATTTACACTCCGCGAGGGTATTAACCTTAGCCGAGGTAACAATCAGACAAAAACTAATACCTCGAGTGATGTTTCAGATCTTAGACTAGGCCAACAACTGGAATACAACAAGAGATAAGCAATCATATCCGCTGAGTGGGGTGTCGTTTAGAATTTAAGCCGAATGTACGAAATATTAATAAGCTAACAGTTTAGCTGATTACCCATTAGTTACAAGCCAATTTTTACATTTTAATTCTTGGCCCTTTTTACCTTTTATGCGCAACAACAACAACAATAATAACTTGTCATTCCATATTCTTTACAAATCGGTAACAACAAAATAAAAATTTTATTGATGACTTTAACAAACTATTAACATATCAAACTTTAATTCAAGAGTCCTTACAAGAAAGGTGATGTCGAATGGGGTGGGATGAACCGAACCAGGAAAGATCCAAATTGGGCTCGAATCTCTTGAAATTGATGAAATTGAAACTCGAATTACACTTCTAACACTTCAATTTACAAAACCCCTCTATCAATTTGAGAAGACCCTAATTCATATGAACCCTAATTTTAGTGATTATGTGTGAAAAAGGTGAAGAAAACCTGCAAATAATTGATCCTATCTATACATGAACAAATAGAAAGCTTGAAATCTTCTTTCTTGGTTCATCGCATGGGTGACTTCCATTCTTGGCTGTTGTCACTCCCCTAGTCATGTCTTAGGGTGGCTACAATGTTAGCCATGTTAATCTTGGTAGAATGGTAGGGATGGGATTCAGACTTGACTATCAAAAGGGAGACAACTTCTGATTTTAGGTAGGAGTAGCGTGGAAGAAGAATAGGAAAAAGAGAGAGGTGAAAATGACGGGTCCGTTTTAGAGGTAGGATTAATAAGTATTTTATTTTGTTTTTTTTATTAGTATACAGTGTATTATCTGTACCCCGTGTTTTGTCGAATCCTCAAGTAAACTGTCACACCCCAAATTACCTGCTTTGCGTGAATGGAATTCACGGGATTGATCATAGCATCACAATCACAGTTATATTGAACGACCTAAAGTGTCGTTTGGAAAACACATCGTTTGATTTAATAAAACAATCAGAGTTTACAAAGTGTAGGTCCCAAATGAAAATCAACTTGTGCGGAAATAAGTTTGTTACAATTCAAACGATGTTTTAAAGTACATAAATCCATGAGAGACGCGTCGTCACCACGACTCGATGATAAGTCCTTATGCATGCCATGAAGTGAATGCCTTAGATACCTGAGATAAAACATGCTAAAAGTGTCAACACAAAGGTTGAGTGAGTTCATAGAGTTTGTGTTGAAATGTAAAGCCTTTCAAAATCGTTTATGCAAAGAAAGGCATTGTAAATCCACCCGGTTCAAGTTCCGCCCATACAAAACTTGCAACCTGTGTGTTCACAACCCAACGCCAAAATGTGTATAGTTTATGTTCAAGCGCATGATGTCAAATGAATTCACATAATAGTGCATGACTTAATGTATCCACATTACTTAATATAACACATAATTAAATACGGTTTCAAATTGTTCCATGACCATTAGTTCGGATTGTACCAAGACCATTAGCTCAATGATTCTACCGAGACCATTAGTTCACTGATTATACCAAGACCATCAGTTCAATGATTATACCAAGACCATCAGTTCAATGATTATACCAAGACCATCGGTCCAATGATTATGATATGGAAATTCTAAGTATGCCAATATCATTGTTTGCATGACTAAACATTCAATTCGGATAAACATATAATTTGCAAATAGTCATGAATGTAATAAAAATTATTGAGCATGCATCTCCCCCAAAGAGTTTCATAAATAATTAAAACGAGAAAAAGTGGGGCTATGACTCACTTGATGAAATGATGCGAAGACAAAAGTGAGTACACTGAAATGTAGCGTGAATCTCTAACTGCGACCTATTATGAATGATATGATACGTAATGAGTTATGATGTAATGTTATGCATGCAATTCGTATGTTATTTATACCACTTGTGAGTTTCGAAAATAATACACTTCGTCGAAAAATACTCTTTTGACGTCTTGACTATTCTTAAATTACTTTACAAGTATTTACGTCATAATGTCATCCTACAATAGTTTCTTAATGGTTTATTGTGAAATTATAACTTTTCGTCGTAAAATAATGTCGTTGGAAATTTCATGAAAGTGACTAAAATGGCCTCGAAAAGCTAGTCGTAAAATGGTGTACGTCGAACGTTAGGAAACGAACTCAACGGTTTTGGAAAGCTTGTATCATAATCTCGAAGTTTTGGCATTTAAGTTTTTATCCTAGAGGTCTCGTTCATAAAGAAAAATATAGGTTAAGTAGGGTGATTTTGTCCAAAATGTAGTTTAAAAAGTGAGTTTCGGCAAAGTTTAAGCAACCGTAAATAATTTATTACAACTCCGCTATACAAACGGTTGGTCATTTTGAAAAATATGCTTGGTGATCTCAATTTTATTAGAAGACATCTCATTACAAAAGTTTTAAATCAACGTTAAAATAGCCTCCAATATGGTCGTTTTGTTTACCGTAACACTTGTCAACTAAAATAATATAGTTTTTCTTACTAATAAAGTTACGGCAATTTTGTAAAAACGTGTATATTTTAGTCGTTACAAATCCGTTTTCTACGTATTATCGTCCTTAGCTTCGTATCAAAGTATACTAATATATTTTTGATAAGTCGAAATAATTTATAACGCTTAAGACTCGTTTTGACTCGTACAAAACAAAAATAGTTTGCTGAAATTTTCAGGATTAATATATTTCGTCGTCAAACTTGAAAAATTCATAACTTCTTCGTTATAGCTCCGTTTTAATCCGTTCAAGCGGCCACGGATTCGTTTTAAAGTATATTTTCTAAATATCTAGGCCAAAATTTTATGTCTACAGTCGGATTTTCCAGAATTTCAAAATAAGATCAGACCCTTTCTTAGACTTGTAAAATGGATTTTTCTCGTACTAAACCTATTCCAATCCCTTCAAAACAACTCCGAAGCTATTCTAATCCTACCATACACCTTCTTAGGGTGTCATGGGTTCCTAAACATCATCAAGACCAATATATAACAAGGGATAAATTATAGGATGACTTATATATATAAAACTCTTAAAAACAATGTAAAAATGGTATAAACATCCATATGTCTTGCATGCTTGCTCAAAAATGATGAAATAAATATGAAATGAATATGTAAGATGAAAAATAAACATGAGATGCTTACTAGTGATATGATGAGGTGACTAGAACAAAGGATTAAACCTAAACACCCTAGGTTTTATTTCAAAACCTTGATTAAGAGTGTAACTAGATTGTTAAAACTTGATTTGATCAATTTTGATGAACTTCCTACCCTTGAGGGTTGGCGGTTTTAGAGAGAAACAAGAGGAAAAAGAGTGTTTGACTTTACACTTTGAAATTTTGGTTGAATGTGTAAGTGTTGAGTGTAATACAATTTAAGTAAAAGAAATATCTAGCAAATCTTTAGGTGATTCACCCACTTGTGTTGACAAGGGTATGTATCTACTATACATTTTTTTTATTATGTATTATTATGTATGTAAATGTGTAAGTAAAGTAATTGTAAAGTTACTTGAAGGTAAGTAGTAACTTGTATATACATATTTGTGCAATTAGGGTAGTGTTGTCTAAAAATAAACTTTAATGAATCAAAGTAAAATATATTGTAGTTATAAAAGTTGCAAAATACATTTCTTGCACAATTTGAGTGAAATAATAATTGTCGTAGAATTTATTTACACCGTCAGAATTATATAAATATAACAATTTATATACAAAATAAAATTTAAAACACCGGGTAAACTCAAAATATTATTTTTATAAACTAAATGTAAATATAAAAATATGTCGGGATAGTTTTTGGAAGTATCGGATTAAATGTTCAAATAATAACTTACGCGATAACGTTTATTTAATATGAAATTTACGCGTTTAAGGTGAAATGCAAAAATCATGAATGAACTAACATGATGGAAATGATGTTAATGAAATGTAGACTAAACTTAGTCTATATGAAATGTCCGTGATGATATGATCATGAATTCGCCGCTAAACCATTAAGGTTACGCGAATTTGGAACACGTAAACCTAGTTTACGATAAATGATGAAATTGTGAAGCATGAATTGTTTTGAGAAATGACCTGAAATTACGAGTTGTCACATAAACGCACCTTCCCGGTACCCGTAAAATGTAAAAATTATATTTTTGGAAATGCTCTTGAAAGTGTAAAATTATAGAATCATTATTATGTAGGATTCAAATTATAACTGTTTGGTCGTCACTAAATCGGTGTCGGTATGCTTGTGGTGCCTTGATTTTCTAATTTCACGAGATGACCTCTCGTTTTCTTTCTTAGATTATCAATGAATGATAAAAAATGTATATTTCACTTATCTCGGTTTTTTTTTTTTTTTTTTTTTTTTTTTGTATGTTATTTGTTGTTGCGATGGGGATGACTTCCGAAACAATGGATTAAGCTTATGTATGCTTAAATTTTAACTTGGACAATAATAAATTCCACATTTATTATCTGATATATAGTGGACAAGTATCGTGTATGCGGTGTCTTATTTTTAAAGAAACGAGATGACCTCTCGTTTTTAAATCTAAATATTGACATCATAGAAAATAACCGATTTGAATTTTCTGACGTGATAAATATTATTATAATAATCCAAAATTTATCGGGTTGTTATAGTTTGTAAGAAGATGGGTGAGTTAAAATGAAGAAATGACTCACTATTTATAGACAAAAAATCACTACTCTTGCACGGATCCCTTATATGAGGGATCCGTCCAGTGTAATCTGAGGGATCCGTAGGACGCTCCCCCTAAATGGGTTATGGGTCATGGGTCATGGACTTTGGACCATGGGTATCCAAATAGATACAATGTATCCAGATGATGCAATGCATCTAGTCAATAGGTCATGGGTTAGCTCCATGGGTTATGGATATGCTCCATGGGTATGGGTCATGGGTTATGGTTTTTACCCATCCTAATAAACTATTACAATAAATGAATCATTCCAACAATTAATGTTAAATGATTATATATATAAATGCTTTACAAAAATAACATGTATCCTTATAATTTTACTTATGATAACTTTATATTTGTTATCAACAAAACACTACGAGATCGCTAAGTATAAATAAACGTTTTTACGATTTATTTATATTAACAATCTCCCCCTTTTTGTTGATGACAAAATATAATTTTATGATGAGTAAAACTTAAGATTAGATGTATGTTTTGAAAGCATAAGTTTTTACTTTTCTTCTCCCCCTTTTTGTCGAAACAAAAAGCGAGCCTAACGAAGAAATAAAGTGTGGAGAAATAATACATGAATCACTAACTCCCCCTTGACGGTAGCTCCCCCTAAAAAAGGGCGTAAAGTGAGAAAATATAAAACCTACAAAGAAAACGTTAGTAGTAACATGCAATATAATCTTGTGATTGACGAGAAATAAGATGGAGACCCAAGGTATGTAAACAAAGCCTTGTAATAAAAAGACAACGTGTAGTGGTATATAGGCCACATATAAACATGTGAAACTAAGAACAAGGTTTGTTCTTTAAAATGACTCAAAAGAAAAGAAAAATAGAAAGAATAGTAATATCATTCCTTCCGTGCTTGCATAAGGTTAATGATGGAGGTTTTGGTGAGTGATGATGTTGATGCAATCAAGGATGTGGTTAAGTATGAATCGCATCTCGTCTCTAATTTCCATTGCAAATTCCCTAGTGGATTGGCAATGTTCACAATGTAAATGATGTGAGTATTGTGAGTGGATGGTTTCCGGGTTAGTTTGATTGGTGGAAAGCGGAATTTGTGGTGGAAAGTGTGAAAAATATGGATCAAAATCCGGAATTTTTGGAAGTGGTGGTGGAAAGGAACCTAGATGTTCTTGTAAGATAATGGGAGCTAAAGGTGGTGAAGTTACAAGATCTTTGTAAATTGTGTTTTGAGATGTGGGTGGTGTTAACAGGACTAGTTCTTTTGGGTTGGTTTGTTGGAGTGTTTTCGGAGTCTTAAGGAGTTCCGATATAGTGATCTTAGGTGGAGACTTGATAGGTGATGATGGTGATGTACTTGTTGGAGATGATGGAGGTGTTATTATGGAATCATGTGGTGGTGAATGAGTAGTTGATGATGAACTTTTTGACAATGGTTTGGCTAAACAACAAGGTCGGATGCTAATCCGTGCGGTTTCTCTAGATTCGGGTGGTGGTACTATGGAAGATGGTAGGTTAAAGTTTTGGATTTCTTGAAGAGGATTGTTTGCACTAGGTGATTCATCAATGTTGGAAGATCTTTTGGATAACATTATGATGATTGTTTGTGAGGTTGAGAGTGATGGATATGCAAGCATTTTGGGAACCTTATTTATAGAGAAAATAGTGCATTGTAATGAATGTTTGACCCAAAATATAGGCTAAAATCTAACGATTAGATATGAATTTAAGGCATGTGATCATGAGGACACAAGCATTAAGTAACATACACATTAGTGAAAGAGGTAAAATGATGAAAATATCAAGGTTTATAGCCAAAGTGAGAAAAATAGAAGAGAAATTAAGCTTCTGTCTCACGGTTCCCACGGATCCTTCCCTTGAGGGAACCGTCCAACGTTAATGATGGGATCCGTGGTACTGGTGACTCAGGCAGATCAAATTTTTCTTTTTGGAAACATTTGTGCCTAGTGTGTGTCTATATGCAAACCATTTGGAGTTGCGGTTATCTCGATTCCTAAAGAGAAAAGGAAAAATAAACTAGAAGCGAAGAAGCATACTATTATGTGAGATAACCCGAGTGCTCCTAAATTCATTGTTGCTTAAATGAATGTACCCGAAAACAGATATTAGTTATGTGTTCCATTTAGCATTCAAGAGACATGAGATGTAATAAAAACGGGTTTTTACTTTGTATTAATAATGAAAAAGGTTTGTCCTAGACGTGAGAAATAGCTTTTAGAAAAATGATACGGGAAGAAGTATCTTTTAGAAAGCATTTCGAAAATGTTTCTTTGTTTAAAGAAAAGTTTATCTTTTGGTTAAGAAAAATAGATATGAAATTACATGTTGTAAAATAAAATTTACCTTGGGTTTTGAAAATTCCCGTATAGTTAGTGAGTTATGTGTGAAATAGAGATCCTAGACTCAGAAACGAAGAAGGCTAATGTTTACATACCTTGTAGAGTTGAGTGGCAAATTATGACGATTGTTCCATGAGACTAATACCAAGACGAAGCCAGTTGAATTGTTCCCGCTTCAACGGTTTGGTGAGGACGTCGGCTATGTTATCTTCGGATGCTACCTTCTCAATAGAAATCTTCCCCTTTTGAACATTGTCTCTTAAGAAGTGATGACGGATCTTTATATGCTTGGTGCGAGAGTGCAACACCGGATTCTTGCTTAAGTCAATGGCACCTTTTTTGTCGCATAGAATGGTTATGTCACTTAGATCAATGTCGTAGTCAACTAACGCCTGTTTCGTCCATAGTGCTTGTTGGCATGCTTTGCCGGCGGAGACATATTCGCCGGTTGTTGATATGGCCAATGCCGTTTGCTTCTTCGAGAACCAAGATGTTAAACAACACCCATAAAGTACATACACCACTTGTACTTTTTCGTCAACATAATCACACGCATGGTCGAATCTGCATATACAATAGTTTCTACCCCACTCCTTAGGATACCATAATCCTAATTGAGTCGCACCTTAATGTATCTAAATATTCTTTTGACCGCTTCTAGATGTGATGTTTTAGGGTCTTCTTGAAACCTAGCACATAGACAAACACTAAACATGATATACGGCCGACTAGCCGTAAGATAGAAAAGATTACCAATCATGCCACGGTATTTTGTGTTATCAACGGATTCACCGTCTTCATCTTTTCTAAGTTTAGTGTCGGATGACATTGGTGTTCTTATGGGTTTTGACTTTTCTAAACCAAATTTCTTTAACATATCTTTTATGTATTTAGATTGATTAAAGAAGATAACATCTTCTAGTTGTTTGATTTGTAGACCAGGAAATAAACTTAGTTCTCCCATCATACTCATTTCAAACTCATCATGCATGATTTTTGAGAAATCATCACACATGTCTTGACAAGTAGATCTGAATATAATATCATCCACGTATATTTGAACAATAATTATATGTGATTCCTTTTTCTTAGTGAAAAGTGTATTATCAACTAACCCTATGGTGTAGTAGTTTTTTTATTAAAAATGACTTGATTCTATCATACCAAGCTTTTGGGGCTTGTTTAAGATCGTAAAGAGCTTTCTTTAATTTATACACGTGTTTAGGTTTTTCGAAATCGATAAACCCCAGAGGTTGAGCTACATAAAGTTCTTCATTAATAAAACCATTTAGAAAAGCACTTTTAACATCCATTTGAAAAAGCTTAAGATCCAAATTGCACTTCATTATCGAATTCCCTACCATGATCCATTCTAATAGACAATATAAGACTTCCTAATTGTCTTTGGATTTTCTTACTTAATATTTCAAAGTAATCGAACGTTTCAGTTTTATTCTATAAAAATTTAGTCCATGCGTACCTAGAGTAATCATCCACTATGACCAAAGTATAGTTGTTACTTCCATAACTTTGAATAGCGGATGGACCAAATAAATCCATGTGTAGTAGTTCTAGACACTTAGTAGTAAAGACCATATTTTTAGCTTTGTGACTAGCATGGACTTGTTTTCCTATGTTACAAGCATCACAAAAATGATGTTCATATTTTAATTTAGGTAGATCTCTTACTAGTTCTTTAGATGATAGCGATTGAAGAAGTCGCATATTGGCGTGACCCAATCTTCGATGCCATAAGGTTGAAGTATCATCCATAGAAGTAAGACAAAGTTTGTCTTTAGGTTCATTACTGATTTTAATGACATAGACTCCATGTTTTCTAATGCCTCTTCCTATAGTAATACCATTTTTCAATATTTTACTACCGGTTTCACTAAAAATTACGTTACACTTTTTATCACATATTTGTCCTATACTGTTAGGAATTAGAAATTCCATTGTGAATATCGGTCACCCCAAATATAATCTAGCATAAGTTAGCTCGTAGACATATCGTTATTTACGTACTTATTAGTTAGTTACTAGCCTAGTTTAGTTTAGTGTAACACCGTGGAGGACGGACGGGTATTTACCCACTGTATTCCTGATCCACAGTCCGAAGGAGGACGTGTAGTATGTAACTATAAATACCCTCTACCTTCCAAGGTAGAGGGTTGGATCTTTCACATAATCTAACCTTTCTTTCTTTTGTTTACTTTCTCTTTCTAGAAAGGCTCCCATCTTCCACTTTCTCTCTCTATAACCTTAAACTATTCGAACCATATTGTGTTATGTGATGTGTGTATGAAAACCAATATCTAACAATTGGTATCAAGAGCCATGATTTGATCACTCATCTTTCATGTTCTTGGATTTTTAGTGGTTTTCATAAGTTTTTTGGGTTTGAATGAGTTTAGAGTAGTTTGCATCATTTGGATAATTTCTAGTGTTAAAGTTTAGATTTTGATTGTACTTTTGTGTTTAGAATCATTATAAGTGTTTAGGTTTTAGTTTGGAAGGCTTGAATCATCGTGGTTGAGTTGTTTTTGGATTGAAAAGTGGTGTTTTTGAATGTTTGTTGGATGCGAGTTGAGTCACGGCATACTGTGGAAAACTAAAAGGGGGGTTGAATAGTTTTAGCAATTAAAACTCGTTTTAAACTATTTAGATCGACTTATGTCAATTATTTGGATGTGTGTTGGATGTTGATAAACAAACATATAGAAATATAAATATGTAATGAAAAGATAAAGAGTAAGAAGCACAAAACCACAACGCGAGTATTTATAGTGGTTCGGCTACAAGGACACCTTCCTTGCCCTAATCCACTCCCCGAGTCACCTACTCGAGAGTTGTAATCACTACACAACACCGACTCCTTATGGTGGAGAAACCTTCACAACGTTGCCTACTCTTTTTCCGGTACTAGGTTAACCACCGGGTCCTTTTCACCAAGGAGAACCAATCCTATCACAACGTCGCATACCCTTTATCTGGTACTAGGCTAGATACCGAGTTCCATTACAATGGAGGAACTACTACCCAACACTACACCAACGACTAACCCCAAAGGAGACCAACTCCTTATTACAATATCATCAAGGATATCAATATCCTTTGATCCAATACTAATCTATCTTGTACATCGAAACACACCATATCGAATGTACATCTTATGCACCTTTCACTAATGCCTTTGACTAGATCTTCAAGACACCCTTCACTAATGTCTTATGACTTGACTCTTAGGCACCCTTCACTAATGCCTACAATACGGACGATCGACACCCTTCACTAATGTCTTCGTCTTGACACTTGAGACATATTTCACTAATGTCTTCAACACTACACTTCTTAGTAGAAAGAAAAGAACCATCAACAAGAGGACTTCAGTAGTCTTGATGATGAGGAAGCATGACAACTCATGGACTTGAGCTTGCTTGACTTCAAAGGTGGTGATCTCTCCTTTAAGAGGAACCTAGAAATCACACAAAACAAAACTACAAACATAGATCACTTGGATGCGGGGTTAGAGAGTTTTAACTCAAGGAGAAAGTATGTGAGAAAGGGGTGAGAAACAACGAAGAAATGGCTCACTATTTATAGAGAAAAATGCTACTTGTTCCGGGATCCCACGGATCCCTCCTCGAGGATCCGCTCTAGCGTAAAGCTAGGGATCCGTGGGGCGCTCCTCTTTACCCATTGGTATTTTGGTCATGGGTCATGGGTCATGGGTTATGGGTTGATGCATGGGTATTTCTTTAGATACAATGTATCTAATGAGTGCAATGTAACTAGTCAAGTGGGTATGGGTCAATACCATGGGTTATGGATATACTCCATGGGTTGTAGTTATTTACCCATTTATAATACATACTAGTTATGTATATATTTGCCCAATATGTAAACACTAGTTGTTACATATGTATTACTAAATCATAAAATCACTTATACTTGTTTTAGTGTTTTATGTGAAAACGTAAGTGTGTTAGAAAACTATTGGCTCAAACTAATTACGTATTTTATTTGTTTCGTTAAAATGATTTTACGTTTGTTATCGACAAAACATTAAAAGATCGTAAAATATAAATAAATGTTTTTACGGCTTATTTGTATTAACAATCTCCCCCTTTTTGTTGATGACAAAACATAAAATTATTTTAAGGAAAATCTAAAATTCATAAAAGTTTGAATTTGTAGTTTTTACTTTCTTCTCCCCCTTTTTTGTCGAAACAAAAAGAGCTTCGAAAGGAAACCAACACATTGTTTAAAAAAAAACATGTGAAAAATAGAAAAGAAAGAAAAAGTAGAGAGCAAATAACGGGAAAGGATCTCGTCTTAACTCCCCCTTGACGAGTCCATCCCTATGTGAGGGCATCAAGAAAGATAATACTAAGCTAGTTCATTTGCAACTAAGTTTGCAAAAGATTTCGTCAATTGACGAATGTGCTCCCCCTTGATGATTGCAACTTTGCAAAGGGACGTCATGAAATGTAATCCTAATATTGCAAGTAATTTTGCAATGTATTGCTTTGACACAAAGCTCCCCCTAGCTTTAGGGTGTCACAGTCTTCATGTGTAAATTGAATAATTACAAAACAAAGGTTAGAAAACAAGTATAATGCATAATTTCACAAATATGACTCAAGTTAGTAGAAAAATAGTTTTCATCTCCACGGATCCCACGGTTCCCTTCTTGTAGGGATCCGTCTAGGCAAATTTCGAGGATCCGTCTGGTGATGACTAAATTCAGCAATGATGATATAACAAATAATGTTAACATCAAAGTGAGATATGTATTATACGACATAATTATATACTCAGAAATATAGCAAGTAGCATGTAATTTCATTTAATAAAACTAGAGATATGATATACATGACTCTAAAAACTAAGAAAATGAACGATACATGACTTGGAATTACTAGACTTATCTAAGTAACGCTTGATTCTAGGACACCACTAAAGTCCTCTAGCTCAAGCATGTTTATGTTTAATCTCGTCAAATCGTTCGAGGAGGTGATAGAACATGAAACTTTGATCTTCCCGTACTTCATGTATCAAACTTTCAACATGTTGACAATGATAACAATCTTTGTCATGGCTAGGTAGTGGTGGTGGAAGATAGGAAATTGCTTGATGCGAAGGATCAAGTGAAGCAGGTTGAGGAGCCTCAAATGACAGAGGGATTGGTGGAGGCGCATTTGAAGATGGCTTGACCAAGAATGATGGTGGTGGTAGAGAAGTGTCCATTTCCATATGGTCGGGTGGTTGACTTTGATAATTTCTCGTAATCCAAATGGGATTATTTGATGGTGACGGCGAAAAGGAAGCCAGAGCTAGTGTTGACTCAACACTTTGATTTTGTACCATTAGTCCTCCTAATGAGGAGAATGTTGCCGGTAGAGGAGGATGAGACGGCCTAGGAGGTAAATCCTCTAGATTATAGAGGTGTGGTGATGATAGTGGAGTTGTGAATGAGATAGCTCTAGGCACCAATGGTGATGGTTTAGTGGAAATAGGTTTGTTTGGTTTAGGAGGTATGGTGGTGCTTGGCATAGGTAGTTTTGTGGGGACTATCCTTTTAGGGACTGGTTTGATTGGTGGAGGAGAAATCCTTGCATTTGTGGATTTGACCGGAGATGATTCGGTAGACGAGATTTCATGTACAACACGAGCAATTTTCTTGGGTGGTCCTTTGGTGGATGAGTTTCCACTTTTAGTTTTCCTCATGATGAGATGATTTCAAGAGGTTTGTAAAGATTTCTAAGTGCTAAAAATGAGGATGAAGATGATGACTTTATGAGTCCTAACAATGTGGTTTATAAAGCAGGGGATTTGGCAAGTGCATTCAAGACTTAAGCCACTAAAATTCATTGGAATGTGATGATTAACATGCACAAGAGTCAACTTGAGTTGTCTTGATCTAGGAACTCATTTAAGATGAGATGGAGTGTTTAAGTTAGCAAGATGAGCTTGAAATGATTGTTTTAGCTAGAGTTGACATGAATCATCATACGGATCCCACGGTTCCCTCCAATGAGGATCCGCCTAGGCTAATACTAGGATCCGTCTCGTGACTAAGAAAAGATAACAATGATGTTTGTAAGGTCTAATGCCTATTTCTTCTTGAGTGTTTCAGTTCATCTAAGTGTCTTAAATGAAGATGTGCTTAAATACTTAAGAGAAATGAGTAATGTAGCTATTGGTTGCCTTTTATGGAAGAAATTGGAACTTTCATGAGTACCAATGAATGAACAAAGATGACACTAAAGATTATGAGAGTGTCAAATGGAGCTAAATGATCCTAGAGATCAGATAGTGACTGAGGATAATGTTTTGGAGAATATCCTAAAGGCTTTAAAATGGAAAAACTAGAATTTGATCAATTTTGACCAATTTTGAGGTAATGATGATTATGATCAATTTTGCCACAATTGAAAGATTTCCAAAGCTAGATATGAGGGATCATGTGAGAAATGATGAGTGAGCTTGAGAGCGGAAGAGTAATGGGTTTAAGTGAAATGATAGATCTACAAGCGTCTTGAGTGTGATCTAAGTGAGTTATACGTGAGTATGAATTTACTCAATTTTGAAACTGACTCAATTTGTCTTAAGGCACTTATGTCTAGCTTAGTGTGGAGTGATCTTAAAGACATGTTTGAATTACAATGATTGCAATTGCATTTTACTTTGCGGATCCCACGGTTCCTAAGAGTAGGGATCCGTCTAACAAACTTTAGGATCCGCTCTATCGCTAAGCGTAACCTTTACAAAAGGTATGCAATGATTTTGACAATGCATTATATTTCCGTGTTAGTGTTTTCTAAGAGGTTCTAACACTAATGTAGCAGGAAGATCAAATGTAAGATATTTTATTTCATGAAAGAAATGAGTTACGTTGATAAAACATGTATACTAAGTTTTGATCCTAGTTTTGAAAGAAGGCTAAATTCCTTGAGCGTTTTTGCTAGATGGATCATCAAGTGGTTGATGGGTGTTGGCCGATTCAGGAATGAAGAAAGTCTTCATGAGAGATGCGTTTAGAGGTTCCATCATCTTGTTTACAAGTACGTACAACGGACTTTGAAATTGAGGATGGAAGTGCATGATGTTATGATAAAGGCGCGTCAAGAACATTCCATAAGGGATGAGTTTATTCTTGGAGCCTTGAAGATTTACAATTCGCCTTGCGAAAAAGTAGGCGAGATTGTATGGTTGTTGTGTTAGCAAACAATACATTATGTGAGCACAACAAGCGGAAGGATTTCTCGATTTCCCTAAGACTCCAAACATTTTCATGTAGGATGAGTGCAAGAGGCTTGTACTCTTCTTGGATATCCCGTGTATGGATAATGTTTGGATCAGAGTAATGAGGTTTGCATATTATGCGATTCAAGTCTTTCGGGGAAGGTATGTGTGAACAATATGGACTATTTTCTTCATGAAAGTTGAAGAGAGAATCAAGAGACCAATCTTCAGTGAAGGCAATTGTCCATGATTTGGAATCCGGAGGAAGTGAGCAAATTGCCCAAGGGTTAAAACAAACTTTTGGTTTTTTATCCAAAACCAAAGAGATAGAGAGCGATCCTCGTTACGAACGAGTTCAACTTGACGGAAGAATTCCAATATAAACCTTGGACATATTTTCTCGTTAATTTCGAAGACATTCTAGTCCTATGGCTTGGAAGGAAGTATTGATACCTTCTTGAATTGTAGAGGGTGTCGACAATCGTCCTTCGTGGAAGTGACGGGTTTTGAGATTATTGAACCCACAGACATGATTGTCAGGTGTGTTGGGCTCAAGGGAGATGTTAGGAGTGTAGATGCTAGTGAGTGAAAAATCATCTCATATTCATGCGACATAGTGAAACCTATAGGAAAGAGAGGTGACGTATTACGGGTAAAATAATGATTACCTAACGTTTTTACAAGATGTTTATTAACAATGACATTTAACTCACTTAATGTTTGACATTCTAGTAGAACATTTCTTTTAGGAGGAAAGTGGTTTTATTTTGCATGGAAAATCATTATCCGGAAGGGCGGTTCCCACGGTTCCCTTCTATAAGGGATCCGACTAGTATACCTCTGAGGGATCCGTGGATCCAGTAGTAATGATGCATTTTGATAAAACATAACTTTTATAGTTTTATACCAAGATATATGTATTAGCCTACATTTTCTTTTAGCATGCATTAATGGTTTCTAATGTATCACGAGAAGATATAAATAAAAAAAAATGAAAGAGACACATTAAGATAATAAACTAGATAAACTAGAATATTAGTAATACTTCATTTCAATGCTAAGAATGATACAAAGGATTGGGTATATAACCCCAATGTAGATTAACAACACAAAGTATATGTCTCCGTATGAGCACTTCATCATAGGGAACACAAGAGCGATGAGTGTTAAGGCGATGAGCACGAGAGCGATGTAAACCATGTTGATGACGAACCTTCTTGGTTTTGGTTTGAGATGAGATGAGATGAAGAGGAAGATGAAGTTTTGAATGAGAGGTAATTTTGAAAGTGGAAGATTTGAAAAAGTGGGGATTTGATAGAGTGGACGACGGATGGTTTATTTATGGGAAGGAGGAATTTTGAGATTTGTGTTTTGTTTTATTATTAGAAGGATATGATTTTGGATTAAATGAAATAAAACACAAGTTTTATAAACCATGACTTTAGACGAAAAAGTAACACGTATGTGAGAAAGGCTTTCTAATGAAGCTACATGTAATACATGTATATGCATAAAAGATAATCATATAAATACCTATGTAAGCATACTTATTTATCAAGCTAATCTCATTTAGATATAAGTAGAAAGTCATACCTCTAATGCACTTAGGAACGTCTTTACAAATGACACAACAAATGTCGAGACAATTCCGGCTCCTTTGTGTTTAAGATACCTTCTTAGGGAAGGTATTCTTGTTACCAAGCGATTCCTATGGCTTGGTAGGTATGAGCTTTGACTAAGCAACATGACGAAGAGGATTAGTGCAATTAAATGAAAAATAAATAATAAGAAAAATGTTGTCATAAAATCAACATCCAAACAAAGATTTTTAAAAGACATGGTGTTTGTTTTATGAAAACCTTCTTTGTAATTTTCAATTAACCATGGATCGTATCAAAATTTTAAAATACAATATACTTTAAGAAACTTGGTAACGAAGCTCGATGCCAATTGTGAAAAACTAGAAGGGGGTTGAATAGTTTTAGCAATTAAAACTCGTTTTAAATGATTTAGATCGACTTATGTCAATCTATTTGGATGTGTGTTGGATGTTGATAAACAAACATATAGAAATATGATAGGAATTAGAAAATTCCATGTTAAAGTGTCGGTCACCCCAATTATGATCTAGCATAAGTTAGCTCGTGAGCGTGTCGTTATTTTCTTTGTTTAGTAGTTTATTAGTTATTTAGTAGCGTAGTTTAGCGTAGTGTAACACCGTGGAGGAAGGACGGGTCTTTACCCACCGTATCCCTAATCCACGTGCCGATAGGAGGTCGTGTAGTCTGTAGTATAAATACCCTTCCATCCATGGAAGGGTGGTGCTCTCATTCAATCTAACCTTTCCTTTGTGTAAACCTCTAGCAAGAACACCTCTCTCTACTTTTCTCTCTAAAATGTTTAACATGTATTTTGATCATCCAAGACCACCCGAATCATCAACACAATAAAAATAACGATTCTACAATTGGTACGAGCCAAGGTTGTTGTGTTTTGATGATTTTTATGTGGTTCGAACCTTGTTTAAACCGATTTTAAATCATTATTGTTGTCGGATAATTGTTTTCCTACTTTGTTGTGTTATCGATGTTTAACAAGCTTTTGTGTATTCTTTTGGTCAAAACATTAACAGTCTTGTGGTCTATCACTTGTTTACATATTGTCTTGTTTCAATATTTTGTCCAAAGCGTATTTTTCATCATCTTTGCATAGATTTTTGTACCAAATATTTCATGAAGTATTCATGGTCTTAAATGGTCAAACTGGTCATTATCTTGAAGTCAAAACAGTCATAAGATGCGCTCATATGATGTTTCGGTCTTTTTGAAGATGGTCGGAAAAGTAGTCGGAATAATCGGTCGGAAATCTTACTAGCGACTTGTGTTTTTTTTCTTCTTAATAGCGACTTACCCTTCACCTAGTGAAGCGAGTTGTGTATAAGTTATGATTATTTAGCGACTTGAGTTTCAAAAGAAGATGCAATTGTCATTTTGGTCTAATTCGAGTTGACTATTGAGACAACTCGGTCGATAGCGACTTAGTCGTGGCGACTTAGTCGTGGCGACTTAGTCGTGGCGACTTAGTCGTGGCGAGTTGTGTGAACATAAACCGACCTAACCACATGAACATTATACTTAAACGATCGGATACATGATTACCTACCTAAGAACACTCGGATCTTGAACCGCAAATGTAACATCAGTGCACGTAACGATTGTGGATATTGAAGACTGATTCATTTTTCTTATGTGAGAGTTATCTGCATTTTGTGAGTGTAATTAGCATATGATATTAAGTATTTTTAGGTGAGAGGAGGTCTTGAATATGATGGGGGCGGAGGAGTTGAGTTATGAGAAATATTAGGTTACGTTGGAGTAAACAAGCACTTTATACTCCTAATTATTAGGCTACCGGTTTGTAAGTGGGAATGTGAATTGTGAAAGACTAATTGGATCAAGTAAATGGGCCGAGAGATGGTTACTAGTTGGGCGGATCGGTTGCTCGTTGGTTGGGCCGAGATGATCCGGTTACGCTAGTATCATTTGATACAAAATTATGGGTACAAACTTTGAGTATATTTGGTATATAAGTGGTATTTTTAATATTGCAACTTTCACAAAGATAAGCCGAGTGTTATCGAGATAATTTATATGGTCAAAGTGATTTGTTTGTTGGAATCACTCCTAAACAAGATTTCAAGTATTTATATTTCATATGTAATAGGTAGCTTTGTTATGGCCTTTATGTTTGTTTAAGGTCAAGCTTATGTAGAAGGCCCATAAGCTTGATCCAAGCCCAATAAGTAATAGGGAAGGAGAGGAGTGTTGCCCTAGCTCCTTGCCTATAAATACATTGTAATACCTTCATTCGAGGGTTGGTTGTTCAAGTTATTCTCTCATTCACTCTTTTGCATAACCGCTTCATATTATACGCATGTGTGTGTGTGTGTTTAGCTTGTTCATCCGCCTTCATCTCTTTCTCTATAAGCTTGTGTTGTAAAACTAGTGACCTAACAAAGGTATCAATCGCCAAATAGTTGGGTGTACACTTTGTTTTTGAAGTTTTGGTTTTGGGTCTTACGCGTAAAGATAACACAATCTTTGGTTCGCTTAAAACTGATTTTTACACTTTTGAATCCAAGATTCTTGTACTTTCAACGTTATTAGGTGTTAAACTATTGGTTTTGGCAAAAGTTTGGAACTTTACGTGTTTTTCCTTGTTTTAAGCTTGTTTTTGTACGCAAGTGTTATCCCACGCAGAATCGCTTTTAAGTGCTTTGGATCATCAAGTTTCACACTTTTGTGTTATTTTGGTGTTATTGAAGCTATTTCATCACACAAAACCGGTTTAGAAACATCTTTGGACAAAATCATTCTTACGAGTAGGATTACGCGATCAAAACCCTAGTTTTACGAGTAGTTCTACGCGTAACTTTGTTCTTGGCTTGATCTTCATTTTCCGGTTTATTCCGTGTTTTCTTACTTGGATAAGTCCGAAAATACGTCGACTTTGGATATCTTTTGCACCGTGAAGTGTAAAGATCACTTGGGATAAAACCCTAATCTTACGCTTAAGCATAAAGCTTACGCCAGAGAAAATCTTACGCTTAAGATTCATCTTACGCGAGACCTAGTCCCACGATAAGGTAATCCCACGCCTAACTTTCACGCCTAACTTATCGCTTACGCATAACTTTAGTCTTTTTTCCCGCCACGCAGAAGCTAAATCCCACGCCAGAACTATTCTTGTTACGCGTAACTTTTGGTGTTTTTACGCATAAGTGCTACTTGGTTCTTGTCTTTCTACGCCTAAGGATACTTCATCAACAAAGGTTCATTCGACTACAAAGATCCATTCTTACTACACAAGTTTATCATCATGTCTCAACCACCATACTCTAACTACTTCCTCACACTTATAATCATCAACAACAACAACAATTAACTCCACAACATCAACAATGGAATCAACAACAAGCAATTTATCAACAACAATTTAATCAAGAACATACTCCACAACTTGGTGCAATTCCACAACCACAAATGGTTCAACCACCACCAAACCTTCAAGCTCTACCCTACACAAACGATTTCAATCAACATCCATCACGAAGCACTATGAAGGAACCCACTTGGTTTGCAAAGATGTGTGAAGCTTTAAGCACCAACAATCAATTCATGAAGTCGATCACTTGATAGACCTCCAATGCTCACTCCAGAAACTACGATCAATGGGTGATAAGGTTCTTTAGGTTCTGTGATCCAAGAAGCCACATGGAAAGTTCTTAAAGAAGGTTATCTTGAAGGTCCATTTGAGATGCCTACCGTCATTGTACCCGGAGATCCAACCGCTGCTCCACCAAGAGATGAACAAACCAACATTGCTATCAAGCAGATTTAAATCCTACGTAACTTCTACACTATGAAGTCGATGAACTTGCAATGGAATACATCCTCTTAGGATTACCAAACCCAATTCTTCGTAGTGTTGATGCTCAAAAGACCGCACAAAAGATGTGGGATCATATTCGCCTTCTTATGGAAGGATCTCAGACTCAATCGAGAGGATTTGGAATCCAAAATTTACTTGGCTTATGAACACTTCATGATTGAACCCGAGAGACACTCGAGTCATATCATCATCGATTTTCGACATCATCAATGATTTGGATAAACACAACATCATCATGCCAAGAATTGCAAGTGAATACTAAGTTCCCGAGTAGTCTTGGTCCGAATGGGAGAAGTATGTCATTTTTCTCCGCTGCGAAGAATATGCATCATTCTACTTATGGATTGTTGTACGATTACTTGAAGCCTCATGAAAAGGAAGTTGATCGAAAAGGATTCTCCGTGCTCAAATTGCTAAACAAATACAACCGGACAATCAACAACTTGCCTTATATGCTCAATGTAATTATCCTCTCAACCAAAGAACTCAACCAATCGCTTCCAACACACCTTCACAAAGAACAACCTCAACCTCAACAAAATCAATTGGTTCCATACAAAGAACAATGCTCAAGCATATGTCGTTGAAGCTACCGAGGAAATCGATCCGCTCAAGCATTGCAACAAGGATTTGTGATGATTGCTAATGCTTTTGGCCGTTACACCAACAAATCCAACAATCGATTCGCTCCTCATCTAACACACGGACTCAAGTCATGTGAACAATGGACGGTTGAAGTTCGTAATCGTGATTATGGTCGCCGATGGGCGGTGGTCAAGGGTTTAATGTCGGGTAGGAATAACAACAGAGCTCAAGTGGTGGAACAGGAAATGCTCGTAATCGGTTAAATGGTCTTAGATGCTACAACCGCAATGAGAAGGACACTGGCTAATGCATGCCCAAAGCCAAGGACTCGGGCAAGGCTTATTTCAAAGAGGCCTTACTTTTGGCTCTTAAGGATGAAGTCAGGATCTCTCACAAACAAAGAACAGAGCTTTATGGCGTATGCGCACTCGATGATGATATGGAGGACTTGCAGTGCTAATGCAAACAAGTATGTTGATGGCTAATATGCATGAGTCGCACATGAGTGATTCAGCCCAAGTAGATGACATCGATGGCTTGTCTCGTGCACCGAACAAACCATCATCATATCTCGAACTAATATCTCCGCCAATATCTCGAATCCGCACGGATCGATCTGCTCAAAATGAGTCTTCTACATCTTCTTCTCGATGATTTTCAAGTTAACCTCAGTAGTTACATTTGACGATCAAGATGACCTCATGGTTTCCTTTGATAATCAAATTGACTCGTGGTCGCATTTGAGGATCTAAAGAATGATCATGTTGAGACTCACGCTGAACAAGATGATCTGCTGCCTCATCCGGATTTTGCTCGGTTAATTCAAGACCATAAAATCAAAATGGAGGAATGTTATGCATTAAATCAATCCTTAAAAAGTAAAATGCATCGTTAACCAAGGATTTTGAATGTTTACAAATGCAACTCAACTTTTTCAAAACTCAAGAAAACAGTGAAAAGGTTTTGAAGCCGCTTTGCAAAATCTCATCAAAACGAAAAATATTTAGAGAGACAGATGCGTGATCTAGCCGCTCAAGAATGCTTTGTTGTCCGAATTAGAACAATCAAACATGAACATAAAAAGCAAATTAACGCCTCACCTTGGAAAATCAAAATGCTAAGGTCGAGTTGTTAAATTGTCAAAACAGCCTCCGTGATACAAAAAGCATTCAACGAATCGGTAGATGACCTTCTTGCGAAATTCTCGGTTTGCAAAACAAACTTAAAGAGTTTAAAACTGTTGTTTACAAACATGGTGAATCAAGAATGCCTATTGAAAAGTTTACCTTAAAACCTAATCCAAATGGATATGGAAAAATCTAGCCGACATAAACCAAAGCTTTCACTAAAAACATTCAAACCAACTCCTCAAGTTTCCAAAGTAATATACAAAATTGATAATACTGTCATGAGTGTTGTTGAATATCATCGTCAAGAGGAATTAGATGCGTAAGACGAGAGTCGATCAAAATTAAAAATGTTGTTTACAACAAACCTTTAATTATAAAACGCGTCACTTTCACACACCAACGGATTCTTCTAACACACCAAGGGTTATCATCAAAACACCCGAGTCTTCTATTGTTAATCCCAAAATGTCTTTGCACAAACTTATGGTCCTTTACCTTCCATTAGTGAAGTAAACTCAAAACCCGAAAATCGAAAAATCCTTCGATATTTTGACATTTTCATGGTCGACCTCAAAATTTTACAACATGAGATAGAATATCGATCCGAAATCAAAGTTGAACATTTTCAATCGCCCGCGCGAGAACAAAGAGACATCTTTCGTAAAAATCTTTACCTAATGTTAAAAACTTGAAAAGTTGTGCAATTGCTCGAAAAGGATTTTCATAAGGAACTTGGGTAATGAAAACGCCGAGAAAATGTAAACATCTATTACTAACACAAAACGCAAAAGAAACTATTGAGAAAAGATGTTGATCGACTCTTGGAAGATGTTATCTCGGCCGATATCCATAATGTTGTGCTACTCTATTCGCTGCCATATGCATCCGATCATATCTCTCGCCGATATTGTTGAAACTGCTTGTAATCATGAGAACACCGATAATGTGCTTCGATCGAGTCTTTAAAAGTCGAAAATAAACGACACACACGGAAATTAACAATGCAAAACGTCGTTTTCATTGGTGTGAAAAGATATTCACAACCATCAACTTAGTTTTCAAAAGAAAATCGCTCAATTGAGTGCAAAATCTTCCGATCCTAAAATTGAGCAACTGGATGATCAAAACGTGTCTTTGAAAAGTCAAATCTCAAAATATGAACAAGAACTTTAAAAGTTAAACAGAATATGGTGTCATATTTGATTTACTCAAAAGACTCGAGATGAAGCATCAAACGAACTTGATCACTATCTTGCTCACACTAGAGAAGTCATGAATTTTGCCGGTAATCTTCGCTCGAAAATCAAGATCCGATTCACACCATCTCTAAGTTACGGAAATGTTAGGAAAGTATGAACAACTCCCGCCATCGTGATTAAGAGATTAGCACCAACACACTTAGTAATCGTGAACCTAGAATTCCCACCGCCAAATCACAAGTTGCTAATGTGTTTCCCTCATCAAACAGAATAGTTGCATCTTTTCCAAACGTCCGCACTTCACACCCTAGAGCACTCAATCAAGAATAGGAAGTTGCGACCTAAGAAAAGATCAATAAGGAATGCTAAAGTAGAAGAACACCCTAGGAATCAATAAAACTCATGTTACTTCCACTATAGATGTTACGTCCGCAAATGTAATAGAAATAGTGATGTAACGAATGCTAAACCGTTAAGTACCTTTGATATTCACCGATGCACCTTGTGATATTTGTCAAAAGAGTATGAATTCGATTGTCATGACAAATGTGTTGCTAAAGCTATAATCTCTAGATTACGGAATCCTAAGAATCGAATACCTCTAGGCCCACTAATCATTCTAAGTCCGTGCTTGGTAAACCACCTTCTTTAGATTCTAAGGCAACCATTGCTATCACAAGAGCTACCGCTTCACACCTCCTAAGAATGTAGTACCACCTAGTGCTTTCACTAAGACTAAAGCAAAGAGTAGTTATAGATGGCGTAAATGGATATATAACACACTTGGATTTAAATGGATGCCTAAAATTGTCAATGTGTGTATGTCTAACGATATCGCTTCGAACCTCTAACATTTCGGGTTCCACATCTACTTCTATTCCATCCGTGTCGCCTGTGTGTAATGCAGTGATATGATCATTCTCTCGATTGTTGATAGCGGATGTTCCCGACACATGACAGCAACCTTAAACTGTTATCAAACTTTATTGCAAAGTTCATTGGCACCGCCGATTCGAACGATCACTGCAGCCCATCATGGGCTACGGAGATTATGTTAATGGGAACATCGAAATCAAGCAGGTTTACTATGTGGAAGGCCCCGGTCACAACTGCTTTCAAGAGGTCAATTTTGTGATGGAGATTTGGAGGTTGCTTTGGAGAGAAAACTTGTTTCATTCGTGATCTACAAGGAAACGATCTTATGTCCGGCTCGCGTAATTCTAGTCTCTACACTATCTCTATGCAAGACATGGTTGCTTCCTCTCCCATTTGCTTACTTTCAAAGGCAACATCTACAAAATCCTCGCTATGGCACCGCTGCCTCTCACATCTAAACTTTCAAACCATCACCAACCTTGCTCGACACAAACTAGTCAAGGACTCCCACGATTCCGGTATTCAAAAGATCACCTTTGCTCACCGTGAACAAGGGAAAAGCACTCGTGCTCATTTTCCTTCAAAGGTGGAACACGCCTCAAAGATGTGCTTCATCTTCTTCACATGGATTTGTGTGGCCCGATGCGCGCAAACGATCAATGGCAAACGCTACATCTTAGTAATCGTTGATGACTACTCACGATGGACTTGGGTCTACTTTCTTCGTAGCAAAGACCAAGCTCCACAAATGATCATCACCTTTCTCACAAAGATACAGTTCACCCGCAACACCGCCGTAATCATCGTAATGCATAAAGGAACCGAATTTGTTAACAAAACCCTTCGTGAATTTTATGAGAAAGTGGAATTCAAAGATCAAACATCTATTGCACGGACACCGAACAAAACGGAGTTGTTGAAAGACGAAACCGAACGTTAGTGGAAGTCGCAAGAACAATGTTAATCAATGCTAAACTTCCAGACACTTATGGGCGTGTCGATTCATCGCATGCTATACTCAAACCGCTCCATGATCACAAACGCCACAACAAAACACCTTTTGAGCTTGTCCACAACTATAAACCGAACCTCAAACACTTTCATGTATTTGGATCCCTTTGCTATCCGAATAATGATCGTGATGATTTTGGAAAGCTCAAAGCAAAAGTCGATATTGAGTCTTTATTGATACCGTGACAATTCTAAAGGTTTCCGAACTGAATCGTCGAACCAAGGAGGTAATGGAAACGATTCATGCTCATTTCGATGAACTCACTGAAATGGCTTCGAGTATAACAACTTAGAACCCGTCACAACCGCTTAAACTTCCTCAACCCCATCATCACCAAGAAAGCCCTCACCTAACTCACAACAAATGGAAAGGTTATTTGCTCCTCCGCTCGTGACGATATTGATGAACGTGCTCTCGTGTATCCGCCGCTCACCGCACAACCCGATCATATTCCTATACCGATACACCGCTACAACAACTATCGTTGAAGATGCACCTACACCAATTGACTCCAACACAACAGCTTGAACACACCGCCCAACAATGATGAACCAAATGATGATATTCTCAATGAAGTACCCCACCGCAGATTTTGATCCAAATGCTTCTTCAACCCGCTTGCCAATGAGATCGCCGCACTGATGTCGCGAATCTTCAACAAACCATTTGAATCCTCGAACTGCACAATGTATACCAACATCAACCTCTACACATAGATGGACAAAAGACCATCCTCCGCTAACATTATTGGCAACCCGAATCAACCAACCGTTACGAGACAACGCTTTCACTCGATGGTGAACACCGCATTTATGCACTCACCGCCGCTAATCAACCTAAAACATTAAGGATGCAATGACAAAAGACAACCGGATTGAATCCATGCAGAAGAACTCAACCAATTCAAACGCCTTGAAGTATGGAACTGTTGAAAGACCAACAGGGTCTACGCCATTGGTTTAAAATGGATTTGGAAAACAAATTGATGTCAAGGAATGTTATCCAAACAAGTCACGCCTAGTTGCTAAGGGTTATCGCCGTGAAGAAGGAATAGACTTTGAAGAATCTTTTGCTCGGCTGTTCGCCTTGAGGTCGTTCGATATTTCTCGTCATGCTCATATGAACATGACGGTTCATCGATGGATGTCAAAACGGCGCTTTCAATGGACAACTTAAAGAAACGGTCTATGTCACCAACCGATGGATTCGTTGATCCCGAGTTCCCGAACCATGTCTACAAACCGAACAAAGCTCTATATGGTCTCAAACAAGCCCCTGCATGGTACGATAAGCTATCATCTTTCCTCATTGCCAATAATTTCACCAAAGGCTCGGTTGACCCAACTCTTTTATACAATATCACGGGCACACATCTTAATTGTTCAAATTTACGTGGATGACATCATTTTGGGTCAACACATAAAAGTTTTCAATCGCTTTGCAAAACTCATGAAGAAAAATTTTGAAATGTCCATGATGGGTGAACTTACGCTCTTTCTAGGACCGCAAGTTCATCAATCACCCCGTGGTATTTTCTTGAGTCACCCAAATATGCCCTTGAACTGTTAAACAAATTTGGAATGAATACCGTGATACTTATGCCACACCAATGGCTCATACCAAGAAATTAGATGTCGATTTACATGGGAAATTGGTTGACCCTACCAAATACCAAGTATTATTGGGTCTCTCATGTATCTAACAAACAGCAGCGACCGATATTGTCTTTGCCGCTTATCTATGCTCCCGCTATCGTCGCGACCAACCGAAACCCACCTCTCGAGGCTAAAAGAATCCTCCGATACATCAAGGGAACCATTAATTGGGATCCGTATCCGGGATTCTCGGTTTTGAACTAATCGCTTTTTCAGACGCCGATCACGCAGGATGCTTAGACTCAAGGAAAAGTACTTCAGAGCTCTACAATTTCTGATAAACCGTGTCTTGGCAATCAAAGAAGCAGGATTGTACATCATCGCCATCAATCAAGGTAATATGTAGCCATGTCCGCGTGTTGTGCTCAAGTCATTTGGATGAGAACACAACTCAAAGACTATGGTTATGTATTTGATGTAATCCCGATGTATCATGACAATCGGAGTGTTATTGCAATCTCGCAACTCGCTCAAAGACTAAATCAAAGCACATCGATCACGCTATCATTTCATCAAGGACCATGTGAATGTGGTACCGTTGAATTATACTTTGGGTACCAATACCAATTGGCGATCCGCCACCAAAGCCTTGCCTCCCGCTAGGTTTAATGAGTTGGTCCACCGATTGGTATGAGGTGTTTGACTCAAGAGGAATTGATGACCTCTTAAAACAGCCTTAAAACCCGTCAAACACCAAAACATCTTTTGTAAATAAATTTTCAAAACAAAATACAAAAATATAAAATCGATAAAACAACAAAAATATTCTCCCAATCTACATTTCTTTCAACATGGCAAGTATATTTTTCCACAACACTTTTATCTTTCAAAATTCAAGATTTTTCCGATCAAGTGTCGAGGGGAGAAAATAATCCATTAACCGCTTCAAAACATCTCGTACTTGCATGTTATCACATCTCGGTTGATTCTTTTACAAATGGTGGTAAATTTCTGTTCATTGACACCCTGACTTTAATTAATAACCTTTCATTATTTTCTCAAGTCGAGGGGAGTGTCGCAAGTTTTCTAAAATCTTCATTTGGTAACCAAAATTGGAAGTTAAAAGGCTTTGATGAAAATGGAAAAGTGGAGGACCAAACTGCAAAAAACTTAAAGTTATTTTAAATAAAACCTCCACCTAACTTAACTCTTCTCATTTATTACTATCAACCAAACATATCCTACGATAAGAATCAATCTTCAAACTGTGTTTTGGATCATCATCTTGTAAGTTGTTTCATAATCTTAACATGTTTTCAAACACCGGTTTTGATTTTTACGTGAATCCAACGGTCAAAGATGTATAATCTTGGTTTTGTGTTCTACGATATGCGTATGAACACATAATCAAGATTGTGTGTTTGTGGTTAAAAGATTGTTTCAAAACGTGTTTTTAGCATCAATGATAATATCTTTATCCTCAAATCTTACCCGTAAACATGAATTGATTGATTTTGAAACTTAGGGTTTATGCGTGATTTGGGTTCTTCCAAATGTGAAGTGTTTTGGTCTAAATATTGCTGGGTTATGTTCATATGATGTTGAATTAATCATATCCTTGCTCTATAACTACCCGTAAACACCGATTAATTCGATTTTGAAATTAGGGTTTAAGGTTCATAAGTTTGGGTATTTTTGATTCACCATGAGTTAGATGTTAATACTTGGTATATAAGCTCATACAACTCTCTTGAACTACCGTAATAAGTTTGGTGCAAATCCTATGGTTAGAAAACTTACGCGTAATTCATAACCCTTGTGGTTTTGACTTACGCTGATGACTTTCACGCTTAACCGCATATGAATGATTCATACCATGTTTTGTTGATAAAATGAATGATATGTGTTTAACTTTGATGATATGATGTTTTATTTCGTGCTTGCTACACGTAATATTCGTAATCAAGGTGGTTATTAATCACGATAAGGATCACCCACGCCGTAGCTTGTTATGCGAAGATTAGTCTTACGCGTAGCTTCTACGCTAAGGTTCTACAATGGACCACGCCAGATCCCGTGAAGGATATGCGAACAAGGACCCCACGCATAAGGTCAACTCACGAGTAGCCTTACGCTGTAGGTTAATATATGCCTCACGCATAAGCTCCACGCATAAGGTCTCCTTTCCCACGCTGTAACATTTCTTACGCCAGAAGATAGATTCTACGCGTAAGTTTACGCCTAAGCATATATCATACCGCTCACGCATAACTTTGCCAAAACTACGCTTAACCCTCGGATTGACCTTCATGATGAATTGTTACTTGTACAAACTTGTAAATAAACTAATCATATCATCACGAATCCAAAATGTCACTAATAAACTTAAATCGCTTGATATGTTGTGAACAATAAGTGATAAAATAAACTTTAAAACTTAAAGTTAACTAACTCACTAAACATTTCACGATATCATTGAACTATTGAACATACAAGTGACTTAGGACTCAGAATAATCATTATCACTATACATTCAATAACTAGACAATAAGACCTTCGTTGACTAACATTATGTCTTTCGATATGTTGGTTCTTTTGGCTAATGTTATTTCGCATCACGACATGGTCGAACAAATGAATGTGGATGCACCAAGTTCTCTCCATTGTCGATATCTATCCTCATGGCTATCCAATGAAGATAGGAAAGAATAACCTCCGTGTTGACTTTGACACCCTCACTTGCTCGAATCTTCATGTCTTATTGCTATCGATATTCGAGGACTCATCCAGATCGTAACATGCTTACTCACTCGCAACCATTCCCGAGATCTACATCCAACAGCTCGAACACTATGGAAAGGGTCAAAGGAAGGATCACGCGACGGTGACTCAACCACAAACAAGTCACCATTACACCGCAGACTTAAGGGTCGCTCTCCTTATTCCTCAAGTCAATCCAACCAAACTTTATGCCACACCGTCAAGAGTTAACTCTCCAATTCTTAATCAATATCGGTTATGATGAGGCTACAGAGTAATCACCAAGCACTCTCATGTAGAGCTTAAGAGTATTCCTCAACCATGGAGAACACTCTACATGATCATCACCAAGTCTGCTTCGGTCGTGATAGCGGCTATGAGCATCCTAAGCTCATAGAACCGCAAATATTTTGGGCATTCGTCAACATGAAACACATCGCTATCAAGCTCGATTTGGGATGACATGATGTCATTTCTCAACAAACTTGGCTCAAAGATTCCTACATCGATATACCAAATTGTTGATCCAGAGAGCACTTGGACTTCACCCCGACATTCCCAAGAGGCTCAATGACCCGCATAATCACGATATGTTGACGGAACCCATTCTCACCGTTAGAATCAAGGAAACGCCCACAAAGAAACAAGGTGTCAGATTGCGATTTCTTCTAATCAAGATGTCGAAAGCTCAAACGCATAAGAGATATCTCGAAGCGCTAGACAAGGCAAAGTTGGTCATCTTGATTTAAAAATCTTCGAACACCGTCAGAGAACCGTAAGAGAAGTGCAGAAGCACAACAAGTTCTCATGAGTCAAAGGAAGGTTCCTAAAAGGAAAGCTCCTTCTATAAGGATTGTTCCCGTAAGGAAGCCGAACCTATTCCCACACTTGAACCTCAAAGACAACTTAGGGATGAGAGCTCAAGATACCGAGATGATGAAGAGGTTCATTACTCGCAATCGCAACCAAACACCGCCTCAAGGACAAAACCTCCAAGTCCTCCAAATTGCCCAAGAAAAGGGAAGACTCAAATATTGTACCTTATGATGAGAGCTCAAGAAGAAGAAGAAGAGCAATTGGACAAATCATACAGAAAAAGTTTCACAACGTCCGACACATTCAAAAGGTCACCGAATTTGCTAAAGAACAAATGGGTGGCCCCGAGGATCAAGTGGTGTCGCCACCTCTCCGCATCCCGATGCGTTAATCAACCCGATAAGGGATCCGTGCCACCACTCTTCCGCAACAACAACCGCCTATTGAAGACACCATTGTGTATGATTTTGAGAAACAGAAACCGAGAAAGAAAAGTCTAAAGATGACGAGGATGATTATACCAAGTTTCTTCTAGACACCCAACACACTCAAAGGAGAAAACCTCGAACTCCTAAGGACATGAAGTCTCCTCATGTCTCCTCATCATCGGATTCTTCGCCTCACTCATCACAACCACCATCAACAAAATCAACCGATCATCATCCAAATCGTGAAGAAACCACCTAAATCTTGGATCTCTCAAACACATGCAAGAATTGTAAAAGTCAAACAAGTTAGAAAGAAGGACATGCTCCACGTAAAATTAATTGGTATGTCGAACAAATGCAAGACTTAAATGATGAGAATGACAAGATGGAGAAAGATAGGAAAGCTATTCAGATTTCATGAAGAGTCATCGAAAGAGGAACCGAATGAAATGATTGAAGGTTACACTCAAAAGTATCTTCGTGATATCATTCCTAAAGTCCAAAAGGAACCGGAGACGCCAAGAAGAGATCAAACCCACAAGTTTCTTCTCGACATCGCCCCTGCAGACAAAAAAGAAGTATTTTCCGCATAACTCACCCCTAACATCGTAGCATTGGTTAAACATACAATGGCCAAAGAAGTCGATCTCTCGAACTGAAAGTTAATAGCTAAACTTGTGATGCAAATGTCAAAGAGATCCGAACGCTTACTCGATGAAGCTAAATTTTTCAAATCCTACTTGACTATCAACTCGCATCATCATGCAAGGAGTCACCATTCAATCCAAACGACCAAGAGATGACGATGATAAGGATAAGGACTCGCACCTAAACGCCGTAAGCAACCGTCAATCTACATCTATGCCACCTCCTCCACATCGGACTTCTTCTCAACATAAGTCTCCATCACCCTGGTCTTCATCGATAAACCTCGGACGATTCCGAGTTACCACCCCGACTCATAAAACAGTGACTACTTTGAGTACACGGGTGGTGACGATGAAGAGGTCCTCGAGCCCCGACAACAACCCACCTCACCCAAACAAGTGCAAAACCAAGATCATCATCAAAACCTTCAAAAAAGAAGAAGAAAACGACTCAAATGACGTTGTATCATGGCTTGATGACGATAAACCGCAGAATTTGATTGGTTTGCTACTCTTGTTAACGACACTCCCTACCCTCAAGAAGGTCAAGAATTGGTAGACGGTAGTACCTTGGAGCATGCAAAATCTTGCAAGAAAGATTCCGTGAAGAAGATGACGAACCGAGTTGAAGCGATCAAGAATGACGATTCCTTCCGTTGAAAAACAAATGGAAAGTGCAATCGAGGTTGAATATCACCTTGAAAACATTGCTCGAGCCATGTCTAACAACATGGATTGGCTCAACCCGTAAGCAAACATCGACTTCACTAAACGGAACAACCCTCCATATTACATCGATCGACCAAACCTCTACCAACAATCGCCAACCAGATGAACCAAGGATTCCTTCGATATTTCTTCAACAAAGATCCGAATTTCTTCTCCATGGTGGCGATGGTTCACGAAAATACGCTACATCATTGACTCTTCCATTCCCAAATGCTTATTTACTCAAACCGCATAGCTATCGAGGAACGTAACTCACTTGTTTTCTCGACAACGCAAGCATATGACCAAGATGCATTGTATGGGATTCATCATTGGCCCGAACGTCAAGAATCTACTACGTGTCGCCGGGTTCAAGTCTCAACATGAAGTGTATCGCTCAAAGGACATCGTGGCCATCAAACACATTGATCTCAAGTCTAAGGGACTACACATTCTTGAAGAATATCATAGTCAAACGACAAGATGAACAGACTATGAATTCTCGTGAGGTCGACTTTGAGAACTTGTCCTCAACGACATCAAGACTTGTACCTTGCCAAAGTATGTGGTCGATGAGACAATTCTCGATCAAGTTCAACGTGAATTTATCAAGTCGGCTTCTCATCTTCATTAGACGATTGTGATCAAAGAACGGTCAAGATATCCGATGGTCGTTGAATCATATCGTAAACGTAAACTTCACTCCACCACGCCTGATCTTCCCGACATCAACCACTCAAACAACTTACGCCATCAAGAAACCTTTCGCATTGTTTACCGCAGTGAACTTCGCAGAACCGCTTAATGGCGGTAGTGAGCTCCACAAATTCGGGATCATACCTTGAAGATGGTTAGGATGGATTGGCGATGATTGAAGGATATACCAAGGTCGGGAATCCTAAGCTACCGAACTCTCGTGAAAGGAGGGATGTACGAAGGATCATCACCATGATTGATGAACGGTTGTTCGGCGGATCGCCTGACGCTGAGAGCTATGTTGGTGGTCGACCCAGAGAAACATCACCGCTTTCAACGCCTGCACGCACTCGGGAACATCACCGCACTTCCGGTACCCTTGAATAGTTTCCTTCATATGATTTTGGATGCATGATTCTATATGTGAATGGCTTGTGCACACATAACAAAGTACAACCCGTAATGGTCAAGAAAGGACCCCGTGGTACGCCTCGCCACAATCCTTATAAAAGGAGCGAAAGCTTTATTTTTGAGTAAAACCTATCAAACCTTTCATTATTCAAGGTTTTGCTCAAAAGACAAGTACTTCCCATATGATTTTTCAAAACCTCAACCGCTTATATTACTAGTCGAGGGGAGTATTTGATTTAAAACTTTGTTCACAAATTGTTCACAAGTGGTCACTCTTCCCGAAAACTCAAAATGGTCATATTTATTCTCAAACGCTCAAAACAACATTTTATATGCCATTTTGAGGGGAGAAAATTGTGTGATAAGAAATATGTTGTACAAAATGCAAATGAATCTGGTACCTCGACTTAACCTACGAATCGACGGTACTAAACTGTTAGTAACTCGAAAAGACTTGTCCCGGACGGGTAATAATTTCAAGCTAGTTCGCTAGTGATGTAAACGTGTCTCGCAAAGGACTTGTCCAAGTAGAAAGTACCATTCGAGAAACTTTTGATAGACATGAACTCGACGGGTATGACAACCTTCGAGGTTTGTCTACACCTTCAAGATAGTTATTAGAGCTAGTTGTCACCTAAAAGTCGACAATGTAACTCTTTAACTATTCAACGAACCGTGTCTCATGGAGATTGTCTATCTTCGTGAATCAATTCAAAAGTGCGCTTTTTTCCTCACCGCATTTAACCATTAAAACTATTAAGCACATGTGGGGGAGTATTTATGCAAAACTTATCTCTCATCGTGGTTCAAACATGTTTTTCATTAACAAACCCTTTGAGAGATATTTTAACTACAAGGGTTATAATGGCAAACATAGGTTAGTCATGGAGTTATAAGGTGACTAAGGTTAGAATAACTGTCCTATGATCCGCCAGAGTCGAGGGATCACCCAAGGACACTACCATTAGTTAGTGTTAGAAGTCCTTAGGAATGATTGTAAAAGGAGAAATGAGAATCGAGAAAGAAGGAGTTGAAGAATCAAAAGAAATGTAAAGTAAAGGGTGAAAAGAAATAGCCTCCGCATTATTCAACTTAGGCGCATAATCGGGTTCAATTCATATACTACCGGTTGTCACATAGTGACACCGGTATTGAAGATTAAAAGTCGTCATGGACCCAAAGGACGCATGCACTAAACCTTCTTAGCCACTCAAGTTTCTCTCAATGTAAGCTTGTTTCATTCTCACAGGAACCCTACATAAACTATTGGCTTTCTTAGAGATCGCCGGTATTGAAAAAGGAGACCTCTCCCTAGTCTCCGCCAGAAAACCAAAACGCACTATTGAGTCTAGAGCCACGAGATTCATCAAAAGATCTCTTAGGTACACTTGACATTTAATCACTTGATGATCAACAATAAGATCATCGCTGGTTCATATCGAGTCCTTCATGCATCTTAGCAACTGTCGAGAACATTTATGAGAGGTTCACATCCGTGATCCTCGCGATTGAATGGAAACTCCGCCAGTGGTCAACATCAAACACCGACAAAGAGTCACTTCGTAACTCCCCGTGATTACGCGGAGTGTGTCTCAAACGGTCTACAACAGAGGTGATGCTTCGTGTACCTCAATGACTATCTCGAATCAGATGTACTTCGCACATCGCGTTATCTCACTTGTGGGACTCCAGCTCAGAACGGCCTTTGTAAGAATTAGAGTTGTGTCTTCACACTATGTCGTTGACACTCTCAAGTTCAAACTTGTAAGTGCCGAAACCGCTTATTACTAACCGCTTGAAATGTTTTCTTCTTATGGAAGCTCCGAGCGGGATGATCGTGTCGATTCTTCTCATGCTCACGCCAACATCATCACTAATGGAAGTTCTATTCCAATGCAACACAACAATGTAATGATTCTTCATCAAATCAAAGAATCTACAAAGTCAAAGACTTAAAGAACTTCATCAAGATTGATTTCCAACGCCAAAGAGCGTGTGAGCATGTTGAAGAATGACGGAGACACCGAGCAAACAAGGCACTGAGGCGCATCGATGCGCATAACAACATACTATCACTTTCACCACAAAGAACAATGATCAAAGAACAAAGTTAAAGATGACGCCAAAGCATAACTGCTCAAAGATAACGATCTCTACACCGGGAGATTGTTCGAATCAAGACAATTCCTCTCACAAGAAAGAAGAATGTCGAAGACGCCACCGCTACTATTACATCAACGCTTTCACCGCTTACATTCATATATACTGAGGGGAGATTGTTGGAATCACTCCTAAACAAGATTTCAAGTATTTATATTTCATATGTAATAGGTAGCTTTGTTATGGCCTTTATGTTTGTTTAAGGTCAAGCTTATGTAGAAGGCCCATAAGCTTGATCCAAGCCCAATAAGGAATAGGGAAGGAGAGGAGTGTTGCCCTAGCTCCTTGCCTATATAAACTATGTAAACCCTCATTTGAGGGTTGGTTGTTCAAGTTATTCTCTCATTCACTCTTTTGCATAACCGCTTCATATTATACGCGCATGTGTGTGTGTTTAGCTTGTTCATCCGCCTTCATCTCTTTCTCTATAAGCTTGTGTTGTAAAACTAGTGACCTGTGTGTTTGGATATTCGCCATGGCGCTTGGTTATTACATGGTTTTACGGGTTATGTGCTTTTAACTATGGTCGGATGAAACCATTATCGAGTTCACTTAAAACGTCAAAGGAGGCTAGATCCGAGCTTTTAACCGTAAGATGTGACAACGGGTTAATTCACTATTATTTATTTGAGGTTGAAGTGAAATATCACGAGCGAGTGTGCTTAGTATCCAAGGTATCGGGATGGATGGATGGATGAAGATTCTTCAGATCCTTGTTCGAACTTTTTCTCAAAACGAAGACTTGGAAATC
Organism: Chrysanthemum lavandulifolium; assembly: GCA_022545495.1. Classification (NCBI taxonomy): domain Eukaryota; kingdom Viridiplantae; phylum Streptophyta; class Magnoliopsida; order Asterales; family Asteraceae; genus Chrysanthemum; species Chrysanthemum lavandulifolium. Next base: position 129,866,405 of record CM040246.1, on the reverse strand, counting down.
TAGTTATTTTTGGGAGTCTTTTTCTTTTACCACGAGGGAAATTGGGCTCAGATCACCACAAAATAACTATCACTTTAAGGAGTTACGTTGTAGTGCTCAAAGGTCACATTCAATTGTGGATTTTCAAGAGGTGATGTACTTCTATTACTTGATGGTTGGTTGGTTGAAGAGTATAGAGTACTTAGAGATTCAATGGAGCATGATTTCTTGGCACCGCTCTTTGTTACATATGTGCAAGTTTAAGTCACGAGTTCAAGTTAGTTTACTTGTGGTCAAATTCATCATATTGGGTATTCTCCATCATTGTCATGACAAAAGCCCACCGAATGATAATGGTAATGATTACATGTTTTGGTAAGAGAGTTGAAAGAGAGAGATTATGACGATGAACACAACAGCCTCATGCCTCAAGACAAAAAGAAAAGAAATGTTCTTATGACGATGACGCCTTCTCCAAAGAAAAGAAATGTATCAGGCGCTTTATCTTCAAGAAGAGAAATCTTCTTATTATGACCATTCTCATCAACATGCTTCATACTTTTCCATGCGCTCACCATCAAGTGAACCGGCTACCATTGATTGTTTTCTCATTCCACTTGCTCAATTATAATGAAGATGGCGACATCATGTGCTGATTTTGTGGGGAGAAGTGTGAATAGAACATTCGGATGATTTTCACTTATTTAATCAAGAATGGCATCTCCGTATGCAATTCTTGAGGGGAGAAGAAGTGTGAATTTTTGCATTGTTGATTGACATTTGAGAATATAAATGGTCATACGGCTTAAACTCATGTAAGAACCGAGCTTCTTCTTATCGGGTCATCTTCACATGGAGTTTTTCTTCTAAGAGCCGTTGGTTGACATCTTCACTCGGATTGATGAGTTTATCGACAAAGTGCTTTCGTTAATGCTTCACGATACATCAACATGATGATTCCGAACAATCTATTTGTTCTTGTTTGATGTGATTGGTAGTTTGGTGTTACCATCTTGTGTGTTCGCTATGGCCGATTGTCGATTTCCTTGATGAACATCTTTCGCTCATGTTTGATTGGGAGGATTTTAGTTAAGGGATTTGCAAGATGTAAGTTGATTGGGATGCTTTTGGTGATGTTCTTGTTTTTGGTGAGTTGAAGATGTTAACTTTCTATTCCCCAACCGCACAATCTTGAAGAAGGTCGAGTCTTCAATCGTTTCACGTTTTTCGCTACATGTTAGAAGACTAAAGACGTGTTGCATTTAACGATCTAAAGACTTCTTCTTAATCTAGGCATTTATCAAACAGATTGTCGGTTTAGGGAGAGCACTAATTGGGGAATGTGATATGTCTAATTTAATCCCCAATTAGACTTGCTCACATTATTCAAAGATGTTGATTCTCACAAAGACTTCAAGCGATCTTCTCAACAAATTTCAAGTATTTCGGGTTTTCTTCTTCGGTGGTCAAGGCATTCAAAGAGTTGTTGATTCAAGTATCAAAACCAACAAGGGGAAAGGAGACAAGCATCTAAACACAAAGAGTAAACTTGAAGAACTTAATACTTCTAAGTAATTGAAGATATCCCGGAAGACAAATGTTATTTCCGCAGAGAAACTCAAGGTTAGACTCATGGCGAGTAAACTTGATGAACTTAATTCTTCTAAGTGATTGAAGATATCTCGGGAAAACAAATGTCATGACCGCAGAGAAACTCAAGGTCTTACTCATCAAGGCGTTTAGTATTCTTATTCCAACTATGTGGGGAAGCGATGGAAGATTTAGTTTATGAGGATAAAAGAGGTACATAAGTGCGTGATGATCTCGATGGTATCACAATCATCAGGAGAGAGATTGTGTACATTGGGGCGCTCACTGTTTCACTTGAGGGCTTAATCGTTGATTCGTAGATATAATCACTTATTCGGAGTTGACATCCGCAGAGATTGTCATCCGCAGAGATAATCAATGACTTAGCCTGCTTCTTCAATGTTATCGCTTTCCTTCCTTGGGTATTGGTATACTTGGGATACTTGAGCTTCATACACGATCATCGTGGAAGAAAATGTGAACATGAGGAGGTGTTTCATTCCCCTCATGATGTGTATTCGGGAGAGCTCTTGGGTATTGGTGTACTTGGTTCTTGAGCTTCATACACGATCATCCGGAAGAAAAATGTGAACATGGGAAGGTGTTTCATTCCCTCATGATGTGTATTCGGAGAGTTCTTGAGCATTATACAAAGAGGTCGATCGCATCAATTCAACTACTTGGGGAATTGTTCTCTTGACACCTTTTGGAATGGATCGCTTTAGAATTAAGTGAAAAGAAATTTGAGAAGATTATTTATTCGTGAGATGATACGTTGTTGTTTTCTATTGATGATATAACCCCGAATGAGAGGATGTCGATTATCGCTCTTAAAAGGAGCAATGGATTTATGATAATGGTGTGCTTTTCACGCACTGCTAAGGCAAGCTTGAAAGAAAGCTTCAATCGCTCACCTAATGGATCTTCGGTTTGGGGAGAAGTCGCTGAGTCTCACTTTCAGATGGTTCAATTTCTTTCAATTCAAGAGCCTTGAAGCTTTGGTGGTGAATGTTTAGAGATGATGACTTCTATCTTCTACAACGGGTCAGCTCGATATCCTTATCTCAGTACTCGTATCATCATCTTCTTTAACTATATCATCTACTCTATCCTTGTATATATTTATTCAAAAACAAAATACAAAAATATAAAACCAACAAAAGAAAATAGAAAAATATAAAATTTCAAAAACCCATAAAAATCAGAAAAATTTGAAAAATACCAAAAATATGTTTTCCAAGACATGTCTTCTGGTATCGATAACTTCTGCAGTCTTAGAAATGTCATTCAATAATGGCACGGGACCATAGATGAAGTTCGAGGGGAGGTGTAAATATTTTTCTAAACATGTCACAAATCATATGGCTTACGCTTATTTCGCATCATGACCCATGCTTAAAACTATGGTTTGCTATTATTTCGATAGCAACCCGTTCTTTAAAGAAAGGAAAGTGTCGCTAAATCTATTTTCAAATTATTTCGCACTTATCCTAAAACAAAACAAGGAAAGCATGTCGTCAAAAGATCTTTGTTCCTACACAAATGTTTTTCCGTCTAAAATTCTTCGAAAAATATTTGTTGTGTTTTCAAAATGGTGGAAAATGAGTTGCTTAAATTCAATCGATTCGAGTTCTTATAAAATTTGGAAACTCAATCAATGACTTCAAGACTTTTAAAATCTTTTATAAAATGAGTCATGGATTGAGGGGATAATGTTTTTTCAAATCTACATCATCTAACGGGATTTCTTAATTATCCTAATATGCTTAATTAAAAATGATGTTAACCTATGTTAAAGGACTAGGTGCCTAGGATATGATTGCTAGGATTAGATGATTAGTGTTTGATGAACACATTATTCCCATACATTTATATGATCTGATTGATATGTTACATTGACTTCTATTAGTCGATTGTTGTTTGGGTGATGTCGACCACCATATATTTGTATGTGTGTTCACTAACGTATGCAGGTATATTGGTATAAAAGAATGTTCCCGATCCGGATCCCACTAATGAAGATGATTGATGCCGAAAGGAAAGGGTAACTATTTCTTTGGGTTGACAAATGAAGAAACGGAGCTTAATTGGACTTCAATGGAGAGTTGGCATAAATGCAACGTAAGAGGTCTCACCGCATCGCAGATGGTTTTCTAAGTGATTGAAGAAACAAAGCTTAATTTAACCTCAGTTGGCATTAAAATGCAACGTAAGAAGTCTCACTGCATCTGCAGACGGTTTTCTTCCAAGCCCTACAACAACATCAACAAAAGCAGCTTATAATTCTCTCCACCTAACGTATCTTGTGCAGGAAAAGTGGTGAATGATACCATCTTTAAACAATTTTTGAAAATATAGTTTTGAATATGGAAAAATATTGTTTTGAAAATAAATTGGTCTTAATTTTGAAAATCACCGGACTTCATTTTATCAAAACCTTAGTCACTCAATTATTGACTTCTGTCATGGATTGAGGGGGAGAGTGATTTAAAATAAAATATTTTCAAAGATGTTTCTTCACAAATGTTCCGTCTTGTACAATAATAAGTGGTGATCTAAAGATTTAATGTTATGTCATGGTATGATTTTTTCTTTAGAATCAAGGTCTTTCAAAATGAAATTTTTTCTGTTCTTGTTTGATTGTGAAATTGTTTTGTTTTACTTAAAAGATCTCTTAAAAACTATCATACCTGACACTAACAATCTTTAGTGTCTTAAAATGGTCCTTTTCTGTCATCTTTCAAAATTGAATCTTGCCACGTCTTTCCTTAAAACTTTTCTAAATAATTTAAATCAGATGGGATCACAAGTCTCAAATGGTTTGATATTTTTGATCAAGGGAGAGATCGTGATTTAAATCTCAAATCTGTTTTTATGGAATTGGTTTTAGTCCTTCAAAGGCACTCCTGCCTCCATGTGCCAAACAATTTCAAATACACAATGCACATGTTGAGGAGGAGGATTTATCCAAAAACCAGATGAGTATTTAAACAAGGCCACATTTTCTCCCATGTGTTCTAAACCTAATTAAATCACTTGGGATCCAAAATCTCAAAGGGTTTGATATTTTTGATCGGGGGAGAATTTGTGATTTAATAATGAAATTTGATAAAGGTGATCAATTTGATGAAATTGTGCAGTCGCTCTCTCATATGTGTTAAACGCTTTGAATCTAGAAGCACATATTGAGGGGGAGCATAACTATCGAGGTACAAAAGCTTTTTAAAGAGATTTATAAAGTACCTTGATTGAGTTTTCAAATGGTTTCTTAATGGCTTTTGTGATCGTGGATGTACTTCAAAAGAACTCTTGCCTCTATGTGATAAAATGATTTTAAATATCCTATGCACATATTGAGGGGGAGAATTTTACCATGAAAATCAAATGGCTTTTTCGTATGAAAATTGTGATCAAAGAAAATATTTCAAAGTCCTCTTGCCTCCTTGTGCTGAACAATTTCTAAATCATACGCACATGTTGAGGGGGAGGTTTTCTAAATGATCAAAACTATTAAGGTACAAAATGCTTTGATCTCGTATCACAAGTATCTCGATTGTTTTTCCAAATGATTTTTCAATTGGTTTTAAGGAAGAATGAACAATACCAAAAGACCGACCAATTTACTTTATGCATGGTGTTATAAGGATGGTTAGGTTAGGTATCCGTTCCCATGATCCGCCGTAACCGGAAGGATCTTCCTGTGGACAATCTACTAGATAGTGTAGAGTCCTTAGGAATATTGAAAAAGGAGAAAATGAGAATATGGGAAGAGTGCGGATCGAGATGAGCTAGTAATCGAACAAACCCAACAAGGTTCTAGTTATGAAGTCTCGTAAGAATCAAGGGGTTGAAGAATGAAAAGAAATGAATGTGAAAAGGGTGAAAAGAAATAGCCTCCATCAATTCAACCTTAGGGCGTAAACCGGGTTCAATACATATGCTACCGGGTTGTTACTAAGGTAACACTGGTATTGAAGACAAGACGTCATGGACCCAAAGGACGCAATGCACTAAACTTCCCAAGCCACTCAAGTTCCTCTTAAAAGGGCTTGTTTCATTCTTACGGGGAACCGACATAATCTATCGACTTTCTCTTAGAGATTGTTGATATTGAAGAAGGAGACCCTCTCCCTAGTCTCCGGCACAGGAACCAAATGAGCACTAATTGAGTCTAGAGCCAAGAGATCATCCACAATATCTCTTTAGGACACTAAATTAATGAAGACTTGCTGTTTCACACAATGTGAAAAGTAAGAATATATATTAAGAGTCCTACGCATTATCCTTGTGGTATTGCCAGAACATCTGAGTGGTATGTAAAAGTATTCACGATGAAGATGGAAATCCTTCTAGAGCCAACATCAAACAAGCTCTTGGTAGGTGACATGTGAGATCTTTTCTAAAGATCAATCTTGTGACAACCGGATAGAAACGATGGGCGATTCACTCATGAATCAACCTTGGTCCAGAAATGAATTGACGAATACTTTTGGAAAACCGCTCGATGTGCAAATCTTCTTTTCTCTAGCGCATCGAATGTGTATTCATATTTCATATTCAAAAGTATCTCCGATTGAAAATACTTTTGAAAAACCGCTGGATGTGCGAATCTCTTCTTTTATCTAGCACATCGAATGTGTACTCTTTTCAAATACAAAAGTATTTTGATTGAAAATTGATCTTTCTCATAAAACCTTCGTCAGATTGCAAAACTCTTTCTTCAAGCAATACGCGATTGTTTTTCAAATCATTTTAATCAATCGGTGAATCTCAATTACGGTTCACTCACTCCGTGTTGTCTTCTTTGAGACGCTCCGGTTTGAGAACAACTAGAACAAATTGCGAAACCCCGTCAAGGAGATTCTTAGGAATCCTACCGATCACAAAAGATTTGTATCGATCAACGGGAACCGTGGGCCGTGTACCTCAATTCGACGAAAGTGATCAAAGACACTTTCGTGTTTTATTGCTAATCGTTGTTTGCGGTACACTTGGACGGTTGCACCCGATCGAAATTGAGGAGTCAATCCAAAGCCGCATGCTTACAAAGATCCTCACTTAATTGAAGATATCATGACCGGTGCATATCTACATAACTCGGCTCGATATTTCTATACTATGCTTCGCTACGCCGCAAATATCATGAGTCAAGAAAGCTTCCGCTACTCGATGAAAGATGTCATGATCCAAAAGTGTGAGCATGTCGGTCCGAAAGTCACAACTTCACATGTTGGCAACACAATAAAGGGTGATCCAGATATTTATCGGGTCGATGATCTCAAAGAAAGCTCAAGATCATCAAAGATGTGGATCGCTTAAAGGCCTCCACTAAATGTACAAATCAAGTGCGGACTTTGAAGAATCGCTACTAAAGCACAAAGATTAAGAAAGTGAAGAATTCAAGTCTCACGAGCTCAAGAACTAAGTCAAGAATAGAATGCTAGGATTCAAAATGTAAAACATGGGGTGACCTCCTTGGGGAGATTGTTAGGAATTAGAAAATTCCATGTTAAAGTGTCGGTCATCCCAATTATGATCTAGCATAAGTTAGCTCGTAGACGTGTCGTTATTTTCCTTGTTTAGTAGTTTATTAGTTATTTAGTAGCGTAGTTTAGCGTGAGTGTAACACCGTGGAGGAAGGACGGTCTTTACCCATCGTATCCCCGATCCACAGCCGATAGGAGGTCGTGTAGTCTGTAGTATAAATACCCCTTCCATCCATGGAAGGGGTGGTGCTCTCATTCAATCTAACCTTTCCTTTGTGTAAACCTCTAGCAAGAACACCCTCTCTCTCTACTTTCTCTCTCTAAAATGTTTAACATGTATTTTGATCATCCAAGACCACCCGAATCATCAACACAATAAAAATAACGATCCTACAAAATATAAATATGTAATGAAAAGATAAAGAGTAAGAAGCACAAAACCACAACGCGAGTATTTATAGTGGTTCGGCTACAAGGACACCTTCCTTGCCCTACTCCACTCCCCGAGTCACCTACTCGAGAGTTGTAATCACTACACAACACCGACTCCTTATGGTGGAGAAACCTTCACAACGTTGCCTACTCTTTTTCCGGTACTAGACTAACCACCGGGTCTTTTTCACCAAGGAGAACCAATCCTATCACAACGTCGCCTACCCTTTATCCGGTACTAGGCTAGATACCGAGTTCCATTACAATGGAGGAACTACTACCCAACACTACACCAACGACTAACCCCAAAGGAGACCAACTCCTTATTACAACATCATCAAGGATATTAATATCCTTGGATCCAATACTTATCTATCTTGTACATCGAAACACACCATATCGAATGTACATCTTAGGCACCTTTCACTAATACCTTTGACTAGATCTTCAAGACACCCTTCACTAATGTCTTGTGACTTGACTCTTTGGCACCCTTCACTAATGCCTATAATACGGACGATCGACACCCTTCACTAATGTCTTCGTCTTGACACTTGAGACATCTTTCACTAATGTCTTCAACACTACACTTCTTAGTAGAAAGAAAAGAACCATCAACAAGAGGACTTCAGTAGTCTTGATGATGAGGAAGCATGACAACTCATGGACTTGAGCTTGCTTGACTTCAAAGGTGGTGATCTCGCCTTTAAGAGGAACCTAGAGAATCATACAAAACAAAACTACAAACATAGATCACTTGGATCCGGGTTAGAGATTTTTTAACTCAAGGAGAAAGTATGTGAGAAAGGGGTGAGAAACAATGAAGCAATGGCTCACTATTTATAGAGAGAAAAATGCTACTGTTCCCCGGATCCCACGGATCCCTCCCTCAAGGGATCCGTCTAGCGTAAAGCTAGGGATCCGTGGGACGCTCCTCTTTACCCATGGGTATTTTGGTCATGGGTCATGGGTTATGGGTTGATGCATGTATATTTCTTTAGATACAATGTATCTATTGAGTGCAATGTATCTAGTCAAGTGGGTATGGGTCAATACCATTGGTTATGGATATGCTCCATGGGTTGTAGTTATTTACCCATTTATAATACATACTAGTTATGTATATATTTGCCCAATATGTAAACACTAGTTGTTACATATGTATTACTAAATCATAAAATCACTTATACTTGTTTTAGTGTTTTATGTGAAAACGTAAGTGTGTTAGAAAACTATTGGCACAAACTAATTACGTATTTTATTTGTTTCGTTAAAATGATTTTACGTTTGTTATCGACAAAACATTAAAAGATCATAAAATATAAATAAACGTTTTTACGGCTTATTTGTATTAACACATACATTTCTTGGATGCGAGTTGTCCCATGTTTATTGCGAGTTGTCTAGTTTAAGTTTGCCTATTGTAGCGAGTTGTCTTATATGCGAGTTGTCTATTGAGACACAACGACAAGAAAGGAAGTAGTAGGTGTACTTGTGTATTATGCGAGTTGCCAGCCTATGCGAGTTGTGTTTTATGCGAGTTGTCTGTTAAGAGAGTTGTCATTTAAAGCGAGTTGGTAAACAGGGTGCGAGTTGTCATGTACTGCGAGTTGTCTGATACTGCGACTTGTCTTGGCTGCGAGTTGTCTAGGGTGCGAGTTGTCTTGGGTGCGATTTGTATAGGATGTGTGATGAGTGTCTAAATACTCATCATTTTTGTACCAATTAAACTGCAAAAACATCCGAAAACACTCTTAAATGCATCAAATGATAAAAATATCACAAATAAGTGTTTTATGTGTTTAAATGCAAAATATCAAAATCGGTGAAAACGATCAAGTTTGCATAATTGGCGCTTTAGTCCCCTAGTTTCAAAAGTTATCAAAAAGCAGGTCCTGGTAAAACAAAATAAAGAAAATATCATTTTAAGTCCTTAGGGATTCATGAGTTGTAAAATTGGTCCTTAAAATCAAAAATTTCAAAATTACAACTTTAGCCCTCAAGTTTTGAAATTGTCACAAATAGTCCTTTGAAAATTTGAAAATGTCAAAACTAGTCCTTGTACTATTGGAACTTGTCGGTTTGATCCTTGTGACAACTTTGTGAAATTGGCGTAAATGGTCCTTCAAGAATTGGAGAATTGCAAAACAAGTCCTTTTAATATTAAACCTATCAATCGACCCTTTGCACTTTAGAACCCCCGTCAAAACCCTTTTGGACCCCTGTCATTACCCTATTTTGAACCCTTGGTCAAACCATCGGTCAAACATCACCTTTTCCCTCCACCATGCAGATGTCTTCTCCACTGCCTGCAAACACTCTCCGATCACTCGGCCTTATCCTTCCCTCATCATCACCTCTACCCACCTTTCCCACCACAATAAATGCCACCCCCTACTTGCTAGTTCGAGCCCATGTGTCAAACCGGTCTTTCCGCCAAATGATCAAACGGCCAAAACGACTTCTAGACATCCAATGGCCGTGATTAAAAGTCGGGATTTGCTCGGAGAGGTGAGAGAAAGTGTTCGGTGTATAAAAGGAAGAAGAAGAGAAAAAGTAGTTAGTTTTTTAAATTTATATATGTCGCTTTATCTTCAAATGTCTTAATTAGCTTTCACATTTGTAATTTCAAGCTTCATGGTATTAAAACTAAGTTGTTTAGTTAATGTAATTCATTTTGAACCTTAAATCAAAGTTTCACTTAAGTTTCATATGTTCTTGTTCACCGCTTGAAAATTCAATTTCCATCTCTTATGTTCAAGCTTCAATAAGCTTCATTTAAGCTCAAACAAGCTTATCTAAGCTCAATATAGCTTTTGGTAAGCTTTAGAAACAGCTTCAATCAAAGGTGCTAAAAAGTCAACGAAAGTCAACTAAGGAAGCAAAATGGGTATAAGTTTGGAATTGGTTGTTGCAGAGCTTGGAATGGGTTGAAAATGGATTAGAATAGTGGTATTTGGTTCTCAGATAAGCTACATCATAGCCGGGACACTTGTGAGCTTTTTATTCTCATTCTCATTTTAATGCAGTTTTCTTGTGCTCATATTTAAATCTGTGGTTATTAAATAGTTTAAACATGTTTAATTATTGGTAATTAGGATGTTAGATTTAGTTTAAGTGATGGAATGAGTTGAATCAAGAATCAGCTTAGTTTAAAAGTTAAAATCTGCTCTCGTGGTGTTTGGATCAAGGTTTACAAGAGCTTAAGCTCTTGTCATGCTTGATACTGCTATGCGCTTTTAATATAGGTCTCTTGAATCATTTGAGTCGCTTATTTGGTCACTAGAACACTCAAAGTCAAATCACCTTAAATCTGTCTTAGATGCACATCTGTTGAGATTTTGTCATATCAAAAGATTGATTCATGTGTAGAAATCAGTAATGTATCTTGATTCGCCATTTCATCACTAAACATCATAATCGGTCCATAGATTAAGTTCAAATCTCACAAAAGTCAATATTGTCAAAGCGCTCAAAGTAAAACCGAAAACCAGCCAACCAACCCAAGATGATTTTTCATTGATTCATCTCGGGCCAAATCCAATGTAACTTTGGGATTAATAACTTCAGTTGGTGTAGTTTCTTAACATGAATTTTGTAGATTTTTAGAAATTTTTCTTAAGCACCAAATAAGCTTGTCAAAAAGGGCTTATATGCCCTGTTCACACAACTCAGTGAACACTGAGTTTTCTTAGTGACTTGCAGGGCTTGTCCCAAGCTCAATAGAGCTTGACTAGGTCTGGTTTTTGGTTTGAAGGTAGCTAGCCAGGTCTATTTTAGATTTCAACCTTTGGTTTTCTCGTTATGACTTATTGATAAGCGGTTGCATTAGCCACAAAGTAGTACCTCACAATCGCTTTTAGCATAAGTGCTCAAATAATCAAATCATTAGCATTTTGCATTTCAGTGGTCTAAGCTTGTTGTAATTTGTTGTTTTAAGTACTTTTAGCTTATTATAGCTTCGTGAAGGTTTGGTGCTCGCTTGAACCTTGTGCTTATTCCAAGTGCTTATTACATAAGCACTTGCATTGCAGTCTCATTTTCTTACACACAAGCTACTGTTTTTCTATTTTTCCTAGATTCTCTATAATATTTTAGACTTATCTTGAATTTTTCAGATTTTTCTAGGACTGTTTGGTATTTTTCTTAATTTAAAACAGTTTTTAAGTCATTTTAATTAGCTTTTATTGTAATTAATTAAGAAAAGTTTCAAAAAATTAATTTTTCATTTTTCTTAGGTTAAGATAAATATAAAAAGTCAAAAAAATATTTTCTAGATTTTTCTTAGTTAAATTTGTATTTTAAGCAATTTAAGTAGTTTTAAATAGTTTTTAATTCATAGAAAATACAAAATATTCGTAAAAATACAAAAATAGTTTTGAAAATTCTTTTTGATATTTTAGATTTTCTAAGTCATAATTTTATTTTTCTAGATTTATTTCATATTTTCTTGTATTTTAGGGTATTATTAAATAATTAAAATTAGTTTTTAATTAATAATAATTAGATAAATAGTTATAAAAATAATTTTCTTTTTCTTAAAACTCTCTCTTATCATTAGGATTGTAAAAATATCATTTTCATATTTTTAGGGTTAATTTTGCTCCAGTTTCACATTTTCTTTAGTACGTCACGTAGTTTGTAATTTAAGTTTAATAAAAGAAAAATCAAAAACATCATTTTACATATAGTGATAGCGTTTATTTAATATAGTTTATCTTTTTAAATTTCCTTTAATTTGAATTTAAGCCCCTGTAGTTTATAAACTTTTTCCTTAGTTATAATCAATCATATCTCCTTATCCGTTCAAATCTTCTCGATCACTACACGCTTGATTATTCTCGCACGCACTCGTTGGGACATAACGACCGGGAAACACCATACTCTCCCGATCTTCATTGCATTCGTGTCCGAACTGCTTTTAAGTTTCTTACGGTCGGCCATTCACAAGTGGTCGGCTTGTGTGAGAAAACTTGACGGTTTAAGCACTAATCAAATTTTACGCCATTCTTGGAGTCTGCTAATTATGTTACGTTTAGCGTATTAGTGATTTGAATAATCACTCCTTGTTCATACCATCTATCTATATATATATATATATATTTTCTTATAAAAATCCAAAACCCAAAAACTTTTAAACGTATAAACACAAAATATTTTCCTTTGTTTCTATATATGTATCATAGATAAAAATACAAAAGATTTGTCGCTTTCTTTAATAAATAACAACATAAAAGATTACCACATAAACCAAGGCAAGTACTACCTAACTCGGGGTACGACCATAATAAGTTCCCGAACCAAAGATTTAAAACTTGCCTTTGTGTCCTTGTGATTGGTGTACCTTTTTCAAAGAAGCCTTTCATCTTGTGATTATTGGTTTAAGTTCACCGTTGTTTTGCCTCGATCTTGTTTTAATTAGATTTGTTGTTATATCTACTTGTCGAACCGAAAACCCAAAAGATTCTTTTACCCCATTTTCACCAATTTCATAATTCCTTTCCTTAACTCGAGATCTCTTAGAGTTAACTCTAGTGCATGCGCACTGCGTCTTCTAGATCATCGAGTCCTTTCGTGATCTAGCGAAATTCCTAGACGACGCTCGTAGACGTCTTCGCCCAAATAGTCGAACCCGAGATTCGTACTATTCCAAGCAACAATATGGCGATTTAACGAACTATGGCGGAAATGCTCCAAGCACCCACCGGGGTTATGGAGATGCCATCATTTTACCAAGAATCAATTCGATCACTTTGAATTTAAGACACATTTGATCCAACTTGTGTCTACAAATCAATTCCACGGGTTTGACCGAGAAGACCGTATGATGCACACATCCGTTGGTTTAACAAGTTGACTTCAACTATCAATTTCAAGGATGTGCCACAAAAGTCATCAAGTTGATGCTATTTCCATTCTCACTTGGGGACAACCCGGTTTGGTGAAAAGAACCCCTCGATCCATCGAAACTTGGGAGGATCTTGTTCAAAAGTTTGTCAATTATTTCTTTCCTCCATCAAAGACGACTAATCTTAAAAATGAAATTTCGGATTTCGCCAAAATTCGATGAAAAATTTGGAGAGGCATGGGAGAGATTCAAAGATCTCCTTAGGAAATGCCCCATCATGAATTCACGGAGCTTCAACAAGTTAATATCTTTTATAATGGGTTGAACGGTAACGATCAAGATTCTTTGAATGCGCCACCGTGGCAATATCTTGAATCGTAAGCCTAAAGATGTGATTGAGATTTGCGAGCAAAATCAAAAGTTCCTATTTCTCGCAACAAAGTCAATACTCCGAACACTCCGCTTCTTCATCCAAGAACTCTTCCGAGTTAGCCGCCCGATAGCCGCTCTAATCGGACGTTGATTAGTGTCGAAACAACAACGCTGCTTAACTCACACAAACTAGCCACTTGTGAATGACTAGCCGTAAGAAACTTAAAACGGCTCGGACACTGATTCTTTGATAATGAAGGCTTAAGGGTTATGTGTGGATAAAACCTCAATATCGATATCAAAAATAATCACGAAGATAGATTCAAATTCTCTTAGGAAAAGAATAATAAATCAAATCCCGTGTGTGATCGCAGTACGGATTAGTCAACCCGAATCGTTTTCCCAACGAGGCGTGAATTGCCAACGTCGTTCTTGGTTTGGAATTTAATGCTCGATGTTTTGGATTAATGATTTTGATTTTATAAAACTACGGGAATAGGGAAAGTAATAAAGGGAATCTATTCTACGGGAAATCCTAAGTGCGAATTAACTAAAACGTAATTAATAAAACGTAAATAAAATGCAACTACGTCTAAATGATACCCTAAAAATGCCTAAAATTACTTTTACTCTAGAAATGATATAAGAAAACTATTTTAGAATTAAAACTATTTTTTAGGATTTTTCTAGATTTTATTTAGAATTAAAAACTAAATTTTAATTATTAAAACTAAATTAAAATACTAAAATTTATAAAATCAAAGAGAAAAATATGAAACTATTTTCTAAAAATCACAAATAACTCAAAAGACTTTTTAAAACTATTTTTGAATTTTTCAGAATAATTTTCTATTTTCTACAAATTTAAAACTATTTTAATCTAATTAAAATTGTGAAAAATACAAAGTAAAAGAGGAAAAATAAGGAAAAATCTTTTTTATGCTTTTTATATTTTTCTTAAACTGAGAAAATCGAAAAATTATTTTTTTGGAACTTTTTCTCAATTAATTGCAAGAAAAGCTATTAAAAATTTATTAAAAACTACTTTTAATTAAGAAAAATAGTAAGTAAAGACCAAAAATTGTGAAAATCTCAGGAAAATTCTAAAATGATAATATGAATCTATGAAAAATGAGAAATAAGCAGCTTATGTGTAAGAAATGAAAGTTGTAATGCAAACTGATGTGAAAATAAGCTACAAAAATAAGCAAATAAGCTAATAAAGCTACCAAACAGTTACCTAAGCTAGATTATGCTAAAATGAACTAGTACCACTAATTATACCTACTCCTAACCGTGATACAAGCACTAATCAATGATTTAAGCTAACCGATTATTCTAAGCAAAGCAGTGAAACACCCTTGGTTTGAGCTAGTGCAAAGCTTAACCAATAAACTAAACCAAAAACAAGCGGCAAAGATTTAAAGAACACCGCCGCCTACAATTAGACCAAATAAAAGCTTCTAACTCTCTAAATTGAACCTAATGCAACAATTGCAAAATCAGCATAAACCGCTCAAGACCGACTTTTGACTATAGATGGCGCTTTAGCAACTTTGACTTTTGTGAGTTTTAATCCAATGTAATTAAGCGAATTTGATGTTTAAAGGCTAATGATGATTACAAAGAAGCTAGATCTACTAAATCTAAAGCCAATAAGCTAATTTGTACCTCTCTGTTTCAAACAGAAAATGCAATCAAGAGCAGTTATGAATTGATTTTGACCTTATGAGTTCTTTGATGCAATATTTGAGCTTAAGTGATGTTATTAGACCTAAATGAACCTAGTGCAGCAAAACTAATCCACTGAATCTACTTTCATCACAGAAAACAGATTAATCCAAACACTACTTTAGCTACTGTTTTGAGATCTAAGCACAGATAACCACTAGATTATACTACATTACCATCAAACACAGATCAATAACTACAGATAAACATTAAGATCATATGCAAACCACATATTCAAAGAACAACATGTATAGAACAGATTGAGATACTTACAACCTTCCTAGCCACTATGGCTTGCCACAATGATGAAACAAAGAACCTCTAACCTAGCAACCCCTAACCTAATCCAATCCAGCTCAGATTCAACCCAATAACATCTACTGCACCATCTCAATCCATGATCCAAACATCAAATCAACAAAGAATCGAAAGCAATCTGATCTTGGACTAAATTTTATTTGTGATTTGAGTGTGAAAAGCAAAATAAGTTCACAATAAGCTATAAAAACTTATATGAACCTTATAGAAACAACGGTAACTTTGGATCAATCCATAGAATAGCTTTTGTATGATTTTTTTATTTTTCAATGATTTTCTTTGATTTTTTTGTATTTTTGAGTTTATTAAGAGAAAAGCCAAAAACAAGTTTATGAAACTAAAATAAGCACTAATCAGAGGTTATAAGCGATATAAGAAACTTAAACAATAAATTGAAAATGAAATTCTAATTTTTATTAATAAGAGAAATTTGAGTACAAATTAGAAATACAAGGAAACTTAAAACATTTAAATGAAAATTACAACTAATTTAACTCTTGAAAACTTAGAGAAGAAAAAATAAAAGATACAAGATGAGATGATTGTGAGCAATTGTAGTCCTATTTATAATCGAGCTTGAGGCTTGGAAGCTTCTAATTCATCAAGTGTGCTTTCTCTGAGCTTGTTTCCACCCTTAGATCATATCCCACTCATTCCCATCATCATTAGCCCTTGGATCATGTGCATGCGTCTAATCAACCAATGAGAGGAGAGCATATCACACGGATTGATGACCTGGACACCCCCATGTGTCAGGTGTGTCATAAGGCGTCAGAGAAAGTACGGTTTTGCCCTTTAATTGCACTGGATTGGCTTAATTGTATAAAGGGTAATTTAGGGTTCTTAGTTTTGCAGAATTGGGGGGAAAATAGGCGCGGGTTTAGTTTCGGTTTTTTTTAATATATTTCAATCATTTATTGACCGGGTTGAGTATTGGTTTGACTCGGGTGAAAAGTGGGATTCGGGTTGGGATATTTGGCAACCGGGTATAGTTGGGTTTTGAGATTGGGCCAGGATCCGGGTTTCATTATTTTGGGCCGAGTATAATGGATTTAGGATTAAACTTGAACCCAAATTAACTTAAAGGGACTAAACTTGTATAAACTGAAATTCCAAGGACCAATTCTGTACTTTCTGAAAATCTTTGTCAAGGACCAATATCGTCAATCTCAAACAATCCAAGGGTGAAATATGCAAACTCTGAAACTTTAGGGATCAATTCTGTCAAATACTGAAAGTGCAGGGACTGAACTTGACTTTTCTTCAAACTTGACTGAGACTTCAAAAATCATCTTTAGAGAATAAAATCTTCCAAAATACACAATCTTGACCTTCCGGCTCAGCTAAAACTCTCTTGATCTCTCGTGCTCGGATTTACATCGATTGGATCCTTTTGCGTGTTTTTGCATATCCGTACTGCACAAGCACAAACTCAAGAAAACCACAAATATTAACAATAAACGGCTTTTCCTTGGTTGTTTTGGGTCAGATTTACTAATGAAAAGATATGTGTTTAAGCACATATCAAAATACCCCAGACGAGACCATTGTTGTGTCCTCACGCAATGCAATCAACTCACGCTTCTAAAACCAAGGATTTCTATCTCTTTCTACTAAACCTATGAAGACGCTTAAATTGGTATGTTCAAACCATCAAGTTATCTCACACAAGCTAGCCACTTGTGAATGACTAACCGTAAGAAACTTAAAACAGTTCAGACAAACCAATAATAAGAGAAGAAGTAGCAAAGATTCCTCAAAAGAGATTAAGAAACCCCTAATTCTAAAAATGCCCCGTTTACCTTTTAATTCTCATGTATAGATATTACGGTTAAGCACATTCCGGTTATGAATGACGGTTTGTTGAACTTTCATGTCGATCAATAACTCCAACATTTTTCAAACGACACGTTAGGATCATGGAGTAGAAAACACAACACAGCGTGAAGTGACCATACGGATAGAATACATCGTCCCTGATTTTTCACAAGTCCCAAACTAAGCGTAAAATCGAAATCATTGTTAAGTATGACTCTAGATGCTAACACTACCCGTGGAAGTTACTTATGTAATTACCGTTTGTTCCCATTTTCCTATTTTCCTCTAGATTTTTTTATTTTTGTGAGAAATGAATTTCTTCAAGTTCTCGTTTCGATAACTTTTATTCCGATAAAGATACAAAGCTAAGTCGATAATTAGTTATCCGCCTTCTCTCAAGAACCATTGTCGTAAAAATGAGGTCCACATCAAGGAATTTTTATTCATTTATACTTTTGATTTTCAATTTTCATCATTTTTTTTTTTTTTTTTTTTTTTTTTTTTTTTTTTTTTTTTTTTTTTTTTATATTGCACTTATACTTGTATGAGCTATGAACTACGGAGCTTCACGGGTAATTCCAAGACTATAGGCTTCATGAAATGAGGATCCCTACCGGCTAGGCTAAGACCTCATTCAATCCCATTAAAGATCCAAGGTCCGATCTCGACACCGACTCACAACTTTATTTATTACTTTTCACATATCACTTATTGCTTTATTTATTACGGATCCTTGATGTGTACCCAATTTTAAAACAAAGATTCTTTTAAAAGATAAAGAACTAACTATCGCCAAAACTCGACATCTCTAATTATTTAGACAGATATGGGTGAAACAATTTTGTGGGAACAAAAGCCATAAGTACCTTCGATGGGCTCTAAAGAGAACCAACTACTCCATGTTTAGCATCTAAACTCATAAGTAACTCTATCATTTCTCGATCTCTGCAAATTTAAAATCCCAAATAATGAGATCCGCAGATGCTTAGCCGATAATTTTTAGATTACCTATGGTTATGGAACAAGCTAGGGCTCAACACGCCCTATCAAGTCGTAATTCTATTCCTACTCTCACCAAATGAAAGTCAACAAGATGTCAAAACATATATTAACTTAGCAAATGTTTCAGAAAATAATCTCAAGTCTCGCATTTTAAAGTCACTTATTAGAAACTAGCAAATTCTTGTTTAAGCTTCGATATTTAAAATCACTTAGGAGACTTGCAAAATCTTGGCCTTGTGAGCTAGAATCGCATTTTATAGCCTCTAGTCTAAGCAACTAGCAAAGGCTATGTCAAGAAAACATATTTAAAAACTTCTAAGAGACTAGCAAGAACTTTTCGATCATAAAACTAGCAAAAGCTTACGAAAAATTTTAAATTTTCTCATTTTGCACAATTTTTCATTTTCTAAGGAAAACGGGTTACGAGAGAAACACAACAAAAATAAGCAAGTGCGGTCAAATCAAATCAAGATTACCCTACCCCAGACTAGAACGAAACATTGTCCTCAATGTTTAAAGCAAGGTATGACGAAAATCTAAAAGCCGTTTATTAAGTATGCTAGAAGATAAACGTTAGTCGATAAGATTAGGATATCGGATTTCCATCAAGATCGATAATGAAACTCGAGTGGAGAAAAGAAAAACTTCGAGCACGAGAGTCTTCATATCGGAAAATCCTACACACACATCACAAACAACCAAACACGAGAAATCGAGAGTGCACCTTCAGGTCACTTATTAGAAAATAGAAAGAAGATAGATGGATAAGCATGGGGTGCCTCCCACGAGCGCCATCGTTTTTATCACCGAGTCGCTAGCCCGACTCGTCCCGAATTCATTTGTCCTTGGGGAAGAAAGTGGTAGAGATACCGTGGTCAAAATGGTGTCTTCATTCCGAAGGAATGAGATCGGTGGGTTGGGAGAGAAAGAAAATGTCGGGCATCAAGCACATAAGGGATAACATGAAAGAATGATCCATCATCCGGTGGTTTAGGAGGTGGACGAAGGAATGACGGATCAAAAAGAGAGAACTCCAAAGAAGACGGGAGCTTATGGTAAGGGATAAGACGTTTAAGCTCAACAATGAAGGCATCCATCGGAGGATCCTTATCTTGAACAACGTTTTTAGCATAAAGCTCATCTATGTCGAATATCCCGGGTTTAAAGATTTTGTCTTCACATGTCGGCTCAACGGGATAAAGGATGGTGGACTCGTTAGAGAAAGGAGAGTCAAGAAAACCATCTAGAACAACCATATCCCCATCGGGATCATTATCATCAGCATCCTCAATACCTGGTGGTATCAAGTCATCAATGGGTAAGTCGATTTCTTCCATATTAGAATCACTTGGCGGCTTATCAAGAATATCGTCTTCAACCACTTTAACCAATTCATCAATCTCCATAATATCTTCAGTGTCGGATTCAATACTTTCTTCAACATCACATGACGGGAAAGAAAAGTCGGAACACAGAGATGGGACAAGTGGTGTGCTCTGAGAGCTAGCAATATCTACCACTTCCGTTGTGGTCTCTGAATCGGACTCAAAATCTTTGTCAAAAAGAGGATTAACTTCGCAAAAGGTGTAGTTGTCCTTGAATTCGAAAAGAGGATTCGAGAAAATCCCGGAAGTAACCTCGGAGATGTCAAGAGAATCACATAAAAGCGAATCACAATCACTGTCAGATATATCCTCGGACTCACTTGGGATTGGGTCAAGGCTCTCAACACTAGATGATTCCGTTTCCGGAATAGTGCTAAGAGGCTCGTCCCCCATTATGAGAGAGTCAATGGGTTCAACAATGTTTAAAGAAACATGATCATCGACCTCTTCCAAAACAACGTCACTTCTCTCAACCGGCGTGAGTGAAGGGAAGAGTCGAAATGAAAGGCTCGAAACGGAGTGGGATTGCCACTCGGAGGAGTATAATCGTCATCAAAATCGAATCGTAAACGAAAGGTCTCCGTAACTAATTTTAGCGGCTTGCTCTTCAAATGAGTAATTCACCATAAGTTTTCGAGGAGGATCTTCTTTTCCGTGGGTAATTTTATCAAGAAGATTCTTAAGATCAATCATTGCTTCCGAAATTTTGGATTAGACATTAGTGAAGGTTGTGGTTGAACTTCTTGGTATTGTGGAGGTGGGTTATAAGGATAATCGTAATTGTTACAAGGAACTTGCTCGTAAACAATAGGGTTTTGCTTGACAATCGGAATTAACGTGTGGACCTCACAATACTCACAACAATATGATTGTTGTGACGAATACGGTAAGGTTCATAACCAAAGGTTGAGTTGTTAAATTGAACTTGACATTGAAAACCTTGGTGAGGACCACCACAATACTCACAAGAGTATGATTCCGGCTCATGGTACGAGAGGTTGGTTAGGAAAATTGGTTGGCTCATAGTCGATTGTGGTGAAACTCGGTTCCCGATTTTCCATTGCTACAAGCGAGACAATTCCCACCATATTCGGGTCCATTGCACCATATACACACGAGTGATAAATCGAAGAATTATCCGTGATAGGCTCGAGTCACTGGGCTCGAAACATATTCCATTTCCTTCATCGGAGAAGGAGTAGGAATCGAGGGTTCTCCAATTATGTCATTATAAAGAGCACTCTTTTGTTCTAGCCGTGCATAAAGACGGGCGAGATCAGGATTTGGATTGATAAAATTATTGCATACATCACAAAATCCATTCCGAAAATTATTTCCGCACCAATCACATATACATTTCAAACACCGAAATTGATTCTCTTCCATATTACTTTGGGAATGAAGGCAACGACGATAAGAACATATCTCGGGTTGTGGCGGATGGTCAGAAAAACTTTTAGAGTCATCGAGAGATTGTTTGTCGGCTAAGTCGCACCAATAGCAAGATTTTTTAGAACCAGGTTGTCCACATCGCCCACATACACATTCTGGATTAAGACAACAATATTGTTTCTCTTCCATACGACCTTTGCAATGAAAACAATGACGATAATCGATCGTATCCATGAGAATTAAACATATAGAGGGTTAAGAAGAAAGAATTATCGGGTTCAGAGGATAAAAGAAGAATATTTTTGGGTTTTTAAAACAAATTTTGAAAAGGAAAATCTTTTGGGTTTTATATTTAGAAAACACAATATTTTGTAACCTTCACGCCAACCGGTGCTCGGTAGCTCTCAAAAGTACGCCAGCAATGGCGGAGTGAAGAGTGGATCGTTCTTCATCGCAATTTAATGTCAAGACTTTCCTTATACCCCGTGTATAGGTTGTACCTTCAAGGTGAGCCGACATAACAGCTGACGTTCGGGTTTGTTTAGTTGGTTTTACTTTTATGGTTTTGTAAACACTCTAGGAAGAATGTTTTGGTGTTTTAGATGTTTTGGGTTTTGAAAATATATATTTACAAAAGCGACGGTAACTTCACGAATGAAGGATCTCGAGTCACTAATCGTCAAACCTCAAACGAAATTGTCGTGACACAACCTCCCGGCAACAAGCGCCAAAATTTGATTAGTGTCGAAACAACGTCAAGCTTAACTCACACAACTAGCCACTTGTGAATGACTAGTAGTAAGAAACTTAAAACGGCTCGGACAATCGATTCTTTGATAATGAAGGCTTAAGGGTTATGTGTGGATAAAACCTCAATATCGATATCAAAAATAATCACGAAGATAGATTCAAATTCTCTTAGGAAAAGAATAATAAATCAAATCCGTGTGTGATCGCAGTATACGGATTAGTCAACCCGAATCGTTTTTCCAACGAGGCGTGAATTGCCAACGTCGTTCTTGGTTTGGAATTTAATGCTCGATGTTTTGGATTAATGATTTTGATTTTATAAAACTACGGGAATAGGGAAAGTAATAAAGGGAATCTATTCTACGGAAAATCCTAAGTCCGAATTAACTAAAACGTAATTAATAAAACGTAAATAAAATGCAACTACGTCTAAATGATACCCTAAAAATGCCTAAAATTACTTTTACTCTAGAAATGATATAAGAAAACTATTTTAGAATTAAAACTATTTTTTAGGATTTTTCTAGATTTTTTTAGAATTAAAAACTAAATTTTAATTATTAAAACTAAATTAAAATACTAAAATTTATAAAATCAAAGAGAAAATATGGAACTATTTTCTAAAAATCACAAATAACTCAAAGACTTTTTAAACTATTTTTGTATTTTTCAGATTAATTTTCTATTTTCTACAAATTTAAAACTATTTTAATCTAATTAAAATTGTGAAAAATACAAAGTAAAATAGGAAAAATAAGGAAAAATCTTTTTATGCTTTTATATTTTTCTTAAACTGAGAAAATTGAAAATTATTTTTGGAACTTTTCTCAATTAATTGCAAGAAAAGCTATTAAAATTTATTAAAAACTACTTTTAATTAAGAAAATAGTAAGTAAAGACCAAAATTGTGAAAATCTCGGAAAATTCTAAATGATAATATGAATCTATGAAAAATGAGAAATAAGCAGCTTATGTGTAATAAATGAAAGTTGTAATGCAAACTGATGTGAAAATAAGCTACAAAAATAAGCAAATAAGCTAATAAAGCTACCAAACAGTTACCTAAGCTAGATTATGCTAAAATGAACTAGTACCAGCTAATTATACCTACTCCTAACCAGCTACAAGCACTAATCAATGATTTAAGCTAACTGATTATTCTAAGCAAAACAGTGAAACACCCCCTTGGTTTGAGCTAGTGCACAAGCTTAACCAATAAACTAAACCAAAAACAAGCAGTGCAGTATTAAAGAACACCTGGCCAGCTACAATTAGACCAAATAAAAGCTTCTAACTCTCTAAATTGAACCTAATGCAACAGCTGCAAAATCTGCATAAACTGCTCTGCACCTGACTTTTGACTATAGATGGCAGTTTAGCAACTTTGACTTTTGTGAGTTTTAATCCAATGTAATTAACTGAATTTGATGTTTAAAGGCTAATGATGATTACAGCAAGCTAGATCTACTAAATCTAAAGCCAATAAGCTAATTTGTACCTACTGTTTCAAACAGAAAATGCAATCAAGAGCAGTTATGAATTGATTTTGACCTTATGAGTTCTTTGATGCAATATTTGAGCTTAAGTGATGTTATTAGACCTAAATGAACCTAGTGCAGCAAAACTAATCCACTGAATCTACTTTCATCACAGAAAACAGATTAATCCAAACACTACTTTAGCTACTGTTTTGAGATCTAAGCACAGATAACCACTAGATTATACTACATTACCATCAAACATGATCAATAACTACGATAAACATTAAGATCATATGCAAACCACATATTCAAAGAACAACATGTATAGAACAGATTGAGATACTTACAACCTTCCTAGCCACTATGGCTTGCCACAATGATGAAACAAAGAACCTCTAACCTAGCAACCCCTAACCTAATCCAATCCAGCTCAGATTCAACCCAATAACATCTACTGCACCATCTCAATCCATGATCCAAACATCAAATCTGAACAGCAACTGTAGCAACTGCACTGGACTAAATTTTATTTGTGATTTGAGTGTGAAAAGCAAAATAAGTTCACAATAAGCTATAAAAAACTTATATGAACCTTATAGAAACAACAGCTAACTTTGGATCAATCCATAGAATAGCTTTTGTATGATTTTTTATTTTCAATGATTTTCTTTGATTTTTTTGTATTTTTGAGTTTATTAAGAGAAAAGCCAAAAACAAGTTTATGAAACTAAAATAAGCACTAATCAGAGGTTATAAGCAGATATAAGAAACTTAAACAATAAATTGAAAATGAAATTCTAATTTTTATTAATAAGAGAAATTTGAGTACAAATTAGAAATACAAGGAAACTTAAAACATTTAAATGAAAATTACAACTAATTTAACTACTGAAAAACTTAGAGAGAAGAAAAAAATAAAAGATACAAGATGAGATGATTGTGAACGAATTAGAGTCCTATTTATAACTGAGCTTGAGGCTTGGAAGCTTCTCGAATTCATCAAGTGTGCTTTCTCTGAGCTTGTTTCCACCCTTAGATCATATCCCACTCATTCCCATCATCATTAGCCCTTGGATCATGTGCATGCGTCTAATCAACCAATGAGAGGAGAGCATATCACACGGATTGATGACCTGGACACCCCCATGTGTCGTGTGTCATAAGCGCCGAGAGAAAATACGGTTTTGCCCTTTAATTGCACTGGATTGGCTTAATTGTATAAAGGGTAATTTAGGGTTCTTAGTTTTGCAGAATTGGGGGGAAAATAGGCGCGGGTTTAGTTTCGGTTTTTTTTAATATATTTCAATCATTTATTGACCGGGTTGAGTATTGGTTTGACTCGGGTGAAAAGTGGGATTCGGGTTGGGATATTTGGCAACCGGGTATAGTTGGGTTTTGAGATTGGGCCAGGATCCGGGTTTCATTATTTTGGGCCGAGTATAATGGATTTAGGATTAAACTTGAACCCAAATTAACTTAAAGGGACTAAACTTGTATAAACTGAAATTCCAAGGACCAATTTCAGCCTTTCGAAAATCTTTGTCAAGGACCAATATCGTCAATCTCAAACAATCCAAGGGTGAAATATGCAAACTCTGAAACTTTAGGGATCAATTCTGTCAAATACTGAAAGTGCAGGGACTGAACTTGACTTTTCTTCAAACTTGACTGAGACTTCAAAAATCATCTTTAGAGAATAAACTCTTCCAAAATACACAATCTTGACCTTCCGGCTCAGCTAAAACTCTCTTGATCTCTCGTGCTCGGATTTACATCTGATTTGGATCCTTTTTGCATGTTTTTTTGCATATCCGTACCTGCACAAGCACAAACTCAAGAAAACCACAAATATTAACAATAAACGGCTTTTCCTTGGTTGTTTTGGGTCAGATTTACTAATGAAAAGATATGTGTTTAAGCACATATCAGACGTCATCCGTTGTATGATGAAAGATGTAAAGGAAATCAAAAGCGAAATTCATAAGCCGGAACCAATCAAAGCCGTAAACAAGGTGTGTGAAACTTGTAGTGGTCCACATGCGTATTATGATTGTCAAGCAACCGATGCTTCCTTTACCAAGCTCCCGTAGCTTCAGAAACCACAATCAATACCGACCACAAGCTGATCCTCACCACTGCACCTAGCGGTATGACACCACCGGTTTTCCTCCAGGCAAAACCATGGCAATCAAAATCGCT
Organism: Chrysanthemum lavandulifolium; assembly: GCA_022545495.1. NCBI lineage: Eukaryota > Viridiplantae > Streptophyta > Magnoliopsida > Asterales > Asteraceae > Chrysanthemum > Chrysanthemum lavandulifolium. Next base: position 129,840,622 of record CM040246.1, on the reverse strand, counting down.
TTGTTCCGAATCAAGGACAAAACTTCAATAACTCTCAAAATTTCAATCAAAACCAAAACAATTTCAACCAACCATATCAAGCTCCAAATCGACAAAGTTATCAACAACCTTCTCATGCTCCCCACCAAATGACTTCATGAAAATTCTTGAGTCAAGCATACGTTCAATGCAAACTCGGATCAATAACATGAGGTTGAGCTAAAAAGGAAATTGATACCACAATGTCTCGGCAGACAAATGAGTTGAAGAATATGATGAGCGCTTTCATGAACATGAATATGAACCAAGCTTCATCATCTTCCGGAGGACTCCCAAGCAATACAATTCCTAATCCCAATGCCGAGTTGAAAGCCGTCACCACTGTAGTGGTAAGACGCGACAATGGACCTTCGACTCCAATGCCTCCTCCACGGGAGAAATGAGTCAAGTTACCAAGGATACAACGGACAAGGTGCAATTCTCAAGCCCACGGTATCGCGCACGTCCCACCTTCGGTAGTCCAAGCTTTAAGTCCGGAACCCGAAGTTCGGAAGGCAAATTCGAGCGGAAAACACTTCCATCTCGGCTCAAAAGTCTAGTCGGCTTCCTTACCCATCAAGAACGAATGATGAGAAGCTCAAAGACAAAACAAAGAGCAAATGGAAAAATTTTCCAAATCTTCAATGAGCTACACTTTGATATAAGCTTCGTTGATGCTCTCGTTCTAATGCCTAAATTTGCATCCATGCTTAAAGGCTTCTCAACAACAAAGATAAGCTATCCGAGATGGCTAAAACCCTCTCAATGAGCAATGCTCGGTGGTCCTTCTCAAGAAGCTTCCCAAAAGCTTGAAGACCCCAGTAGATTTTTAATCCCGTGTGATTTCTTGGGGATGGTTCAATGCTCCACCTTGGCCGATCTTGGCGCTAGCATTAACCTCATGCCACTCTCGGTATGGAAGAAACTGCTCTTCCTAAACTTTCATCCACTTATATGACACTCGAGCTAGCGGACCGCTCCATAACGCGTCCACTGGGATAGCCGAGGATGTCGTGATGAAAGTAGGAAAATTTCACTTTCCTCACCGACTTTGTTGTAGTAGACTTTGATGCAGATCCTAGAGTTCCCTCATCTTGGGAGAGCTTTCTTGAGAACCAGTCGTGCTCGATTGATGTGTTCATGAAGAGTTGACCATACGGGTTGACAACGAAGAACTCACGTTGAATATCAACCAAGACTCCAAACCTCTATCCAAACAGTGTTGCCACAATTGATCAAAATCAAAGATTCAATGCAACACTCTCAAATTTCACGGTTAAGAGGAGTCATCAAAAACGTGTTGAGTTAAAAGTTTTGAAAATCAACCCCGGTTCAAACAAATGGTTTGAAAGTTGTACCGGAAAGTCAAGAGTATTCTTGATGATGATGATCTAGAATCGGAGACTTTATCGGAAGTGGTGGAAATTGCTAGCTCTAAGAGCACACCACTTGTCCCACCTCCGAATCGCTTTATCGTGTCGAGTTTGTTAACTACGTGGATGAAACCGAACTCTCCTCGGTTTCATCCGAATTGGATGATGATGTTTGTGATCCAATGGGAGACATTCTTCCCATTGAAGAATTGCTCAAAAATGATCCATCATCTCCTAGTCTTATTATTCCCGACTCTTCCATCCCTTCTCTCACTCCCGATGAGGAAGATGACAACTTTGGAATGAAGTCGATGCCTTTCTTAGTGATGAGTCAATTCCAACAGAATTGATAATACTTACTTTGATTCGAGGGAGACATCCTTTTCTAGAAAATCTTGATTGAAGAACCGTTTCCCACCCTCCTCCGGACATCTTATTGACAATCACCATATAAGTTTCAAGTTTAAGCTTAAAAGTGTCAAAATGGTGATTTGCTTCTTCGATGAGGAATGGACATTTATTCTCATGCATATCTTTGTTCCATTCTTCACAGGATGGTGTGGTTGCTCTTTCCCTTTTCTCTTTCGGGAATGAGGACACCATATTTGACCCGTATCATCCCTTATAGTTTTACTATTAACAATACATGGTTGTATCTCGTCGGTGTGGAACTTTCGATGTTCATATGTTTATTAACATTGTGAACGAAAGTCCGATCGAGATTGGTTTTCCACATTACTTTCCCATGAACAATCGAATCGCGGGATCGAGTCAAGCTAGCGACTCGGTAATCAAAAACAAGAGCTAAACATGGGTTTTCACCCGTGTGTACCACCTAGTGTGGGGAGTTGCCCATTGTTGTATATAAGAGTTTCAAAAAAAAAAAAAAAAAAAAAAAAAAAAATCTTTCAAAATAATGGCCGTAATATTTCCCTTTTACGTTCTAAGTTTCGCATAACAGCTGTACTTTGAATATTGAGGGCAATATTCATTTCTAGTGTGGGGAATTCTCACGAATTTTATCATGTAATTATACCGCCTAATTCCCATTTTGGCCTAAATTTTTCGGGTAAGTATTTTCACTTACTCGATTACTGTTATCGATCCGCCATGTCTAATAAACAAAAGGATTGGCTAATCCGAGAGCAAACGGCTCTTGGTAAAGATATCTCAAATCCGTTGACGGCTTGCAATTTGCCCAAAATTGTATGGTATTCACCACCATATCCTTAAAAGTGAAGAGTTGGCTAGCCCGCAAGTTTATGGCTTGTGGTAAAGGCGATGGAAAAACCATAATTGGTAATCAGCTCACCAAAGATAATATTGATAATTTATCTAAGAGTTGGCTAGTCCGTAAGCAAACGGCTTCGGTAAAGACAAATCAAACCGTTGAAAGTCGGTGATTTGCTCAAAATCATTTGGTTATCGGTGTACCAAGGTTCTTACTTGAACCGAAACATTTGGCTACTCGAGTAATGGCTTTTGGTAAAGAGATGAAATCCATTAATTTTTCTCAAAACATTGCTAGGGACTAGCAATATCTTAAGTGTGGGGGATTGATGAGTGTCTAAATACTCATCATTTTTGTACCAATTAAACCGCAAAACATCCGAAAACACTCGAAATGCATCAAAATGATAAAAATATCACAAATAAGTGTTTTATGTGTTTCAAATGCAAAATATCAAAACTGGTGAAAACGATCAAGTTTGCATAATTGGCGCTTTAGTCCCCTAGTTTCAAAAGTTGTCAAAAGCAGTCCTGGTAAAACAAAATAAAGAAAAATATCATTTTAAGTCCTTAGGATTCATGAGTTGTAAAATTGGTCCTTAAAATCAAAATTGCAAAATTACAACTTTAGTCCTCAAGTTTTGAAATTGTCACAAATAGTCCTTTGAAAATTTGAAAATGTCAAAACTAGTCCTTGTACTATTGGGACTTGTCGGTTTTGATCCTTGTGACAACTTTGTGAAATTGGCGAAATGGTCCTTCAAGAATTGGAGAATTGCAAACAAGTCCTTTTAATATTAAACCTATCAATCGACCCTTTTGCACTTTAGAACCCCTCAAAAACCCTTTTGGACCCCTGTCATTACCCTATTTTGAACCCTTGGTCAAACCATCGGTCAAACATCACCTTTTCCTCCCACCACCAGTATGTCTTCTCCACTTGCCCTGCAAACACTCTCCAACACCTCGGCCTTATCCTTCCCTCATCATCACCTCTACCCACCTTTCCCACCACATAAATGCCACCCCTACTTGCTAGTTCGAGCCAGTGTCAAAACCGGTCTTTCCATAAAATGATCAAGCGGCCAAACGACTTCTAGACATCCAATGGCGGGATTAAAAGCTGGGATTTGCTCAGAGAGGTGAGAGAAAGTGTTCTGGTGTATAAAAGAGGAAGAAGAAGAAGAGAGAAAAGTAGTTAGTTTTTTTTAAATTTATGTATGTCATTTTATCTTCAAATGTCTTAATTAGCTTTCACATTTGTAATTTCAAGCTTCATGGTATTAAAACTAAGTTGTTTAGTTAATGTAATTCATTTTGAACCTTAAATCAAAGTTTCACTTAAGTTTCATATGTTCTTGTTCACTGTTTGAAAATTCAATTTCCATCTCTTATGTTCAAGCTTCAATAAGCTTCATTTAAGCTCAAACAAGCTTATCTAAGCTCAATATAGCTTTTGGTAAGCTTTAGAAACAGTTTCAATCAAAGGTGCTAAAAAGTCAACGAAAGTCAACTAAGGAAGCAAAATGGGTATAAGTTTGGAATTGGTTGTTGCAGAGCTTGGAATGGGTTGAAAATGGATTAGAATAGTGGTATTTGGTTCTGTATAAGCTACATCATAGCTGGGACACTTGTGAGCTTTTTATTCTCATTCTCATTTTTAATGCAGTTTTCTTATTGTGCTCATATTTAAATCTGTGGTTATTAAATAGTTTAAACATGTTTAATTATTGGTAATTAGGATGTTAGATTTAGTTTAAGTGATGGAATGAGTTGAATCAGTAACTAGCTTAGTTTAAAAGTTAAAATCTGTCTCTGAAGTGGTGTTTGGATCAGTGGTTTACAAGAGCTTAAGCTCTTGTCTGTGCTTGATACCTGTCTATGCAGTTTTAATATAGGTCTCTTGAATCATTTGAGTCAGTTATTTGGTCACTAGAACATTCAAAGTCAAATCACCTTAAATCTGTCTTAGATGCACATCTGTTGAGATTTTGTCATATCAAAAGATTGATTCATGTGTAGAAATCAGTAATGTATCTTGATTCAGTTTCATTTCATCACTAAACATCATAATCAGTCCATAGATTAAGTTCAAATCTCACAAAAGTCAATATTGTCAAAACTGCTCAAAAGTCAAAACTGAAAAACCAGTTTTCAACCAACCCAAGATGATTTTTCATTGATTCATCTCTGGGCCAAATCCAGTGTAACTTTGGGATTAATAACTTCAGTTGGTGTAGTTTCTTAATATGAATTTTGTAGATTTTTAGAAATTTTTCTTAAGCACCAAATAAGCTTGTCAAAAAGGGCTTATATGCCCTGTTCACACAACTCAGTGAACACTGAGTTTTCTCAGTGACTTGCAGGGCTTGTCCCAAGCTCAATAGAGCTTGACTAGGTCTGTTTTTTGGTTTGAAGGTAGCTAGCCAGGTCTATTTTAGATTTCAACCCTTGGTTTTCTGTTACAGCTTATTGATAAGCAGTTGCATTAGCCACAAAGTAGTACCCTCACACTGTTTTTAGCATAAGTGCTCAAATAATCAAATCATTAGCATTTTGCATTTCAGTGGTCTAATCTTGTTGTAATTTGTTGTTTTTAAGTACTTTTAGCTTATTATAGCTTCTGTGAAGGTTTGGTGCTCAGTTTGAACCTTGTGCTTATTCCAAGTGCTTATTACATAAGCACTTGCATTGCAGTCTCATTTTCTTACACACAAGCTACTGTTTTTCTATTTTTCCTAGATTCTCTATATTATTTTAGACTTATCTTGAATTTTTCAGATTTTTCTAGGTCTGTTTGGTATTTTTCTTAATTTAAAACAGTTTTTAAGTCATTTTAATTAGCTTTTATTATAATTAATTAAGAAAAGTTTCAAAAAATTAATTTTTCATTTTTCTTAGGTTAAGATAAATATAAAAAGTCAAAAAATTATTTTTCCAGATTTTTCTTAGTTAAATTTGTATTTTTAAGCAATTTAAGTAGTTTTAAATAGTTTTTAATTCATAGAAAATACAAAAATATTCAGAAAAATACAAAAATAGTTTTGAAAATTCTTTTTTGATATTTTAGATTTTTCTAAGTCATAATTTTATTTTTCTAGCTTTATTTCATATTTTCTTGTATTTTAGGGTATTATTAAATAATTAAAATTAGTTTTTAATTAATAATAATTAGATAAATAGTTATAAAAATAATTTTCTTTTTCTTAAAACTTTCTCTTATCATTAGGATTGTAAAAATATCATTTTCATATTTTTAGGGTTAATTTTGCTCCAGTTTCACATTTTCTTTAGTACGTCGCGTAGTTTGTAATTTAAGTTTAATAAAGAAAATCAAAACATCATTTTACATATAGTGATAGCGTTTATTTAATATAGTTTATCTTTTAAATTTCCTTTAATTTGCATTTAAGCCCTGTAGTTTATAAACTTTTCCTTAGTTATAATCGATCATATCTCCTTATCCGTTCGAAATCTTCCGATCGCTACGTTTGACTATTCTCGCATACACTCGTTGGGACATAACGACACGGGAAACACCATACTCTCGATCTTCATTGCATTACGTATGCGAACTGTTTTAAGTTTCTTCACGGCCATTCACAAGTGGCGGCACGTGTGAAAACTTGACGGTTTAACGAATCAAATCAAGCGCCCGCCACGGGAGCTGTGCTAATTATCTTACGTTTAGCAGTTAGTGATTTGAATAATCACTCCTTGTTCATACCATCTATCTATATATATATTTTCTTATAAAAATCCAAAACCCAACGACTTAAAGCGTATAAAACACAAAAATATTTTCCTTTTGTTTCTATATATGTATCAAAGATAAAAATACAAAAAGATTTGTCGTTTTCTTTAATAAATAACAACATAAAGATTACCACCACAAACCAAGGCGTTGTACTACCTAACTGGGGTACGACCATAATAAGTTCCCGAACCAAAGATTTAAAACTTGCCTTTGTGTCCTTGTGATTGGTGTACCTTTTTCAAAGAAGCCTTTCATCTTGTGATTATTGGTTTAAGTTCACTTTGTTGTTTTGCCTCGATCTTGTTTTAATTAGATTTGTTGTTATATCTACTTGTCGAACCGAAAACCTAAAAAGATTCTTCTTACCCCATTTCACCAATTTCATAATTCCTTTCCTTAACTCGAGATCTCTTAGAGTTAACTCTAGTACATCTTGCACTCGTTCTTCTAGATCATTGAGTCCTTTTCGTGATCTAGCGAAATTCCTAGACGACGTTCTCGTGAGCGTCTTTGCCCAAATAGTCGAACCCGAGATTCGTACTATTCCAAGCAACAATATGGCGAGACGAAACGAACTATGGCGAAATGCTCAAGCACCCACCGAGGGTTATGGAGATGCCATCATTTTACCGATGAATCAATTTGATCACTTTGAATTGAAGACATTTGATCCAACTTGTGTCTACAAATCAATTCCACAGGTTTGATGAGAAGACCCGTATGCACATCTGTTGGTTTAACAAGTTGACTTCAACTATCAATTTCAAGGATGTGCCACAAAAGTCATCAAGTTGATGCTATTTCCATTCTCACTGAGGGACAACCGGTTGGTGGAAAAGAACCCCTCGATCCATCGAAACTTGGGAGGATCTTGTTCAAAAGTTTGTCAATTATTTCTTTCCTCCATCAAAGACGACTAATCTTAAAATGAAATTTCGGATTTCGTCAAAATTTTGATGAAAAATTTGGAGAGGCATGGGAGAGATTCAAAGATCTCCTTGGAAATGCCCCATCATGAATTCACGAGCTTCAACAAGTTAATATCTTTTATAATGGGTTGAGCAGTAGCGATCAAGATTCTTTGAATGCATTTGCCGGTGGCAATATCTTGAATCGTAAGCCTAAAGATGTGATTGAGATTTGCGAGCAAAATCAAAAGTTCCTATTTCTCGCAACAAAGTCAATACTCGAACAATCACGCTTCTTCATCCAAGAACTCTTAAGTTAGCCGCTCTAACGACGTCATCCGTTGTATGATGAAAGATGTAAAGGAAATCAAAAGCGAAATTCATAGCGGAACCAATCAAAGCCGTAAACAAGGTGTGTGAAACTTGTAGTGGTCCACATCGTATTATGATTGTTAAGCAACCGATGCTTCCTTTACCAAGCTCCGTAGCTTACGTAAACCACAATCAATACCGACCACAAGTGATCCTCACCACCATGCACCTAGCGGTATGACACCACCGGTTTTCCTCTGTGCAAAACCATGGCAATCAAAATCGCTTTGTTCGAATCAAGGACAAAACTTCAATAACTCTCAAAATTTCAATCAAAGCCGGAACAATTTCAACCAACCATATCAAGCTCCAATTAGAAAAGTTATCAACAACCTTCTCATGCTCCCCACCAAATGACTTCATGAAAATTACCGAGTCAAGCATCGTTCAATGCAAACTCGGATCAATAACATGAGGTTGAGCTAAAAAGGAAATTGATACCACAATGTCTCGGCAGACAAATGAGTTGAAGAATATGATGAGCGGTTTCATGAACATGAATATGAACCAAGCTTCATCATCTTACGGAGGACTCCCAAGCAATACAATTCTAATCCCGGTCGAGTTGAAAGCCGTCACCACTCGTAGTGGTAAGGCGCACAATGGACCTTCGACTCAATGCCTCCTCCACGGAGCAATGAGTCAAGTTACCAAGGATACAACGGACAAGGTGCAATTCTCAACGGATTTAGTGATTTTGGAAGTACTTAAATTATATGATGCTGTGGACAACAATGATAATGTATGCTACACTGAACAGTTAAAGATGATTAAATCAATCAATGAGGATGTGAGATCTTCATGTTTTGAGTCTGAAGAGAGTGAATTGTACTTGTTTAGGCTACAAATTGCCATGCTAAAGGAAAGTAACATTAAAGCTTATCAACAACTTCACTCACACCTCATGTTACTCACACCTATAACAATGGAACGAACATGCAATGCCCTTTTTCGTCAAGATTTATCCACATTAACGGGAACACTACTATTAAACTTAGAACAATTGGAACAACAACTTGACAAACAAAAGGTTCAAAAGGATAGTTCTAGTGTTGCACTTCAAGTGATCCACAAACAACTTCAGTCATTCATTAGTGGGGAATTCACATCAGATTATGATCATCACATGACTGAAATGTCTTTCAAAAGGCACAGTGGAATGGAAATTAACGTGTTCATTGAGACATTTATCCAACTCATGGATAATGTGGAGAAGTACATTGAGGAAGTTACACAGAAAGATGAAAAAGTGGATGAGTGTCAGGTGTAGTTGAGAGATAGTTGTGATGAGTCGGGTAATGTATCAGTTGAAAGGTCGGGTGTTCTTGAATCGCGAATATCGAGACAACAAAGAATGATGTAACCAATGCTCAAGAACTCCTGTCACACAAGAAGTGGATCTTGTGATCGAAAAGGTGAATGTATGTCGGGTACAATCAATAAATTGTAGTGTTGAGACTAGTAAGGCATCGGATGATGGATCGGTTGACACCGAATCTGAGGCTCGAGAGAGATAAGCTTGAAAGCACCAAGAGTTCGGTGACTCTTGTTATACATGATGTGAATGCGGATATCGGACCGACAAATGAACATATGTCATGTGATGAGGTACCATAGCGACCAAGATAATGCATCGCTAATGTACCTAAACAAAGCGATCTTTATCTTGAACATGATTCGATAAATGTTCCTTGGTTGGTGAGTCTAATAAATTCAAAACAAATGATATGGTTGATAAAAAGGCTTTTGATGAACTTTCAAATAAATTCTTAAAACTTGAAAAACATTGCATTTCTCTTGAAATTGCAATAAAAAGAAAGGAGGAAAGTTTTCAAACTAAGAAACCATATGAAAATCAGGAATTTCCTGAATTTCATGAATTTTTTGAAATAAACGATTTAAAAGCTCAGCTTCAAGCCAAAAACTCGACTATTAACAATTTGAAGAAACATATTTCTGGTATGCATGTGAAAAGTAATTCAGTCAAGACTACACAAGACATTGATGCTATTATAACAAGTAATAATGAACTGTCAATTTATGTGGCTAAATTACTAAAGGAAAATGAGTCTTTGAGAAAGCATCACATAGAACTAAGTGACTCTGTCAAAGAAGCTAGAACTAAGTCAATGGAACAAACAAACTCTTTGGTAACAAAAATTGATGAACTCAAAGCTCAACTTCAGGAAAAGAGTTTCGCTATTGTTGCCTTAAAGAATGAGCTTAGAAAAACCGTAGGGAAAAGTGTGAACACTAAGTTTACAAAACCATCAACCTTGGGAAGCCGGTTTCTCATCCCACTAGAGACCGGTCCGTTGTTAGGTAGCCTCTTGCATTTATATCTGAAAGAACAAAATCTTTATAGACAAGGCTTGCCTCCCAGTTGATGCGATACAAGTTTTGTCAAAACCGGTCACTTCACACGAGTTACCTAAGAATCGCTTCTAGCTCCGTTAACCTCAACATGTAGCTACTTTACTCCCAAAGCACCTCTAGGATTAGTTCGAAAACAGTGTCAAAACCAAGCATTAAAACCCATAATTCATATGATATAAATGACTTGTGGAAGAACTATTATCTAGAGGAAGCTAGGAAAAAGTCACAGATTCGAAAAGACGGAATTTTAGGTGCCAGACCTAAGGTGATGAATTCCACGAGATTTCAAGGCACTGCTAGTAGTAGTAAACCATTACCTAGGAACACTCAAAAGACTAGGGGTTGGCTTGCATCTAAGAGTAGTTATATAAAGAAGAATGCTAAGCATGTAAAAAATGAAACTAGAAATTCTGAGTCTTTTCCGAATAAGAAACATTTTCCTAATTCACATGCTAAGGTACAATCCACTAAGACTACTAACATGGCTAAGGTTCAACATGTTATGATGCAAAACAAACCTAAAACTTCGCCTAGATGGATCCCAACTGCTAAATCTTTGGAGTCTAGGAATAACGATAAGTCTTCCACTTTGCATAAGAATATCAACAATCCTAGACCTTGCCATAAGTGGATACCGTCTGGTAGAATGTTTAAGGATGTTGGACTTAGGTGGATACCTACCGGAAAGCTGTTTACTGATGGGAAAATCAAGGTTGATCACGAAACCCTAAAGGGTTTGGATACTAATGTCACTAACCAATATATATGCAATTAAGCTTGTAATGTTAGTGCAGGTAGTCCTTACTAAGTTGCTGATACTTCAATCCTTCAATACATGGACTGGCTTAAAGTATGGATAACAAAAGGATTGATATCTCATAACTCAGGGGTTCAAGTAACTCAACATTGATATTCAATCGGCAATGACGTTTGAACACAACAGTTCAAGCCTCGTTCTCTAAAGAAAAGAAAAGTGTAGGTTTCAGTGCGCTTTATCTTCTGAAGAAGAGAAATCTTCTTATGACGTCTGTTCACATTAGTTCAGGCCTCGTACTTCATCATTATGGCGTCTGTGGATAACACTTCAGGCCCCGTTCTTCAAAGAAAAGAAAGGTGTACGCTTCAGTGCACTTTATCTTCCAAAGAAGAGAAATCTTCATGTTTACGACCATTCTCATCGACACTCTCCATCAACAAGCGTCATGTTTTTCCCATGTTCATTCAATCCTCAAGTGGATATACGTTCATTGGTGTTTATTCTTATTCACTTGCTCATTCAAAAATGGCAAACTTCATTTGCAATTTTTTAGGGGGAGAAGAGTGAAGAAACTTAATGTCAGTCATCAAGGAATCTGCTTACCGTTGATCGTATTCTTATTCACTTGTATATATCAAAAATGGCAACTTCAGATGCAATTTTTGAGGGGGAGAAGAGTGAATATACTACATGCTAATTGATGCTTAAATTATGGTCATACGACTCTCCAACGCCTTATGTTTCACTTACTAAGATACGACTCTCCAACGCCTTATGTTTCACTTACTAAGATACGACTCTCCAACGCCTTATGTTTCACTTACTAAGGATTACTGGGAACCATGGTTTCAAGATATGTTTGATGAGTACTTAGAAGCTCAATCTCTAGTTTTTCCTTAAGGTGTTGACATTGATTATCATAATATTGCAGTTGCACGTATGAATAATGATCCGCTCTTTGGTATTCCTCTGCCAAATCTTTACGGATTATTGTTCCTCCCAATGTGCACTCTGTAAATCAACCAAATGAACATTGAAGAAAATGACAACCTCATCCTCTTGAAGACATTTTTGAATCTTCCAAATCAGTCTCTACATGAGGATACCTTTAGGAAGAAGGCATTGATGATTGAGGAATCATTTGTTCCAGTTCACTCAGTGAGTCAATGTACATCTGATTGTATGTTTATTCACATGTTGGACATTTGACACAAGTTGATTACTTCGCAGTTAATCATTTATCACTTATTTGAGATTGAAGTTGACTTTCACAATGGCGTGTTCTTATTTGATAACTTGCTCGGGCTTAAGAATTTGAGTAGAAGACTTGGTTTATCTAGTTACCAGCAGTCGGGGTGGATGGTTAAAGACCGACGATGGGATAATCTCAAGAGGTGTTAATGTCTCATTCTTTGTTTGAGTAGTGAGTACTTAGAGATTTGCTTGAAGCATAGATTCTCGACACCGTTCTTCCATCATTGAGTGCAAGCTTAAGATACAAATGTCGGGAATTCGACTTCAGTTTCAAGTTTGGTATATCAAGTTTTCTTCTTTAGTGATCACTTCAAATTATCTACATATGGGTTGATAAAGATAGTCAGAGAGAGTTTCTGTAGCATTGATTCTCACGAGATTGATTGAGCTAATTGTTTGTTCTTCTCTATTTCAAGAGTATTTGGCATGTATAATGTGTTCTTGATTACGAGGTATCAAAACCGACAAGGGGAAGGAGATATACATCTAAACACACAACAAGTACCGTGATGAACTTAATACTTCTCTTCATTGAAGTAATCCGGGAAAGACAAATGTCATAACCGAGAGAAACTCGATGTTTAACTCGTAGCCTTTGGTGTGTTATTCCAACTATTTGGGGAAGGATATATTATTCCAACTATTTGGGGAAGGATATATTATTCCAACTATTTAGGGAATGATGCATTATTCCAACCATTTGGGGAAGTGGTCTCGGATACTTTTGGTATGTGTTAACTCATTTCGATGGGAAGAAATATGAGAAGAATATGTGGAGCGTGAGATGATATTGCTTATCGAAATCTTCTATATGATTTATGGTAGTGCTTCCGGTTATTGCTTCATGTACACAATGCAATGATGATTCCGATGAGATCGCAACCATCAGGGGAGAGATATGTGTACATCAAGGATGCACAACATGTTCACTTGATCGAGCTAATTCAGTTATTTCGGAGTTGACATCCTCAGAGATGATTAGTGACTCAACATGTTACATGGATGTCAACATCTCTACTCTTGTTGGGTACATGTGTACATTATGGGCTGATTGGTTATATGTTAGATAACTGGAATGCATTTGGTGAAATGAAGATGTTGATATATTTTTCTCCCGAATAGACAACTGCTTAAACTCGAAGAGTAATGTGTACATCGAGGACGCACAATAGGATCATGTGATTGGGCTTAATCATTTATTTCGGGTTTGATGACCGCATAAATGATCCATGTTAACTTGTTACTTCGTTGTTATCTTCTTCTTCGGGTTCTTGAGCTTCATACAATTAGACTGTTTGCTTCACTTCTTCTTCTTGGGGGAAATGGTCTTTTTCGAGGATTGTCGGTTTGGGGGAAGTCGCCAAAGATTCACTTTTGAAGGCTCAAGTTATTGCGATGATTCAAGAGCCTCGAATGCTTTGGTGGTGAAAGTTTAAGAGATGATGACTTCTATCTTCTACAAAGTCTTTGAACGATTTCCTTATCTCGGTACTCGTATCATCATCTTCTTAAACTATTTCTCTATCTATGTAAATAATTTTCAAAACCATAACACAAAAATATAAAACCGACAAAATATATATATATATATATATATATATATATATAAATATATATATATATAAATATGTATATATAAATATATATATATATATATATATATATATATATATATATATATATATATATATATATATATATATATATATATATATGTATATATATATATATATATATATATATATATATATATTGTTTTTCTCTAACATGTCTTACGGTATCGATAACATCTACGGTCTTAGAAATGTCATTCAATAATGGCACGGGACTTTAAATGAAGTTTGAGCGAAGGTGTAAATATTTATTTTCAAAACATGTCTCTTAATATGGCTTGCGATTACTTGATCAGAACCTGCTTTTAAAGAAAGGAAAGTGTTGCGCTAAACCAATTTTCATAAATTTCGTGCACTTATCCTAAAACAAAAATGAGGAAAGTATGTCGAAGGACTGCTGTTCCTACACAAATGTTTTTCCATATAAAATTCTTCAGAAAAATATTTGTTGTGTTCAAAAATGGTGGAAATTAAGTTGCTTGAAAATCAATCAGAATTAGAAGTTTCATAAATTTGCAAAACCCAATCAATGACTTCAGCTTAGTTAAAACTATTTATGAAATGAGTCATTGATTGAGGGGGAGAATGTTTTTCAAATTTATATCATCTATCGGGCTTATCTAATTATCCTACATACTTAAATGAAAAAGATGCTTGCCTACGTCGAAGGACTAGGAGTTTAGGATATGATTGTTAGGATTAGATGATTAGAGTTTGATGAACACATAATTCCTGTGCCTTTGTATGATCCGATTGATATGTTGAATTGACTTTTTATTAGTCGATTCTTTGTTTGGGTGATGTCGACCACCATATATTTGTATGTATGTTGACTAACATATGCAGATAAGATGGTTTATAAGAATGTTCCCGATCCGGATCCCACATATGAAGATGATTGGATGCCGAAAGGAAAGGGCAACTATTTCTTGGGTCGAAAAAAGAAGAAACATAGCTTAATTGGATCTCTCTATGGATAGTTGGCATGATAGATGCAACTTCAGAGGTCACACTGCATCAGCAGATGGTTTTCTCTCATCCTCTCAGCAACAACAGAAGCAACTTGTTATTCTTAACCACCTAACGTATCTTTGTGCAGGACAAGTAGTGAATAATACCATTTTTTTAACAAGTTTGAAAATATTGTTTTAAAAAATGGAAAAATATTGTTTTGAAAATAAATTGAACTCAAATTTTGGAAATCAACCGGACTTCATTTTAAACATAAATCACTCAATCAACGACTACGGTCATTGATTGAGGGGGAGAGTGATTTCAAATTAAATATTTTCAAACGATATTTCTTCATAAAAGTCTGTTTTGTACAATACAAAGTGGTGATCTAAAGATTTAATGTTATGTCATAGTATGATTTTCTTTAAAACTCAAAGATCTTACAAAATGAAATTTTTTTCTGTTCTTGTTTGATTGTCAAATTGTTTTATTTTACCTAAAGATCTATTAAAACTATCATACCTGACACTAACAATCTTTAATGTCGAAAAACTGTTCCTTATCAGTCATTTTTTTCAAAATTAAATTGTGCCACGTCTTTCCCCAAAATTTTCTAAATGATTTAAATCAATTGGGATCACAAATCTCAACTGGTTTGAAATTTTTGATCGGGGGAGAGATCGTGATTTAAATCTCAAATCGGTTTTAAAGGGTAATTGTTTCAAAAGCACTCCTTCCATCATGTCCCAAACGATTTCAAATACATGATGCACATGATTAAGGAGGAGCATTTAACCAAAAAAACCAGAAGAGTATTTAAACCTAGCCACATTTTCACCCATGTTTTCTAAACCTTATTAAATCACTTGGGATCCAAAATCTCAAAGGGTTTGATATTTTTGATCTGGGGAGAATTTGTGATTTAATTATGAAATCTGATAATTGATGATCGATTTGATTCAAAAGTGCAGGCTGCTCTCCCATATGTGCTAAACGCTTTCGAATCTCGAAGCACATATTGAGGGGGAGCATTTCATATGAAAATAAACTTTCAAGGTACAAAGATTCCTATGTTTCAACATAAGTACCTTGATTGATTTTATAATGGTTTCTCAATTGCAAAATGTGATCGTGGAAGTTCTTCGAAAACCTCCTTCCTCTATGTGTTTAAATGATTTCAAATATCCAACGCACAGTTTGAGGGGGAGAATTTACCAAAGAAATTCAAATGGCTTTTTCTACGGAAATTGTGATCAAGAAATTATTTCAAAGAACTCTTGCCTCCATGTGCTAAACAATTTCAAAATCATATGCACATGTTGAAGGGGAGCATTTCTAAAATGATCAAAACAATTAAGGTATAAAATGTTTTGATTTTATATCACAAGTACCTTGATTGATTTTCCAAATGATTTTTCAATTGGTTTCGAGAAGGAATGAACTATACCAAAAGACCGACCAATTTACTTTATGCATGGTGTTATAAGGATGGTTAGGTTAGGTATTCGTTCCGATGATCCCGCCAGAGGATCTACCGAGGACAATCCACTAGATAGTGTAAAAGTCCTTAGGTATGATGAAAAAAGGAGAAAAGTGAGAAATGGGAAGAGTGCGGATCGAGAAAGAGCTAGAACTGAATAAACCCAACAAGGTTCTAGTAATGAAGTTTTGGTAAACCGAAGGGTTGAAGAATGAAAAAGAATTGAATGTGAAAAGAGTGAAAAGAAATAGCCCTCAATAATTCAACCTTAGGCGTAAACGGGTTTAATACATATGCTACTAGTGTTTACTAAGGTAACACTGCATCAAGACAAGGCGTCATGGACCCGGTGACGCACCGCACCTAACTTCCCAAGCTACTCAAGTTCCTCTTAAAGGACTTGTTTCATTCTCACGGGAACCTACATACACTATCAACTTTCTCTTAGAGATTGTTGATATTGAAGAATGAGACCCTCTCCCTAGTCTCCGACATAGGAACCAAATGTGCACTATTGAGTCTGGAGCCAAGAGATCATCCACAATATCTCATTAGGACACAAAATTAATGAAGACTTATTGTTTTACACAATGTGGAAAGTAAGTATATATTCAGAGTCCTACGCATCATCCTTGTGGTATTGCCAGAACATCCGAGTGATATGTAAAAGTATTCACGATGAAGATGGAAATCCTTCTAGAGCCAACATCAAACAAGCTCTTGGTGGGTGACATGTGAGATCTTTTCAAAAGATCAAGCTTGTGACAACTGGATAGAAACAATTGGGCGATTCATTCTTGAATCAACCTTGGTCCAGGAAATGAATTGATGAATACTTTTGGAAAACCGTTCGATGTGCAAATCTTTTTTTCTCTAGCACATCGAATGTGTATTCATGTTTTCAAACACAAAAAGTATCTCGATTGAAAAAATACTTTTGGAAAAACCGTTCGATGTGCAAATCTCTTCTTTTCTCTAGCACATCGAATGTGTATTCTTTTCGAATACAAAAATATTTTGATTGAAAATTGATCTTTCTCATAAAACCTTCGTCGTGTTGCAAAACTCTTTCTTCAAGCAATCGCGATTGCTTTTCAAATCAATTTTCATCAATCGGTGAATCTCAATTTCTTTGGTTCACTCACCGTGTTGTCTACTTTGGGACGCCTGGTTTGAGAATGGCTAGATCAAGTCATGAAACCACTGTCAAGGAGATTCTTGAAATTCTACACGATCACGAGCGATTTATATTGATCAGCGGGGAACCGTGGTTCTTGTAAATATATTCAACGAAGTGAACAAAGACACTTTCGTGAGTTTTAGTGCTAACTGTTGTTTGCAGGAACATTGGACGGTTGTAGTTGATCGATATTGAGAAGTCAATTCACAGCCGCATGCTCACAGCATACACGCTTTAATGAAGAACATCATGACAAGTGCATATCTACATAACATGGCTCTGATAGCTGCAAATATCATGAACCAGTAAAGCTTTCGCTACTCGATGAAAAAATGTCATGATCCGAAGCGTGAGCATGTCGGTCTAAAAGTCACAACATCACATGAAGGCAACACAATAAAGGGTGATCCGAGATTTCTCAGTGGTGATGATCTCAAAAGCTCGAAGATCATCAAGATGTGGATCGGTTCAAAGACCTCCACTTTAAGTACAAAGCGGTCCGGATTTTGAAGAATCACTGCTAAAAGCACAAAGATTGCGGATGTGAAGAATTAAAGTCTCCGAGCTCATGATGAATATAAAATAAAATGCTAGGTTTCAAAATGTAAAACATGGGGTGACCTCCTTAGGGGAGATTGTTAGGAATTAAAAATTCCATTGTGAAGTGTCGGTCACCCCAAATATAATCTAGCATAAGTTAGCTCATAGACATATCGTTATTTACATACTTATTAGTTAGTTATTAGCCTAGTTTAGTTTAGTGTAACACTGTGGAGGACTGGACGGTATTTACCCAGCAGATGCACGATCCACGGTCCAAAGGAGGACGTGTAGTGCGTAACTATAAATACCTCTACCTTCCAAGGTAAAGGGTTGGACCTTTCATTAATCTAACCTTTCTTTCTTTTGTTTACTTTCTCTCTCTAGAAAGCCTCCCATCTTCCACTTTCTCTCTCTAGAACCTTAAAATTTTCGAACCATATTGTGTTATGTGATGTGTGTATGAAAACCAATATCTAACATATACTTAGAAGATTGAAGTTTAGGTTTTCTACGTGACACATATCGTTAATGGTTAAAGATTTGTGAGAAATTGTACCTTTACCAATGACTTTGCTCTTGCTATTACCAAATACTACATTCCCTCAATTGAAGGAGTCGTATATGGAAAACAAGTCTTTATTACCGGTCATGTGCCTCGTGCATCCGCTATCTTTGATCCATTCATCTGGATCTAGGTCGACCTTTAAGCACACCTAAGAAAACAATTAACTCAAAAGTTTGGTCCCCATTTGTTCATTGGTCCATTAGTGTTATACATTTCATTCATATTAGGCATATATGAAAAAGGTGAAAATGCATTCCATGGTGTAAAGTTTTGAAATGGAAAACCGTTTTGTACATTAGGATTCCATCCCATTTGATGGTGGTTACTTCTCGGATAAACGTTATTAGGTCTCCTTATAAATGTGTTTGGTTTTGAAAACGATGGACCTTTGTTTCTCATAAAACTTTGATTTTGTTTTAGTGGTGGTGGTTGTCTAACAATAATGTGGGTTGGTTTATTCTTATTAACGATAACAAAGTTGGTTCTAGATGAAGTAGCTACACTATTTCTATTTTTTGCATCAGCAGACCCACGGATCCCTGGTTTTACACCAGACGGTTCCCTTTTTAAGGGATCCGTGACTACAGTAGCTTATTTTTCAATTTCTTTGACGAATTGTGTTTCTTTATTTTCGCTAGTTGATGCATATTGTTCTAGAAAACCTAGACCCTTTTGATTGTTTCCTGTTTTAACACTATCTAGTATTGTATTTAGAGTATTCGTATTCATTCTAGCAATCTTGGAATCAAGATTATCAACTAGTGTTTGAAGTTGAACACAAAGCTCACATTCCTCACTTGCTATCTTCCCTTTTTCTAAACGTTTTAATTTGCTTTTTAATTCAATGACTTTCTTTTCTAAACGTTCATTTTGGTTTTTCAAAATCTTGTTTTTGTTAATCACTTTTAGACTAATTTTGCAAAGTTTATCATATTCACGATGCAATGAATCATCATCTAATTATAAGCTACTATAATAGAAAGATTCGGGGCATACCTCGTTTGAGTCATTTTCCATGAAAAAAATTTCTTCGTCCTCCTCCTCGCTCATTCCCCACGAACCACTCACGAACGCTTTTTGTTTGTCACGTTTGGGACACTCACTAATGAAGTGATTAGGGTCCCCACATTTAAAACATGCTCGTTCATCCCTTGATTTCTTGTCGTCTTTGCCTTTCCGGAACCCCTTCTTGTCGTCATATGGTTGCTTGACATATCTTCCTTTTCTTCTAAAGAACTTCTTGAAATCCACTTACATATAGCATATTCTTCATCATCACTATCCGAAGAAGAGTTTTCTTCATCTCTTGAGACCTTTTGGCCTTTAAGGTAAGAGATTTATGCTTCTCTTTCTTCTCTTTTGAGGCTTGAATCTTTAGCGAGACAAGCTCATAGACCTTTAGATTGCCTATGAGTTAAATAGAGGGTGAGGATTGACAAGTCTTTTGATTCTTCGATGGCGTCACCTTTGATCTCCCTTGGATGGAAGTGCCCTTAGATATCTCCTAACATGATTACGACTAGAGAAAGACTCATCAAGTGCTTGTAATGATGTAATTATAGTATTAAAGTTAGCAAAAGAATTATCTATAGTATCCTCATCCGATATTGAAAATTGTTCATATTGTTGAACAAACAAATGCATTTTATTGTTTTAACTTTTGATTTCCTTGATGAGTTACAACTAAAGAATTCCAAATTTCTTTAGAGGTCTTAAGCATAGAAATTCTTTCGAATTTCTTTTGGGTAAAGCATTATATGAGAGAGTTTGTAAGAAGAGGGGTGAGTTACAATGAAGAAATGGCTCACTATTTATAGGCAAAAAATCACTACTGTTGCACGGATCCCACGGATCCCTTATATGAGGGATCCGTCCAGTGTAAACTAAGGGATCCGTAGGACGCTCCCCCTAAATGGGTTATGGGTCATGGGTCATAGACTTTCGACCATGGGTATCCAAATAGATACAATGTATCTAGAAGATGCAATGCATCTAGTCAATGGGTCATGGGTTAGCTTCATGGGTTATGGATATGCTCCATGGGTATGGGTCATGGGTTATGGTTTTTACCCATCCTAATAAACTATTACAATAAATGAATCATTCCAACAATTAATGTTAAATAATTATATATATATATAAATGCTTTACAAAAATAACATGTATCCTTATAATTTTACTTATGATAACTTTATATTTGTTATCAACAAAACACTAAGAGATCGCTATATATAAATAAACATTTTTATGATTTATTTGTATTAGCAGATATGTTTTCTTTGGTGGAGGTATAGGTGGAAGAATTACTGGTAAAGGCACAATCAAGACTGGTAATCTGAATTTTGAAGATGTGTACTACGTGAAAGAACTCAAATATAATCTGTTCAGTGTGTCACAAATGTGTGACAAGAAGAATTTTGTTCTATTCACATACTTTGGTTTTATCTCCTAATTTTAAGTTTCCTAGTAAAGATGAGGTACTACTTAAGTTTCCTAGGAAAAGCAATGCATGCGGTGTGAGTATGAAAAGATAGTGCCCAAAGAAAACCTTACATGTTTAGTTGCTACGACTTCTTTGGATGAATCTATGTTATGGCATAGAGGCTAGGTCATGTGAACTTTAAGGTAATAAATCTTTTAGCTAAAAATAACCTTGTAAGAGGTTTACCTTTAAAAAGATTTGAAAATAAACAGACTTGTATTGCATGCCTCAAAGGGAAGCAACATAGAGCCTCTTGTAAGCCCAAGGTTTTTAACTCTATCACCCAACCACTACATATTCTGCATATGGACTTATTTGGACCTACCTCTATTAGCAGCTTGAATAATAAGAAATATTATCTGGTTGTGACTAATGATTTTAGCAGGTTTACTTGGGTTTTCTTCATGAATACTAAGGATGAGACCAGTGAAATCCTTAAGTCATACATAACTGCAGTAGAAAACCTTACTGATAAGAAAGTTAAGATCATTAGGTGTGATAATAGGACTGAGTTTAAAAACCAAGTGATGAATGATTTCTGTCAACTTAAGGGTATTAAAAGAGAATACAGTGTAGCTAGGACTCCTCAAAGAAAATGGGGTTCTTGAAAGGAGAAATAGGACATTGATAGAGGTCGCTAGGACTATGTTAGCGATTCAAGTTACCCACAACATTTTAAGGTGAGGCGATAATCTTGCTTGTTATGTTCGAGCAGTCTTGGTAAAGCCTCATGGCAAGACTCCCTATGAGTTATTCTTAGGTAGGACTCCTACCCTAGACTTTTTCAGACCTTTTGGGTGTCATGTATCTATTCTCAATACCATTGACCACTTAGGAAAGTTTGATGGAAAGTCTGATGATGGATATTTGGTTGGCTACTCTTTGAATAGTAAGGCCTTTAGGTTTTCTTGAGGATAAACCTAGTGTAGAGGGGCAAGGACTAAAATGGCTTTTTGATATTGATATGCTAACTGAATCCATGAATTATGTGCCTGTTTCTGTGGATTCTAACATTGTTGCAGGAGAAAAGCAAGGTCCTGATGCAGATTCTGATGATGATAATGACTGTGTCTTATTACCCATTTTGAAGGACAGTTCAATTGGAAGCACTTGTTCAGGGGAGGCAAACAAAGATGATGATCAGTCTCTAAAGACTATTGATACTGATGCTGAAGGAGTAGTAACCAATGAAGGTGATGCAGTTGTTGAAACTGAAGTGATCAGTACTAATGTAGTTAATACTGATAAGCCACATATTAGTACTGATGGGCCATATGTTAATACTGATGGATCTCACACTATTTCATCAGTCAATACAGATTTTTCTGATTCCAGTGATCCTAATGATGAAGCAGACGAGATTGATATTACTAAAATAGCTTCATCCTATGTTGTTCCTGTTACACTACACAGAAGAATCAATCAGGATCATGCTTTGGAGAATGTTATTAGGGGTATTCATGCTGAAAGAACAACAAGATCTCAAGTTCAGCATAGTAAGACTGGCTTCTTTAGTGCCATATATGAAGAGAGGGTTCATGGTGAAACACAAAACTGTATGTTTGCTTGTTTGTTTCATAGGCAGAACCAAAGAAGGTCTACAAAGCTCTTGAAGATGAAGCATGGGTAGAAGCAATGCAAGAAGAGCTTCTCCAGTTCACACTTCAAAATGTATGGGTTTTGGTAGATCTTCCTGAAGGCAAGAGAGCTATTGGCACTAAATGGGTTTTCAAAAACAAGAAGGATGAAAGAGGTGTGGTTATAAGGAATAAGGCTAGACTGGTTGCTCAAGGGTATACACAGCAGAAATGTATTGATTATGAAGAGGTCTTTGCTCCTGTGGCAAGGATTGAAGCTATCAGACTATTCCTGGCCTATGCATCATACAAAGACTTCACTGTATACCATATGGATGTGAAGAGTGCTTTCCTCTATGGAAAGATTGAGGAGGAGGTATATGTCTTTCAACCTCCAGGCTTTGAAGACCCCAACTTTCCTGATAAAGTGTACAGAGTTGAAAAGGCACTCTATGGTCTGCATCAGGAACCAAGAGGTTCGTATGAAACATTGGCCAAGTATCTCTTGGGAAATGGCTTCAGAAGAGGAAAGATTGATCAGAACATGTTCATCAAAAATGTGAAGAATGATATCCTCTTGGTTCAGATCTTTCTTAACGACATCATTTTTGGTTCAACCAAGCAGGATTTGTGCAAAGAATTTGAGAAGCTCATGCAAGATAGGTTTCAGATGAGTTCTATGGGAGAACTCACTTTCTTTCTTGGGCTACAGGTCAAGCAAAAGACTGATGGCATATTTATCAGTCAAGATAAGTATGTCAAGGAGATTTGATGAAGTTTGGCTATGAAAATACAAAGATTGCAAGCACTCCTATGGAGCATAATAAGCCACTACTTCCAGATGTTGATGGTGAAAAGGATGATCAGCACCTCTATAGGTCAATGATTGGATCATTGATGTATTTGACTGCCTCCAGACCATACATTATGTTTGCAATGTGTGCCTGTGCAAGATTCCAAGTCTCTCCAAAGGTCTCTCACATGCATGCAGTTAAAAGGATCTTTAGATATCTGAAAGGCCATGCTCACGTAAGTCTTTGGTATCCTAAAGATTCTCCCTTTGATCTGGTAGCTTGCTCTGACAGTGACTATGGTGGGGCAAGTCTTGATAGGAAGTCAACCACATGAGGATGTCAGTTTCTTGGTGATAGGTTGATTTCATGGCAGTGCAAGAAACAAATCATTGTGGCAAACTCTACAACTGAGGCTGAGTATGTAGTTGCTACAATTTGTTATGGTCAAGTTCTCTGAATTCAGAATCAGATGCTTGATTATGTGTACAATTTTATGGGCACTGTCATTTATATTGATAACAACAGTACTATATGTATTATTAAAAATCCAGTTGCACATTCTAAAACTAAATATATAGAGATAAGACATCACTGTATAAGAGACTGTAATGAAAAGAAGCTCATCCAGGTTGATAGGACTGATATTGAGCTTAATGTTGCAGATCTTTTAACAAAAGCTTTTGAATTGGGAAGCTTTCAAGATTGGTCACAAGTATTGGAATGCTTCATCGATAATATGTCTTATCTCTCTAAATTTGTAAAGTTTTGTAAGCGGTAGTTAATCTTGATTGTTATCCGGTTATCTTGCTAGTGTAAAGTTAATACGGATTGGCAAGAAAATATCTTGGATTTTGTTTTCTTGGTTTTGAACTAACTTTGCAGGCATAGCACAAGAAGTATGGATGTGTTTTGGTGATTAAATGATGCAGCAAATGTGGTTCACTCCCCTTTGAACAAACTGATGCAACAACATGATGTAACTTGCTGTAAATCTGAATTTTGTGATGCCAAAGCATAATGTGGCATCTGGTGGTATAATGAACATGAATTGATGGTTTCAGTTAGTCAGATTCACTCTGAACTAACCCAATCTTTGCCATTCTATCTGTTTTCAAATAGTGTGACTAGCCCATGGGCATCTGGCTTAGATAACAGAGAGCAAACATGAATCCAACACTTGTGTTGGAGGCAACACCTGCCACAAGCTGGAAACCCTGTCAGGGAGGCCTTTTGAATGGGACTATCCATCACAGGCAGTGCTTAGCACTGAAACCATTGGTTTTCACCAAATAGAGGCCATATGAGGTCGACCTTTGATTAAGTGTCTGTCACCACACTTAATCCCTTCAAAATGGGGTTACAGTATTATGATTTCAAAACTATAAGATAAAACTTATGGGTAAAGTTAATACTGATGGTTATAAGTTAGTACTGATAAGCTTAGTTAGTACTGATGAACTAGCCGTTAGTACTTCTACCAAAAGTCTGTTATGCAATGATTACCTTTGCAAATTGGGTTGTTACCGTCGGTTTCTTTATATAAGGGTTTCCTATTTGGCTAATCTTTACTTTTTACCAAAAATATCTTGAAGGCGGTCCAATCAAACTTCAAGAACTTCACTATATATGCATAACTTCTCAATTGCTTTAACCACAATTCTCTAAAGACTTTTGCGAACTAATCCCACATAAATAACCCTAACTCTTATTGCTAATGGGTCCTCCTAATTTTGTTGAAAAGCACAACATAGTGGCGTGCTTGGAATTACCAGAAGGCAATACAGAGTTCACTGAGATAGTAGCTTTTCTTAACAGAAGCCGAATAAGGTTTGCTTTAATTTTTAACCCTACTATCTTATGTACTCCTGTCATAAAGTTTTGGCAAACTACCATTGTCTCAACATCCGATGATGGGGTACAACAATTAACTAGTACAGTGGATGGCATTTAGATTGTTATTACTGAAGCATCTCTAAGAGAACATCTTCATCTTAGAGATGCTCAAGGTACTACCACTTTGCCAACCACTGAAATTATTGACCAACTTTCATTGATGGGGTATAGACATGACAACACTTTTAATTTTAAGAAAAACTAGTTTTTCCCACAATGGAGGTTTCTCATTCATACCCTCCTACATTCTTTGAGCTACAAAAGGACTGGCTGGGATGCATTCCCCACTAATATAGCCACAGCCTTGATCTGTCTTACAACAGGCAGGGTATTCAATTTTTCAAACTATATATTTGAGGGTATGATTAAAAATGCTGGTAATGAAAACAAATTTCTGATATATCCCAGGTTTATTCAATTATTTTTGGATCTTCAGAAACAAAACTCGCAGTCTCACAAAAATGTTTATCCACCCAAAATCCTCACATCCAAAGTTTTCTCAAATATGTCAAGGGATGTGAAGGGGTATAGTGGGACTGTAGTACTTTTATTTTCTAACATGTTGCTTGCAGAGGGTGAAGGACCAACAAGCACAGATAGCTCCCAACACACACCCATAGATGGTGATCAATTAGCCACACAACAACAATCATCAACCAGTAGGCATACCAGACAGGAGGGTGGGACAACTTAGACCCATTATCCTCCTCAAACTGAACCAGATGAGTGTATCTCAGGTGATGAAGGAAATAGAATGGTTAGGGTTGCCACTACTCAACCAGGCTTAGAAGCTGGTGAGGCCAGTGGTAACATCAGTAAGACCCAACCCATGCCAACACCTAGTGAGCAAGCCTCACAGGGTGGACCCATGCAAAGGCTTAAAAGGGGGGTTGCATCTTCTCAGGCTAGGCCTGGGAGTGCAAATCAATTGCCCAATGACCCACCTCTCTCAGCAGGTCACACAGCTGGAAGTGGTGAGGGCAGCTTGACACTAAAAGATATGACGGAATTGTACATGTTTCTTTGCCAAAAGGTTAACAGGATGGAAGTGGCTTTGGAGGAGACCAAGAAAAATGCCTCTAAAATACATACAAAGATGCTTCTCATGATGAAAATATTAGAACATCAGGTCAGAGTTCTTTCCAAGACCACTGCAGCAACCACTCCAGCCACTGCATCACAAAAAAGAAAGACCAAGTTCATGATCTTTTGTACTTCAAGTGAGAATTCTGCCAAACAAAGGAGGAGTTCAGACATTCAGGGAAGACAAAAGTTTGGTCAATGGCAAGGTGGTGCATTTGAGAGCCCTTTTTATGAAGAAGAGGAAGTTCAGGTTAATGTTGAGGCCAAGAAATACACTGAAGAAGTACTTAGTAATCCTACAAGCACTATCAGTATTATCCCAGTTAGTACTGTTAGTGTTGTAGTTAATCTTCATTAATCTTGTGGTTAGTATACAAGTTCACATATCGATACTAACTCCCATATTCCAAGTAGCTGCAGAACTACAACAAATATCCACTACATAAGCTACAACCATCACTATCACACCACATGAGGATAGTGATGAGGAAGAAAGAGACAAGCATGTTGTTCTGGGATTACAAAGCTTGAAGAAAACTGTTCCCATTTCACCTATTTACAAGAAGCCTCCAGTCCTCTACTTGAGAAAGAAGCCTAAGTCAGCATCCAAACCAAAAGAAAAAGAAGTTGTGATTAAAGAAGGAGGTATCTCAGAACCAACCTCTTCAGCTCCAAGAATTGATCCCAAATATAAAGGGAAGGGTATTATGCAAGAGGAACCAAAGAAGAATAAACTTTCTAAAGCAGAAATGGATAGGATAAATGAAGAAGCTGCAAAGGCTCTTGCAGAACAATGGGTTGAGGAAGACAAACAAGAAGAAGCTGCAACTAAGAACAACCAGAAGATGGCTAAGTTAGAAGAAGATCGGCAGATATGGGATGAATTGAGAGCAAGAATAGATGCTGCAAAGGAAGTGTAAGAAAAGTTGCAACATGATGAAGGCTCAAGCATCAATGAAGCAGCTTTATTGTTCAGTGAAATTATTGCAAGAAGACGGAGCCAATTCAGACAGCAAAAGGAGCTAGAAAAGCAGCAAAGACCTCCTACCCAGAGTCAGCAAAAGATGTACATGGTCAAGTACATCAATTATTGTTAGGTCACTAGTTTTACAAACACAAGTAATATAGAAAGAGATAAGGCGATTGAACAAGTAAAACACACACACACATACTGTTAGGTCACTAGTTTTACAACACAAGCTTATAAGAGAAGAGATAAGGCGATTGAACAAGTAAACAAGCACACACACACGGATATAGTATGAAACGGTTAGGCGTAATGTATGTGAAAGAATAACTTGAACAACCAACCCTCAAATGAGGGTTTACAATAGTTTATATAGGCAAGGAGCTAGGGCAACACTCCTCTCCTTCCCTATTCCTTATTGGGCTTGGATCAAGCTTATGGGCCTTCTACATAAGCTTGACCTTAAACAAACATAAAGGCCATAATAAAGCTACCTATTACATATGAAATATAAATACTTGAAATCTTGTTTAGGAGTGATTCCAACAATCTCCCCTCAGTATATATGAATGTAAGCGGTGAAGGCGTTGATGTAATAGTAGTTGTGGCGTCTTCGACATTCTTCTTTCTTGTGAGAGGAATTGTCTTGATTCGAACAATCTCCCGGTGTAGAGATCGTTATCTTTGAGCAGTTATGCTTTGACGTCATCTTTAACTTTGTTCTTTGATCATTGTTCTTTGTGGTGAAAGTGATAGTATGTTGTTATGCGCATCGATGCCTCAGTGCCTTGTTGCTCCGGTGTCTCCGTCATTCTTCAACATGCTCACACGCTCTTTGGCGTTGGAAATCAATCTTGATGAAGTTCTTTAAGTCTTTGACTTTGTAGATTCTTTGATTGATGAAGAATCATTACATTGTTGTGTTGCATTCGAATAGAACTTCCATTAGTGATGATGTTGGCGTGAGCATGAGAAGAATCGACACGATCATCCCGCTCGGAGCTTCCATAAGAAGAAAACATTTCAAGCGGTTAGTAATAAGCGGTTTCCGGCACTTACAAGTTTGAACTTGAGTGTTATGACATAGTGTGAAAACACAACTCTAATTCTTACAAAGGCCGTTCTGAGCTGAGTCCCACAAGTGAGATAACGCGATGTGCGAAATACATCTGATTCGGATAGTCGTTGAGGTACACGAAGCATCACCTCACGACTATAGACCGTTTGAGACACACTCCGCGTAATCCACGGGAGTTACAAAATGACTTCTTTGTCGAGCATTTGATGTTGACCACGGCGGGGTTTCCATTCAATCACGAGGATCACGGATGTGAACCTCTCATAAATGTTCTCGACAGTTGCTAAGATGCATGTGAAGGACTCGATATGAACCAGATGAAGATCTTATTTGTTGATCAACAAGTGATTAAATGTCAAGTGTTCTAAGAGATCTTTTGATGAATCTCGTGGCTCTAGACTCAATAGTGCGTTTTGGTTTTCTGGCGGAGACTAGGGAGGGTCTCCTTCTTCAATACCGGCGATCTCTAAGAAAGCCAATAGTTTATGTAGGGTTCCACGTGAGAATGAAACAAGCTTACATTGAGAGAAACTTGAGTGGCTAAGAAGGTTTAGTGCATGCGTCCTTTGGGTCCATGACGACTTTTAATCTTCAATACCGGTGTCACTAAGTGACAACCAAGAGTATATGAATTGAACCCGATTATGCGCCTAAGTTGAATAATCTGGAGGGCTATTTCTTTTCACCCTTTACTTTACATTTCTTTTGATTCTTCAACTCCTTCTTTCTCCGATTCTCATTTCTCCTTTTATAATCATTCCTAAGGACTTCTAACACTAACTAATGGTAGTGTCCTTGGGTAGATCCCTCCGACTCTGGCGGATCATAGAACAGTTATTCCTAACCTTAGTCACCTTATAACTCCATGACTAACCTATGTTTGCCATTATAACCATTGTAAGTTAAAATATCTCTCAAAGGGTTTGTAAATGAAAACATGTTTGAACCACGGTGAGAGATAAGTTTTTGCATAAATACTCCCCTCCACATGTGCTTAATAGTTTTAATGGTTAAATGCACGGTGAGGAAAAGCGCGCACTTATGAATTGATCCACTAAAGATAGACAATCTCCATGAGACACGGTTCGTTGAATAGTTAAAGAGATACATTGTCGACTTTTAGGTGACAACTAGCTCTAATAACTACCTTGAAGGTGTAGACAAACCTTGGAAGGTTGTCAAACCCGTCGAGTTCATGTCTATCAAGAGTTTCTCGAATGGTACTTTCTACTCGGACAAGTCCTTTGCGAGACACGTTTACATCACTAGCGAACTAGCTTGAAATTATTACCCGTCCGGGACAAGTCTTTTCGAGTTACAAACAGTTTAGTACCGTCAATTCGTTGGTTAAGTCGAGGTACAGATTCATTTGCATTTTGTACAACATATTTCTTATCACACAATTTTCTCCCCTCAAAATGGCATATAAAATGTTATTTTGAGCGTTTGAAATAAATATGACCATTTTGAGTGTTGCGGGAAGAGTGACCACTATGAACAATTTGTGAACAAAGTTTTAATTCAAATACTCCCCTCGACTAGTGATATAAGCGGTTGAGGTTTTAAAATCATATGGGAAGTACTTGTCTTTTGAGCAAAACCTTGAAAAATGAAAGGTTTGATAGGTTTTACTCAAAAATAAAGCTTTCGCTCCTTTTATAAGGATTGTGGCAGAGGCGTACCACGGGGTCCTTTCTTGACCATTACGGGTTGTACAACATTATGTGTGCACAAGCCATTCACATATAAAATCATGCATCCAAAATTTTATGAAGGAAACAATTCAAGGGTACCGGAAGTGCGGTGATGTTCCCGAGTGCGCGCAGGCGTTGAAAGCGGTGATGTTTCTCTGGGTCGACCACCAACATAGCTCTCCAGCGTCAGGCGATCCCTTCGAACAACCGTTCATCAATCATGGTGATGATCGTCTCACATCCCTCCTTTCACGAGAATTCCGGTAGCTTAGGATTCCCAACTTTCGGTATATATCCTTCAATCATCGCCAATCCATCCCTAACCATCTTCAAGGTATGATCCCGAATTTGTGGAGCTCACTACGCCATTAAGCGGTTTCTTGAAGTTCACTGCGGTAAACAATGCCGAAAGGTTTCTTGATGGCGTAAGTTGTTTGAGTGGTTGATGTCGGGAAGATCAAGGCGTGGTGGAGTGAAGTTTACGTTTACGATATGATTCAACGACCATCGGATATCTTGACCACGTTCTTTGATCACAATCGTCTAATGAAGATGAGAACCGACTTGATAAATTCACGTTGAACTTGATCGAGAATTGTCTCATACGACCACATGCTTTGGCAAGGTACAAGTCTTCGATGTCGTTGAGGACAAGTTCTCAAAGTCGACCTCGAGAATTCATAGTCTGTTCATCTTGTCGTTTGACTATGATATTCTTCAAGAATGTGTAGTCCCACTTAGACTTGAGATCAATGTGTTTGATGGCCACGATGTCCTTTGAGCAATACACTTCATGTTGAGACTTGAACCGAGCGACACGTAGTAGATTCTTGGCGTTCGGGCCAATGATGAATCCCATACAATGCATCTTGGTCGTATGCTTGCGTTGTCGAAAAACAAGTGATTTGCACGTTCCTCGATAGCTATGCGGTTTGAGTAAATAGCCGTTGGGAATGGAAGAGTTAATGATGTAGCGTATTTTCTTGAACCATCGCCACCATGGAGAAGAAATTCGGTCTTTGTTGAAGAAATATCGAAGGAATCCTTGGTTCATCTGGTTGGCGATTGTTGGTAGAGGTTTGGTCGATCGATGTAATATGGAGGGTTGTTCCGTTTAGTGAAGTCGATGTTTGCTTGGGTTGAGCCAATCCATGTTGTTAGACATGGCTCGAGCAATGTTTTCAAGGTGATATTCAACCTCGATTGCACTTTCCGATGTTTTTCAAAGAAGGAATCGTCATTCTTGATGCGCTTCAACTCGGTTCGTCATCTTCTTCACACGGAATCTTTCTTGCAAGATTTTGCATGCTCCAAGGTACTACCGTCTACCAATTCTTGACCTTCTTGAGGTAGGGAGTGTCGTTAACAAGAGTAGCAAACCAATCAAATTCTGCGGTTTATCGTCATCAAGCCATGATACGGCGTCATTGAGTCGTTTTCTTCTTCATTTTGAAGGTTTTGATGATGATTGTGGTTTACACTTGTTTAGGTGAGGTGGGTTGTTGTCGGGGCTCAAGGACCTCTTCATCGTCACCACCCGTGTACTCAAAGTAGTCACTGTTTTATGAGTCGGGGTGGTAACTCGGAATCGTCCGAGGTTTATCGATGAAGACCGAGGTGATGGAGACTTATGTTGAGAAGAAGTCCGATGTGGAGGAGGTGGCATAGATGTAGATTGACGGGCCCTTACGGCGTTTAGGTGCGAGTCCTTATCCTTATCATCGTCATCTCTTGGTCGTTTGGATTGATCGGTGACTCCTTGCATGATGATCCGAGTTGATAGTCAAGTAGAATTTGAAAAATTTAGCTTCATCCGAAGTAAGCGTTCGGATCTCTTTGACATTTGCATCACAAGTTTAGCGATTAACTTTCAGTTCGAGAGATCGACTTCTTTGGCCATTGTATGTTTAACCAATGCGGCGATGTTAGGGGTGAGTTATGCGGAAAATACTTCTTTTGTCACTGCTGGGGGACGATGTCGAGAAGAAACTTGTGGGTTTGATCTCTTCTTGACTTCTCCGGTTCCTTTTGGACTTTAGGAGCGATATCACGAAGGTACTTTTGAGTGTAACCTTCAATCATTTCATTCGAGTTCCTCTTGACGATGACTCTTCATGAAATCTGAACAAATTTCCTTTCTTTCTCCATCTTGTCTATCTCATCATTTAAGTCTTGAATTTGGTCGACAAACCAATTCATTTTTCTGTAAGTTATGTCCTTCTTTCTAATTTGTTGGACGACTTTCACAATCCTTTTATGAGTTTGAGAATCCAAGACTTTGGTGGTTTCTTCAACGATTTGGATGATGATCGGTTGACTTTGTTGATGGTGGTAATGATGAGTGAGATGAAGAATCCGATGATGAGGAGACATGAGGAGACTTCATGTCCTTAGGAGTTTCGAGGTTTTCTCCTTTGAGTGTGTTGGGTGTCTAGAAGAAACTTTGTATAATCATCCTCGTCATCTTTAGACTTTTCTTTCTCGGTTTCTGTTTCTCAAAATCATACACAATGGTGTCTTCAACGGGTTGTTGTTGCGGAAGAGTGGTGGCACGGATCCCTTATCGGGTTGATTAACGCATCGGGATCCGGAGAGGTGGGCGGCACCACTTGATCCTCGGGGCCACCCATTTGATCTTTAGCAAATTCATTGACCTTTTGAATGTGTCGGACGTTGTGAAACTTTTTCTGTATGATTTATCAATTGCTCTTCTTCTTCTTCTTGAGCTCTCATCATAAGGTACAATAGTTTGAGTCTTCCCTTTTCTTGGGCAATTTGGAGGACTTGGAGGTTTTGTCACTGAGGCGGTGTTTGGTTGCGATTGCGAGTAATGAACCTCTTCATCATCTCGGTATCTTGAGCTCTCATCCCTAAGTTGTCTTTGAGGTTCAAGTGTGGGAATAGGTTCGGCTTCCTTTACGGGAACAATCCTTATAGAAGGAGCTTTCCTTTTAGGAACCTTCCTTTGACTCACGAGAACTTGTTGTGCTTCTGCACTTCCTCTTACGGTTCTCCTGACGGTGTTCGAAGATTTTTAAATCAAGATGACCAACTTTGCCTTGTCTATTGCTTCGGATACCTTTTGTACGATTCTAGCTTTCGACATCTTGATTAGAAGAAATCGCATGTCTGACACCTTGTTTCTTTGTGGACGTTTCCTTGATTACGGCGGATAGAATAGGTTCCGTCAACATGTCGTGATTGTCGGGGTCATTGAGCCTCTTGGGAATATCGGGATGAAGTCCAAGTGCTCTTTGTATCAACAGTTTAGTATATCGATGTAGGGAATCTTTGAGCCAAGTTTGTTGAGAAATGACATCATGTCATCCCAAATCGAGCTTGATAGCGATGTGTTTCATGTTGACGAATGCCCAAAATATTTGCGGTTCTATGAGCTTAGGATGCTCATAGCCGCTATCACGACCGAAAGCAGACTTGGTGATGATCATGTAGAGTGTTCTCCATGGTTGAGGAATACTCTTAAGCTCTACGTGAGAGTGCTTGGTGATTACTCCTGTAGCCTCATCATAACCGATATTGATTAAGAATTGGAGAGTTAGCTCTTGACGGTGTGGCATAAAGTTTGGTTGGATTGACTTGAGGAATAAGGAGAGCGACCCTTAAGTCTGCGGTGTAATAGTGACTTGTTTGTGGTTGAGTCAACATCACGTGATCCTTCCTTTGACCCTTTCCATAGTGTTCCGAGGCTGTTGGATGTAGATCTCGGGAATGGTTGCGAGTGAGTAAGCATGTTACGTACGGATGAGTCTTCGAATATCGATAGCAATAAGACATGAAGATTCGAGCAAGTGAGGGTGTCAAAGTCAACACGGAGGTTATTCTTTCCTATCTTCATTGGATAGCCATGAGGATAGATATCGACAATGGAGAGAACTTGGTGCATCCACATTCATTTGTTCGACCATGTCGTGATGCGAAATAACATTAGCCAAAAGAACCAACATATCGAAAGACATAATGTTAGTCAACGAAGGTCTTATTGTCTAGTTATTGAATGTATAGTGTCAATGATTATTCTGAGTCCTAAGTCACTTGTATGTTCAATAGTTCAATGATATCGTGAAATGTTTAGTGAGTTAGTTAACTTTAAGTTTTAAAGTTTATTTTATCACTTATTGTTCACAACATATCAAGCGATTTAAGTTTATTAGTGACATTTTGGATTCGTGATGATATGATTAGTTTATTTACAAGTTTGTACAAGTAACAATTCATCATGAAGGTTAATCCGAGGTTAAGCGTAGTTTTGGCAAAGTTATGCGTGAGCGGTATGATGATATATGCTTAGGCGTAAACTTACGCGTAGAATCTATCTTCTGGCGTAAAAATGTTACAGCGTGGGAAAAGAGACATTATGCGTGGAGCTTATGCGTGGCATATATTATCCTTACGCGTAAGGCTACTCGTAAAGTTGTCCTTAAGCGTGGGGTCCTTGTTCGCATATCCTTCACGGGATCGCGTAGTCCATTGTAGAACCTTATGCGTAGAAGCTACGCGTAAGACAAGTCTTCGCATAACAAGCTACGCGTGGGTGATCCTTATCGTGAATTAACAACAACCTTGATTACGAAATTTCGTGTTGCAAGCACGAAATAAAGCATCATTTCAACAAAGTTAAACACATAGCATTCGTTTTATGACAAATCAAAACACATTTGCACATTTTAACGATTCTGGCGTAGAAGCGCATCGCGTAGACTAAACCCTAGATCTCTGCGTATGATATCTAGCCATGGATTATGCACCAAAGTTTTTACGGTATATTATAGATGTTGTGAGAGCATGTAGACCAAGTTTTAACACTTATTATGCGGTGAATCAAAAATACCCAAAGTTTATGAGCTTTAAACCCTAGTTTGAATTGATGACCAATTCGTGTTTACGGGTGGCTATAGACTATGGAAATCATCAATTCAACAACGTAAAAGCATAACACAACAATCTTTTGACCAAATCACTTATCATTCGAAAATACCCAAATCGACTTATAAACCCTAATTTTCAAAAATCTTCAATTAGTGGTTACGGGTGGAATTTGATGGTTAAGCGGTATCATTGATGTAATATGAGCGTTTTGACACAAATTATTTAACCACAAACACACAATCTTGATCATGTGATCATACACTTATCGTAGACCACAAAAGCGAGATTATACATAGTTTTAACCGTTGGATTTTGAAAATTCAAAACCATTGCTTAAAAACATGTTGTAAGCAGAATCACTTACAAAATGATGATGCGAAACACGGTTTCTTGAGTGAATATTATCGTGGGATGATAATAGGTGTTTTGTAATAAATGTGAAGTGAAAGTTAGGTGGAGGATATTTTATTCAAAATATTTTTAAGGTTTTGTGAGTTTGGTCCCTCCACTTTTCCTTTTTCATCAAAGCTTTTAACTTCCATTTTGGTTACCAAGCGAAGATTTTGGGAAAGAAACTTGTGACACTCCCCTTGACTTGAGAAAATAATGAAAGGTTATTAATTAAAGTCCGGGTGTCTTTGAACCGAAATGTACCACCATTTGTAAAAGAATCAACGAGATGTGATAACATGCAAGTACAGATGTTTTGAAAGCAGTTAATAGATTATTTTCTCCCCTCAACACTTGATCGGAAAAATCTTGAATTTTGAAAGATTGAAGTGTTGACGAAAAATGTACTTGCCATGTTGAAAGAAATATAGATTAGAAGAATATTTTTGTTGTTTTATCGGATTTTATATTTTTGTATTTTGTTTTGAAAATTTATTTACAAAAGATGTTTTGGTGTTTGACGGGTTTTTAAGGCTGTTTTAAGAGGTCATCAATTCCTCTTGAGTCAAACACCTCATACCAATTCGGTGGACCAACTCATTAAACCTAGCGGGAGGCAAGGCTTTGGTGAGCGGATCGCAATTGGTATTCGATACCATAAAGTATAATTCAACGGTACCACATTCCACGTGGTCCTTGATGAAATGATAGCGTGGATCGATGTGCTTTGATTTAGTCTTGAGCGAGTTGCGAGATTGCAATAACACTCCGATTGTCGCGATACATCGGGATTACATCAAATACGTAACCATAGTCTTTGAGTTGTGTTCTCATCCGGATGACTTGAGCACAACACGCGGACATGGCTACATATTACGCTTGATTGATGGCGATGTACAATCCTGCTTCTTTGATTGCCAAGACACGGTTTATCATCAGAAATTGTAGTGCTCTGAAGTACTTTTCCTTGAGTCTAAGCATCCTGCGTGATCGTGTCTGGCGATTAGTTCAAAACGAATCCTTGGATACGGATCCCAAATTAATGGTTCCCTTGATGTATCGGAGGATTCTTTTAGCCTCGAGAGGTGGGTTTCGGTTGGTCGCGACGATAGCGGGAGCATAGATAAGCGGCAAAGACAATATCAGTGCGCTGGTTGTTAGATACATGAGAGACCCAATAATACTTGGTATTTGGTAGGGTCAACCAATTTCCATGTAAATCGACATCTAATTTCTTGGTATGAGCCATTGGTGTGGCATAAGTATCACGGTTTCATTCCAAATTTGTTTAACAATTCAAGGGCATATTTGGGTGACTCGAAAAAAATACCACGGGTGATTGATGAACTTGCAGTCCTAGAAAGAGCGTAAGTTCACCCATCATGGACATTTCAAAATTTTTCTTCATTAGTTTTGCAAAAGCGATTGAAAACTTTTATGTGTTGACCCAAAATGATGTCATCCACGTAAATTTGAACAATTAAGATGTGTGCCCGTGATATTGTATAAAAGAGTTGGGTCAACCGAGCCTTTGGTGAAATTATTGGCAATGAGGAAAGATGATAGCTTATCGTACCATGCAGGGGCTTGTTTGAGACCATAAAGAGCTTTGTTCGGTTTGTAGACATGGTTCGGGAACTCGGGATCAACGAATCCATCGGTTGGTGACATAGACCGTTTCTTTAAGTTGTCCATTGAGAAGCGCCGTTTTGACATCCATCGATGAACCGTCATGTTCATATGAGCGCGACGCGAGAAATATCGAACGACCTCAAGGCGAGCAGCGGAGCAAAAGATTCTTCAAAGTCTATTCCTTCTTCACGGCGATAACCCTTAGCAACTAGGCGTGACTTGTTTGGGATGGCGTTCCTTGACATCAATTTGTTTTCCAAATCCATTTTAGACCAATGGCGTAGACTCTGTTGGTCTTTCAACGATTCCCATACTTCAAGGCGTTTGAATTGGTTGAGTTCTTCTTGCATGGATTCAATCCGGTTGTCTTTTGTCATTGCGTCTTTAATGTTTTAGGTTGATTGGCGGGCGGTGAGTGCATAAATGCGGTGTTCACCATCGAGTGAAGGCGTTGTCTCGTAACGGTTGGTTGATTCGGGTTGCCAATAATATTAGCGGAGGATGGTCTTTAGTCCATCTATGTGTAGAGGTTGATGTTGGTATACATTGTGCGGTTACGAGGATTCAAATGGTTTGTTGAAGATTCCGCGACATCGGTGCGGCGATCTCATTAGCAAACGGGTTGAAGAACGCATTTGGATCAAAATCTGCGGTGGGGTACTTCATTGAGAATATCATCATTTGGTTCATCATTGTTGGGCGGTGTGTTCAAGCTGTTGTGTTGGAGTCAATTGGTGTAGGTGCATCTTCAACGATGGTTGTTGTAGCAGTGTATCGGTATAGGAATATTATCGGGTTGTGCGGTGAGCGGCGGATACACGAGAACACGTTCATCAATATCGTCACGAGCGGAGGAGCAAATAACCTTTCCATTTGTTGTGAGTTAGGCGAGGGCTTTCTTGGTGATGATGGGGTTGAGGAAGTTTAAGCGGTTGTGACCGGGTTCTAAGTTGTTATACTCGAAGCCATTTCCGTGAGTTCATCGAAATGAGCATGAATCGTTTCCATTACCTCCTTGGTTCGACGATTCAGTTCGGAAACCTTTAGAATTGTCACGATATCAATAAAGACTCCAATATCGACTTTTGCTTTGAGCTTTCCAAAATCATCACGATCATTATTCGGATAGCAAAGGGATCCAAATACATGAAAGTGTTTGAGGTTCGGTTTATAGTTGTGGACAAGCTCAAAAGGTGTTTTGTTGTGGCGTTTTGTGATCATGGAGCGGTTTTGAGTATAGCATGCGATGAATCGACACGCCCATAAGTGTCTGGAAGTTTAGCATTGATTAACATTGTTCTTGCGACTTCCACTAACGTTCGGTTTAGTCTTTCAACAACTCCGTTTTGTTCGGTGTCCGTGCAATAGATGTTTGATCTTGAATTCCCACTTTCTCATAAAATTCACGAAGGGTTTTGTTAACAAATTCGGTTCCTTTATGCATTACGATGATTACGGCGGTGTTGCGGGCTGAACACATATCTTTGTGAGAAGGTGATGATCATTTGTGGAGCTTGGTCTTTGCTACGAAGAAAGTAGACCCAAGTCCATCGTGAGTAGTCATCAACAATTACTAAGATGTAGCGTTTGCCATTGATCGTTTGCACGCGCATCGGGCCACACAAATCCATGTGAAGAAGATGAAGCACATCTTGAGGCGTGTTCCACCTTTGAAGGAAAATGAGCACGAGTGCTTTTCCCTTGTTCACATCTGAGCAAAGGTGATCTTTTGAATACTGGAATCGTGGGAGTCCTTCAACTAGTTTGTGTCGAGCAAGGTTGGTGATGGTTTGAAAGTTTAGATGTGAGAGGCAGCGGTGCCATAGCGAGGATTTTGTAGATGTTGCCTTTGAAAGTAAGCAAATGGGAGAGGAAGCAACCATGTCTTGCATAGAGATAGTGTAGAGACTAGAATTACGCGAGCGGACATAAGATCATTTCCTTGTAGATCACGAATGAAACAAGTTTTCTCCTGAAAGCAACCTCCAAATCTCCATCACAAAATTGACCTCTTGAAAGCAGTTGTGACCGAGGCCTTCCACATAGTAAACCCTGCTTGATTTCGATGTTCCCATTAACATAATCTCCGTAGCCCATGATGGGCTGCAGTGATCGTTCGAATCGGCGGTGCCAATGAACTTTGCAATAAAGTTTGATAACAGTTTAAGGTTGCTGTCATGTGTCGGGAACATCCGCTATCAACAATCCAGAGAATGATCATATCACTGCATTACACACAGGCGACACGGATGGAATAGAAGTAGATGTGGAACCCGAAATGTTAGAGGTTCGAGCGAATATATTAGACATACACACATTGACAATTTTAGGCATCCATTTAAATCCAAGTGTGTTATATATCCATTTCGCCATCTATAACTACTCTTTGCTTTAGTCTTAGTGAAAACACTAGGTGGTACTACATTCTTAGGAGGTGTGGCGGGAGCTCTTGTGATAGCAATGGTTGCCTTAGAATCTAAAGAAGGTGGTTTACCAAGCACGGACTTAGAATGATTAGTGGGCCTAGAGGTATTCCGATTCTTAGGATTCCGTAATCTAGAGATTATAGCTTTAGCAACACATTTGTCATGACAATCGAATTCATACTCTTTTGACAAATATCACAAGGTGCATCGGTGAATATCAAAGGTACTTAACGGTTTAGCATTCGTTACATCACTATTTCTATTACATTTGCGGACCTTGACATCTATAGTGGAAGTAACATGAGTTTTATTGATTCCTAGGGTGTTCTTCTACTTTAGCATTCCTTATTGATCTTTTCTTAGGTCGCAACTTCCTATTCTTCGTTTGAGTGCTCTAGGGCGTGAAGTGCGGACGTTTGGAAAGATGCAACTATTCTGTTTGATGAGGAAACACATTAGCAACTTGTGATTTGGCGGTGGGAATTCTAGGTTCACGATTACTAAGTGTGTTGGTGCTAATCTCTTAATCACGATGGCGGAAGTTGTTCATACTTTCCTAACATTTCCGTAACTTAGAGATGGTGTGAATCGGATCTTGATTTTGAGCGAATATTACCGGCAAAATTCATGACTTCTCTAGTGTGAGCAAGATAGTGATCAAGTTCATTAGATGCTTCATCTCGAGTCTTTTGAGTAAATCAAATATGACACCATATTCTGTTTAACTTTTAAAAGTTCTTGTTCATATTTTGAGATTTGACTTTTCAAAGACACGTTTTGATCATCCGGTTGCTCAAT
Organism: Chrysanthemum lavandulifolium; assembly: GCA_022545495.1. Taxonomy (NCBI): domain Eukaryota; kingdom Viridiplantae; phylum Streptophyta; class Magnoliopsida; order Asterales; family Asteraceae; genus Chrysanthemum; species Chrysanthemum lavandulifolium. The sequence goes on along the minus strand of CM040246.1, from coordinate 129,800,541 downwards.
TTTAGGATCGAAGATTTTGCACTCAATTGAGCGATTTTCTTTTGAAAACTAAGTTGATGGTTGTGAATATCTTTTCACACCAATGAAGACGACGTTTTGCATTGTTAATTTCCGTGTGTGTCGTTTATTTTCGACTTTTAAAGACTCGATCTGAAGCACATTATCGGTGTTCTCATGATTACAACAGTTTCAACAATATCGGCGAGAGATATGATCGGATGCATATGGCAGCGAATAGAATAGCACAACATTATGGATATCGACACAGATAACATCTTCCAAGAGTCGATCAACATCTTTTCTCAACGGTTTCTTTTGCGTTTTGTGTTAGTAATAGATGTTTACATTTTCTCAAAACGTTTTCATTACCCAAGTTCCTTATGAAAATCCTTTTCGAGCAATTGCACAACTTTTCAAGTTTTAACATTAGGTAAAAGATTTTTACGAAAAATGTCTCTTTGTTCTCTCGCGGAGGCGATTGAAAATGTTCAACTTTGATTTCGGATCGATATTCTATCTCATGTTGTAAAATTTTGAGGTCGACCATGAAAATGTCAAAATATCGAAGAATTTTTCGATTTTCGGGTTGTGAGTTTACTTCACTAATGGAAGGTAAAGGACCATAAGTTTGTGCAAAACTGTTTTGGGATTAACAATAGAAGACTCGGGTGTTTTGATGATAACCCTTGGTGTGTTAGAAGAATCCGTTGGTGTGTGAAAGTGACCGCGTTTTATAATTAAAGGTTTGTTGTAAACAACATTTTTAATTTTGATCGACTCTCGTCTTACGCATCTAATTCCTCTTGACGATGATATTCAACAACACTCATGACATATTATCAATTTTGTATTACCTTTGGAAACTTGAGAGTTGGTTTGAATGTTTTTAGTGAAAGCTTTGGTTTATGTCGACTAGATTTTTCCATATCCATTTGGATTAGGTTTTAAGGTAAACTTTTCAATAGTCATTCTTGATTCACCATGTTTGTAAACAACAGTTTTAAACTCTTTAAGTTTGTTTTGCAAACCGAAATTTCTGCAAGAAGGTCATCTACCGATTCGTTGAATGCTTTTTGTATCGGAGGAGCTGTTTTGACAATTTAACAACTCGACCTTAGCATTTTGATTTTCCAAGGTGAGGCGTTAATTTGCTTTTTATGTTCATGTTTGATTGTTCTAATTCGGACAACAAAGCATTCTTGAGCGGCTAGATCACGCATCTCTCTCTAAATATTTTTCGTTTTGATGAGATTTTGCAAAGCGGCTTCAAAACCTTTTCACGATTTTCTTGAGTTTTGAAAAGTTGAGTTGCATTTGTAAACATTCAAAATCCTTGGTTAACAGTGCATTTTACTTTTTAAGGATTGATTTAATGCATAACATTCCTCCATTTTGATTTTATGGTCTTGAATTAACCGAGCAAAATCCGGATGAGGCAACGGATCATCTTGTTCAGCGTGAGTCTCAACATGATCATTCTTTAGATCCTCAAATGCGACCACGGAGTCAATTTGATTATCAAAGGAAACCATAAGGTCATCTTGATCGTCAAATGTAACTACTGAGGTTAACTTGAAAATCATCGAGAAGAAGATGTAGAAGACTCATTTTGAGCGATCGATCCGTGCGGATTCGAGATATTGGCGGAGATATTAGTTCGAGATATGATGATGGTTTGTTCGGTGCACGAGACAAGCCATCGATGTCATCTGCTTGGGCTGTATCACTCATGTGCGACTCATGCATATTAGCCATCAACATAACGGTTGCATTAGCACGCAAGTCCTCCATATCATCATCGAGTGCGCATACGCCATAAAGCTCTGTTCTTTGTTTGTGAGAGATCCACCGACTTCATCCTTAAGAGCCAAAAGTAAGGCCTCTTTGAAATAAGCCTTGCCCTAGTCCTTGGCTTTGGGCATGCATTAGCCAGTGTCCTTCTCATTGCGGTTGTAGCATCGAAGACCATTTAACCGATTACGAGCATTTCCTGTTCCACCACTTGAGCTCATTGTTATTCCTACCCACATTAAACCCTTGACCACCGCCCATCGGCGACCATAATCACGATTACGAACTTCAACCGTCCATTGTTCTATGACTTGAGTCCGTGTGTTAGATGAGGAGCGAATCGATTGTTGGATTTGTTGGTGTAACGGCCAAAAGCATTAGCAATCATCACAAATCCTTGTTGCAATGCTTGACGGATCTGTTTCCTCGGTAGCTTCAACGACATATGCTTGAGCATTGTTCTTTGTATGGAACCAATTGATTTTGTTGAGGTTGAGGTTGTTCTTTGTGAAGGTGTGTTGGAAGCGATTGGTTGAGTTCTTTGGTTGAGAGGATAATTACATTGAGCATACAAGGCAAGTTGTTGATTGTCCGGTTGTATTGTTTAGCAATTTGAGCACGGAGAATCCTTTCGATCAACTTCCTTCTCATGAGGCTTCAAGTAATCGTACAACAATCCATAAGTAGAATGATGCATATTCTTAAGCAGCGGAGAAAAATGACATACTTCTCCCATTACGGACCAAGACTACTCGGGAACTTAGTATTCACTTGCAATTCTTGGCATGATGATGTTGTGTTTATCCAAATCATTGATGATGTCGAAAATCGATGATGATATGACTCTAGTGTCTCTCGGGTTCAATCATGAAGTGTTCATAAGCCAAGTAAATTTTGGATTCCAAATCCTCGATTGAGTCTGAGATCCTTCCATAAGAAGGCGAATATGATCCCACATTTTTGTGCGGTCTTTTGAGCATCAACACTACGAAGAATTGGGTTTGGTAATCCTAAGAGGATGTATTCCATTGCAAGTTCATCGACTTCATAGTGTAGAAGTTACGTAGGATTTAAATCTGCAACCGTAGCAATGTTGGTTTGTTCATCTCTTGGTGGAGCAGTTTGGATCTCCGGGTACAATGACGGTGAGGCATCTCAAATGGACCTTCAAGATAACCTTCTTTAAGAACTTTCCATGTGGCTTCTTGGATCACGAAACCTAAAGAACCTTATCACCCATTGATCGTAGTTTCTGGAGTGAGCATTGGAGGTCTATCAAGTGATCGACTTCATGAATTGATTGTTGGTCGCTTAAAGCTTCACACATCTTTGCAAACCAAGTGGGTTCCTTCATAGTGGTCCGTGATGGATGTTGATTGAAATCGTTTGTGTAGGGTTGAACTTGAAGGTTTGGTGGTGGTTGAACCATTTGTGGTTGTGGAATTGCACCAAGTTGTGGAGTATGTTCTTGATTAAATTGTTGTTGATAAATGGCTTGTTGTTGATTCCATTGTTGATGTTGTGGAGTTAATTGTTGTTGTTGTTGATGATTATAAGTGTGAGGGAAATAGTTAGAGTATGGTGGTTGAGACATGATGATAAACTTGTGTGGTAAAGATGGATCTTTGTAGTCGAATGAACCTTTGTTGATGAAGTGTCCTTAGGCGTAGAAAAGACAAGAACCAAGTAGCACTTATGCGTAAAAACACCAAAAGTTACGGCGTAACAACAAGGAGTTCTGGCGTGGGTTTTAGCTTCTGCGTAAGTAGGATAAAAGCACTAAAGTTAGGCGTAGACAAAAGTTAGGCGTGAAAGTTAGGCGTGGGATTACCTTGTCGTGAGACCTTAGTTTCTGCGTAAAGTGAATCTTATCGTAGAATTTCTGGCGTAAGCTTATCTTATGCGTAATTTTAGGGTTTTGCCCAAATGATCTTTACACTTCACGGTGCAAAAGATATCCAAAGTCGACGTATTTTCGGACTTATCCAAGTAAGAAAACACGGATTAAACCGAAAATTGAAGATCAAACCAAGGAACAATCTTACGCGTAATATTAGGGTTTTGATACGCGTGGGATTACTCGTAACTTTGATTACGCCCAAATGTGTTTCTAAACCGGTTTTTGTTATGGAATAGCTTCAATAGTACCAAAAGAACACAAAAGTGTGAATTTTGATGTACCAAAACAGCTAAAGCAGTTCTGCGTGAAACGACACCCACGAACAAAAACAAGCTTAAAAGCGTAAATCCAGCGTAAAGTTTGAAACTTTTGCCAAAAACAAGTATTTTAACACCTCAAAACATTGAAAGTACAAGAATCTTGGATTAAAAGTGTAAAAAGCGAGTTTTAAGATAACCAAAGATAGCGTTATCTCTACGCGTAAGATTCAAAACCAAAACTTCAAAACAAGCGAGTACACCCAACTATTTGGCGATTGATACCACTTTGTTAGGTCACTAGTTTTACAACACAAGCTTATAAGAGAAGAGATAAAGGCGATTGAACAAGTAAACAAACACACACACACACGTAGTATAAACACGGTTAGGCGTAATGTGTATGTGAAAGAATAACTTGAACAACCAACCCTCGAATGAGGGTTTACAATAGTTTATATAGGCAAGGAGCTAGGGCAACACTCCTCTCTTCCTTCTATTCCTTATTGGGCTTGGATCAAGCTTATGGGCCTTCTACATAAGCTTGACCTTAAACAAACATAAAGGCCATAATAAAGCTACCTATTACATATGAAATATAAATACTTGAAATCTTGTTTAGGAGTGATTCCAACAAGCTATTTCTTTTCACCCTTTTCTTTGCATTTCTTTTGATTCTTCAACTCCTTCTTTCTCCGATTCTCATTTCTCCTTTTATAATCGTACCTAAGGACTTCTAAGTACTAACTATTTGTGATGTCCTTGGGTAGATCCCTCCGACTCTGGCGGATCATAGGACAGTTATTCTAACCTTAGACACCTTATATCTCCATGACTAACCTATGTTGCCATTAAAACCATTTGTTGTGAAGAATCTCTCAAAGGGTTTGTTAATGAAAATCATGTTTGAACCTTTGTGAGAGATAGGATTTTGCATAAATACTCCCCTCCACATGTGCTTAAGAGTTTTAATGGTTTAAATGCCTGATGAGGAAAGAAGCGCACATTTGAATTGATCCACTCGGAGATAGACAATCCCCGCGAGACACGATTCGTTGCATAGTTAAAGAGTTACATTGTCGACTTTTAGGTGACAACTAGCTCTAATAACTACCTTGAAGGTGTAGACAAATCTCGAAAGGTTGTCATACCGTCGAGTTCATGTCTACCAAGAGTGTCTCGAATGGTACTTTCTACTTGGACAAGTCCTGCGAGACACGTTTACATTACTAGCGAACTAGCTTGAAATTATTACCCGTCCGGACAAGTCTTTTCGAGTAACTAACAGTTTAGTACCATCAATTCGTTGGTTAAGTCTATAGTACAGATTCATTTCATTTTGCACAACATATTTCTTATCACACAATTTTCTCCCCTCAAAAATGGCATATAAAATGTTATTTTTGAAATGTTGACAATAAATATGACCATTTCGAGTGTTGCGGGAAGATGACCACTATGAACAATTTGTGAACAAAGTTTTAATTCAAATACTCCCCCTCAACAAGTGATATAAACGGTTGAGGTTTTGAAAATCTTACGGGGGAAGTACTTGTTCTTTTTGAGCAAAACCTTGAAAAATGAAAGGTTTAATAGGTTTTACTCAAAAATAAGAAGCTTTCGCTCCTTTTATAAGGATTGTGGCACTGAAGCGTACCACAGGGTCCTTTCTTGCAAATTACGGGTTGTACAATGTTATGTGTGCACAAGCCATTGACATAAATAATCACACATCCAAATGTAATAATTAAGGAAACAATTTAAGGGTACCGGAAGTCCGGTGATGTCGCCGGAGTGCGAGCAGGCATTGATAGCGGTGATGTTAATCTGGGTGGACCACCAACAAAGCTTTCCAGCGTTACAGGCGATCCCTTGAAACAACCTTTCATCAATCATTCGATGATCCTCCTCACATCCCTCGATCACGAGAATTCCATCGCTTAGGAGACCCAATCTTTTGACGTATGTCCTTCAACCTATATGCCAATCCGTCCTAACCATCTTCAAAGTGTGATCTCCAAACTTGTGAAGTTCACTACACGCCATTAAGCAATTTCTTTGTAGTTCACTGCGGTAAACAAAGCGAAAGGTTTCTTTGATGAGTGTATATTGTGAGAGCTAGTTGATGTCGGGAAGATCTAGGCGAGGTGGTGTGAAGTTGACACGGTATGATAAGATTCAACTGCCGGTGAAGATCTTCTACGTTCCTTGATGACTATGCATCGATGAAGATGAGCGGTGACTTGATGAATTCACGTTGTACTTGGTTGAAAATTGCCTCATGCGACCTTGTACTTTAGCAAGATACATGTCTTCAATGTGGTTGATAGACAAATTCTCAAAGTCGACTTCAGAGAAAGCATAGTCCCTTTCATCTTGTCGTTTGACCACGATATTCTTAAGGAAGGTGTAGTCCCACTTAGATGATAGAACAACATGTTTGATGGCAACGATATCCTTAGTCTTGAACACCGCATGTTGAGACTTGAACTGGCGGCTTCGGTAGTAGATTCGTCGGCGTTCGGCCAATGATGAATCCGTACATTGCATCTCGGTCGTATGCTTCCACTTTGTCGAGAGAACAAGTGTTTGTACGTTCCTCGATGGCTATGCAAATGAGTATATAGTGGTGGAAATGGAAATGTCAACGATGTAGCGTATTTCCTTGAACCATCGCCACCATGTAGAAGAAATTCGGTCTTTGTTGAAAAAATATCCGAATGGAATCCTAGGTTCATTTGTTTGGCCAATTGTTCGTAGAGGTCTTGACCGATCGGTGTAATATGGAGGGTTGTCCCGTTTAGTGAAGTCGACGTTTGCTAGGTTGAGCCAATCCATGTTGTTAGACATGGCTCGAGCAATGTTCTCAAGGTGATATTCGACCTCTATGGCACTTTCGAGGCTGTCTTTTAACGTTTAAATGCTTCATTCTTGATTCGCCTCAACTCGGTTTCGTCATCTTCTTCACATGGAACTTTTCTTGCAAAAGTTTTGCATGCTCCAATGTATTACCGTCTACCAATCGACCTTCTTGGGGTAGGGGTGTTGTTAACAAGAGTAGAGAACCATTCAAATCCATCGGTTTATCGTCATCTAGCCAGGATCGGCGTCAACCATGGGTGCCTTCTTCTTCATCTTTTGAAGGCCTAGATGATGATTACGGTTTCGAACTTGTTTGGGAGAGGTGGGTTGTTGTAGGGGCTCGGGACCTCTTCATCGTCACCACCCGTATACTCGAGTGATCATCGGTTTTACGAGTCGGGGGTGGTAACTCGAATCGATCACGAGGTTTATCTGTAGAAGAGCGAGGAGGGACTTTTGTTGAGTAGGAGTCCGTTGGAGAGGGTTAACATAGAAGATGATTCACCGGACTTCTTCGGCGTTTAGCTTTATCATGCTTATCCCGATCCTTGTCTTCATCGTCTCTAGGGCGTTTAGACTTTTCGACTTGAATCTACATGCTTCTTTGAGTTGGTAGTCCGGCAATGCTTGAAGCTTGACTTTCCTTCCTCGAGTAAATGTCCCGGATCGTGTAGACATTTGTGTGACAAGCTTGGCCGCCAATTCATTACCCGAGAAAACTACGGGATCGGATGGATTGATTGTGACGGTTAAAGGTGTGGATCTTATAGTTTGCTTGGCTATCTCGCATAAGATTCGGATATAGTTGTCTGGTAAACATCTCCTTTGTGACTTTAGGAACTAAATCACGAAGGTACTTGTTAGTGTAATCTTTGATCATTTCGTTCGGTTCCTCTTGACGATGACTTCTCATGAATTCTGGATAAACTTCCTTTCTTCTTGCATCTTGTCATTCTCGTCATGTAGATATTGTATTTGTTGATTGAGAAAGTTGACTTCTGTATAACATGTCTTTCATTCGACTTGTTTGACAACTTTCACAATTCTTTCATGTCTGAGAAATCCAAGATCGAGGTGGTTTCTTCACGATTTGGATGTTGATTTGGTTGATTTATTTGATGGTGGTGGTGATGAATGAGAAGAAGAATCCGATGAGGATGAGGCGTGAGGAGACTCGGGGTCCTTAGGCGGTTCGAAGTTTCCTACGTGATCGTGTAGAACTTTCGAGCGACTTGTCATAATCGGCATCTTTATCTTTCTCGGACTTCTCGGTTTCGGTTTTCTCAAACTCATATTCGATAGTATCCTCCACAAGCATTTGTTGTTGCACAAGAGTGGTGGCACGGATCCCTTATCGGTTCGATTAACGCATCGGGACTCGGTGAAGAGTGTCAAGTGAACCACTTGATCCTCGGGGCCACCCATTTGGTCTTTTCAAATTCTTGACTTTTGAAGGTGACCGTGAATTTAAGCTTCTTCACGTAGGATTGATCTAGTAGCTCTTCTTCTTCTTGAGCTCTCATCATAGGGCACAAGTCTTGAGTCTTCCTTTTCCTTTATCGACTTGAGGACTTGGTGGTTTTGGTGCGGAAGGATTGTCATCCTTGCGGTTCGAGTAGGTAATCTCTTCATACGTGTCGATACCTTGAACTTTCGTCCGAAGCTTTCTTTGCGGTTCGGTGTGGGAATAGGTTGACTTCCTTTACGGGAACAATCCTTTTACGAGGAGGATTCCTTTTGGGAAGCTTCCTATAACTTCGAACTTCTTGCACTTCCAAAGACTTCTCTTACGGTTCTCCGGTAGGAGTTCACGAAGGTTTTCATCAAGATGACCAACTTTGCCTTCTTTTCTGCTACTAGATACCTTTTGTATGTTTCAAGCTTCTTGAGTTCTTTAGACGTAAGGTGATCGGGTGTCTGACACCTATTTCTTTGTTGTGATTCCTTGATTACGGTGATAGTGTAGGTTCGGTCAACATATCGTGATTATCGGGGTCATTGAGCCTCTGTGGAATATCGGGATTAAGTCCAAGTGCTCTTTGGATCAAAAGCTTTGTGTATCGACATAGGAATCTTTGAGCCAAGCTTCTTGTGAAATAGCATCATGTCCTCCCATATCGATTGCTTGATTTGATGTCCTTCTTATTGATCGAGAGACGAAGATTTGCGGTTCCATGAGCTTTGGATGCTCATAACCAATATCACGACCGAGACCGATTTGGTGATGATGAGGTAGAGGGTTCTCCACGGTTGTGGAATGTTCTTAAGCTCCACATGAGAATGCTTAGAGATAACTCACGAAGCTTCATCATAGCCAATATCAAGCAAGAATCGTGAAACAGTCTCCTCGATGGGTGTGGCAAAGAAGTCGATTGGCTCGATTTCGGAATGAGAAGCACAACCCATAAGTCGGCATGAGTGATGGTGACTTGTTTGTGATTAAGTGTCCTTTGTCGCGACACTTTGACCCGATGATCCTCGCATAAAGTTCGAATGCTGAATGTAGATTTCGGAACGATTGCGAGTGTGAGCATGTTACGGTATGGATGATTCCTTAGAATATCCACGAATGAGACAAGAAGATTACGAGCATGTGAGGGTTTCAAAGTCAACCCTAAGGTTATTCTTTCCAATCTTTCTCGGATAGCCATTTGGGAAGATATCGGCAATAGTGAGAACCTCGGTGCATCCGCATTTATTTGAGCGACCATGTCGTGATCTCGAAATAACATTAGCCAAAGAACCAACATATCGAAAGACATAATGTTAGTCAACGAAAGGTTTTATTGTCTAGTTATTGAATGTACAATGTCAATGATTATTCTGAGTCCTAAGTCACTTGTTTGTCCAATAGTCTAATGGCGTAGTGAAATGTTTCATGAGTTAGTTAACTTTAAGTTTTAAAGTTTATGTTATCACTTATTGTTCACAACATATCAAGCGATTAAGTTTATTAGTGACATTATTGGATTAGTGACGTTATGATTAGCTTATTTACAAGTTTGTACACGTAACAATTGATAATGAAGGTCAATCAAGGCTTAGGCGTAGATTTGGCAAAGTTAGCGTAAATGAGAAATGATATATGGCGTGAGCGAAAGCTTAGCGTGGGATCTAACTTACGCGTGAAAAGTTACAGCGTGGGAAAGGGACCTTATCGTGGGACTTACGCGTGGGCGTATAAAGACCTTACGCGTAAGGCTTACTCATAAGAGTAGACCTTATCGTGGCGTCACATTTTCGCATATCCTTCACGGGATCGCGTGGTCCCATTGTAGAACCTTATGCGTAGTAGTTACGCGTGAGAATTTCTCTTCGCGCCAACTTCCTACGCGTAAGGTAATCCTATCGTGGAGTAACAAGGACCTTGATTCTGAGTTTTACGGTAACAAGCACGAAATAAAACATCATAACATCAATTTTGACACTTAACATTCATTCAATTCTGATTTAAACATAGTTACTCATTTAAGTCATTAGCGTAGAACACTTACTGCGTGGGTCAAAACCCTAAGGGTTATGAATTACGCATAAGAGTTTTAACCATAGGATTAGCACCAATTCAATTACGGTAGGTCATTGATGTTATGAGAGTCTAATAACGGAGTTATAACATCTAAATCGTGGTGAATCAAAAATACCCAAACTTTAGAACTTTAAACCCTAATTCCTAATTACGAGTAAATCGGTGTTTACGGGTAGTTATAGAACACGGAAATCTTTAATCTCAACACAAACATGAACATCACACAATAACCTTTTGACCAAAATCATTCACATTTTAAAATACCCAATTTTACATAAACCTAATTTTCAAAATCACTCAATTCGAGTTTACGGGTTTGTTTTGAGGATAGAAAACATATCATTGATGTTATTAAAACATTTTGACATTATCTTTTTAACCACAAACACATAACACATGATCATGTGTTCTTACGCATATGCGAAGAACACAAAATCAACCATATAAGTATTTTTAACCGTTGGATTCGTTTGAAAATCAAAACCAATGTTTAGAAACGTGTTACAAGCGCAAAAACACTTACAATTTATGATCAAAACTTGGTTCTCGAGTGAATTCTATGCGTAGGATTAGTAGGTTAGGAGTAATAAATGTGAAGTGATAAGTTAGGTGGAAGAGTTTTATTGAAAATGACTTTCATCTTTTGACAGTTTTGGTCCCTCCACCTATTCCTTTTTCATACAAAGCCTTTTAACTTCCATTTTGGTTACCAAACAAAGATTTTTAGAAAGAAACTTGACGACACTCCCCCTCGACTTAAGAAATATTGAAAGGTTATTAATTTTAGTTCGAGGAGTGTCGTAAAACCAGAAATTTTACCACCATTGATAAAATAACCAACCGGGATTTGATAACATGCAAGTACACAGATGTTTTGAAACAGTTAAGTGAAAATTCTCCCCTCAACACTTGATCGTAAAAATCTTGAATTTTGAAAGATTATAGTGTTGATGGAAAAATGTACTTGCCATGTTTAGAGAAAATAGATAGAAGAATATTTTTGTTGTTTTATCGGGTTTTATATTTTTGTATTTTGTTTTGAAAAATATTTACAAAAGATGTTTTGGTGTTTGACGGGTTTTAAGGCTGTTTTAAGAGTTCATCCAATTCCTCTTGAGTCAAACACCTCATACCAATCCGGTGGACCAACTCATTAAACCTAGCGGGAGGCAAGGCTTTGGTGAGTAGATGCGCCAATTGGTATTCGTACCCATAAAGTATAATTCAACGGTACCACATTCCACGTGGTCCTTGATGAAATGATAGCGAAGATCGATGTGCTTTGATTTCGAATGTTGAATTGAGTTGCGAGATCGCAATGGCACTCCGATTGTCGCGATACATCGGGATTACATCAAATCGTAACCATAGTCTTTGAGTTGTGTTCTCATCCATATGACTTGAGCACAACACGCGGACATGGCTACATATTCTCGCTTTGGTTGATGACGATGATGTACAATCCTGCTTCTTTGATTGCCAAGACACCGGTTTATCACCAAGAAATTGTAGAGCTCACAAGTACTTTTCCTTGAGTCTAAGCATCTGCGTGATCGGTGTCAAAAGCGATTAGTTCAAAACCGAATCCTTCGGATACGGATCCCAGTTAATGGTTCCCTTGATGTATCGGAGGATTCTTTTAGCCTCGGAGGGGTGGGTTTCGGTTGGTCGCGATGATAGCGGGAGCATAGATAAGCGGCAAAGACAATATCGGTCTGCTAGGTTGTTAGATACATGAGAGACCCAATAATACTTGGTATTTGGTAGGGTCAACTAATTTCCCATGTAAATCGACATCTAGCTTCTTGGTATGAGCCATTGGTGTGGCATAAGTGTCACGGTTGTCATTCCAAATTTCTTTAACAATTCAAGGGCATATTTGGGTGACTTAAGAAAATACCACGGGGTGATTGATGAACTTGCAGTCCTAGAAAGAGCGTGAGTTCACCCATCATGGACATTTCAAAAATTTCTTCATTAGTTTTGCAAAAGCGGTTGAAAACTTTTATGTGTAGACCCAAAATGATGTCATCCACGTAAATTTGAACAATTAAGATATGTGCCCGTGATATTGTATAAAAGAGTTGGGTCAACCGAGCCTTTGGTGAAATTATTAGCAATGAGGAAAGATGATAGCTTATCGTACCATGCAGGGGCTTGTTTGAGACCATAAAGAGCTTTGTTCGGTTTGTAGACATGGTTCGAGCACTCGGGATCAACGAATCTTTTGGGTTGGTGACATAAACCGTTTCTTCGGTTGTCCGTTGAAAATCGGTTTTGACATCCATTTGAAAGACCGTCATGTTCATATGAGCATGACGCGAGAAATATCCGAACGACCTCAAGACGAGCAACAGGAGCAAAAGATTCTTCAAAGTCTATTCCTTCTTCGACAATAACCCTTAGCAACTAGGCGTGACTTGTTTGGATGGCGTTCCTTGACGTCCAATTTGTTTTCCAAATCCATTTGAGACCAATGACATAGACCCTGTTGGTCTTTCAACCGGTTCCATACTTCAAGGCGTTTGAATTGGTTGAGTTCGTCTTGCATGGATTCAATCCGGTTATCTTTTGTCATTGCGTCTTTAATGTCTTTAGGCTCAGTTAGCGAGCGGTGAGTGCATAAATGCAATGTTCACCATCTGTGTGAAGGCGTTGTCTCGTAACGACCGGGTTGATTTGGGTTGCCAATAATATTAGCGGAGGATGGTCTTTTGTCCATCGATGTGTAGAGGTTGATGTTGGTATACATTGTGCGGTTCGAGGATTCAAATGGTTTGTTGAAGATTCCGCGACATCCAGTGCGGCGATCTCATTAGCAAACGGGTTGAAGAACGCATTTGGATCAAAATCTGCGGTGGGGTACATCATTGAGAATATCACCACCGTTTCATCATTGTTGGGCGGTATGTTCAAGCTGTTGTGTTTGAGTCAATGGTGTAGGTGCATCTTCAACGATGGTTGTTGTAGCGGTGTATCGGTATAGGAATATTATCGGGTTGAGCGGTGAGCTTGCGGATACACACAGAGCACGTTCATCAATATCGTCACGAGCGGAGGAGCAAATAACCTTTCCATTTGTTGAAGAGTTAGTTGGGGGCTTTGTTCGGTGATGATGGGGTTGAGGAAGTTTAAGCGGTTGTGACGGGTTCTAAGTTGTTATACTCGGAAGCCATTTCCGTGAGTTCATCAAAATGAGCATGAATCGTTTCCATCACTGTTTTGTCTGACGATTCGGATCCGGTAACCTTTAGAATTCTCACAATATCAATAAAGACTCGAATGTCGGCTTTGGCTTTGAGCTTTCAAAATCATCACGATCATTATTCGGATAGCAAAGGGATCCAAATACATGAAAGTGTTTGAGATTCGGTTTATGGTTGTGGACAAGCTTGAAAGGTGTTTTGTTGTGGCGTTTGTGATCATAGAACGGTTTTGAGTATAGCATGCGATGAATCTGACACGCCCACAAGTGTCTGGAAGTTTAGCATTGATTAACATTGTTCTTGCGACTTCCACTAACGTTCGGTTTAGTCTTTCAACAACTCCGTTTTGTTCGGTGTACGTGCAATAGATGTTTGATCTTTGAATTCCCACTTTCTCATAGAATTCACGAAGGGTTTGGTTAACAAATTCGGTTCCTTTATGCATTACGATTAGCTTTGACGGTGTTGCGGGCTGAACTCGTATTTTTATGAGAAGGTGATGATCATTTGTGGATCTTGGTCTTTGCTACGAAGAAAGTAGACCCAAGTCCATCGTGAGTAGTCATCAACAATTACTAAGATGTAGCGTTTTCCGTTGATCGTTTGCAGCGCCTCGGGCCACACAATCCATGTGAAGAAGATGAAGCACATACTAAGCGTGTTCCACCTTTGAAGGAAAATGAGCACGAGTGCTTTTCCTTGTTCACGGTGAGCAAAGGTGATCTTTTGAATCTAGGAATCGTGGGAGACCTTCAACTAGTTTGTGTCGAGCAAGGTTGGTGATGGTTTGAAAGTTTAGATGTGAGAGCCGGCGGTGCCATAGCAGGATTTTGTTGATGTTGCCTTTGAAAGTAAGCGGATGAGAGATGAAGCAACCATGTCTTGCATAGAGATAGTGTAGAGACTAGAATTACGCGAGCCGGACATAAGGTCATTTCCTTGTAGATCACGAATGAAACAAGTTTTCTCCGGGAAAGCAACCTCAAAACTCCATCACAAAGCCGACCTCACGAAAACAGTTATGACCGAGGCCTTCACATAGTAAACCCTGCTGATTTCGATGTTCCCATTGACATAATCTCCGTAGCCCATGATAGGCTGAAGTGATCATTCCGAACACGACGGTGCCAATGAACTTTGCAATAAAGTTTGATAACAGTTTAAGGTTGCTGTCATGTGTCGGGAACATCCGCTATCAACAATCAGAGAATGATCAGATCACTGCATTACACACGACGACACGGATGGAATAGAAGTAGATGTGGAACCCGAAATGTTAGAGGTTCGGCGCGGTATATGAGACATGCACACATTAATGACTTTAGGCATCCATTTAAATCCTAGTATGTTATATATCCATTTCTTCCATCTATAACTACTCTTTGCTTTAGTCTTAGTGCATGCACTAGGTGGTACGACATTCTTAGGAGGTGAAACTGAGCTCTGGTGACACCAATGTTTGCCTTAGAATCTAAAGAAGGCGGTCTACCAAGCACGGACTTAGAATGATTAGTGGGCCTAGAGGTATTCGATTCTTAGGATTCCGTAAGCGAGAGATTATAGCTTTAGCAACACATTTGTCATGACAATCGAATTCATACTTTTACGACAAATGACACAAGGTGCATCGGTGAATATCAAAAGTGCTTAAGGTTTAGCATTCGTTACATCACTATTTCTATTACATTTGCGAGACGCAACATCTATAGTGGAAGCAACGTGAGTCTTATTCATAGTCCTAGGGTGTTCTTCTACTTTAGCATTCCTTATTGATCTTTTCTTGGGTTGCAACTTCATATTCTTGATTGAGTGCTCTAGGTCGTGAAGTGCGGACGTTTGGAAAAGACGCAACTATTCTGTTTGATAGAATGAAGCACGTTAGCAACTTGTGATTTGGCGGTAGAGATTCTAGGTTCTCGATTACTAAGTGTTACTGGTGCTAATCTCTTAATGATGGTTGGCGGAAGTTGTTCATACTTTTCTAACATTTCTCTTAGCTTAGAGATAGTGTGAATCAAATCTTGATTTTCAGACCGAATATTACCAGCAAAATTCATGACTTCTCTAGTGTGAGCAAGATAGTGATCAAGTTCGTTTGATGCTTCATGACGAGTCTTATTGAGTAAATCAAATATGACACCATATTCATGTTTAACGTTTACAAGTTCTTGTTCATATTTTGAGATTTTACTTTTCAAAGACACGTTTTGATCATCCAGTTGCACAATTATAGGATCAGAAGATTTTGCACTCAACTGAGCGATTTTCTTTTGAAAACTAAGTTGATGATTGTGAATATCTTTTCACACCAATGAAGACGACGTTTTGCATTGTAAAGTTCGTTAAGTAATTGTTTATTTTCGACTTTTAAAGACTCGATCCGAAGCACATTATCGGTATTCTCAACATTTACCACGAGTCAACATGTCGGCGGAGATATAATCGGATGCATGTGGCAAAGAATAGAATAACACAACATTATGGATATCGGCCAGATAACATCTTCCAAGAGTCGATCAACATCTTTTCTCAACATTTTCTTTTGCGTTTAGTATTAGAAATAGATGTTTCGGTTTTCTCAAAACGACCTTCATCACTCAAGTTCCTTATGAAAATCCTTTTCCCAAGCTAATGCACAACTTTTCAAATTTTAACATTTGGTAAAGATTTTTCGAAAAATTTCTCTTTGTTCTCACGCTAAAGGCGATTGAAAGTGTTGAACTTTGATTTGAATGATGTTCTATCTCATGTTCTAAAGTTTTGAGGTCGACCATGAAAATATCAAAATATCTAAGAATTTTGCGATTTTTAGGTTTTGAGTTTACTTCACCGATTGAAGGTAAAGGACCATAAATTTGTGCATAATCGGTTGGGGATTAACATTAGAAGACTCGGTGTTTTGATGATAACCCTTGGTGTGTTAGTAGAATCCGTTGGTGTGACGATAGTGACGGTTTGAATAATTAAAAGGTTTGTTGTACACAACAGCTTTTAATTTTGATCGACTCTCGTCTTACGCATCTAATTCCTCTTGACGATGGTATTCAACAACACTCATAACATATCATTAATTTTATATTACCTTTGGAAACTTGAGGATTTGGTTTGAATGTTTTTAGTGAAAGCTTTGGTTTATAATCGCCTAGATTTAGTCCTTATCCTTTCGGATTGGGTTTTAACGTAAACTTTTCAATAGTCATTCTTGATTCACCATGTTTGTAAACAACAGTTTTAAACTCTTTGATTTTGTTTTGCAAGCCGATAATTTCTTCAAGAAGGTCATCTACCCGATTCGTTGAATGCTTTTTGTATGCGGAGAACTATTTTGACAAGTTAACAACTCGACCTTAGCTTTTGATTTTCCAAGGTGAGGCGTTAATTTGCTTTTTATGTTCATGTTTCGATTGTTCTATTTCGACAACAAAGCATTCTTCGAGCGGCTAGATCACGATCTGTCTCTCTAAATATTTTTCGTTTTGATGAGATTTAGCAAAAGCGGCTTCAAAACCTTTTCACGGTTTTCTTGAATTTTGAAAAAGTTGAGTTGCATTTGTAAGCATTCAAAATCCTTGGTTAACGATTGCATTTTGCTTTTAAGTCCTTATTTAATGCATAACATTCCTCCATTTTGATTTGATGGTCTTGAATTAAGCGAGCAAAATCTGGATGAGGCAACAGATTCGACTTGTTCAACGTGAGTCACAACATGATCATTATTTAGATCCTCAAGTACAACCACGGAGTGAATTTGATTATCAAAGGAAACCATAAGGTCATCTTGATCGTCAAATGTAACTACGAGGTTAACTTGAAAATCGTCGAATGAGATGTAGATGACTCATTTGAACGATCGATCCGTGCGGTATCGAGATATTGGCGGAGATATTAGTTCGAGATATGATGATGGTTTGTTCGGTGCACGAGACAAGCCATCGATGTCCTCTACACCGGCCTGTTTCACTCATGTGTAACTCATGCATATTAGCCATCAACATAACTGTTGCATTGGCTGCAAGTCCTCCATATCATCATCTCGAGTCTGCATCCGCCATAAAGCTCTGTTCTTTGTTTGTGAGAGATCCACCACTTCATCCTTAAGAGCCAAAGAAGAGCCTCTTTGAAATAAGCACGCCCCTAGTCCTTGGCTTTGGGCATGCATTAGCCAGTGTCCTTCTCATTGCGGTTGTAGCATCGAAGACCATTCAACCCATTACGAGCATTTCTGTTCCACCACTTGAGCTCGTTGTTATTCCTACCCATAGCATTAAACCCTTGACCACCTCCCATTTGACGACCATAACCACGATTCTAAACTTCAACTCGTCCATTGTTCTGACTGATTTCGTGTATTGGATGAGGAGCGAATCGATTGTTGGATTTGTTTGTATAATGGCTAAAAGCATTAACAATCATAACAAATCCTGTTGCAATGCTTGAGCGGATCGATTCCTCATTAGTTTGACTATGAAGTGCTTGATCATTGTTGTTGTTGTAAGGAACCAATTGATTTTGTTGAGGTGGTGTGATGGATCGTTTGGTGTGGTAGGCGCTTGGTTGAGTTGCTTGTTGAGGAGGATAACTTTGTTGAGCATATAAGGCAAGTTGTTGATTTTCCGGATGTGTAGGTTGGGCAATTTGAGCACGGAGAATCCTTTCCCGATCAACTTCCTTCTCATGAGGTTTCAAGTAATCGTACAACAATCCATATATAGAATGATGCATATTCTTTGCTTGACGGAGAAAAATGACATACTTCTCCCATTCGGGACCAAGACTACTCGGGAACTTAGTATTCACCGCAATTCTTGGCATGATGATGTTGTGTTTATCCAAATCATTGATGATGTCCGAAAATCGATGATGATAAGACTCTAGTGTCTCTCGGGTTCAATCATGAAGTGTTCATAAGCCAAGTAAATTTTGGATTCCAAATCCTCTGATTGAGTCTGAGATCCTTCCATAAGAAGATGAATATGGTCCCACATTTCCTTTGCGTCTTTTGAGCATCAACACTTGAAGAATTGGGTTAGGTAATCCTAAAAGGATATATTGCATTGCAAGCTCATCGACTTCATAGTGTAGAAGTTCGTTGGATTTAGATCCTTGATAGCAATGTTTGTTTGTTCATCTCTTGGTGGAATAGCATTAGGATCTCCGGGTACAATGACGATGAGGCATCTCAAATGGACCTTCAAGATAACCTTCTTTAAGAACTTTCCATGTGGCTTCTTGGATCACAAAACCTAAAGAACCTTATCACCCATTGATCGTAGTTTCTGGAGTGAGCATTGGAGTCTATCGAGTGATCCACTTCATGAATTGATTGTTGGTCGCTTAAAGCTTCACACATCTTTGCAAACCAAGTGGGTTCCTTCATAGTGTTCCTTGATGGATGTTGATTGAATTCATTTGTGTAGGGTTGAACTTGAAGACTTGGCGGTGTTTGAACCATTTGTGGTGGGGAATTGCACCAAGTTGTGGACTTAGTTGATGTTGTGGACTTAGTTGTTGTTGTTGATAAATTGCTTGTTTTTGATTCCATTGTTGATGTTGTGGACTTAGTTGTTGTTGTCGTTGAGGATAAGTGTAAGGGAAATAGTTAGAGTATGGTGGTTGAGACATGTTGAAAACTTGTGTTGGTAAAATGGATCTTTGTAGTCGAATGAACCTTTGATGAAGAAGTATCCTTAGGCGTAGAAATCACAATAGCCAAGTAGCACTTATGCGTAAAAACACCAAAGTTACGCGTAACAATAAGAAGTTACGGCGTAGATTTAGCTTACGCGTAAGTATGGAAAAGACGCTAAAGTTATGCGTAGACAAAAGTTAGGCGTGAAAGTTAGGCGTAGGATTATCTTATGCGTAAGACGGGCTTAGGCGTAAGAAAAATCTTATCGTGGGATTTCTGGCGTAAGCTTATCTTATGCGTAATTTTAGGGTTTTATCCCAGTGATCTTTTACACTTCACGGTGCAAAAGATATCCAAATTCAACGTATTTTCGAACTTATCCAAGCAAGAAAACACGGAGTAAACCACGAAAAATGAAGATCAAACCAAGGAAAATCTTACGCGTAGTTTTAGGGTTTTGCTACGCGTAGGATTACTCGTAATTTTGATTTTGCCCAAAGATGTTTCTAAACCGCTTTTGTTTGATGAAATAGCTTCAATAACACCAAAAGACACAAAAGTGTGAAACTTGATGAACCAAAGCCTCTAAAGCAGTTACGAGTAGGATGAAACCCTCGTTCAAAACTAGATGAAAACAATGATCTACACATAAAGTTCGAAACTTTTTGCCAAAAACAAGTATTTTAACACCTTAAAACGTTGAAAGTACAAGAATCTTGGATTAAAAAGTGTAAAAAACGAGTTTTTAAGCGAACCAAAGTATCAAACGTTGTTCTACGCGTAGGACCATAAAACCCACTTCAAGAAACAACGATTCACCCAACTAGTTAGGCGATTGATACCACTGTTAGGTCACTAGTTTTACAAACACAAGTAATATATAAAGAGATAAAGGCGATTGAACAAGTAAAACACACACACACACACGTAAGAATGAGCCGGTTATGCGTAGGTATGTGAAAGAGAGAATAACTTGAACAACCAACCTTCAAATGAAGGTTTACATAGAGTATTTATAGGAGGAAAGCTAGGGCAACACTCGAGCGGTTGAGTCATCTATCTTGGGAGACTCTTCAAAGAATGGTTGATAGGATCCGGAGGAGCATGCTTAACTTCAAACCTATTCAACCGGTGATATTCTTGAAAGGTCACAACCCATAGGAAGCTACAAAAGACCATCTAAAGAAGGTGATTCCTCAACCGCTCCAAAAAGGCTAAAATCCTCAGATCAAGATGATGATGGACTAACTGAAGAGGAGCTTAATAGGATGATGTTGATTGAAGCTTCGAAAATGCATTATACTCGAGCCCATCAACACTAGGTATCCAATCATAAACCGGGATATCTACATGAAGAAGGAATAAGATATTGGAGGATTCACGAGTCGGAGGAAGAACAAGTGCATATATGTACTTGGTAGACTTGTTTGCGATCATTGATGTGGAAGATCTGCTCAAGCTATGGAATCGGTCAAAAACAGGTTCAAGAATAAAGATCCAGATAATGATAAGGATGTGGAGCTATTATATGAACTTTAGAACATATTTGAACCTGATCCAACATGAGCACAATGGAAGTTTCAGTCTGGTGATGAAGAGCTCAGTTGGAGTTTGCTGGATTCTTGTGGACTGCATCTTGTGACTACTAGCAATGGACCAGACATCTACATGCTTGTTGAAAGAACATATCCACTTGCACTTGGAACACTTCTACAAATGTTGGATGCAGGTTTAAGAATGGGCAATGCAATTGACATGGCCAAGGAGTTGCTGCTAAAGATTTTTGATCAAGCTGGAAGACCTAGCAGAAGGAAGTGATGTTTGGAAGAATCCTCTCAGATTGAAGAAACTTGTGATTCTGAAACCCAATCACAAGTTTAGGGGAGGATTGTTGGGAAATTCACAAATACAGTTAGTACTCTTAGCATTGGAAGTTAGTACTGATAGTGATAATACAAGAGTATTAACTAGTTAGTCCGATAATGTAGAAGTTAGTACCGATAGTGTTATAGTTTGTCTTGTTCTATACATGGAATGTCTTGTATGTTTTGTAATAGCATATCTTTTATCCCTATAGAAGATATGATATGTTTAATGCATAGTTATCTCGTAAAGGATCTCCTTGATGTATAAAAGGAGATCCTAGCTAGGTCAGAACATATCTCTTACACATACTAGCATTTCCCTTACCCTAGCCGTTCTAAGAAAAGCTTCAAGGTTGTAAACCCTAGTACTAGGAGAGTACTCGTATTATTGATTAATAATATTGAAGCATTGGTGTTACATTCTGTGTTTACTAGTTTACTTTAATCTTCTAAGTGCATTCAAGTAGATTCCGCATACTTGTGTGCATTCATAACAAAGTTTCTCATTTGTTGTTTTGGAACCATCCAAGGCAACTACTCATTTACAAGCTAAGTGTTCTAGATCCAAGGTTTGGGACTTCACATATACAGTTATACGTATACATATATATATCTTTATTGTTTGTTTAGGCTCGAGAGTCTAATCGAGCTTTGGGTTTGAAGCTCAGCCTGTTTATGTATTTTGAAATTGTGTTTATAATATACATAAGTATAGGCACAATTATACGTGTACAAGGTATTACTAAGGTTCTTTTAAGCTCGCGACCATATTCGAGCTTTGGGTACGAAGCTCAAGCGCATTTAACAAATGAGCCTCAAACAAGGCTCAAACTAGTTTTGGCTCAACTCGTTTTAAGCTTTCACCAACCCATTCTTGAATATATCATGAATGCATGCTCGTTTACACCCTCAGATTCTTTCGAAAAAGCTTTGAAAATCAATTGAAATTGGCATAAAGTTAGAGCATTGGGTGTCATGGCGGGGGAATGGTTGACAAGGGCCAAGGGCCAATGGCGTGCGTCGTTTACACCCTCAGATTCTTTCGCGAAAGCTCTTAAAATCAATTGAAATTGGAATAAAGTTAGAGCATTGGGTGTCATGGAGAGGGAATGGTTGCCAAGGGCGTGCGCCATGGCTACTCCATGACACCGGCCACCACACCAAAGGTGTCGCATGTTCAATCACGTTGGCCATGGCGTCGTTATGGTGAGATGTAGTGGTTTTCTTATCTTTTTTTATTAAACCGTATGTGTTCATGTTGTATTATTGTTGTGTTCGTATTTGTGTTTGGTGTATATGTTTTGTCTTTGTTGTGTTGTTTAACGTGTGAAAGCGGCGAGGAAGGGAAGAACCAAGAAGACAATATATTTTTTACTAATAGCTTATAAACAATATTACAAGTTAGTCCTTGTGTACTATTATTTTTATTTATTTATTTTTTCAAAGATGACCCTAACTAATATAACATCTGGTTTAAATAAACATTTTATTTTACATTTTATGTTATTTGTATTTATTTTTGTTTAATTAATGAAAAAGTATGTTTGTTTAAATAAATGCCAAAAATAGGGTCAAATGGCATGTGATGACATGTTACGAGGGAAGTTTTTTTTTTCTTCTTTTTTTTCTTTTTAGGGTTGTATTTTGACACAAAAGTTGACGTGGCACTAAAATGTTGGTCAATAAAAAAGTAAGTCATGCTCTTAGGCTGGTGGTAATAGTGACCGCAAATATGACCGCCAACTCAACATTACGTTAGTTTCTCTCTCGCACACTAACATCACCACAAACACAATGTAGTAACACAACCAATATTACCATGCAAATATATTCCACTTATACACGAATATCTTAACTACATTATAATGCATTTAGACCATTTCTAAATAGGTTTTTAAATCATTTAATACATCTCATTATTAAAATTGAAATGTAAACGTTTCTATTAAATTAAATACGGTTTTTAAATTATTTACAGCCCATTATTAAAAACGTGTAACCGCTAAAGATCATTATTATTAATAATGATTATTAAAAACATATAATCGCATCCACTATAGAAATACACACAAACCATTTCATATATCTCTCACACACATCTAAAACATCAACAAGTCCGACTGTAGTAATATTTAGTCATGAGGTATCCGGCGTATTCTTGCAGATCTTCCTTCTAGTACTACATCGTATATTCACACCCTTCGTTACACAACTGTGTTGTCCAAATGACATAATTCTCTCAAAAACTCATGATTTACACGTTGAACTAGATAATGCTTTTTAGATATTACGCGTTTTTAGGGTGCCACCAAGTCATAAGACGCGTCCTTGGGTGGCTTATTACCTCTCGCCTTAAGCTACAAATCCATTCGGATTAAATCGTTAGAGTACTAGGTGCCATGGTATACCCAACTTACTCATTCGAGGACCACGGGGTCTTGCATCACTATAACAAACCTCACAACTAACCTCCCCTCCCTCCTCACAACTAACATCAACTTACTTATTTGGGGCCCACTACTTAAAACTTTGTTTTTTTTATTCAAATTTCCAAATAAACTAAATTCATTTCATTAAAAATAAAAATACAATACAACACAATAAAAACATACGTAATGTAAAATAAAGATACGGTAAAAAAAACATACGCACTTTCTTAAATGCAGATTAGTTTTACACTTTTGAACTCAAAAAAATCAAAACACCCCTTGTTTCATAAATGGTACAAATCGAAAGGATAACCAAATTCAAATTTAAAATTCAAAATTCAAACTGAGCGGGATTATTTAATTTCAAATTGGGCGGGATTAAAATTCAATATCAAATTCAAATCGCTTATATATAACTCCACTAGAGTTGTTTATAACCACAACTCATACACACAACTCACACAGATTCTCAACAATGTCTCGAAAGACTTCTCCAACAATTCCCCGATCCACCACAAGTTCCGAAAATATCTTTACACCGAAGATAAAGTTTATCACACTCCACCTGAACATGTCTTTCCGGTATTTCAATCGGTAAACACTCCACCGGTTAACACTCCATCGGTGGATCACCAAAACAATCCGTTTAACTTTATTGAGGATTATCTTCGAGAACTTGAGCAGGATGAGGCAATACTGAGAGAGATACGAGAAAACGAGGCACGCAAGGAAGCTGCTCGTTTGGAGCAGGAAGCCGGGGATGCAAAATATCTTAAGCGTCTTGGTTTGACATTATGGAAGCAAATTATTATGATGGTGAGTTTAGATCCTCTTCGAAAAGGGAGGATTATAACTTAGATGATTCATTTTCTTATTTTGTAGTTTTATTTTATCACTTTCGTGGCAGTTTGTATTAATCGTACTATGTATTTCGTGTTTTCACTTTAATGTTTAATGTAATTCGTATTTTAACTTAAATGTTTAATGTATTCGTGTTTTAAATGTTATGTTTTTATATGTATAAAGTGTTTTGAAATTAACTTGTATAAAACTAATTTTAACCATTTTTAAATATGTGTGTTACAAAAAAAATCGCACAAAGTAAACCCTCGTCGTGCAGATGACAAGGGTTGGATGGCGAACAATGAAAAAGGGGCCCGGTGTCATGGCAAGCTATAACGAGCATGCCAAGTTAGCATGGCGAGCCATAACAAAATGGTACCGGTAGGGGTGGAAACGAGCAGAGCCGAGCCTGCCAAAGCTCGAGCTCGGCTCGTTTAAGTTTTAAAAGGATCGAGCTTGAGCTTTGCTCGTTTCGAGCCTTAATTTTAAGCTCGAGCTCGGCTGGTGATATGTTATATAGGCTCGGGCTCGGCTCAAGCTCGGCTCGTTTATACGATTTGGCCATGAAAAATTAAAGCTTGGCTCGAGCTCGAGCTCGACTCGTAATATATCTTTATTGAGCTCGTTAATAATAAGCTCGAGCTCGGCTCGTACATATGTTTAATACTTCAAATATCATAATTTCATTTAGGCTCGTTTAGGCTCGCGAGCCCAAACGAGCTTTTTATGTAAAGCTCGGGCTCGAGCTCGATTAATAGTTTAAACTCGACTCGTTCGAGCTTTTTACCGATCCAATCCCGAGCTTTTCACAAGCGGCTCGGCTCATGTCCACCCCTAGGTACCGGGTGCTCTTATAGCTTTAACTTCTTTCCACCTACTAGAAGTCCAATAGAAAACAAAATTGACATGGTGTCCATATCAATGTTTTAAAAGGCTCAAGGCACACTAAGGCGCGAAGGGGACCAAAGAGCCTCGAGGCGAGGTGCATACCAAGGCACGGGACTCACGAATACGAGGCGCACTAAATACATTAAGTTTTTTTTATAATATATATGACCATTTATGTAGCTTAAATAACACAAAATAACATTAAATACTTAATACATGACACATATAGCCATTATAAAGATTAAAATGGATCAGTTGTCACTTTTCAAACGGATCAACTCTTTGGCTCGATAAACTACATATATATTAAAATCCATATCAGACTAAATATGCTTGTGTCCTACACTTGCAGACTTACATCTAACAAAGCTCATAATTTAACCCAAAATATCAAGCAAGCAACATATTAATATTCAAGACATAATGCCACATTTTCATGATAATATGTCATAAAAAAAATACTTAATGAAACAAAGTAACTTGTTAAAAAATAACAATCAAGAAAATAAACATAAAATCAATTCAATATTACAAATCATACAAATACTCACCCATGATGTGATGCTTGAAGATAAAATAAACTTATGACGTTATTTACAAATCAATAAAATAAACAATCAATAAAAATCATTCAAGATATATAAACTTATGACGTGAGAGATTACATATTTGTAAAATGATCGAATCTATAGTTACCCAATTGATTGTGTGTTTTAGTTCTTTCCAAATCGGGGTTATTAGATATAACTTAAAAGGCTCATGCATATAACTTATAAGCCCATGTATCTTATCTTAATATTTAGAAAAAAGCCCCAAAACCTGTTATATCTCCGAGGCACAAAAAGCCCCAAGGCGCTGCGCTTTTTATGAGATTCATGCATGTCGTGAGCCTCGATCCGAAAAAATCCCTAAAGCTTGAGCCTTGAGCTGAAGCGCGTCTCAAACGCGCTTTTTAAAACTATGGTCCATATTGTAAAGTTTATGCTTTTCTTATAGACTAATTAAAAGTTGATTCATTCGAATGGCATCGTCTATAGTTTTGTAATTTTACATGTAGATTTATTTGTCGAAATGATAAGGACTTAAATTTGGCGCAAAACAAGTGGCGTCATCTTAATAACTATAAACAGTGACTCACTTATTTTATAACCATCAAATGATCTTGGCTTAGTTTTAGGCTAAAATTAGACATAAATTTGGCCCCTATCATTTATCTTATTTACCAAGTCATTCTTAGATCAAACTATGTATAGTTGCAAGAGTCCATTTTAACCCCTTTTACTTTAGGGAAGAGTTAATAACCCGTTATTTATTTATATCTTAGTTTCCTTATAATTTTTAAGATGCTACTTTCATGTAAGTTGATATAATAATTAGTGTCTCCATCATAAAATAAGTGTCGAGTTTAGCTTTTTAAAGTCTTTTTTTACTTTGACTTTACTACTTTTGTTTGTATTCTTATAATTGATGCAAAATATATGAATGGATTAGATTTTAAATTTATTTTAATTGGTAAAATTTCATCACGTATTATATAACATAAACAAAATATTTAAAATTCAAAATTGAAAAGAAAAAAGTTCAAAAAAATCAAACTTGACACTTATTTTAAAACGAATGCGTGTCATTTTAATAGGAGTGGAAATTTTTGACTCGACTCGAAAGCCGACCTGAAACCGACACGAAAATTAACAGGTTTGGGGTGAGTGTAAATAGATTTCGGGTCGGGTTTGGGTCAACTCATCTAACCCGTTTATTAAACATGTCAGGTTCGGGTCGGGAATAAATTAAGCGTGTCGACCTACTAACCCGTTTAAGATTTTTTTCTTAAATTAAAAATTATTTATTTTTATTATACGGGTTAAAAGGTTAAACGAATTCGACCCACAAACCCATTTAGCCGATTTAATGTGCCAACTTTAATATATAAGCGGGTGACATGGGTCAACCCGAAAGCCAAGTTAACCTATTAAACCGGTAGAACCTATTTAACCCGTCAACTCAAATATATATACGGGTTAAATGAGTCAGGTTCGGGTTATGTGTAAACAGGTTAAGATTGACATAGTTGACCCGAGTATCTAAATGAGTCAGGTTTAAGTTAAAGTTTTCTTACCCATCAACCTGTAAATCCGAACGTATAAAAAAGTTATACAAAATGTATATTAGCCACCGAGTAAACACGTTGTTGAACTATATATATACTTGGTTACACAAAGGTCTAAACATAAATAATATAGAAATGCGAAAGATGAAAAGATAGTGGAGGAAACTGCTTATGAGTTTTTGTATGATTAAAGTGGTAAAGGATTTGATCTGGAACTCGGGATAGCAAAACCATGCAAGTCTACAGGTACTCTTGCTCTAGCTACAAGACAGAAAAAGAAACATTATTTTAACACTGAGCACTGTTGATTGATAAAGATAAAAAGAAAAAAAGGGACCCCCTATACGAGGGTTGCTACGATACACATGTCTCAGGGTTGTAAGTTTCTAACGTGTACATCGCGACGTTGCATTATGTGTTTTATACGATTGATTATAGAAGGTCTTTGGGCACGTTTGGTAGAGAGAATTTCAAATAAATGAAATGAAGCAGAGAATAGAATTTTAAAGAATAAAAATCAGTAGAGAATTTTGTTCAATTCTAATGTTTGGTAACAACAGAGACTTGACCCGAGAAATGAAAAAAAAAATTAATTAATTAATTAAATAACATTTTGTCATATAAAGACTAAATGTATTTGTTTGTTGATTTTTTTTTTTTTTTTTTTAAATATTTTTTTCTTTTTTCTAAATAACAATTTTAAAAATGTTTAAAAAGTTATTTTAAAAAAATTATTAAAAAAAAAACTTATTTAAAAAAAATATCTTTTTTTATAATTTATTTTCTTTATTTAAAAAAAATTATTTTTTTTTTTTAAATTATTTTATAAAAAAAAACTTATGTTTGGAACTAAGGTACAAATATAAGTTGAAAAAAAAAAAAACATATCATGAAAATATATTATAAATACTAACAATTATCATCTCTCCAATTTCTCAATCAAAAGGGATGGAAATGGAACTCAAATTTTACACTACCAACTCTTCATCTATTCTCCACCTTTAATTTCTTCAAGAACCAAACAATGAAATTCGGTTCATTTCATTTCTCTTATATCATTTCTCTCACCAAACGCTATAGTATATCTCAAAGAAAATCCAGCTTTATATAATGAACGTTGTGATTGATTGCATTGATTAATTAAAGAGTGTTGATTGTCCCACCTTTATTTATTAATTTATTTTTATTTGCATATTTTTGTGTAAATTGGAAAAGCAATATATAACAGATGTATAAATTTTATAGAAAAATATGAAGTGTGCAAATAAAATAGAAGGACGCTCAAATCTTTTTAGGTAATGGGTTGATACCCGATGAATATATTAAAAGAAAAAAGGATTTAGGTACATGAGATGGTGGTAATGAGCCACCCTAAACCTAACGCCTATATGCTTTGAACACGCTCAAAACATAACAACCACTCAGCAAAATAAAACTAAATAGACTACTAAAATAAAAAACACAAGAAAACGCATAGCCTCTAGCTTTTAAGAACCAATCATCTAGCGTCCATGATAACTCTATCAATCTATATGATCCACACGAGCGGTCTTCTTGAACCGAACTGAAACCAGCTTCAAACGAACCACCTCTATAATAACCTTGGCTACATGATCAGGAGGCCTATCTCCCTTCCCATGGAGACGATTATTTCGCTCTTGCCAAACATAATAAGTGGAGGCAGCCACAACAAGACGACCAACAATAGTTGTTACCTTGTTGTACTTGGCGATAGGAAGTAACCACGCTACTATATCACTCCATTTCGAAGAAACGAGATTAATACCAACCATGTTCATAACCCGATTCCAGACTTGATTCGCATAAGTACACTCAAAGTAAAGGTGCTCATGCGTGTCCGTTCGCGTTTTTACATAAAGGGCAACGAGCAAGGCTAAATCAAAATCATTACCAACATGTCATTGTCGTAATCTATCTTGAGTAAGAAGACGTCTTTTCATCACTAACCACAAATGAATCTCATGTCTAGGGATAGCATAACTCGACCATACCAATTGGGACCACTCAACTTCATTACCTCGGGTTCTACGACGCACGCATGCTTTACAACAAAATCTACAAGCGATCCATCAAGCTTCCGATTGAACTGTGTCGACTGATCTCGAAATAAAGTAGGAGGAGTAACGCTTCCCAACATAGGGAAGGTAGTATACCACGATTCGGGCCACGCCCAAGCACCATCATTCACAATATCAACCACTTTTCATGCCCTCACGAAACCCGCATTACTCAGGCGCGATCGTCACATAGTGTGACAACCCGTACTTCGGTCATTTCTCAAACAATTTATGCCTCACTATTTCAACATTTATCGTAAACTTGGTTTACTTGTTTCAAATTCGTAACCTTTATGGTTTAGCGGTAATTCATGATCATAACATCACGAACATTTCATATGGACTAAGTTTAGTCTACATTTCATTGACATCATTTGCATCATGATAGTTCATTCATGACATTTCATTTCACATTTAACGCGTAATTTTTATATTAAATAAACGTTATCGCGTGAGTTATTATTTTGAGCATTTAATCCGTTACTTCTAAAAATGATCCCGATGTATTTTTATACTTACATTTAGTTATAAAAACTATATTTTGAGTTTAACTAGTGTTTTGAATTTATTTCGTATATAAATCGTTAAAATTATATTATTACGTCGTTTTCTTAAAACTACTCGATAATTTTTATATCACTCAAATTTTACAAGGAATGTATTTTTACAATTTTTATTATCTCATTACATTCTATTTTGATCTATTAAACATCTCTTTTACCTAAAAGTTTCCATTTACCATTACTTATACATTTTCTTACAATTATAACATTTACTTACACTTTTGTCAAATTTACACAAATTAAAAAAAAAAAAAATATATATATATATATATATATATATATATATATATATATATATATATATATATATATATATATATATATATATATATATATATATATATATATATATATATATATATATTGATTCTCCCCTTGGCGACCGGGGGAGGTTGTCATTAATTGAGCATGGTTTCTTTGATTGTTTAAAAGTTTACACAACATAAAAGTCTTACTCTTTCCTTTATCTCATTTCATTCTCACATATTCAAGTGTTAGTAAAAAAGTTTCTCTCATTCTTTCTCTCTATCAAAACCGCCACACATAGGGTTCTCCAGGGATCAAAAATTTTGCTAGCTCAAGTGTTTTAACAATCTAGATAATACTCTTTATAAGGTTTTGAAATAAAAACCAAGAGTGTTTAAGTTTAACCTTGTTCTTTGCACCTCATCATAATACTTGTAAGCATGTTTCTTTCATTTTTCATGTTTCCTTATCATTTCATAGTTATCTATTCATTTTTGGAACAAGCATGCAAGACTTGTGTTGTTTATACCATTTTTACATGATTTTTAGATATATATATATTTATGGTCATCCTATAATTATCCCCTTGGTATACTATGGTCTTGATGATGATTAGGAACCCATGACACCCTAAGAAGGTGTATGTTAGGATTAGATTAGCTTTGGAGTTGATTTGAAGGGATTAGAATAGGTTTGGTGCGAGAAAACTATTTTCGATACGTATAAAATATGTTCTGTCCTTGTTTCGATTTTACGGAAAATCCGACAAGAGGCACGACTTTTTGGCCTTGATATTTAGAAAATATACTTTAAAACGAATCCGTGGCGCTTGAGCGGATAAAAGCGGAGTTAAAGCGAAGAAGTTATGAATTTTAAAGTTTGGCGATTTAAATATATTATTTTCTCGAAATTTCAAAGATACTATTTTTATGTTGTACGAGTTAAAATCGAGCCTTAAGCTTCACAAATTATTTCGACTTATCAAAATTATATTAGTAAACTTGATCACGAAGCTAAGGACGTATTATCGTGAAAAGCGGTTTGAAACGACAAAGATATGCACGTTTTCATAAAATTGCCGTAACTATTATTTTAGAAAAATTATATTATTTTTACGATCTGAAGTGTTACTGATGGTTGAAACGACCATGTTTGAAATTTTTTTTAACCATGATGTGGAACTTTTGGAACGAATTGTCTTCTAATAAAATCAAGATCACCGAGCATATTTTTCAAAATAATCAACCGTTTGTATAGCGGAGTTTTAATAAATTAATTACGGTTGCTCAAACTTGGCCGAAACTCACTTTTTACACAACAATTAGACAAAATCACCATCTTTAACCCTTATTATCTTTATGTTCGAAAACGTAAAAACGTAAGAAAAGCGGACAAAACGTAAGAAAACGTAAGAAAGGGTAATAAAGCAGACGAACGTAAGAAAGCGAACAAAACATAAGAAAACGTAAGAAAGGGTAATAAAGCAGAAAAACGTAAGAAAGCGAACAAAACATAAGAAAATGACAAAAGCGATGAAAATGTAAGAAAATGAGAAAACGTCGAAAACGGACGGCGTAAGAAAGCGGACAAAAGCGTGCGTAAGCGGACGAAAACGTATGTAAACGGACGAAACGTATGAAAACGGACAAAAGCGGACGAAAACATAAGAAAGCGGATGAAACGTAACAAGGCGATGAAAACCGGTGAAAGCGTAACAAAGCGAACAAAAGCGTATGAAAGCGGACGGCGTAAGAAAACAGACGAAAACGTAAGAAATGGACGAAACGTATGAAACGGACGAAAACGTAAAACAAGCAGGACGAAACGTAAGAGAACGGACGAAAACGTATGAAAGCGGATGAAAACGTAAGAAAGCGGACGAAAACTTAAGAAACCGGACAAAAGCGTGAAAAGCGAAGAAAAGGTAATAAAGCGAGGAAAACGTAAGAAAGCGAACAAAAACATAAGAAAGCGTACAAAAGCGTGTGAAAATGTAAAGCGATTTAAACGTATGAAAGCGGACGAAACGTAAGAAAACGGACGAAAATGTATGTAAACGGACAAAAGCGACGAAAACGTAAGAAAGCGAGGCGGCGTAACAAGGCGGCGAAAATGATTTAAAACATAATTGAGCGGACGAAACGTATGAAAGCGACTGAAACGTAGGAAAATGACGAAAACATAAGAAAACGGACGAAAACGTATGAAAGCGGACGAAACGTAAAAAAGCGAATTTAAACGTAAGAGAACGACTGAAACGTGTGAAAATGCAGGCGGCGTGTGAAAACAGCGAGGCGAACGTATAAAAAGCGGAAAAACGTATTAAAGCGACGCGAGAAAAAAAGGTGTAATTAAAAAGTGATAAAGAAATACAAATAATGAGAAAATAAATAAGAAAGATAAAAGAAAAGAAAAGAGAAGAAAAAACATGGATTTAGGTTTAGGCATATAAATCTTGGGTTAATTACTACCATTAGATCAAATTAGATGGAAGGTGGGGATTTATCCTTAAGATGCAAGAATTTTGAGTATGTAAAATAAAATCCTATACTAGAGATGCATACAGGTATAATCGGAGGTTGAGTTCGAGGTAATGATGGTTTATATAAAGCGAGTAGGCGGGCTACCTCTCAGCCTCGCATGACGGGCAAGTTGAGAGGTCTCGCTAATTAAATGTCGTCACTAGAAATTGTTTAAAATTAGAGGAAGAATGTGTTGTATTCCTACATGTGACCCAACAAGGGATGCCTTATCAAATCAAATCCAACAAAAAGAGAAGTAGCGGTATCTTTCTTTCCATCACGAAAGACACCCTAGTCCATACGTAATAAGCTAGCAGTCTAGCACAAGCTGGCTTCGGTTGAGATTAAGGTTCCTTTTTTTGTTGTGTTAGGTCCACGAGCTTAGTTCATAAGCAGATGTATATACAGTGGCGGGGCTTGACCATCTTGTTCGAGGAGGCCAAAAATTTACAAGAGAAAAATGTACAGTAATATAAACAAAGATAAGAAATAAACATGAAAACTAGTAATAATAAACTACAGTAAAACCTCTATAAATTAATAGTGTTGGGACTAAGATATTTTATTAATTTAGCGAGATATTAATATATCGATAAATTAATAATTTATTAATTTAAAGAGGTGTTACGTATAACATTTAAATTTCCATGCTCAATATACTATTTACAAGATATAATAGTTAGAGATGAAAAATAAATTTAAAAAACAAGTTCAATTAACATTTTATAAATTCACATTCACAAATTTATTGAATTTTTCAAGTTCATTGTTTTTAATAGGTAAAAGTTAGCTTTGTTGGACAAATTCCAATTACGTATAGCATTAATTGAATTTATAAAGATTCAATTACGTATATGGCTTTATATATATGTGGATATTTTAGTAATTATTAATTTATAGTTTCGATGGGGCAATACATATACGTTGGCGTTTGAAAAATTATTATCTTATCATTTTATCGATTGGGTCCAAATTTATCTTGGTCAAGTTGAGACTTGACAAATTATTAATTTTATCGGCGTTATTAATTTATCGAGGTATTAATTTATAGAGGTTTCTTTGTAGTAACATTATTACAGTTATACAAAAGTGCCAACTGACAGCCATTTTTTTGAGCTCTTAAAAGCTTAATACATTCATGTCTACTGAATTATTATAAATGAAATTAGTTTCTACTAGGATGAAAAAAATCAAATGGGAAGAGAAAACGATTAAATCTTTTCATGTTCTTTTTTGTTTTTAAAATTGACTTGTACTCACGTCATGTTACCAGTTAGTTACCACAGTTTTAGAAGTCCACCACATAAAATTTGATACTTAAACCCCTATTTCCATAAAATTAGCTAACTGCAACCAAAATTTTAGGGGGGGCCGGCCAGCACCCCTTCCAGCCCTATATATCCTCAGCCAATGTGTATTTATGTGGGTTTTCGAGTTCTAATGCTTTCCATATGTGTTGCGGCATATCATAGGATCACGAATATGGTATTGTTTCACTTGAAAAGGATCATGGTAGTAGGTGGGTGTCTAATCGCATAAATTTGACTTGGTAAATCATGTTTCTATCATACGATCTGTAGAATAGTTTTTGTAAAGGACCGCCATTGATGATCGTCATCATGAGAAAACATATACATCACCTTGTTACTATAATATAAGAAAACGAACCACTTAATTTCATCGCATTGGCCGTAGGATTTTACTACCCTCTTACATTTCTATAATTACCCGGTGAAGTGTTATTCTGATGTCTTAAATTTGTTGTTTAACAGGACCTCAACTATTGTTTCTTTTTCTCGTTATATGTATATGTATATCTCAACTAACTACCTAAGTCTCTTCGCAACTAACTAAATAATGTTCTCTTGATGATCCACATGTATTTCTACTAATTTGTCCCCAATACATTGTATGTGATTGCCGTATGCTTCTTGTTCTTCATTGCTAACTACAAGAAAACTAGAAAAAGGGTCATGTTATTACCAATTCTCGATCACTCAATTTTTCATTGTCCTACCTTGTGTACATATATAAAAGTAATTTGCAATACAATGAAAGTGAATTGTCTTTAATTGGATAGAATCACTTACCTAAGAAAACCCGTTGCATATATTGTTAACCTTTGTTATTGTTATTCCTAGATGAGATCTAACAAATCTCGAGTTCTAAACAATTCCACAAAACCATATATCAAAATTCTAAACTTGGGCTAACCTCAAATAACTATTTTTTTATACTAATTGTATCGTAAAAGACGAAATTCTTCAAGTCTTGTCGATAAAAGGGACACCATAACTATTTTCAATTACTCACTACATTATTAGCAAGTCAACCGGGAGTGAGAAAGAAAAAAATCAGAAGAAAAGAAAAAGATAGTCTTAAACGAAAAATGAAATTCGAAACACAATATATATCCAAAGCAACACCACAAATGCTAATTATACAAACCATAGCACTAAAACATGCAAAGATGAAAACAAAGCCAAAACGTTTTGGTGTTTAATGTAGAAACGTTATATTTTTCATACTTATTTTTAACCGCTTAATTAAACATACAAACTTACATGACAGTTCTTCAACCTCATCTATGAAATCGGTTAATTATATTGTAACGTAATCTCCATGAAATGGAAAATGACTTGTAAGCTTTATAGATATACCTAATAACAAGTCTAAAAATGTAATGATAACATAGGATAAAGCGTCATTTTTAAATGAACATTGTCATCAAGCATTACCAAAATGAACCATCGAATTTCGTTTACAAAATCAACGAAGCGAGCAAATTGGCTTTGCTTGGGTTCATTTGCCCGCCTCCTAAATAATAAAACACAGCAATGCTCGGTAATATACCTACCAACATTCATTTAAAAGCGGCGAGCAAACATGGGGCCAAGAAAGATTTACTTACGTCGTATTCATTGTCGTTTAGCGAACAAACTTTGTCTTCTTTTGAAAACGGCGAGCAAAAGGGAGAGCGAAAAATTGTTTGCCCGCCGACGAGAAAGCGAAAGTGGCGAGCAAGAATCAAATGCGTCGATTACCTTGAAAATGTTTTTAATCACATGTGGAGAATGTTTGTTTAGGTAACTGATTTTATGACAAATTGAATAAAATTAATGGAGAGCAAGAAATGTGTATGTCAAATACTCGAAGGTATTTGAAGTTCTGGTGTTTAAAAATAAGACACATGCACGTAAAGAGAAAAGTTTACATGTTAAAAGAAAAGAAAATGCAAAATATAGCGCCAAGGGTGGTTGCGATCGTGATCTCTCACTCATATCTCATCACCCACAAATAATATTATTCCACCTCATTCATGCCTCTCTCATGTCTCACCATACTTTTTTAGTTGCAACCATGATCTCATGCCTCACCTAATTTTATTTTTTCATTGTTTATATTAATAATTATATTAAACAATTTAATAAAAACATAATTTTCATTAATAATTAAAAGAAAATTACATAAAACTTAGAAAATAACTAGTCATCGAGGTATGCTAAATCTTGAGCCGCTACATGCTCTGTAAGATCGTATCGGAGACGATTATGGATATCTTCGTCGAGTAACTCCTGTAGTACACTGTCGTCATAAACTGTTGCGACCGGCTGATCCATTATACGAACCGGTGATATTGCCATCTCGTCGTCATTTAAAATCATATTGTGAAATATAATACACATATAAACGAGTTGTCGAATCTTTTCGACCGACATAGCTGGAGAGGACGATCGAGAATCATCCATTTTCCTTAAGACGCCCAAAAGCTCGCTCGACATCATTTCTTGCGACTCTTATAGCTTCTTGAATCTCTTTTCCTTCGGTCGTTGGGATACTTATATGCTTTAACAAGCGTTGAATACGAGGATAGATTCCATCGGTAAGATAATATCCACGTTTCTAAAGTCGTCCATTTAGAAAATGAACTATTTGGCATTGTTCCATTGCGCTCCGTAAGATACAATGGAGATTGATTCAAAACATTGATATCGTTGTTTGCAGGGAGTAGGGGTGTAAACGAGCCGAGTCGAGCCGAGTACTGCCACGCTCGAGCTCGACTTGAATACCAAAACTCGAGATCGAAACTCGACTCGAGCTCGATTATTTCTACATTCATGCTCGAACTCGATAAATACTCGGTATATCAAGCTCGACTCGACTCGATTTCTATGAAAATTAAGTAAATGTATTTATATAAAAGGGTAAATGTGTAATTTAATCAAAGCTCGGTAAGGCTCGCGAGCTTCACGAGCCGAGTATTTTGAAGCTCGAACTAGACTCGGAAATGTACTCGAGTAGCTCGAACTCGAGCTCGACTCGTTTAAATCAAGCCGATTTCGAGTAGTTTACGAGTCGATCTCGAATAACTCACGAGTTGTCTCATCTCGTTTACACCCCCTAACCAGGAGGACCAAAAAACGAATGCCAAATCCACAAATCATTTGAAGCGATGGCTTCAAGCATAATAGTCGGGTATTGGTGATCACCTCTTATATTGACCTTTCAAATGTGTAGGACAATTTCGCCAAATGAAATGTGTACAATCAATGGTACCAAGCATTCCAGGAATGTGATGTTTTTCTTCATGTGCCTCGAATAACCGTGCAACGTCATGGGCTGTCGGCCTACGTAAGAACTCTCGACCATATAATTCAATTATCGCATGGCAAAAATGATCAAGGCATTCTCCTACAAAATATTTGATAGTAAAATAAAACGAAAACTTTATAAAAAAAAACCGAATTAAAAAAATAAATATGAGAAGGTTAACCTGACGTTCTTCGGCCGTGTTTAAATAGTCATCAAATCTATCCGGAGGTTCACCCGTTCTGAGTTTCGAATGCCCGATATGCCTTTTGTAACGCCGTGAAACTTTTTTTCACCAACAATTCTTAAAACAAGCTTTTATTCATACGAAATCTATCACGAAGAACATGGGGGAAACTTTGTTCGTTCGACTAAATAGTCATTCATTAGAGTTTGTAAAGCTTTTTCACGAGCGGGTGAGACTCCGGGTTTCGGTGAGTGCTTGAGCTTGCGGTGTCTTCAATGGAATCGTTCACGGCTAAATAGGTTGATAGGGTACTACTGGGATAACAATAGTTCGGAAGACTCGTTGGGAAAATTAACTCGTCCCGGATGAAGAAGGAGGATGAAGACATTTTGTTCAGTGTTGTAGTTGATTTGTTTGTGTAAAAAGAATGAGAGTTGGAATAAAATGTGAATTGAAATTGGTTATTATGTGTATATTTATAAAGGGATTTTTTTTTTTTTTTTTTTTTTTTTTGAATAATAATACAATTATAGCCATGTAACGCTATTTCTTCCACACGCCTCCAACCCGATTCGGTAAAACATCCCGAAATCCTACCATGCCGCTCCATGCCGCCATCAGTAGCGGTGGTGTTGCCGCCGACATCCCCCAAACCGAATGCAAACCGCACCCATTGCCACCCCTAAAGGTTACATTTAACTTGTTAGAACATGCATAATTTTGTTATATTGTAAAAATAACCGTCCACTTTCTACAAATAACTACCTTCGCCTCAACCAACTGAATATAGCCATATACAACTAATAATGCATGTATTTTCTCTTAACTTTAGCCCTTAAGATTACGAATAGCAAATCTCAAAAGAAAAACAAGTTGTTTGATAACAAAAGCCAAACTAAAAGAACAAACATCCTCTTTATTTTTACCTAAACGGCTAAAAGAGGAGAAATAAATGAAATTCAAAGGCTTTGAAACCAAGGTATACCTAAACCAACCCAATTCATATAGCAATATTAAATGCTTGGAAGGTCCGACCCAAATTGAATTACGAAATTTTTTTCACGTGAAGTCTCACATCTCTAATCTTCCCTCCAACATAATCCAAACTAGGGGTTAGCAAAACCGAGATAGACCCGAACCGAAACCGACAACCCGACAAAACCGAGCCAAAACCGAACCGATTTAAAGAAGTCGGTTCGAACTCGGTTTGGTTTTTTTTGAATATCGGGTCGGGTCGGGTCGAGCCCGGTAGCTCTAAAAACCGATTAAAACCGACTACACTCGACACGAAACCGATAAAACCGAGATAGTTTCGATTTCGGTTTGGTTTTTAGCGAAATTGGTTCGGTCGGGTTAACCCGATTGATCACCCCTAATCCAAACAACTTAGGTTATCTTTTCATTGTAACGGTTGTCAAACTTGTGTATAAAAAGATCATAAGGTGGAGTCATAGACATTCACAACCACTTTTACTCCTCCAAAACAACTAAGTCTCCGACCTTAACTCGCTTGGTTAGCATAGTTGTACTTAAGTTTAGCTTGAGTTTAGAGATGAGATTACACCATACTTGTCATTTCAATCTCAAATGTTGTTTCATAAACACTTGGGTATAAATTCTTTGATTGTAAAGAGAAAAAAGTTAATATGACCCTTAGATGAGGTCTTCTTATTCCCGGCCTAAGTTGATAGTGAAATTGGTTATATGGAGAAAAAAAATGTCGTTGCGCTGAGAGATCCGTGGTAATCAATGCGTTCTTCATCTAGCCTAATTGTTGAGTACTGTTACGAATAAAATAATGTAGTACTCCGTAGTACCGTTGCATGAAAAGTGATAAAAAGGACAGAATGTTTACCCGTTAGATATTTGTAAAAGTTTTACTAGGATCCCAATATTTATGGGAATTACTAAATTTACACCATATTTCTTGATGAACTCTTTAAATTTAACCAAAACTGGCCATTTTTATGTTGGCGTGATATGACTTCTTCACTTTGAGTCTTTGACTGACTATCTCAAACTTTTTTTATGCTTTTGGCTTTTTTCTGAAAAGATATTGA
Organism: Chrysanthemum lavandulifolium; assembly: GCA_022545495.1. Taxonomy (NCBI): domain Eukaryota; kingdom Viridiplantae; phylum Streptophyta; class Magnoliopsida; order Asterales; family Asteraceae; genus Chrysanthemum; species Chrysanthemum lavandulifolium. The sequence goes on along the minus strand of CM040246.1, from coordinate 129,760,992 downwards.
GAGTATTTGATTATTTATGAGTATAATAACTAAATTTAAAATCTGGTAAAGCAACTAAGTTGATTTTGAGATACAGTTCTAGCTAAAAAAATTTCCTTCAAAAGATTTGCTTTAGAGTTTATTTACGACGTACATTTGGGTATGTCATAGTGTAAATAGATTATATTGCTGGATGCATGAGGATGATCAGTCAATTAAATTTGATGATTTTGTCTTTGAGGTTGTCTTCGACTATAATATATGTTATCTACGAACCTAAAGATCAGGTGGGTTAGTTGGGTTGATCGGGTAGCAATACGGACAACCGGACAACAGAAGAGGTTTCTCGCCACCTTTTACAGTCAAGTCATGATACAAGGCTGATTAGTGTAGTCCATGAATTAGAGCCCATCATACCACCTCTCAAAGCCAAGTTAATATGAAAATGGTTTTGAAATGAGGCCCTAGATGAAAGAACTTTTCAAATGGGTATCATACATGAGATGCATACATATATAGTTAAAGTCATACTGATATAATTGGATGGTCTGAGTTCGAGGTGATGATGGTTTACATAAAGGGAGTAAGGCGGGCTACCTCTCAGCCTCGCATGACAGGCAAGTTGAGAGATCTCACTAATTAAATGTCATCACTTGAAATTGTTAAAATTAAAGAAAAATGTGTTGTCTTCCTACCTGTGACCCAACATGCACGGATGCGTATTTAACTTGAACAATTTTAGTGGGGGCCGAAAGTCTGAAACTACTGAAAGTTCAAAACATAGTCTTAGATATTAAAAAGTAATGCAATAAACGTTGAAGCACTGCCAGATGCATCCTCAAGCTTTGTTTTAAAATATGATTCAAGTGTATTATACTTTGCCATGAATAATCCTGTTGTTCACATAAACATAAATACATTACAAGAGATAAAGCATTAAAGCCTACAATCATAATCCATTATAAAGTGAACCAAAACTTTTGAACTTTGAAGCTAAAAACATAGCAAAGGAAGCTAAAAAAAACACTTACAACTAATATATACTAAATATCACTAAAATTCAACAATTAAACATAGAAAATAATAAATGAGGATGTTAGATAGCAAATGAGTTTGGTTAATCTATTAGTCAATTAATCATTATATAAAGCAAATGGCATATATAATTAACAGAAGATAATAAATTAAGAGGAAGTTTAAACCTTTGTTTAATATGTGATTAAAGTATAAAAGATTTGAAGACCATTTGTTATACTTGTTGAGTTGTTGTGTGGATTTTTTATCGATGAATGATCAATAATACCACAAGAATTAAGAACTTCCGCTCCAAATACCCCTTTTACATAACCGACCTTTGGTTTCTCAATATTTTGAGGGCCGATCAAAATTTCTTGGGAGGGCCAAACACAAAATTTATAAAAAGTTCCCTTAAGTTTTAAAGCATTTACAATATCAACCCCGAATCTTGGGAAGGCCACAGCCCCTCCGAGTCCCTATGAAGGTCTGTCAAAGACGGGATGCCTTATCAAATCAAATCCAACAAAAACAGAAGTAGCGGTATCTTTCTTTCCATCACGAAAGACACCCGAGTCAATACGTAATAAGCTAGCAGTCTAGCACAAATTGGCTTCGGTTGAGATTAAGGTTCATTTTTTTGTTGTGTTACGAGCTTTGTTCATAAGCAGATGTATATATGTGAGTGTGCGCCCTCAAACTTCTGGTTATGTGCCTTACTTTAAGTTCTAATGCTTTCCATATGTACGTTGCGGCATATCATAGGATCACGAATATGGTATTGTTTCGTTTGAAAAGGATCAGGGTAGTAAGTGGGTGTCGTCTAGTCGCATAAACTTGACTTAGTAATTAATTCATGTTTCTATCAAACGATCGGTAGAAAAGTTTTGAAAAGGACCGCCATTTGTGATCATCATCATGAGATAGCATATACATCACCTTGTCACTCTAATATAAGAAAAGGAACTACTTAATTTCATCGCATTGGCCGTAGGATTTTGCTAGTGCCTCTATACCTTTCTGTAATTACCTGGTGATGTTTTATTCTGATGTCTTAAATTTGTTGTTTAACAGGCCCTCAACTATTGTTTCTTTTTCTTGTTATACATATATCTCAACCAAGTACCTAAGTCTCTTCGCAACCACTGTAATGAAATAACGTTTTCTTGATGATCCACATGTATTTCTACTAATTCGTCCCCAATACATTATGTGTGATTGCCATATGCTTCTTGTTCTTCATTGCTAACTACTCCCTCCGTCCCATATTAAGTGTCCACTATTCATATGCACAAAGTTTTAGATAATTCCACTAACTACACTCTCCACCAATCAAATATCATTTTCACTCACTAAAGTCTCATCTTATTGGTTGGAATATTTTATGACACTTAATTTGGGACATCTAAAGATTACATCATGACACTTAAATTGGGACGGAGAGTACAAGAAAACTAGAAAAGGGTCATGTTATTACCAATTCTCGATCACTCAATTTTTCATTGTTCTAGCTTGTTGTGTACATATATAAAAGTAATTTACAGTACGGTTAAAATGATAGTGAATTGACTTTAATTGGATAGAATCACTTACCTAAGCATATGTTTGAGAAATATGTTGGGCAGCGTCAATCGTTTTCCAATATCTTACTCAGAATTACTTGCATTGATTTGTATGGTTAATATGAGCGCTAAGCACCTCTTGGTCTTGGCCTGAATTATGATTCCTTAATTGTTTTATTTATGCTACATTACTTCCGTATAATTATTTCTAAGTGCATGCATGCATAGTTTATTGGTAGCTACCCTTGTTTGGTAGTTTTGAATGGCGGTAGAGGCTAGTTGCTTAGGAGATATGACCAATCGACCCTAAGTGAGTAGACCGAGACGGAAGGGTAAGATATGACCAACCGACGACCCTTTCTACTTGTGCGATTTGACCAACCGATCACCCACCGCTTGGATGAGCTTAAGAATTGGGGGTGAGTGTTTAAGTTGCTAACGCCCGGCACTCACTATTATAAATCTAGCATGTAGCGGTACTTAATGACTTGGCTTAGGGACCGGGAACAACCTGACTTATGAAGGGACACCGACTTCTCCAGTGGTGGCATCTTTCTTCGATAGGTTAGGGCGAATCGACCAAATGTTGTCCTCTCGAATTTGACCCCACCAAGTAATTGGAAGTAAGTAGACGTAGACATTACTAGCAAGGAGGATTCACTAGGTTAGCATCACTCTCCTCTATTGATTAAACCTTTGCCTTTATTTGCTTTTATCTCGCTTTAGTAGTTAATTAATTAATTCCTTATCGAAATCATTATTAACTGTGACACCTAGACTTAGTAATAATCCAACACACATAGCTCTTGGGACGACCTCGGTTTTACCGAATACTACACTACACACGACCGGGTACACTGCCCGTTAGTGCATTAGGGTAGACCATAGGTATAACGAGACTTTATAAATATTAAAACCTAGTTAGTAAAACCTGCATCAAGTTTTTGGCGCCGCTGCCGGGGAGTTATATTAGGATTACTATTAAGGCTTTCGTTTTGTTTTAAACTATTTCTCACGATCATTATTCAAATTTTCAGGTACCATGGAAGTTGTTAACATTGACGACCAAACAATTTTGAGGAATATTTAGCATTAACAAGGGAAGAACAAGGACCAGGAATTGTTAGGCCGACTATCGCAGAAGATGCTCAATTCGAAATCAAACCTCAATTCATGAGGGAATTACGTGCAAATCCCTTCTCTGGAAGAATCACCGATGATGCTCATGAACATATAGACAACGCCGAGTACATTGTCACCTATTCAAAATTCCCGAGTCTCACAAGATGCTATGATGTTACGAGTATTCCTATTTCTCTTACGGAGTCGCTAAAAGATGTGTTGATCGATTGCTGCTGGAACCGCCAACACCGCCTATCCTAAAAAGTGTTTCATTCGAGATATTGTCCTCCATCAAAGACGGCTAAGCAATTAGAAGAAATCCATAACTTCAAGCAAGAGGGATGAAACGTTATACCAAGCTTGGGAAAGGTATAACTAATTATTATACAAATGCCCTACTCATGACCTCAACAACCAACAAAAGGTGAACGTCTTACGCAAGGTCCGAACATCTCCTCAAGACAAATGGTCGATTCTCGGGGCCGATTCACGGTATGACACCCACTTCGCTTTAGAAACTATTCAAAAGATGGCGCACCACTCTCACAAATGGCACAATGGAGGAGCAACCAAAGTAAGAATGGAGATATGGAAGGTCTTGCATCAATAAACAACAAATTAGAAATTCTCGGAAGAGACATGAAGAAGCTCAAGGAAAATGTGCATTCCATTCAAGAAAAGAGAAATGGAACTCCACCTACTAAAGAATGTTCCTCCAACGAGGAAGTTAAAAGGATCGGAGAAGTTAAATATGGAAGCGAGAACCCTTTCAACAATTACATCGGCCCGAGATATCGAGAAAAATCCCGTGATTCTACACAAGAATCAACAACAATCCTCCTAAACCAAGCCTTGAAGAAATAATGCACAGGCACATCGAAGAATCTACAAAAAAGAGAGATAAACTCAAGGAATGGATGGTCAAGGTGAAAGAAGACACCAATATGAACCTGCGAAACCAAGATGCTGCAATTAAAAACCTCGAAACACAAATTGGGCAATTAGCTAAAAACCTTGAGACGAGTAATGCTAAAGCTATTGCCTGCAAAGCCATATTTGCGCAAGATAAAGCAAAGAAAGAGCAGTGCACATCCTCTATCACAAATGATCTGTCCGGGATTAACTACCTAAGAGAAGATGATAAATCGGAAGACGACGAGGTCCTGCCAAGCCAACTTCCTGAGAAACAGCAATACCATGAAAGTTTTCTTCTTCATTGCACTATTGATAGCATTAAGATTCCCGCATTAGCTGATTTAGGGGCCGGGGTAAACCTTATCTCTACCACTTTGTTTGATAAAATAAAACTTACCAATTTAAAAGAAACAACAATGATGATAGAAATGGTTGATTCCTCTAAAGCTGTACCAAGGGGAATAGTGAATAATGTGCTTTTAAAAATTGGAAAGTTCTTTTTCCCCAATGATTTTGTGGTAATTGACATGGGGAAGCGGGAGGCTTACAACTTAATTGTTGGAAGACCTTTTCTGGCCACTTGTAGGGCTCAAATTAAGGTTTTTGAAAAACAAATTTCTTTGGGAACTGAAAATGAACGAATAACTTTTAGTATGAAAGAGCATTTAAAACCAAAAGTTGAAATTTCTAATAATATTGATGTTGTTAATGTTCAATAACTAGATTCCCTCTACATTTTGATCCTAGTACTAATAATAGTGGAGAGAATGTTGATAATTGCAAGCGTAAACAGGAAAGATTGTCCGGGGCATCGAGGAAGCTCCAATTCCAAACAAACATTTCGCAACCCAATATTAACCAAGGATAACGAACCGGTGACGGCATGGCGCCTCGTGTTGTTCCCTATTCACTATCGTAAAAATGCTAAGTATTTTAAAACAAACTAATAGTGAATCAATGACCGAAATGACATAAGTAAAACACACCGATAAATTTTCAACATAATATTCTTTATTAGAAATGAATAAAAATAATACATTACCCAAGTACTTGGAATAGTACTTGGGATTGAAATGACAAAGGGTTGGTACTCCTCACTAAGCTCGTGCTAAGTCCGAGCACAACTACTATGGAACCACTAAGCTATCTATGGACTGAGTTGTATTTGGAGGAGTGAAACATGGCTTGTGTGTGTGTGTGTTTACAATTCACAAGCTTTTTAATCTTTCACTCCATCTCTTATGCTATTTATACAAGTGTGAGCATTAACTTTATCCTAAGTGACAACCGACATTTCTGTAAGACAAAATATCAAGTATTTTGTCTCCGCTACAATGACTATATTAAGTAAGAGACAAGGTCGCTTTCCATAAGTCGGTGATGACACCGAGCCCGATAGTTTGCCATTAAGGGAAAGTTGACTTTGGTTGATAAGGACTTCGCCTTATCTCGATTCAAACTTATCTCGCCTTTTCCCGCTCATTCTTCGCCTTGATGCCTTTAGTCTTCTACTTGATTTGTCTTCAATGTAAGTAGTTTGTGAGGAGTTTAGGATTCAGCGAGTTATTGTCATCACCACCAATCCACCATCTTCTTCTTGACTCGCCTTCACCCCTTAAGTTCCGCCTCATCGAGTGGAGAGACTTCTTCTTCGCCTCTTCTTGAGTATCTCGAAGATGGCTCACCGAGAGACTATGCACTCAATGACCGTTAGTGTTTAACGGACTAAACACTTAGGGTATTTTCTATTTAAATCCTAGATTAAGGGTTTGGGTATTTACTAAACCCAATCCTCCCTATTTGGATATACAAATAGCCTAAGTGATTGATCGCTGTAAGTGAGCAATTGGCTTTTTCTTACATTGAATGTACTAATGAACATAATAAGGAACAAAGAATATTTTAACAAAACATACATCGCTTATTGATCAATTACATAGTTCCTATCACTAGTACAAAAGATAAATGATAATGATGTGAATCAAGATGGATCCCAAAGCTTCAAGCTTGACTTTCTTTGTGATGAGTGTTTCTTTGTCGATGCTCTCTTATCTTGGCGTTTAAGTCAAGACATAACCCGACATTCAGAGTCTAAATTTGAGAGGCCACCGGTATGTAGCTCAAGATTGTAGCCACACCGCCTCGATCAATGTCACTCCATCTTTGGAATGTTGGGTTTCCATAGACATCAATGAAGAACAGTCCTCTTCGTGCTTTTCAATCACAAGACAGTTTAAACTTCACCCTTTAGGTAGCTCCATATTACATTCCAGTCCAGCACATTGATCTCGGTGGAACTCAACCCTTTTCGCTTGCCATGTGATGATTGAGGTTGAGATCCTTGAGGAGCGAGCAAAGCGGTGAATCCCCAAGATTGCCGGTGCTTCCTCGCCTTTCATACCTTTACTAAGCATTTTCATCGCCTCCTTAACCACCGTGATTTTGCTTCTTTTAATGATAGGACCAAGCTCATCGAGTTCAATGATCCCAAAGTCATTGAATTTCGGGATCATGAACCTCGAAGTGTCTTTTATCATCCCCTTAGACATTCATTGCCGTGGTTTGGACTTGGGGATGATTCGACATCGATGATTTTCTTAGGCGCCTTCGCTTGTCATTGACAAGTTGTAGTGGTCAATTCTTTCTTGGGAGATGATTTGTACACTCAATAAAATGATTGGTACACTCAAATTTATTGTGTTTGGACATTTATACCCTCGCAGTGATGAAAATGTAGATGTATTTATGAGGGTATAAATGTCCAAACACAATAAATTTGAGTGTACCAATCATTTTGTGGAGTGTACAAATCAACTCCTTCTTTCTTGCCCGATGGTGCAGCTTCTTTTGTTCTTTCATCCAATTTCTTTTCATTTCAAATATTTTAGCGACTGAGCATCCTTGAACTTCGTCGGTGACGACCTTTTCAAGCTTCTTAGGATCAATTCCAATGTTCCCACTTCTTCAAAGAACGACTTGTACCGTTGCTTTTTGCTCTTTCTTTCTTCCTCGCCTAGTTTCCTCCTCGTTTCTTCCTTAGCAAGATAGGCACTTAGCTATTGTGGAGTGAGCGGTACTCGCTTTGTCGATCATATAGGGATCTTCTCGTGCTCGTGTTTGCATTATTTCCTTTCCTTTGTCCCGGCCCGAGGAAGATGATGCTACCAATGGTGGTGTTGTTGTCATGATAGGTGCAACCGCTGTTGTTGTTGTTGGTGGGGTGATGAGATGGGTGTTGCTTTGGCCGGTAGGATCGATGAAATTGGTGTTGCAGACCGGTTGAGCCGGCTCCCCTCGGTGTGAGAGGAAGTCTCTTCATGGTCTTCCCTCAACTGCTACCGCAACATTAGTAAGAGCAAGAGTTGCCTCGAACACCGGGGAGTTGGTGTTGATTGACCTTTGAAGGCTTGGTAGATCTCCGTGACCATAGTCTTAATGTCAGTTGTATCCTTCTGAAGATCAGTGACTTTGTCTGCTAGATTAGCCTGAGAGAGTTCCAAAGCAGTCATTCGAGGCCCAAGATTCCAAGCCATTGAAGATGACGCCTTAGCCAAAGTAGTAACCTGAGCATCCAAAGAACCCAGTGTAGCCTGAAGAGACTGAACTGAAGATTGAAGACCCTAAACATTGGCGCTTTGAGCATGTTGATAAGTTCAAGAGGCTCGAGGAATTTTTCAAGTAAGCCTCGAGTAGCCTCCAAAGACTTTGGAGTTGAGTCTTGGGTCTTCTTTGACCGAGTCCCCATTTCATCAATCTTTGTCCCACAACCTCAAGATGCTTTAGAAATTTGACCGATTTTCATCCAAGATGTGAAGATGTTGGTACATGAGATCCCCTGTTCATCGTTGTTTGCATCAAAAGCATGTACCTCACCTTCAGATCTACATAGTCGGCATCGCTTCAGGTGTTGATCCCATAATGTTTCAAAGAACCCCGAGTATAGATTCCTTGAAGCTTTAGTGATCCACATAACTAGTTGCCTCTATGTCGCTGGAAGACTATTATCAAACTTTCAATTCTTCAGACAAGAAGATGCGTAAGAGTCGAGTCATTATCTTCAGTCGAAAGGTGACTCTTTAGGCTCTTGTGGATCGGTGATGCTCTTGTTCGCTTTGAACATCGGCGTCCACTTCTTCTCCTGGCCGATAGAATTTCATCTTCACTTTCGACTTGTTCTTCATCGAGAATAAGATTTCGTTAACCTCAAAGAATCTGTCAAGAAACCAGTGGTGGTGATGGGTTTCATATCGGTGGTGGTATTAATCCTCTCGAGTCTTTGTCCCCTGCTTCTCCTTCAAGCAATCGATGGGTTTTTCCTGCTATCCCTAGAATCGATGGCGGTGAGATCCCTATCGTGGGTTGTTCAATTCCTCCGAGTCTTTGGGATCATTCGATTGGCCCTTAGACAAAAGTCGTGATTTTTGAATGTCATCCTTGGGGCGTGTGGAAGGCGCCCCTACCGGCGGGTTGTAGTTGGGACCAAGGCACCGACCGTGATGTATCGGTGTCCTTCGTTGTCACCGTGGTGGATGTTGTTTGGTCTCCAGCAGTGTGGCGATCAATCTTGGGCTTCCTTTGCCTTTTAGGTCGTGTTCTCAAGCCTCAAGGCCTTGAGACTTGGGTTTGGTCTTAGTCCCATCCGAGACTTTCCTTTCTCTTTTAGGAGCAGGGTTTGGAGACACCGAGTCTCTTTGGTTGTTTACAAGAACCATATGGGCCGTCAATTCAATATTAGTGACTTGGGATGGGTCCTTTGAAAATTTGATTGACTCAGACACCGCTTAAAGCAAAGTATTTAAATTCACGAGGGTAATTGCAACCCAAGAACACTTGTAAAGCACATGCGACAAACCTAGGATACGAAACGTATTTCGTCCCTAGTTTTGCACAAGAGCTTGGTTCTGAGATCACCGTAAATGATCTCCCAATGTCGACAAAGGACCCGCTCATCAAGCAATAAGCCATCATCAATGAATAGAGTTAACTTGTTCGGTGGATGAGTGGTTCCCGCCGAGAACCTCGAATCACAAATGTGAATATGATTCTCCAAGCCACGGAAATGAGTTCTTGGTGACAAGGGTCCTGTCCAAAAAAATTTAGATCTAAAACAATTCGTTTTAACCCATCCTTAACTGTGGAGGGTTTAGGATGGGCAACATAGTTCCCATAATTATAGTCTAACCCTTTGAAGTACAAAATGTTTTATAGTCCAGGGTGACTGACTTTTCCCCGTTAAAAAGACTGAATTTGATGAGATACTCCCTGAGGGGTCTGAGGTCAGTCTCATCAGTTGAGGGTGACGGGTCATAGACCACTGATGTAGCCCAAAACTCCCTGAGGGATTGATGGGGACTGAGTAAAGGCCATTTTCAGTGGGCAGTTGAATAAATACTTCATGATGCCCTTATAGGCTGGGACATTAGGGGGTATTCAAAATTGCCTATAACATTGTTTTTTTTTTTAATTCAACATTACTGAGATCCCCTACCCATTGTGGTGCAAACTGAAGAGATTGTGTTCTTGCCATTTCCATTAAAAAGTTTTAGGGTTTTGAAAAAGATATCTTCATAAGAACAAACAGAGAGTTTTGAATCTCTTAAAGTTTTGTAGTGAAAACCTTTTGTAAATGTTTACAGAGAAGATTTTTGTGAAAAACTTGTTTTGAGGATTAAGGAACCCAAAGATTTCTTTTTTTGAGAAGAGATTTTGACAGAGTTTGGTTGCAGAAATTCTTTGTGTGTGTTTTAGTGTTTTTAAGGGGTATTTATAGAGTCTTGAGAGGGTAAATCTTGTATAAATGAGGATTTGTAAAGTCATTTTTTGAAAACGTTTGAATCTCCTCATTTAATGCCACCACCCACTACCCGCAGAAAAATCTCGGTTTTCAAGGAATATTCTGATGCATATGAAAAGTGCATTCTACAAGAATAAATATCATTAGGATATTTCATGTGGAGGGGCATTTAATGCCAAATGGGATGAGGTAAGGTGTTGAGAGACTCTTGACTTGGATGACAGTAAGACAAAGAGACATATATTCCTATATTAAATTGACATGGTTACCAACCTATGACATTTAAGTAACTGATACTTGGTGCATTTAGTTACTCATTCAATGCTCAATGTATAAAGTTAGGGTCCCTGAATGAGTCTTACTCATTCAAAGTGAGAGGTTGTTTTGGGGTTTTGTTCGGGAGGATGAACCATTTCGAGAAAACTTATCGAGATTGGGATTGGTTTCGTGTCGTGACTTTCAATGTCTAGCATTCCCAATTCACTTTTTCTCTCAAGGTAGGTTCATCTAAGGGTTTGGTGAAGATATCGCAAGTTGATATTCAAGTAGGGATGAAATGAAGCTCTATGTCTCCTTTCATTATGTGGTCCCCGATGAAATGATATCCGATATCAATGTGTTTGGTTCTTTGGTGAAGGACAAGGTTGTTGGAGATTGCAATAGCACCGGTGTTATCACGTAATATGGGTACCATTTTGTAATGGATGTCATAGTCACCGAGTTGACTTTTCATCCATAAAACATTGGCACAACACCTGCGCAGACCACATACTCGCCTTCACCGAAGACATAGCCACCGATTGTTGCTTTTAGCACTCCAACAAACCGCTTTTCCTCCAAGAAATTGATAGGACCCCGAGGTACTTTTTCTCGTCCATGTTGCGCCTAGCATAATCGTAGTCGAATATCCTTTGAGATCAAACCCCGAGCACTTTGGATAGTAGAGTCCAAGGATTGGAGTTCCCTTCTGTATCGAGTATTCTTTTGGCTGCAAGTGAGATGAGATTCTTTGGGATTGGACCGATATCTTGCTATTAGATGATCGAGAATTGTATGTCCGGTCCGAAGCGCTTAGATACATCGGTGAGCCAACAATCCTCTCGAAATGGGTTTTATTGACCGATTTGCGGTGAGATCAGTCAAGGTTGTTTGGATGGACCATTGGTGTCTTCATCGAGGCACGATCGATATCTCATATTTCTTTAAGAGATTTACGTGTATTTCTCTTGATGATGGAGATTCCTTTATCGGTTTGCACGATTTGTAGTCCAAGGAAGTATGCGAGTTCACCCATCATGCTCATTTCAAAATTCTTTGTCATCAATTTTTCAAACTGCTTGCAAAGAGTGTAGTTTGTTGAGCCAAAGATGATGTCATCAACATATACTTGGACTAGTATCACATCTTGTTTTGTCCTGTAGATAAACAATGTGTTGTCTATCTTTCCTCGACAAACTTGTTTTGAGTCGAAGGCTAAGAGAGTTTCATACCATGCCCCGGGAGCTTGTTTTAGTCCATAAAGGGCTTTATCAAGCTTGCGAGACATAGTCGGGGAATTCACTAATCTCAAAGCCGGAGGTTCTTCGAACATACACATCTTCCTTGAGTTCACCATTCGAGAATGCACTTTTACATCCATTTGGTAAACTTTGAATTTCATGTAGGTAGCATATGCAAGGAAGATCCCGATGGCTTCCATTCTTGCAACAGAGCAAATGTCTCATCATAGTCAATGCCTTCTTGTTGATGTAACCTTTGGCTACAAGGTTGGCTTTGTTTTAATGACAATGCCGTTTTCATCGCTTTGTTACCCACTTCATTCCTATGACAATGACATCCTCGAGGACATTTGATCAAGGTCATGATCTTATTTTAATCAAACTGTTGAAGTTCTTCTTGCATGGCTCGAACCCGGCTTAGGTGTTTTAGAGTCTTAGTGACACTTTTGGGTTCTATTTCGATAGGTAATCGAGATATAGACATTCATTTGTCAAGTCATAGTTAGTTTAGCGACCATGCTTCTTGTAAGCATGCCCTCGCTGGTTCACCAATAATGTTTACAAGCTCAATGTCCCGAGATTTTGTTCACTTACTTTGTCGCCTAGGATCCGAGCTTGAAAAGGTCACTCAAACTCGTGGAGTGAGTTCGGTGCGAGCCACGTAATCATTTAGATCATCTATTGAGATGTCTTGTTCAGTTCGTTTCTTGAATCACGTGTTCCCGAACATTTGGTTCGATGTTACCTATCCCAAATAGGGACCGATTGATTATCAATGAATTCACCGATAGTTGGTAGGGGAAGGTTGTGAGGTAAGACATAATATGAGATGTCGACATCGCTTGGTATGAGGAATTGATTTCGAGATCATACTCATCGAGGATATCTTGATGACTTATCAATTCCTATTTCCTCCATCGAGGTGTTGGTGAACCCGATGCTTTCGTAACTCTCATCAAAGTTGACATGAAAGGTTTCCTCAAATTGTTGTCTCCTTGTGTTAAATACCCTAAAGGCTTTGGAGATCGGTGAGTAACCTAGAAAGTATCCATCGCCGCCTTTAGCATCAAACTTGTCGACACGCTTACACAGTAGCTGTTCGGGGTCAAATGAACTTCCTTTTCGTCGAGCAAGTTTTTCAACACCCTAGGCAAGAAACCTAATCGTTGTAGTGTAGTATAAGGGTAATCCACGGAATTGATATTGTTCTCAGGGAATAGGAATGCTAGTGAGAAGTTACTACGCTAAGGTTGGGGTTGAGGAAGATTATTTTTTATCTTTTATGTTTTTAGGAAATGGAAAGGTACGAATCTCGGGTTTGAATTTGGGGGGTTTGGTATTTCTACCGATTACTTCTACTTTCTAATTATCTAATTAACTAAGGTGAGGGTAGTCTATGTCTATTGTTGTGTGCTCGTATGATGATTAAAAATGTATTTGCTTAGGCTTTATTACTCCCTAGTTATCTCCTATTGATGGTTGAATTGTCACATCCTTATTCTTAATCGCGTTGTGTCTCTAAGGTTGTAGGGTATGCGTTTATCCCTAACTCTTTGAAGCTACCAAAGGTTAATGACTACAAAATCTCTAGGATTTGTAAACTTTAACTCTAAGGTATTCTTTGGATGTATAGCCTACAATAACTCTAGGTGATTATAAACTATGGTTCAACAAAGATTAATCAAGCATTAACAACACAACGAATGACCTATCGCAATACTAGGTCACTCACAATTAAGATAAGAGACAACCAATCAATATTCAATAATTAAGTTTCATATTATCGATAACGCCACACGCGTCGTCGTTCGGGTCAAAGGAACTTCCTTTTCTTCGAGCAAGTTTTATAACACCCTAGGCAAAGGAACCTAATCGCTGTAGTGTAGTATTAGGGTAAGCCACGGTATTGATATCGCTCTCTAGGGAATAGAAATGCTAGTGAGAAGTTACTACGCTAAGGTTGGGGTTGAGGAAGATTATTTTCGTATTTTTATATTTTATGAAATGGAAAGGTACGAATCTCGGGTTTGATTGGGGTTGGTATTGCTACCGATTACTCTACTTATCTAATTATCTAATCTAAGGTGTATGTAGTCTATGTCTAATTATTGTGTGCTCGTATGATAGTTTAAAATGTGTTTACTTAGGTTTTATTACTCCTTAATTATCTCCTATTGGTGGTTGAATTGTCACGTCCTTATTCTTAATCGCGTTGTGTGTCTAAAGTCGTAGGGTATGCGTTATCCCTAACTCTTCGAACTTACCAAAGGGTCTCGCCTACAAAACCCACTAGGGATTATAAACTCTAACTCTAAGGCCTCTTTGGATGGTTTAGCCTACAACCGCTGTAAGTGCTATAGCCTAAGGTTCACAAAGATTAATCAAGCATTAATTACACAACGAATGACCTATCGCATTACTAGATCATTAATCAATTAAGATAAGAGACAATCAATCAATATTTAATAATTAAGTTTCATATTCCCTAAGCAAACACATAAGTAAATTAGCTTGACATGGAGAACATGCAAGCATACACACAAATAATCAAAGACATAATTGAATTAATGAAGTAAAACACTTATCTTGATGTAAGATAGGTTTGAACCCTAAAATCTTGTATAAGACAACCTTGGTTCGGTTTAGGTTTTACCCAAAAGACTACACACTAAAACCGAAAAATTGGATTCTATATATAAGATTACATGTGCGACGGCGTCACCTTATGTTTTGTGACGCCGTCGGATCGCCGTCATTAGGGTTTCGTCTTGGCCACGTTAGTCTTGCGACGGCGTCACCTTGTGCTGTGACGCCGTCCTCTTTCCGACGCCGTCGGATCAAATCTAGGCCGTCGAGTTGCGACGGCCTACTCTTTTAAAGCCCGATACCGCCACTTGAAAATATGAAATTTGGCTTCGGGTCATCACAAATGCTCGACGGCGTCATAGCTTAGCGATGGCGCCCGCCACCTTGTCTTTCAAAGACTTGAGTGTCTCGATTCTTGACTTTGACCATTTTCTTCAGATGTCCGCGCCTTTTCGTCCAAATAAGTGCCATTACAAAGAATTTGCCTTCAAGAGACCTAAAAGTGAAAAGGAACGATATTAAGTAATAACAGATATAAAAGTGATCAAATAAGGGCTTAAACGACCCTCAAAAGGTACATTTTAAAACCTTATCAAATATCCCTACACTTGGTATTTGCTTGTCCTCAAGCAAATGTGCTTTAGCCAATTAATTTTAAGTTAGGGGTCATGAAGCATTGGTTTAAAATAGTCCACAACACATATAAGCCCCAAAAAGTCATAACAAGCACGGAATTATATACTAGCACCTCACATGGGTGTTTGGATACTTACATCTCTCTCGGTGTATATGAAATATAACAAGTTGGAAATGGAAGATTAAACACTCATTAACCGGTCCTAGTACATAGATTACCATAGGCTTGAGAATAGATCAAACCTCCATCGCTTACGTAAGCACCTAGGAAAGACTATCAAAGAGGTCTTTAAAGGGTTGTAATGTTAGGCTTACGGTAGGAAACAAAGGGTTTGGTGGGATAGGCTATTTAGTGGTGGCAAGTCAAAATCTTTTTGTTACAAGCATACGAAGAATGGAGTTGCTAAGCCAAGACTGACACTCTAAACTCTAGATAACTGAAACAAACAAACATAAATTTAAAGGATAGATGTAGGATAGTAGTCTGTATGTTTTGTTTTTGTTTTTTTTTTTTTTTTGAACACTCTATTTATTTTTTTTTTTTTTTTCATACACTTTACTCTACCATCCTCTACGGTAACATCAAAATGATAGGATTTATAGGCATGATGAGTGTGTAAATACTCATCATTTTTGTTCTTTCTACACCGCAAAACAAATAAAAACACTTTGAAAAGTCTCAAAAGATGTAAAAATATTTAGATCGTGTTTTATGCAATAATTGTCAAAATCTAGTCCCTAGTTATTCAAAACATGATAATTTTTCATAAAAGGCCCTCGTGGATTTTCAAGTTGTCAAAATTAGCCTTATAAAGTTAGTTTTGCAAATGGCAACTTTAGTCCTCGAAGTTTCAAAGATTGATGAATTTACCTGGACAATTTAAATTGGAAAATTAACATTTTAGTCCTTTGGTAATTCTAACTTGTCAAAATTGGTCCTTGTAATACTTTTGGAAAATTACGCTTCGATCCCTTCGCAATACCTTTTTTCGACCCTCTTCATAACCTCCCAATGAACCCTTTTTACCTTCCCCCATTTAACCCATCTATTTACCCTCCCCATTCTTTCTCTACCCTTTTTCTTCTTAAACCAGAAACACAACAAAACAAAATAAAAAACCCAGAAAACCAAAAACCCACCTTTTACCCAAATCACCAACCCCAAAACACTCAACCTACAATCATCCCTTTACCCAGTTTCCCCCATTTCCCAAACCCACTTAGCATCTTTTCCTTATCCAAACTGCCAAGCTGGCAATCCCAGCTTCAAAATACCTCCATGAATGGCTGTGATCATCCAGAAGCATACCTAACTATATGGACGGCTGGGATTATTTGAAGAAAGCACAAGAGTGGTTTTTGGCTGTTTTTGTCACACAGAAGAAACACAGCAGAACCAAACAAGAAGAAGAGAGAAGAGCATCTACTTTTGTATAAATAGGCATTTTAGGATTTATGTAAAATTTGTCTAGAATTTTGTTCTAGTCCAGCTTTTAGTTTTAAGTCAAAGTTAAATTTCAGTTTGTAATTTACAGTTTTTAAATTTCAGTTTCTGTTAAGAATTTTGTTCACTTCATGATTAAATTTGATTCTTGTTCACCCATGTTGTAAGTTCTTGAACCTGTTTTAATTTCCACGTTTTGTCTAAATTCAGTAACAAGAAAGTGTATCTAGCAAAAATTTTAAGTTTTAAAACAAATTTTTTAGAACAACTGCCCAAAAAGGGGCGTTTGGATTAGCATGGGTTATGGGTCAAAAATTACTTTTGACCCATGTTGGATCTTCAATCAACTTAAGTTGGATGTCAGTTCAGTGTAGGTAAGTTTTCAAGTAGTAAAAGAGTTTTTTTTTGGTATGCAAAGAAATGTTTTTCTTCTCGAATTGTCACAAACCACCCCACACACAATGACTTAGGTCCAACTTTTGGCTTAATGTTAGATTGATTAGAGTTAGTTTAGGACTTGATTTTGTTTCTTCCAAGTAGTTAGTAGTATAGATTTTATATTTTTAGTTTAACTTGGCCTTAGAAGCTTGTTAGCTAGGTTGTTTTGTACCTCAAAACCACCTTTCAGTCTGTTTTACCAACTCACATAAAGACCTTCACCCCATTTGTAGCTTAGATTTCAAGAGCTCAAGATTAGATTTAGGATTAGTTTTAGTAGTAATCGTTAGTTAGACGTAAGAATAGTGCATTTCAATGTTTATCTTGTGTTTTGAAGCCATCTTGTGTCTTATTTTAAGCTTGAATAAGCCCCTTATGGACTGCTTAGGATCGCAGAAGAATAAAGTTGCATTCTTCCCTTTTTTCTTCCTTATTAGTGTTTAGCTTCAGCTTATTTAGGTGCCTTAGGTGATAGTTGGTTGCTTTAGTTTAGATAGGAGTAGTTATAGCTTTTTAACAAGCTTATTGTAGCTTATTTTGTTCCTTGGCCAGCCCCTAAACCAATCATCCATTTAAATAAAATTTGTTGTGCATAAGCTGTTGGATAACAACTTATTTCAGCTTTTTAAAGTTTAAGATTTAACAAAAAATGCTTATTTTGTTCTAACTTTAAGTTTCATATAGAAAAAATCCGAAAAAGAAAATGATTTTTGCAAAAAGGGGAGGCCAAGGTTCAAACTAGGGACCTCCCCATTTTCGAAACCTCAATAGATGTACCTGTATGGATTGCGCCCTTGGGACTTTCTTGTTTTTGTTTGCAAAATCAAATACTTAACTTATGTTTGCCCATTTTAGCTTATTTGTCTATTTAGCCTTTTAACTGCTTATTCCTATAAGCTGTTTTCCCCATTTTATTTTTATTAGGCTCATCTTAGTATCTAGTAGTTTTCGTAAAATTTCCAGATTTTCCAATAAAGTTTAGTATTTTTTATCATTTAATTAGATTAAATAGTTTTTAATTCGTAGAAAATAAAATAAAAGTCGAAAAAATTCCCAGCTTTTTCCAGAAATTATTTTTAGTCATTTAGAATGTAGTAAAATTAGTTTTGCACTCTTAGGACTTAAATTGCATATTTTTCACTTTCGGGTTCGGTGCGTTCTTGGTTTTCGCTTTTGAATTTTAGCACCCTAGGACGTAGTTTAGCTTCGTTTTATGGTTCCTTAGGCTTAGTAATAGTTTGTTTAGCGTTTACATTATTTTACTTGCTTTGTTTACTATTCCGTGCTTTAATTTGTAGAATAACGAAATCCAAAATCAAAATTCGTTTGACCAATTCAAGTCCTAATCACGAAACTCAACGACTCCGTCAATTTCACACCTCGTTGGGACACGACCCGGGGAAATCACTTTCCCGGTATCACTTTTATCACATTCGTGAGCTTTGGCACGTTAACCATTTTTCTAAAAGGTTGATTTGTCGAATTTCACGATTAATTTGATATATTGATATTGTGTTTGTTTTCACCACTCACTTTACACGAATCAAATTTTGGCGCCGCTGCCGGGGAGGTGTGTTGCGACAATATCGTGAAGTTTTTGCGATTAGTGACTTGAAGAACCTTCCTCGTGAAGTTACCGTTTTTGAAAAATACAAAAAATACTCTTCTCATTCCTCTTATCCGTATGATTCTATTTCTCTTACCTCTCGCATCGCTTTGATTCTACTCTTCTTTAACCTCAAAACCGCTTAATTCTATCTCTTTAACCTCTACATGTTTAATTCTCATGGCGACGATCGATTATCGTCGTTGTTTTCATTGCAAAGGACGTATGGAAGAGGATCAAGTTTATTGTCTCAATCCCGATTGTTTATGTAAGCGGTGTGGAAGGGTTGGTGCAAGCAAATATTGCTATTGGTGCGAATTAGCCGATAAAAACTCTCTCGATGATTCTCCAAGTTTTTTCGACCACCCGCCACATCCCGAGATTTGTTCTATTGTTTCTGAACCTAAACCGTCTAGATTTGATCCAAATCTTTCGCGATTTACGGTTAAGGTTAAGAGAAAAGAGCAAGAACCGGAGACCAAAACGGAAATGGTGGAAATTGCTAGCTCTGAGAGCACACCATTTGTCCCATCTCCGGAATCTTCAAAACCTTTTTCGGACGATTTCATGAACATTGTTCAAAATTGCTTAAATGAATTTCACAAATTTCAACTGGAAATATCATTTTACCTAACATTTGTGATGTTGTTGAGCCCTCGATTCCTACTCCCGCATCGAGATATCGCTGCTCGATCAAGAGTATTGCTACGGTTGTGGAGACGTGTTACCGAAAGGTTTCGTTGTTACAAATGTATGTGTGAGTGGTGTGGAAGCTATCTTGTTAATGGATGTTGTTCGCTTTGTGCCGAGAATTCATTCGCAGATGATTCTAATCCAAATTCTTTCAATTATCCTCAAAAAAATTTCAACTACCCTCCACAAAATTCATATGAACCACAACCGTACTATCAAGATTTCAATGATCAATCGTCGCTTCAAACTTTCTCTCCACCAAATCCTCAAGAACTTATCCCAAGTCTTCTAGATGTATTAGAGGATTTAAAAGGATTGGTTAATAAACATGCCCAAGAAGAGTCTCATCCGAAAACTTATGAAGAACTTCTTACCGAGGAACAAGCAACCGAATGAAAGATTACTAGCTAATGTGCGAGTCGCTCAACAACGATCCTATTCAACGAGGCTTGCCGCCTCGATGACGAGGATGAGGAGGATTGGAGATGACAAAGGACAAGGTGCATATCTCAAGCCCACAAAGTACCGCACATGTCCACTCTCCGCCTCATATTGCCTATCTACCATGGAACCTTCGGATAACCTTTTAATGGGGGACGAGCATCTTAGCACTATTCCGGAAACAGAATCTTCTTGTGTTGAGAACCTTGTCCCTAACCCAAGTGAATCCGAGGTTATTTCTGGTGATATGTGTGATGACCCTCTCGATGATGATTCTACTCCCACCCCGAAAGAACCTGTTGAGGTGATCTCCGAGTCTGAAAATGACTGTACGTCGTTTGATGATTCTTTATCGTGTGGAGACATCGAGTATGTGGAGGAAATTCCTTCTGAGCTCGTCGGCTTAGAAGAAGTGAGAGATGTTGATCCCGATGATCTTGATATAGACACTGATTTTGAAACGGATGATGAAGATATTCTCGCAGGTCCGAGAAACCTTTTGCTATGGCGCTCACTAATCCTCTGCTTGACTTTGATTCGAATTTACTCTAGTTTCGGATAATCCCATCTTTGACATTCGTAATGAGGATAGTGACTTTACATGGAGAACCTCGTTGCATCTCCATATTCACCAAGATAAAAATAGTGGCAATCCCACTTTGACGTTAGACCTTCTCGAGGAGTTTGCCGATGAACTCGCCTTATTGATCATTCCCACCGGAGACGGTGATGTGCACTTCGACTTTGAAGCCGACTCACCGAATTGGAAAATCTTCTTTACAATTGGTCTTCTGATAATTCGTCAAGTGATACTCGCATTGAGGAGGTCGACTTTCTTTCTCCGGATGACTCGATACCTTCGGGTTTTCAGAGTGACGATTTTGGCTTAGGTCCATCATCCACTCGTCCGCCAGCTAAACCGCCGGATGATGGAACCTCTTCTAAGCCCGATACGGATGTTTTCATTGCTTCAGTGGTGGATAAGATTTCAGAAAATTTCGTTAATGTTCCTCAATCTAATCTTTTGCCCACCCAACCCACCCGTTGTCACGCGATTGATACTTTGCTTTCTCCTCCCGTTACTTCTCCATGTCTTAACTCCTACGGAGTGAAGATACCATCTTGACCCCGGATTTCTCTTTCTTCTAAGCCGGTTGTATCTCATTGAGTGGAACTTTCAAAGACATTCAATATCTATCCAAACCATTTGAATGAAAGTCCGATGGAGATTTTCTTCCACTTGCTTCCCAAGGACAAATAATTGGGTCGAGTCAAGCTAGCGACTCGGTTAACAAAAACAAGAGTATAACATGGGTTTTCACCCGTGTGTACCACCCTAGTGTGGGGAGTTGCCTCATTTGTATATAAGTTTTCTAAAAAAAAAAAAAATCAAATTATGGCCGTAGTATTTCCTTTTACGTTTCTATGTTTCGCATAATAAGCGGTACTTTGAATATTGAGGGCAATATTCATTTCTAGTGTGGGGAATTCTCACGAATTTTATCATATAAATTATACCACCCAATTCCCCCATTTTGGCCAATTTTTTTGGAGTAAGTGTTTTGCACTTACTCAACTTACTGATTATCGATCCGCCATGTCTAAAAAACAAAAGGATTGGCTAATCCAGAGCAAACGGCTCTTGGTAAAGATATCTCAAATCCGTTGACGGCTTGCAATTTGCCCAAAATTGTATGGTGTTCACCACCATATCTTTAATTAGTGAAGAGTTGGCTAGCCCGCAAGTTTATGGCTCAGTGGTAAAGGCGCTTGGAAAACCATAATTGGTAATCGACTCACCAAAGATATTTTATCTAAGAGTTATTAGTCCGTAGCAAACGGCTCGGTAAAGACAAATCAAACCGTTGGAAGTCGGTGATTTGCTCAAAATCATATGGTTATCGATGTACCATAGTTCTTACTTGAACCGAAACATTTGGCTACTCCGTAAGTAATGGCTTTTGCAAAGAGATTCAAATCCATTATGTTTTTCAAAAGATTGCTAGGACTAGCAATAGTTTAGTGGGGGATTGATGAGTGTAAATACTCATCATTTTTGTTCTTTCTACATCGCAAAATAGTCAAAACACTTTGAAAAGTCTCAAAAGACGTAAAAAATATTTAGATCGTGTTTTATGCAATAATTGTCAAAATCTAGTCCCTAGTTATTCAAAACATGATAATTTTTCATAAAAGGCCCTCGTGGATTTTCAAGTTGTCAAAATTAGCCTTATAAAGTCGGGCTTTGCAAAATGGCAACTTTAGTCCCTCAAGTTTCAAAGATTGATGAATTTACCCTCGGATATTTTAAATTGGAAAATTAACATTTTTAGTCCTTTGGTAATTCTAACTTGTCAAAATTGGTCCTTGTAATACTTTTGGAAAATTACAGTTTCGATCCCTTTCGCAATACCTTTTTTTGACCCCTCTTCATAACCTCCCAATGAACCCTTTTTACCTTCCCCCATTTAACCCATCTATTTACCCTCCCCATTCTTTCTCTACCCTTTTTCTTCTTAAACCAGAAACACAACAAAACAAAATAAAAAACCCAGAAAACCAAAAACCCACCTTTTACCCAAATCACCAACCCCAAAACACTCAACCTACAATCATCCCATTACCCAGTTTCCCCCATTTCCCAAACCCATTAAGCATCTTTTCCTTATCCCAACTGCCAAGCTGGCAATCCCAGCTTCAAAAGACCTCCATGAATGGCTGTGATCATCCAGAAGCATACCTAACTATATGGACGGCTGGGATTATTCGAAGAAAGCACAAGAGTGGTTTTTGGCTGTTTTTGTCACACAGAAGAAACACAACAGAAACAAACAAGAAGAAGAGAGAAGAGCATCTACTTTTGTATAAATAGGCATTTTAGGATTTATGTAAAATTTGTCTAGAATTTTGTTCTAGTCCAGCTTTTAGTTTTAAGTCAAAGTTAAATTTCAGTTTGTAATTTACAGTTTTTAAATTTCAGTTTCTGTTAAGAATTTTGTTCACTTCATGATTACATTTGATTCTTGTTCACCATGTTGTAAGTTCTTGAACCTGTTTTAATTTCCACGTTTTGTCTAAATTCAGGAACAAGAAAGTGTATCTAGCAAAATTTTAAGTTTTAAAACAAATTTTTAGAACAACCGCCCAAAAGGGCGTTTGATTAAGATAAGTTATGGGTCAAAATTACTTTTGACCCATGTTGGATCTTCAATCAACTTAAGTTGGATTTCGCCAGTAGGTAAGGTTTCAAGTAGTAAAAGAGTTTTTTTTGGTATGCAAAGAAATGTTTTTTCTTCTGAATTGCTGTCAAACCAGCCCACACAACAGCTTAGGTCCAACTTTTGGCTTAATGTTAGATTGATTAGAGTTAGTTTAGGACTTGATTTTGTTTCTTCCAAGTAGTTAGTAGTATAGATTTTATATTTTTTAGTTTAACTTGGCCTTAGAAGCTTGTTAGCTAGGTTGTTTTTGTACCTCAAAACCACCTTTCGTGTCTGTTTGCCAACTGCTACAAACAAACCTTCACCCCATTTGTAGCTTAGATTTCAAAGAGCTCAAGATTAGATTTAGGATTAGTTTTAGTAGTAATCGTTAGTTAGACGTAAGAATAGTGCATTTCAATGTTTATCTTGTGTTTTGAAGCCATCTTGTGTCTTATTTTAAGCTTGAATAAGCCCTTATGGACTGTTCAAGGATCGCAGAAGAAGAAAAGTTGCATTCTTCCCTTTTTCTTGCTTATTAGTGTTTAGCTTCACTTATTTAGGTGCCTTAGGTGATAGTTGGTTGCTTTAGTTTAGATAGGAGTAGTTATAGCTTTTTAACAAGCTTATTGTAGCTTATTATGTTCCTTGGCCAGCCCCTAAACCAATCATACATTTAAATAAAATTTGTTGTGCATAATCTGTTGGATAACAGCTTATTTCAGCTTTTCAAAGTTTAAGATTTAACAAAAAATGCTTATTTTGTTCTAACTTTAAGTTTGATATAGAAAAAATCCGAAAAAGAATGATTTTTGCAAAAAGGGGAGGCCAAAGTTCGAACTAGGGACCTCCCCATTTTCGAAACCTCAATAGATGTACCGTATGGATTGCGCTTAGGACTTTCTTGTTTTGTTTGCAAAATCAAAGACTTAACTTATGTTTGCCCGCTTTAGCTTATTTGTCTATTTAGCTTTTAACCGCTTATTCCTATGTCGCTTTTCCCATTTTATTTTTATTAGGCTCATCTTAGTATCTAGTAGTTTTCGTAAAACTTTCGATTTTTCCAATAAAGTTTAGTATTTTTATCATTTAATTAGATTAAATAGTTTTTAATTGTAGAAAATAAAATAAAAGTCGAAAAATTCCCACTTTTTCCGTAAATTATTTTTAGTCATTTAGAATGTAGTAAAATTAGTTTTGCACTCTTAGGACTTAAATTGCATATTTTTCACTTTCGGGGTTCGGTGCGTTCTTGGTTTTTCGCTTTTTGAATTTTAGCACCCTAGGACGTAGTTTAGCTTCGCTTTATGGTTCCTTAGGCTTAGTAATAGTTTGCTTAGCGCTACATTATTTTACTTGCTTTGTTTACTATTCGTGCTTTAATTTGTAGAATAACGAAATCCAAAATCAAAATTGCTTGACCAATTCAAGTCCTAATCACGAAACTCAACGACCACAATTTCACACCTCGTTGGGACACGACCCGGGAAATCACTTTCCGGATCACTTTTATTACATTCGTGAGCTTTGCACGTTAACCCTTTTCCTAAAGGTTGATTTGTCAAATTTCACGATTAATTTGATATATTGATATTGTGTTTGTTTTCACCACTCACTTTACACTAATCAAGGCACATCCCTACATTTGAGTTTTTATTACTCTAACACTAATTTGACCCGAATTGAAAAGATCAAAACACTTGGAGTACATTATTACGCAAATAAAGGGAATTTGAATTTAATGTTCCTTCCCGTCATTTCATAAAGTTTAACTTTTCCGTGAGTCCCAATCGTCCCAAAACTGTGTGTACAAAGGATATGACTCGACTTAGCAACTTATGCAAGCAACTAGATAATTGAACTAAGGGTTTAGTGTGATAACAATAATGCACTAAAAGTGAGTGCATACAAGGTAGGCTAAGGCGATTTGGGTGTACATTTGGGGCGGATTGTAAACAATGTTTTCATTGATATTCCTAAAACCAAACATCACGAGAACCGCGAAAAGGATAGGCTCGAGGGGTTAACTAGGGGTATCGTGTACTAAAGATGAGTACAACGCAAAGGGTGTGGGGAATTACTCAACCGATGTGGAAGAAGTAATTATATTACGGTATCAAACAAGGGTTATCCTAATGCCTCTTATCATTTAGTTATTCCTAAATACACAAGTGTAGTCTTACTAGCGATCTCGGAATGCATCACAAAACAAGTTCTAGAATCTAATATACTACCGGTTCACACTCTAAGCATTAAAGATGAATGCTTTAATTCCTACTAATCTAAGGGCAATCCTCACATTTTGGGTGGAATTTAGGTGGTAAAGGGTTTTGTGCTAGTCATGCAACTTCCTATCCGTGAGACGCTTTTATTAAGACTAATGGCCCACTCCTATATGTCATGAAAATTTTAAATTTGGTGCCAAAATTACCCTAACCGACATTTTCTCATGGTTTATTACACAAATACAATTGGACAAAGCAAATAATCAATGATAAACATAGTTTCAAAGTTCCTGCTTTATTTTCCTCCCTACATTTAAACCGAACATTGTCCCCAATGTTCCCGAAAGTATCAAAGTTATGATAATGGAAGGTAATTAAAACGAAAGAAACTAGTACTCCCCGATTAACTCGGTAGGATCCGTGTGAAGTAGTGGTTAAATCCTTTCCAAGAAGAATGTGCATGAAAAGCTCCTCAAATCTTTTGTTTCTTCTTCTTGATAAATAAAACCCGCACATTTGAAGAAAACAAATGAAACCTTCACGTAAAATCAAGGTAATAATATATATAAGACTCGACTAAACTAAGATATAATGCTTGTGGAATGGATGTTTACAACTTCGGAAAATTAAGACCGGAAAATTCCAAAATTTACAAGTAGCTCGTAAAACGAGAAAAGTAATCTGTTGTTTTAGTCCTTCCCGACGCCGGTTGCAATCTCGATGTCGTCAGTTATCCTCGACAAAAACCGGTCTCACGATTTTCGAAAATTTACATCTTTAGAATCGGAAAAATTTCGCAAAACATCCATTATGACTCGATACAAGCATTTGACCGAACAAACACACATATATATCTTTTAATGAATTGTTATTCTCATGTTTACGCTTTCTTTTGAAAACGTGTGTAATCCTCCCTACATTTATCCTTTATGTAAAATACCTTTATATGCAATTAAGACGAGGTTAAAAACAAAATAAAGCATTTTTACAAATTTAAACATGAGAATAAACAATTAATAAAAGATATATGACACTAACAAGCAAACAATTAAGCATGGGTTTCCTCCCATGAAGCGCTTTTCTTTATTTAAGAGTCTTGTAGCTAGACTCGTGGTCGTGCCCTTACGTGACTTCATTACCGCCATGTTTTTTCTCATGACGGTCTCTATTGGGGGATTCCATGTTGTAGAAGTGCCCTATGATGCACCTCTCTAAGAGTTCGTCCTCTCCCCACTCGGTCCTATATTTTGGTCCTAGGTTTAAGCAATCCTTATAGAATCCGAAAATCTTAGCCATAACATAATCTACTCCTTTTCTTTATCCTCCTCATTCCTATAATAGACCGATAGTTTAAGTTCCTTTTCATCATTAGAGAGTGATGAAAACTTCTCAATCTTAAACGGCATTTGGTAAGCTATGTCGTCGTTCTCATCCTTGAATCGCACTATTCCTAATGAAGGATCATAAGTCATCCCGGTGTTTTCTATGAAAGGTTTCCTAGAATAACGGGACAAGCTAGGATCTATGGTCGTGCTAATATCATCCACAATTATGAAGTCCGTGAGGAAACGTGAAACTACCTACATAAACGGGCAATCCTTAACTCTACCAAGAAAATTGCAACTAACACTAAGATCATCGGGTATTGCCTAGTTGGAATAGGCTTCTTCACTACCCAATTGTAGTAGGTGCTAGTCATTATGTTGATTGGGGATTTGCGATCAATGTATGCCTTGCCACGAAAAGGTGTCCTATGCAACATGGTATGTTAAGATTCCAAGGGTTCCCAAACTTGATTCTAGGGCTTTTCCTAACATACATGTGACTGAGGTCACGTACTAAGTGAGGTGGCGAGATAGCTCTTCTTCCGTAGGAAACTTATTGAAATAGTCATTGTCTACTTCATCTACTTCCTGGTTGTTTCATTAGTCTCACGTGTATGGTCCTCTTCGTCATTTGTTCTATTAGGTTTCACTAAAGCGATGGTATTGACGAATTGAACATGCTTAGCTAACTTCCTTGGGTCCTTAATCTCTACACCGGAAGGCTTGGGAGTTGAGATAGCATTAACCTTCCTATCACTATTGGTCATGGCTTTCAAAAGGTTATCTATCTTCCTATCCATTTTGGCTTGTTGTTGGTTAAAGCGGTCCGAGAGCTTAGCTATTTGGGCTTCTTGGGATGCAACTAGGTTTTGCAACATCCCTTCGATGTTTTGTTGGTTAGACCGTGAGGTGGGGCCATGAAAATCATTGGAAGTGAATTCCTTGGTTTGTCCTCAATAGAAGTCGGGCTTGCCCTTTCATGCTTATCGGGTTTCATTGAAATTCCTAGGTACGGGTATTGTAGGGAATCTTCCTCCTGCTCCATTAATACGAGGATGCGAGTCAACGGAAGCATGTTCGGGATCGGGTGCAAGTCGTGTGTTATGAGGATCATAAAATGGCTCACACGATGAAGAAACTTTGTTCCCATGGCGTGAAGACTTAGGGTTTTCGTAGGAACTCATTAGGAATTTAACTTGATCTTCAAGTTCGATCATCCTACGGTCAGAAGATTGTGAGTCAATGGGAGGCAAGGAGATTGCCTTAACGGTTTTGGGCAACTCACGAGGGTCATTACAACTTTCGTTGTCATAGAGAGCAAGGTCCTCTATTATACCCCATGATTCTTCCGCGGTGAGATCACTAAGTTTTCCACCGGCCGCTTGGTCAATGGATCGCTTGGTGGGGAAGTTGACATGATCATAAAAGATTTGGACTTGAAGCCAAAGATTAATGCCGTGATGAGGGACTTTATGAAGTAAGTCCTTGAATCGAGTCCATGCTTCGTAGAGATATTCACCTTGACGTTGTTGGAACATCAAGATGTCATTCCTAAGTTTAGTGGTTCTCTCCGGTGGGAAAAATTGAGTAAGGAAGCGAGAGGTGAGATCATCCCAACTTGAGATGGAGCCGGGAAGTCGCCAAGCCAATTACTAGCTTGGTCCCGTAGAGAATTGGAAGAGAAGCGGTGCGCTGGTCTCCCGAGTAGTAGCATCAAGGTCGATGGAATCGACAATTTTAAGGAAACCTTAGATGTCGATTTGGATCTTCGAACGAAGTCTATGGAATGCACATCCGCTTTGCACCAACCGGATGGTGCTCTGATTGCGGCCATAGTTTGGGCTTGGTCGGAAGCTCAATGGTGTTCCTATAGTCTAGGTGGCTTGGTCTCGAGTATTCACCAAGAGTACGGATCTTGGCGGGTCATTTGGTGGTAGGTTGATGAATGGTGGTTGGTTATCACCTTCATGATGAAAAGTGATGGTGTTACGAACAAAGGTCACGAAGAAGGGGATAGACTACGAGGAAGCTAAAATGAGAAAATTTACTTGATAGGAATCAAGCAAAGAAACCTAAATGAGGTGGACTACTAACTAGCTATTCTATTCCCCAGCCGCGCCAAAACTTGATAACGCCACACGCGCTGTTCGGGTCAAAGGAACTTCCTTTTCTTCGAGCAAGTTTTATAAAACCATAGGCAGTGAACCTAATCGCTAGTGTAGTATTAGGGTAAGCCACGGTATTGATATCATTCTCTAGGGAATAGGAATGCTAGTGAGAAGTTACTACGCTAAGGTCAGGGTCGAGGAAGATTATTTTGTATTTTTATATTTTATGAAATGAAAAGGTACGAATCTCGGGTTTGATTTGGGGTTGGTATTGCTACCGATTACTCTACTTATCTAATTATCTAATCTAAGGTATATGTAGTCTATGTCTAATTATTGTGTGCTCGTATGATAGTTAAAAGATGTGTTTACTTAGGTTTTATTACTCCTTAATTATCTCCTATTGGTGGTTGAATTGTCACGTCCTTATTCTTAATCGCGTTGTGTGTCTAAAGTCGTAGGGTATGCGTTTATCCCTAACTCTTCGAACTTACCAAAGGGTCTCGTCTACAAAACTGTTAGGAATTAGAAATTCCAGGTATTAAAGAGTCGGTCACCTCAAGTATATGTAATCGTTGGAAAGCTCGTAGTCATAGTTCATTTAAGTTAAGTAGTATTTAGTTACAACACCATGGAGGACGGACGGTCTTTACCCATCAGATGCCTCGATCCACGGCCCGTTGTGTGGCTTATTATGTAAGACTATAAATACTCTCTACCTTCCAAGGTAGAGTTGGAGCTCATAATAAGAATTTTCTTTCTCTCACTAAAGTTCCCTAAACCTCTAACTTTCTCTCTAGAATCATCTTATACGCCTACTTTGTGTTTGGTTTGATGTGTATGTGAAATCCAATATCCTACAATTGGTATCAAGAGCCATGGTTAGATCATATCTTACATATCTTTGGATTTCTAGTGGTTTTAGGTGGTTTTGAGTTTGAAAAGTTTAGTGGTTTTGCATCATTTGGTTGATCTCTTGTGTTAAAGTTTGGATTTTGGTAGTACTTTTGTGTTTAGAATCATCTCAAGTGTTTAGGTTTTGATTTGATAGCTTGAATCATCGTGGTTGGGTTGTTTTGGATTGAAAAGTGTGTTTTGGAAGTTTTCAAGTTAGCGACTGCCTCGGTATAATTTTCTTGGTAGCGACTTACTTTGTAAATCAGAGCGAGTTGCGGTGTATTGTGGTAGCGATTTGGTCTTAGCGACTTGTCTAGTGAGACAAGTCGACAACAAGACAAGTAGTGGATTCTCCACTACGGTAGCGACTCAGTGGAAGTTAGCGACTTGTACGTGTGTTCATAGCGACTTGGTGTTAGCGACTTGGTACATAGCGAGTTGCTATTTAGCGACTTGACTCATTAGCGACTTGGATCTTAGCTAATTGTCGCCAAAATTTTGCTAGCGACTAGAAGCTTAACGAGTTGCTATTTAGCGACTTGACCGTTGTTTTAGCGACTGGGACTTTAGCGACTTGGTAGTATAGCGACTTAGTAGTTAGCGACTTGGTGCATAATTTTCTAGTGACTGGGTGATTTTCTTAAATACGGTTTCTCTTGATTTAGTAAAACCCGTGAAAGAATCTATTTCCGGCTTAATCATAGAGTTATAAAATCCCGTGTTATCTCGTTAACATGTCTACCAACGCCCTACAATCATCTCCACCGCAGGAGAGATGTTCAAGCTGCTAGCTCGTGATACTGGCCCACCCATGCTTGATAGAACCGACTATGACTCTTGGGCTCAACGAATCGATTGTACTATCTTGGAAAGGAAAATGGTGTCAACATTCTCAAATCCATTGATGAAGGACCGTATCGGGTTGAGACGACTAGAGATGTACCGACATCATCAAGATGGAACTCGATTTACTTGAATGGATGCACTAAAGATGTATGATGAGCTTGATGATAAGGAGAAAAGAGATTCGATGCGTATATCCGAGCTTCTAACATTATACCGCAAGGTCTACCAAAAGACATCTACAAGCTTATCAATCACAACACCGAGGCAAAAGTCAGATGGGATAATGTCAAGATGCTTCTCTCGGTTCCGAGCTAACTATTGAAGACCGAGAATCACAAACAGATGATGAATTTGAGCACTCAAGATGAAACCGATGAGAGTGTCTATGAGTACTATGTGAGATTTCATAAGCTAGTGAATGACATGAGGAACATCGTAATGACTATGCCTAACATTCACCGAACTCAAAGTTTGTGAACAATATGAATCCCGAATGGCACAAGTTCGTCACTCGTGAAGCTCACTAAAGGATTGAAGAATACAAACTATGAGCAACTCTATGCCTTCCTCCTTCGTAATGAGAGACATGCTATGTTTGAAAAAGGATTCTTAATCGCCTCAAAACCAACCGTGGAGAGACAAGCTCATCAAATGACTCAACCGCTTTCTACTCAAACATCGAATCACAACCAAAGCCTCACAAGTCATACCCATGGGTAATGGTAATCACAAACTCATTCCTCGATCCTATGTTCAAACAAGTCGATGCCGATGCACACGCTGGAAACATCATTAATCAACTAGCTCTTCCGATTAGTCAAAACATGAATTCTCTCCACAAACCAACAACAACCTCGTAACAGATCTAACCCATACAATCAAGTCGCCGAGATGGGAGGATCGTGCAACCGCCTCAGAAAGACAAGATGATCGTGGAAGAGGTGGAGCTGGTAGAGGTTATGTTGGTAATCGTAATCGAGGAAGGAATGGAAATCAAGGTCAAGCTAAGCCGATCAAATGCTATAACCGTGGTGGTGAGGACACATTGCAAGGAACTGCACATCTCCAAAACATCCACGTACGCCGATTACTCGTAGATAAGATGTTGCTTGTACACGCTCGTGATAATGGTGTTGCTTTGATGAAGAGGAGTTGTTGTTTCTTGCCGAGGCAATGCCAAGACCTATGATGCGATGTGGATGAGCGTACCAATTCGTGAGATAGGTCATAATCATCGAATGCCTTCAAGTCGCCGATTGTGATGCATACGACTGATGTGGATGATGGACCCATCGCACACACAATTTTTATGGCTAGTATTTCTCCAATGGTTTCTCCCAAGGTCTCTTCTTCACCACAAGTCGGCCCATCCAATGACAAACTTATCTCGAGGTATTAAACTATACGATGATGTCGATGTGCAAAAGATGCATGACAAAGTACAATCATCTCAAACTATTGAATCAAAGATTGAAAATATGGGTAATATCAATGTTGTCCAATATGATCGATATGTGAACCAAAGTGAAAGTGAAGTTGTACCAAGTGATGCATCTTCCGCATCAACAATGACTATGTTTTTGATGAATTCACCGCATGTGCCTCGATGATTCCGTAATTTCGAACTAAATGCCTATAAAGAACGTGTTGCTATTTATGAACAACGTGCAAAATTTGAGTTGACCACTCGTGAGCAGTGAAATGGATGACCAAGCACGCACGATCATTAGAAAAGTAATTTTAGAGAAGAAGTATTAAAACAAGAGTTAAATTCCTTGCAAGAAAAGCTTTCTAAACCGCTAAGCAAAAACAAGAACTTCAAGAAAATGTGAAAATGCTTAAGCAAGAATTTAATGCTAAGGAATCAAAACTCTTGAAAGATTTTTCTAATCAAAACTTTGAAAATAAACTTGAAAACAAGTTGTACATACAAGTGGAACACCATTCGATCGCTCACATGATCACTAAGCATAGAGTCTTAAGCGATAAGCATAGCATACTCCTTGTTAAGGAACCAAACCAGAGGTCATTAAAAGGCTAGAAATGCTCATAAGGTTCTTTATGATGGCAAGGAAACCTTAAACCTAGACAGAAACCTAGTTGCATTGAGTGCACCGAGGAAGATAAGAAATCGATGAAGTCACTAGGAAAAGATGAACAAGAAATTAGATGATCCTAAATGCAAAGAGAAGAAAATAAAGATCATACCTCATGATTACAAGAAGGAAAATTGGATTTCTTTGAACATGTTTAAGCCTCAGACATTGTTAACACCAACAAGTGTTCGAAAAGGATTTAGACAAGCAAAAGTCGAGAATCTAGTTGTAACAAATCCTCCCTTAGGAAAATGCCTAGAGCGATCGTGTATCCTCCAAATACACCAATGCATTTAGTACCTAGGACTATTGCCACGAAAAGCAAGACCTTAATCACCAATATGTTATTTTTCAACTATTTGTTGATTTTGAGAAAACTTGTAAGAAAAGGATCACACCCACCGCATAATCAAGGGAAAGGGTTTTGAGCAAACAAAAGAATGTTATTTAACCAAGTCATGCCTTTCTTTAAACAACTAAAAGATCGCTTTGAAAGCCTCAACAAAGGAATGAATCTAGACATTAAAGAAATGGAAAAGGAGTTTGATGCTATGATTGTTGAGGTTAGTGACTATGAGCGTGCACTAAAATATAATGAGATTGAGAGGAAGAACTTACATACATTAAATGAGACTCTTATTATCGAATGTGTTGCTCAAGATGTGTTTTTCATCGCTACAAATTGTTCTATTAATGCTTCCCAATTTCATGAATTATCTCAAGTTGCTCGAAAGTCTCCCATGATCGTGTCATTGAGCTTGAAAAGACTAATTTTAAACTAAATGAGAAAATTGAACCGATGATCACGACAATTTGATTAAACATTTTTCTAAACTAGAGGTCGAGCATTTTAATTTACAACTAAAATATCAACATCTTAAAGAAAATGTCAAAACTTCAAATATCAAGACATCCTCGATGCTCCGAGTTTGATGCGCTTTTCAAATTAACAAACGTGATGAATGATTCAAGCTCATTGCAACACGATCGAAAAGTTGAAAGCCCAAATCTCTCAATTAAAGGGTCAAACGAACAATATGACAGCTCCCAAATGCCTCCTCCTCTAGATTCTCGAGACTTCTCAAACGTTTCATCTTCAAAACTTGGTAAATGCATTACAAAAGGAAAACGAAAGTTTTCTAGAAGAAAATGAAAAGGTTAAACGTCATTTCAATGAGTTATTTGAATCAATAAAAGTCACTCAGTAATAAAAATAACGAACAAATAGCTTCATTGCAAAAGGAAATTGAGAATCAAGAGTCGTAAAAAGGAAAATGCCAATGACCAATGGGGAGAATGGTGTATCTAAGGTTCACTCTTGTAATAAATATGCTTTGTCTGTGAAATATGTCCCCCCTCATCTCAGGAATAACAAACTTGATATTCAAACTTATTTCTCATCCCTTAAAGATTGTCTAGAATTTCTACGTGAGATTGTTGAAGAGGATAAATTAGAGAAACCACTTGACAATGCAATTGGGCATGCATGCTTATATGCCAAACGATCTCAAGAAATTCTAGAATGCTTAATCACAATATGCCCAAAGTCCTTAGGTGAGAGATTTAATCCTTTGATTCCATGTTCGATGCCTAGTGCCAAGTATGATATTCATTCGATGCCCAATGTTTTGAATGTGAACCTTAGTGTGCCTTTAAGTAGTTCAGATTCCAGATCCGTCAATGCTAAGAAAGAGAACTCTAGTGTGCCTTCTAGGAGTACAAATCCCAAAGACTTCTAGTGTTAAGAAAGTGAACCTTGTGTGCCCGCATGTAATTCTGATCCCGTAACATCTAAACAGAGATGCAAAGAGTAGCAAAACCAACTAATGTTCCCATTCCTCTATAGGAGTAATCATGACATTAAAGCAAGGTGTCAAAGTCTCAAGACAATACAAGGAAGGACACGACCGCAAGCTAAGAATGTGCATTGGAAGAGAGTAGAAGACCTACCTAGGAACTTTAAGTTTGAGCCGAATAAAATGAATCGTGTTGATTCTAGTATTAGCCATAGGCGCATCGTAATTAATTCAATTCGATACTATTTGCAAACCTTGTATTGATGTCCGCTGAATTCGCTTCTAATCATGAATGTGGTGTTAATGTTTTGCCTAATGATGTTAATTGTCCGCTAATATGGTTAATGCTAAAATCATGCTAAGAAGGCTAAAAGGCAAAACGAAAGAAAGTTAGAAAACAAGGGATACCCACAGTGAGAACATTTAGTAAGATAGGCTATCATTGATACCGCTGGTCATAAGACTAATCGATAATGCCCACTAGAAAATGGATGCTCATCGGTAGAACTACTCCCTTAAGAAGTGAGCACACTTTGAATAGGCTAATACGCACACTAGTACCGCATCTATTCATAATGATTCCATTGCCTTAATTTCGATATGAATGCTTCTATTTCGATGCGGGTGTTCCAACCATTGTTACTAACCAAATGGAACCCATTCTTGCATGGGATCCCAATTATCCGCTTATCCATTCTTGTCTCGTGTTCAACCGCAGATCGCTCAAATCGCTTACGGTACCGGACTCAGTCGTTCCAAGCATATGATCGGCGACGGTCATGCTCATGAACTTCGTGAGCAAATTCATCGGACAATTAGATTCGGGAATGATCATTTCGATGCAATTATGGGTTATGCGATTATGTTGTTGGCAAAAGTGTTATCTCCGTGGTTTACTATGTAGAAGGTCTTGGTCATAACTTGTTCTCTGTTGGTCAATTCGCGATTCGATCTAGAAGTAGCCTTCGAAAACATACCGCCTATTAGAGAACTTGATGGTAAGGAACTTTAAGAGGTTCACGTGGTTCAAATCTATACACCATCTCTATCGAAGATATGATGAAGTCCTTCCAATTTGCTTCTTTGTCAAAGGATTCTAAAACAAAGTCATGGTTATGGCATCGCTGCCTCAATCACTTGAACTTCGCACCATCAATGATCTCACCGTAAAGGACTTAGTTGTAGGTTTACCTAGACTCAAGTATGAAAAGGATCATCTTTGTTCAAGATGTCAATTGGGAAAAAGCAAGAAGTATGCCCATAAACCCAAACCTACTAACTCTATCACGTGTTCTTCATACAATTCATATGGATTTATGTGGACCAATGAGAGTCAGAGAATATCTTTGGGAAGAAATATGTGTTAGTTGTGGTTGATGATTACTCTAGATTCGCTGGTCAAGTTCTTAAGGACAAAGGATGAAACTCGATATCATCATCAAACTCATCAAACAAATTGCAGTTTGACTTAACAAAACCGCCGAATTATCCCAATGCAGACAATGGAACCGAGTTTGTTAACAAACAACTTAGTAAATTTTATGAAAGCATTGAATCACCATCAAAGAAGTGTTCCACGAACTCCTCAATGTAAGCAGTGTAGTTGAAAGACTAAATCGAACTCTTGTAGAAGCCGCTAGAACAATGTCGATTTACTCAAAGGTTCCAATGTTTCTCTGGTCAAGCTATTGCCACCGCATGCTACACACAAAATCGCTCCCGATTCACACTCGCTCATGGAAAAACTCCATATGAACTTGTCCACAATGTAAAACCTAATCTCTCTTCCTTCGTGTGTTTGGTGCATTGTGTTATCCAACTAATGAGGTCAAGACTTAGGCAAACTTAGAGCTAAAGTCGACATTGGAGTTTTTGGGTATGCACCAAACAAAAGGGATACCGAATCTACAACAAAAGAACCTCGAAATATCATGGAAACAATTCACGTTACGCTTGATGAGTCGACCGATCAAATGGCTCTGGACAATCCAGTCAGACCCGCGACTTCAAAACAGTCCCATTGGTTCATCCCTTGTTCCAAACTCTTCTCAAGAAACTCCATATGTACCTCCATCCAAGATGATTTAAAGAAATTATTTGATCCTATGTTTGATGAACTTTATGATCCAAGTACTAATGAGGTGTTGATTCCTACAACAGAGGTCGCCATATTCCTCGTGAATGAAGTCAATCCCTCGCCTCAATATCTCGAAGTCAAGAAGCTCGTTGTTGATCCTTCGCCTCATCAACAAATCATCATTCTTCAAATGTACATCATGGAACTCAAGCTCGCATCAATGATGAAGTTAATCCTTTGCTACTCAAGATGCTCCATTTGAAAACATATTTGCTCCCCGAATCTTCATCGTAACCATCTTCTTCGTGAGACATCGACTCGCTACTTCATCCTCAACAACTACCACATGAACACCTCGTAAAATGGACTCACGATCATCCATTAGACAACATCATTGGAAATCCTCTCGTCCAAAGATCCACATGGAAACAACTTGCAACCGATGCCTTATGGTGCTTCTTCAACTCCGTACTCTCTAAGATCGAACCAATAGATGTTAAACCGCCATGAATGAAGATAGTGGTTCAATGCCATGCAAGATGAAATTCATGAGTTTGATCAACTTGATGTATGGGAGTTAGTACCGCTCCAGATCGTGCTATGATTATTGCTCTTAAATGGATCTTCAAAGTGAAACTTGATGAGCATGGTGATGTGTTGAAGAACAAGGCTCGATTAGTTGCTAAAGGGTACCGTCAAGAGGAGGGTATTGACTTTAAAGAATCTTTTGCTCTGCTGCTCGAATCGAGGCAATCGTAATCTTTTGGCTAATGCTGCTAGTAAGAACATGGTAGTCTATCGATGGATGTAAAGACGGCATTTCGAACGGATATCTTAAAGAAGTCGCTCACGCCACCCAACCTTGAAGGATTTGTGAATCAAGAGCATCCTACTCACATTTATCGTTTGAAGAAGGCTCTTTACGGTTTAAAGCAAGCTCCAAGGGCATGGTATGATACATCACAAAGTTTCTTCTATCTACCGGATTTAGCAAAGGAACAGTTTATCCAATAGGAAGTCGAGCAAACATTTAATTCATGTTCAAATTTATGTTGATGATATCATCTTTGCCTCGATCGACCCCAATGAGTGTGACCGTTTTCAAATGAAATGAGTTCAAAATTTCAAATGTCAATGATGGGACAAATGTCATTTTCTTGGGATTACAAATTTCACAAAGTCCCGGAGGCATTTTCATAAATCAATCTAAATATGCAACCGAGATCTTAAAGAAATTTGATTTGATTCAAGTGACCGCTGACACCCCATGATTGATCGAACCAAACTAGATGAGGACCACTCAGGGATCATGATTGACCAAACAAAATATCGTAGTATGATTGGATCCCGATGTACCTCACCGCTAGTAGACCGTACATCTTGTTCACCGCTTGCATGTGTGCTAGATACCATGCTAAGCCTACTAAAAGCACCTTGAAGCGGTTAAACGGGTCTTCGGTATCTCAAAGAACCATCAATATGGGTCTTTGGTACCAAGGACACCGGTATGTCACTAACGACCTATGCAGATGCCGATCATGCGGTGTCAAGATACTCGTCAAGTACATCCTGAGGTGCTCGGCTTTGGGTGATAAGCTTGTGAGTCGGTCTTCAAAGAAGCAAATGAGTACTTCTATTTCCTCTAGAGGTTAAATACATAGCCATGTCATCTTGTTGTGCTCAAATCTTATGGATGAGATCTCAATTATCCGACTATGGCTTTGAATTCAACAAAATCCTCTCAGATTGTGATAATAAAAGTGCTATTACTCTCTCATGCAACAACGCTCAACACTCAAGAGCAAAGCATATCGACATTCGACATCATTTCATCGGGGAACAAGTGGAAAAAGGTGTGGTGGAACTCTATTTTGTGAGGTCCGAATACCGCTTAGCGACATCTTCACCAAAGCTCTTCCAAGAGAACGTTTTGAGTTTATTCTTCCACGACTTGGCTTGAAAAGCCTTCAACCGTAACACTCAAACGCCTTCGGAGGAAGACGAGGAGTAAAGGTCTATCTTCATCTATCTCTTGTATATATCTATTCGAAAAACAAAATACAAAATTATAAAACCTTTAAAAATCAAATAGAAAAATATAAAACTTTCAAAATCCATAAAATTTGTAAATTTGAAAAGCCTCAAAAAATATTGTCTCTTTGTCATGTTTTTCTCGATTCGATAATATCTATTGTTTTGTGATGTCATTCAAAGAATGACACGGGACTTTAGATATTGTTCGAATTTTATTTAAATATATATATATATATATATATATATATATATATATATATATATATATATATATATATATATTTTTGTGAGAAAGAGAATAGATGGTTTATTGTCATTTCAGCAAGAACCCGCTTTTCAAAGATAGAAACGAGTGTCATACTTTATCATGTTTTCAAAATTCTATGCTCGATTCTATAAACATTTATCCATTTGAAACTAAGCGCTTTGAAAAATAACTCAATCTCTATTTTTATAATCATCTGGACTTATTTGTCAAAATATCAATCTCTCAATCAACAACCTATGTCATTGATTGAGGGGAGAATGATTTCAATTAAATTAAAAAGTTATTTGGCATCCAATTGTTTTCAAAAGATATTCATGCATGTTTTATCAATGGAGTTTAAAGTCTTAAAATCCGATCCTTATCGCTTAAAACGCTTTCATAATCAAGTCACAATTCTCCTTAAAAGCTTTCAAAATCAATTTAATCTATAAAGATCACAAATCTCAAATGATTTGATAATTGTGATCGGGGAGAATGTGTGATTTAAATTGGATTTAAACCGATAATTGGTAAATAGTTTTATAAGGATGAACATGCTCTCCTTCCCACATGTGACAAACGATTTCAAATTTTCCATGCACATGTTGAGGGGAGCATCTATCTTAAACCTTTGTTGTGAAACGTGATCACTTATCTCAATGTGCAGTTCCCTCTAGTATGTGCAAAACTCTTTTCAAATCTCGAGGCACATATTGAGGGGAGCAAACTTATGAAAACCTCATCCTTCCCTAAAATGCTTTATCTACTTGATTCGATTTGGAAGTGATGTTGATATCTTTAGAAAATGGTAATCAAAGAAGTTAATTCTTCCTCTTGCCTCCGTGTGCAAAACGATTTCAAACATTTGATGCACATGTTGAGGGGAGCACTTGTTCTAAAATATCAAAACAATTCGGTACAAAATGTTTTGATAATATATCACAAGTATCCGAATTGA
This sequence comes from Chrysanthemum lavandulifolium, assembly GCA_022545495.1. Lineage (NCBI taxonomy): Eukaryota > Viridiplantae > Streptophyta > Magnoliopsida > Asterales > Asteraceae > Chrysanthemum > Chrysanthemum lavandulifolium. The sequence continues at coordinate 129,721,454 of CM040246.1, read as the reverse complement.
TTTTGAAATGGTTTTCAATTGGTTCAAATGGCGGATGAACAATACCAAATAGACCGACCAAATTTACTTTATGTATGGAGATATAAGGATGATAAGGTTAGGTATGTGTTCCCATGATCCGCCGAACCGGAGGATCTACCCAGAACTATCCACTAGTTATTATAGAGTTCTTAGGTATGATGATAAAAGGAGAAAATAAGATATGGGAAGAGTGCGGATCGAGACCGAGCTAGTCTTGGAATAAACCCAACAAGGTTCTAGCTATGAAGTCTCGGTAAGCAATCGGGTTGAAGAATTAAAAGGAATTGAATGAGAAAGGGTGAAAACAAATAGCCTCCATATATTCAACCTTAGGGCGTAAACCGGGTTCAATTCATATGCTACCGATGGTAACATCGGTATTGAAGACAAGACATCATGGACCCAAAGGACGATCCGCACTTCAACTTTCCAAACCACTCAAGTTCCTCTTAAAAGGACTTGTTTCATTCTCACGGGAACCGACATTATCTATCGACTTTCTCTTAGAGATTGTTGATATTGAAGAAGGAGACCCTCTCCCTAGTCTCTCACACAGATCCAAATATGCACATATTGAGTCTAGAGCCACGAAATCATCTATTAATCTCATTAGGACACTTTCAATGAAGACTCTCTTTCACACAATGTGGAAAGAGAGATTATATCTTGAGTCCCACGCTTTATCCTTGTGGTATTGCGGTAACATCCGAGTGATGTGTAAACATATTCACAAAGAAGATGGAAAGCCTTCTTGAGCCAACATCAAACAAGCTCTGGTAGGTGGCATGTGAGATCTATTAAATAGATCAACCATGTGACAACCGAATGAAACAATGGGAGATTCAATTTTTGAATCAATCACAGTTCAGTTATGGATTGACGGATACCTTTGAAAACCGGTCTTTGTGCTTAAAAACTCTTTTCTTTAGCACATTGACCTTGTTCGAATATTTCAAATCAAAGGTATTTTATGATTGATAATTGATTTTCATTAAAACCTTCGTTGTATTGCAAAACAATTTCTATTGAGCAATACACGATTGTTTTCAAATCTCTTTTCATCAATCGGTGGACTTAAATTGGTTCACTCACTCCGTGTTGTCTTCTTTGAGATGTTCCGTTTGAGAACAGCTAGAGCATTGCGAAACCTCGTCAAGGAAATTCTTCGAATTATACCGATCACAGTAAGATTTGTAATCGATCAACGGGGCACCGTGGGCCGTGTACCTCAATTCAACAAAAGTGATCAAAGACACTCTTGTGTGCTTTATTGCTAACTGCTTTATGCGGGAACACTCGCTTGCGGTGATCGTAATGGAGCGGTCAATCCATAGCCGCATGCTCACACAATACATTCATTTCTCAAGAAATCATGATAAGTGCATCAATGACTCGATATTTTCACCCCATGCTTCGCTACTGCGCCAATATCATGAATCAACGAAGCTTCGCTACTTTGATGAGAAGATATCATGATCACGAATGTGAGCATGTCGGTCCGAAAGTCACAACATCACATAATACCAACACCACAATGGATGTCTCGGATATTTTTGTTAGCTAATGATCTCAAAAGTCGGCTCAAAATTATTATCACGTGGATCAAGAAAAGACCTCCACTTGGATTAACCAAACATGCAATGAGTGAAATCAATGACTACGAGCTTGAGCAAAGTACTATATCAAGAATGCAAGAACAACTATTAATGTAATATCTGTTTGTATTCAATGTAATTTTAGTATGTGTTTGAGGTGACCTCCTTGGGAGATTGTTAGGAATTAGAAATTCCGGTATTAAAGAGTCGGTCACCTCAAGTATATGTAATCGTTAGAAAGCTCGTAGTCATAGTTCATTTAAGTTAAGTAGTATTTAGTTAAGTAACACCATGGAGGACGGACGGGTCTTTACCCATCTGATGCCCGATCCACGCCCGTTGTGTGGCGCTTTATGTAAGACTATAAATACTCTCTACCTTCCAAGGTAGAGTTGAGCTCATAATAAGAATTTTCTTTCTCTCACTAAAGTTCCCTAAACCTCTAACTTTCTCTCTCTAGAATCATCTTATATGCCTACTTTGTGTTTGGTTTGATGTGTATGTGAAATCCAATATCCTACAAAAACCCACTGGGGATTATAAACTCTAACTCTAAGGCCTCTTTGGATGGTTTAGCCTACAACCGCTATAAGTGCTATAGCCTAAGGTTCACAAAGATTAATCAAGCATTAATTACACAACGAATGACATATCGCATTACTAGATCATTAATCAATTAAGATAAGAGACAACCAATCAATATTTAATAATTAAGTTTCATATTCCCTAAGCAAACACATAAGTAAATTAGCCGGACATGGAGAACATGCAAGCATACACACAAATAATCAAAGACATATTTGAATTAATGAAGTAAAACACTTATCTTGATGTAAGATAGGGTTTGGAACTCTAAAATCTTGTATAAGACAACCTTGGTTCGGTTTAGGTTTTACTCCAAAAGACTACACACTAAAACCGAAAAATTCGGATTCTATATATAAGATTACATGTGCGGCGTCACCTTATGTTTTGTGACGCGTCGGATCGCCGTCATTAGGGTTTCATCTTGGCCACGTTAGTCTAGCGACGGCGTCACCTTGTGCTTGTGACGTCTCTTTCAGACTTCGACGCCGTCTCGATCAAATCTAGGCCGTCGAGTTACTGAATGCCTACTCTTTTAAAGCTCGACACCGTCACTTGAAAATATGAAATTTGGCTTCCGGCGGTCACAAAATGCTCCGACGGCGTCATAGGTTAGCAAAGGACGCCGCCACTTGTCTTTCTTCGGCTGAGTGTCTCGATTCTTGACTTTGGCCATTTTCTTCAGATATCCGCCTTTTCGTCCAAATAAGTGCCATTACAAAAATTTGCCTTCAAGAGACCTAAAAAGTGAAAAGGAACGATATTAAGTAATAATGGATACAAAAGTGATCAAATAAGGGCTTAAACGACCTCAAAAGGTACATTTTAAAACCTTATCAAATATCCCTACACTTGGTATTTACTTGTCCTCAAGCAAATGTGCTTGTAGCCAATTAATTTATAAGTTAGGGGTCATGAAGCATTGGTTTAAAACAGTCCACAAAGACATATAAGCCCCATAAAAGTCATAACAAGCACGAAATTACATACTAGCACCTCATGGGGTGTTTGGATACTCACATCTTTCTCGGTATATGAAATATAACAAGTTGGAAATGGAAGATTAAACACTCATTAACCGGTCCTAGTACATAGATTACCATAGGCTTGAGAATAGATCAAACCTCCATCGCTTTGGCGTAAGCACCTAGGAAAGACTATCAAAGAGGTCTTTAAAGGGTTGTAATGTTAGGCTTATGGTAGGAAACAAAGGGTTTGGTGGGATAGGCTATTTAGTGGTGGCAAGTCAAAATCTTTTGTTATAAGCATCTGAAGAATGGCGTTGCTAAGCCAAGACTCTACACTCTAAACTCTAGATAACTGAAACAAACAAACATAAATTTAAAGGATAGATGTAGGATGGTAGCCCATGTTTTTTTTTTTTTTTTTTTTTTTGAACACTCTATTTTTTTTCATACACTTTTACTCTACCATCCTCTACGGTAACATCAAAATGATAGGGATTTATAGGCACATCCCTACACTTGAGTTTTTATTACTCTAACACTAATTTGACCCGAATTGAAAAGATCAAAACACTTGGAGTACATTATTACGCAAATAAAGGGAATTTGAATTTAACGTTCCTTCCGTCATTTCATAAAGTTTAACTTTTCCCGTGAGTCCCAATCGTCCCAAAGCGTGTACAAAGGATATGACTCGACTTAGCAACTTATGCAAGCAACTAGATAATTGAACTAAGGGTTTAGTGTGATAACAATAATGCACTAAAAGTGAGTGCATACTGTGGTAGGCTAAGGCGATTTGGGTGTACATTTGGGGCGGATTGTAAACAATGCTCTTCATTGATATTCCGAAAAACCGAAACATCACGAGAACCGCGAAAAGGATAGGCTCGAGGGTTAACTAGGGTATCGTGTATTAAAGATGAGTACAACGCAAATGGTGTGGGGAATTACTCAACCGATGTGGAAGAAGTAATTATATTACGAATATCAAACAAGGGTTATCCTAATGCCTCTTATCATTTAGTTATTCCTAACTACACAAGTGTAGTCTTACTAGCGATCTCCGAATGCATCACAAAACAAGTTCTAGAATCTAATATACTACCAGTTCACACTCTAAGCCATTTTCTTCGTATATTCGCGCCTTTTCGTCCGAATAAGTGTCATTCCAGCAATTTGCCTTCAAGAGACCTAAAAAGTGAAAAGGAACGATATTAAGTAATAACGGATACAAAAGTGATCAAATAAGGGCTTAAACGACCCCTTAAAAAGGTACATTTTAAAACCTTATCAATTACCTAAGCAAACACACAAGTAAATTAGCCGGGCATGGGGAACATGCAAGCATACACACAATCAATGGAAGACATAATTAAATTAATGAAGTAAAACACTTATCTTGATGTAAGGTAGGGTATGGAACCCTAAAATCTTGTACAAGACGACCTTGGTTCTTTTAGGTTTTACTCCACAAAACTACACACCGAAAACTAAAAATTCGGTTTCTATATTTAAGGTTACAAGCTATGACGACGTCGACCTTTAGTTTGTGACGCCGTGGTCGTCGTCATTAGGGTTTCGTCTTGGCCACGTTAGCATTGCGACGGTGTCACCTTATGACCGTGACGCTGTCTCCTCCGATCCTCGGCGTCGTCTGGATCAAATCTAGGCCGCCTAAGTCTGCGACGCCTACTCTTTTAACACCGATGCCGTCACTTGTAAATAAGCAATTTGGCTGCTACCGAGTCATCACAAAACTTGTTCCGACGGCGTCACGAGTATAACCCGACGCCGTCCCCTTTCAATTCAAAGCACTGAGTGTCTCGATTCTTGAATTTGGCCATTTTCTTTGTATATGCGCGCCTTTTAAATACGAATAAGTGTCATTCCAGAATTTGCCTTCAAGAGACCTAAAAAGTGAAAAGGAACGATATTAAGTAATAACGGATACAAAAGTGATCAAATAAGGGCTTAAATGACCCCTCAAAAAGGTACATTTTAAAACCTTATCAAATATCCCTACACTTGGTATTTTCTTGTCCTCAAGCAAATGTGCTTTTAGCCGATTGATTTATAAATTAGGGGTCATGAAGCATTAGTTTAGAACGATCCACAACACATATAAGCCCCGAAAAAGTCATAACAAGCACGTAAATTACATACTAGCACCTCACATGGGGTGTTTGGATACTCACATCTCTCGGGTGTATATGAAATATAACAAGTTTGAAATGGAAGATAAACACTCATTAACCGGTCCTAGTACATAGATTACCATAGGCTTGAGACTAGATCAAACCTCCATCGCTTTGGCGTAAGCACCTAGGAAAGACCATCCAAGAGGTCTTTTAAAGGGTTGTAATGTTAGGCTTATGATAGGGAAACAAAGGGTTTGGTGGGATAGGCGATTTAGTGGTGGCAAGTCAAAAATCTTTATGTTACAAGCATGCGAAAAATGGCGTTGCTAAGCCAAGACTCGACACTCTAAACTCTAGATAACTGAAACAAACAAACATAAATTTAAAAAAAGAATGTAGGATGGTAGCCTGTTTTTTTTTCACACTCTATTTTAGGATCGATATATTTATTGTGTTGATGATTCGGGTGGTCTTGGATGATCAAAATACATGTTAGCCATTAGAGAGAGAAAGTTAGAGAGTTGGGTGTTTTCTCGGTAGAGAGTTACTTTGAAACAAATGGAATATTATATTGAGAAGCACCACCCCTTCCATGGATGGAAGGGGTATTTATAGTTACAAACATACCGTCTTCCTATCGGACTGTGGATAAGGCATACAGTGGGTAAAGACCCGTCCTTCCTCCACGGTGTTGCACTAAACTAAACTACGCTACAAACTAACTAGTTAACTACTAAATAATGTAAATAATGACAAGTCTACGAGCTAACTTATGCTAGACTATAATTCGGGTGACCGACACTTTAACATGGAATTTCCAATTCCTAACAATCTCCCCCTAAGGGAGGTCACCCCATGAAATACATTTTGCTTCCTAGCATTCTATCTTTGACTTCATTCTTGAGCTCGTAGACTTGAATTCTTCATTTATGCGATCTTTGTGCATTAGTAGCGAATCTTCAAAGTCCGCAAAGTTTTGTACTTTCGGTGGAGGCCTTTCAACTGATCCACATCTTTGATGATCTTCGAGCTTTCATTGAGATCATCAGCCACGATAAATCTCCGGATCACCCTTTATTGTGTTGCCATCATGTGAAGTTGTGACTTTCGGACCGACATGCTCACACTTTGAATCATGACATCTTTCCATCGTAGTAGCGGAAGCCTTTATCGGTTTGTGATATTTGCGGAGTCAGTAGCGTAAGCATAGTATATAAAATATTAGAACCGAGTTATGTAGATATGCACCACCATGATTTCTTCAATTAAGTGTGGATCTTTGTAAGCATGCGACTTTGGATTGACTCCTCAATTACGATCACCGCAACCGTCCAAATGTACCGCAAACAACGCTTAGCAATAAAACACACGATAATGTCTTTGACCACTTTCGTTGAATTGAGGTACACGCCCACTGCCTCGTTGATCGGACAAGCACTTCGTGATCGTAGGATTCCTAAGAATCTCCTTGACAGGGTTTCGCAGCTGTTCTAGTTGTTCTCAAACCGGAACGTCTCAAAGAAGACAACACGGAGTGAGTGAACCAGCGAATTGAGATTCACTGATTGATGAAAAATGATTTGAAAAATAATCGCATATTGCTTGAAGAAAGATTTTTGCAATACGACGAAGGTTTTATGAGAAAGATCAATTTTCAATCATAAATACTTTTTGTATTTGAAAAGAGTACACATTCGATGAGCTAGAGAAAAGAAGATTTGCACACCGAAGGGTTTTTCCAAAAGTATTTTTTCAATCAGAGATACTTTTTGAGTTTGAAAACATAAGTATACATTCGACGTGCTAGAGAAAAGAAGGTTTGCACATCGAACGGTTTTTCCAAAAGTATTCGTCAACTCCATTCCTGGACCAAGGTTGATTCACAAGTGAATCGCCCCATTGTTTCTATCCAGTTGTCACAAGCTTGATCTTATGAAAGATCTCACATGCCACCTACCAAGAGCTTGTTTGATGTTGGCTCTAGAAGGCTTTCCATCTTCATCGTGAATATTGTTATATATCACTCGGATGTTCTGGCAATTACCACAAGGATAATGCGTAGGACTCTCAATATATTCTTACTTTCCACATTGTGTGAAACAAAGAAGTCTTCATTAATTTTGTGTCCTAATGAGATAGTGTGGATGATCTCTTGGCTCTAGACTCAATTAGTGCACTTTTGGTTCTGTCTTGGGAGACTAGGGAGAGGTCTCCTTCTTCAATATCAACAATCTCTAAGAGAAAGTCGATAGATAATGTCGGTTCCCGTGAGAATGAAACAAGCCCTTTGAGAGGAACTTGAGTGGCTTGGGAAGTTGTAGTCTTGATGCATCCTTTGGGTCCATGACGTCTTGTCTTCAATACCGTGTTACCTTAGTAACCACTTAGTAGCATATGTATTGAACCCGTTCTTGCCCTAAGGTTGAATTATTGGAGGCTATTTCTTTTCACCCTTTTCTCATTCATTACTTTTTCATTCTTCAACCCCTTCAAGATTTACCGAGACTTCATTACTAGAACCTTGTTGAGTTTATTCCGCCTAGCTCTATCTCGATCCGCACTCTTCCCATATTCTCATTTTCTCCTTTTCCAACATTCCTAAGGACTCTACACTATCTAGTGGATTGTCCTCGAAGATCCCTCCTGTTACAGCGGATCATGGGAACTAATACCTAACCTCACCATCCTTATAACTCCATACATAAAGTAAAATGGTCGGTCTTTTAGTACAGTTCATTCTTCCATGAAACCAATTGAAAAATCATTTGGAAAAACAAACAAGGTACTTGTGATACGAGATCAAAGCATTTTGTACCTTAATAGTTTTGATCATTTAGAAAATCTCCCCCTCAACATGTGCATATGATTTAGAAATTGTTTAGCACATGGAGGCAAGAGGACTTTGAAATATTTTCTTTGATCACAATTTTCATAGAAAAAGCCATTTGATTTTCTTGGTAAATTCTCCCCCTCAATATGTGCGTAGGAAATTTGAAATCATTTCATCACATAGAGGCAAGGGTTCTTTTGAAGCACATTTACGATCACACAAGCCATTAAGAAACCATTTAAAACTCAATCAAGGTACTTTATGTTAAAACATAAAAGCATTTGCACCTCGATAGTTTCCTTTCTTTTAAAAATGCTCCCCTCAATATATGCTTGAGATTCGAAGAGTTTAGCACATATGAGAGAAGCGACTGCACAACCAATCAAAACGATCAACTTTTATTAAATTTCATTATTAAATCACAAATTCTCCCCGATCAAAAATATCAAACCCTTTGAGATTTTGGATCCCAAGTGATTAATAAGGTTTATAAAACATGGGAGAAAATGTGCGATTTAAAACTCATCTAGTTTTTTTTTTTTTTTTGGATAAATGCTCCCCTCAACATGTGCATTATGTATATTGAAATCGTTTGGCACATGTAGGCAGGAGTGCCTTTAAAGGACTAAAACCAACTCCATTAAAACCAGATTTGAGATTTAAATCACGATCTCTCACCCGAGCAAAGATTTCAAACCATTTTGAGATTTGTGATCCCAAAAGATTTAAATAATTTAGAAAATTTTGGGGAAAGACGTGGCTTGATTTAATTTTGAAAAATGATTGATACGGATCAATTTTAAACATTAAAGATTGTTAGTGTCAGGTATGATAGTTTTTAAGAGATCTTTAATTAAAATAAAACAATTTCACAATCAAACAAGCACAGAAAAAAATTCATTTTGTAAGATCTTTGAGTTTTACAGAAAAACATACCATGACATAACATTAAATCTTTAGATCACCACTTATTGTTGTACAAACCGGAACTTTTGTGAAGAAATATCGTTTGAAAGTATTTTATTTTAAATCACTCTCCCTCGATCGATGACGAAGTCAATAATTGAGTGACTTAGGTTTTGTTAAAAGAAGTCCTGATTTTCAAAATTTAGTCAATATATTTTCAAAACAATATTTTCCATTTTCAAAACAATTTATTCAAATTTTCAAAATTGTTTAAAAATGGTATCCCGCACAAAGATCGTTAGGTGGTTGAAAGCTTCCGTTGTTGTTCTTTGTGGGGTTTGGAAGAAAACCGTCTGGCGATGCGATGAGACTTCTTCTTCGTTGCATTTTGAATGCCAACGAGGTCAAATTAAGCTCCGTTTCTTGAATCACTTAAGAAAACCATCTCTTGATGCGATGAGACCTCTTACGTTGCATTTATGCCAACTCTCCATTGAAGTCCAATTAAGCTCCGTTTCTTCATTTGTCAACCCAAGAAATAGTTACCCTTTTGTTGGATCGATGTACTCTAACCAAACTAACTTAACTAGCTTGTTTAAGGTTTAATAACCTCGGATAAATCCTAAGTTATTAACAATGAAACAACGAATAATCTTTATTAAGTGCGCGAATTTACTCAATAAATCTAAGAAGAACAACTTTATTAATAACTCTAAATCTGCTTCTTATGCAGATACTTTAACAACTCTAAGAATATCAAACTCTCTAAACTCTAAACAACTTGTAATCGTAAACTCTAAGACTTGTGAATTCGTACCTCTAATGCCAACCTAGGGGTCCTTTTATAGGCTCAAGCATAACCCTAGTCGGTTTACAATAATCTATCCTTGTACGACAAGTAATCTATTCTAGAATTACAAGACTTTCCATAAACGAATAAACAGTTCTTTAACTCTTGTAGTACTTTGACCTTCATGTGCAGTACTTTGACTCTTTGACTTTCTCCAGTTCTTTGCCATTCTGCAGTACTTTGTAAATCTTCAGTACTTTAATTGTTCAGAACTTTCATATCCCAACAATCCTCCCCTAACTTGAATTCTACTTGTTTGACCTCAAGTTCCTTTGTAGATTAATCTTTCACTTTTCCAGCTTCAAGAAATAATTGTTTTCATCTTTGGATTGTAATTTCTGCACTTTATCAAAGTATCTTTATTCTTTTACATCATCATCCAATAAGCTCCATCTTTTCAAAGAACACAAACAACATATGACGGTTTGTACATTAATTCGGTTTAAGTTGCATACTATTCTCATCACTTCGGTGTGTTAACTCCTGTGAGAGGTGAATCATTGAAAATTAATGGATTTAATCTCTTTACCAAAGCCATTAACTTTGGAGTAGCCGAATGTTTTGGTGTGTAAGACCATGGTACATTGATAACCATATGATTTTTAGCAAATCACCGACTATCAACAGATTTGATTTGTCTTTACCAAAATGTACCCTTTTGGACTAGTTAGTTCTTTTATCTAATGGTGAACTAATTACCAATAATGGTTTTCCACACCTTTACCACAAGCCATTCTCTTGTGAGCTAGCCAACTCTTCACATTAAGCGATACGGTGAGTTGATTACCATACAACTTATTAGCAAGTTGTCAACTAAAAGCGGTTTGAGATATCTTTACGAGCCGTTTGCTCATGGATTAGCCAATCCTTTTGTAACCATGGTGGATTGATAACCTATTGATGTTACCATCTCAAAACACTTTATTCAACCTTTGTTTCAAAATATTTATTACTTAGCAAAGGTTTCTTCTAAAAAACATTTAACTGGTTTATTTACGCAAGCAAGCTTTGATGAAATCTTGTCGATCAACGATACTTTGAATAAAAATATCGATATATCAAAAATATTTATTCAAATAAAATTCATACCGATTATTGATCATCCTCGACAATAGTAGTCCAATTTATAAACAAATTGATGACCATGAGAGCGCTCATTATCCTCTTCTACTTCCATTCCATGCTCTAGCATCCTTCTCATAAGATCAACGATGAGAGGATATCTTCTATCTGCAAACATGTGAATCATTGTCCCATTTTCGACTCTAAAACATGTACTCCGGATTCTTCAAAGAATCTCCAACAAACAATTTCCCATTGCTCTTGATTCTTCCAAATTTCATCAACTTTGCTTGTTCTTGATTTCCCATCTTTGTTGTGAGATCTCAAGTAAAACTAAACTAATTCCTTCGATGAATTATGTTCAACATAGTCTCGCACCAAATGATATAGATGAAATAAATCCACTCATCAATTGCATGCGAGACATCCCATAGCCTATTGAACACTTTGAAACTTTCATCATCTCTGTGAAACATCATATAACTTCCATCTTTGGATTTCACAACTTCAAAAACAGTAATATGAGATCTGTTCATCTTCATATCAGCATCTTCTTTAGAATATTCAAAGTCTAATACTCTGAGATAATTTCTTAGTTCATCCCTAGTCTCAGTTCTTAGCTCAACTTTCTCTTTCTTTGAAGACTGTTGATCAACTTCAGTTTTCCTTTTTCTTTTCAAACTTTTCTTTCTTTCAGCTTCAGTCCAAGTAGCTTCATCTTTATAATCTTTAATACTTGCAACATCCTTCTTATAAGCTTCTGTCTCAACATCATATAGTCTCTTCATATCAACATACTTCAACACGCAATCCTTTATACCCTCGCTTTTCAAATATGCCATCATTGCATTCCTTTCTTTAGCAAGATTTGGTTTTCTAGGCATAAATGAAAGGAGTAGGTGACTCTAAATGTTCACTAACTTCGACATTCAATTCCTCATTCAACTTCTTAGTTACTTCTCTATTTATTGCTTCTTCATTTCCTTATCTTCTCTATCTTTAGCATTTATTTCTTCTTGAATCTTTCTAGTCGCTTGTTCATTCAAAGCATCTTGAATTGCTCTTAACTATGCTAAAGTTGGTTTCTTCTTCTTAACTTCAACCAAAACACCTTTTCCTTTATCCTTAGGATCAATAGCGAGTTGAGAATCTCTTGTTTGTTCTTCTTGCACTCTGGAATAATGCGACCCTTGGCTTTGATAAACCATGCAAAATAGTTGCAATAAATTCATCATCACTAGCGATATGAATTCTTTGAGGTGTATCGACTTCTTGGTATAGCGATTGTTGAAGGACCACTTCTTCTTCATGTGGAATATTTGAAGGACCGACTTCTCTTCAAAGTCTAATACCCTTGGTGTAACCAACTCTTGTCTGTGAGTACCGGTGAAAGCGATACTTTGTTGCTCGGTACCTTGATCATCGACCTTTCTTCTTGATGCTTTCAATAACAACATGTTCTTGATGCCTTGAGGTTCTTTTTCCTTAACATCTTCTTTCAAATTCTTTTCTTCTAAATTCCTCCCCAATTGGTCAGAAGATGGTTTAGGAACCTTTTTGCCTTTGGTTTTCTTCTTTAATTGCCTTCTGCACTTGTGTTCTTCCTTAACCTATAAGCGATAATGTTTGATAAAAGGCTTAACAAAATTCTTTAACATCTTATACCTGAGCATCAACCTTTTAATCTGTTTTGCTTGAGTCTCAGTAGTCTTCTTTAACTTGACCAACTCCCGTGTCAAAATATAATTATCCAAAGTTAATCCTTCACAAGGTATAGTATGTGAAGCATTTCCTTGAACTGGTGAATGGTCCTCTGGTTGAGAATCAGGAACAGATTGTTGTGGAGATGGAGAAGGTGAACTGCAATGCGACTTCTTGAACTTCAATACTTGGAGAAGCGATGCTGGGTTGCGGTACCTTCTTGAGATGCGACATCCGAGAAGATGCGACACTTTGTGAGATACTAGTTGCGGATGCGGTGCTTGCGATGCGGTATGTGCAGGTCGATACCTTCACCGTCTTGACATTTGCATCATCGGCTCTAACGACGAACAACTTCCATCATGGAAGTAGTTCCCAGCGATACTTTCAAGCGGTACTTTCATGAAATTAAAAGCGTTACTTTCCGAAATTCCTCTATAAAAACTAAGTATACATACATATCCTCCCTCAAACAATGCATAGGACTATACTAACACCTTATAGTCCTCCCCAAATGTAGCTCAATAGTTAATCATGCCAATACTCACCACCAAGTGATTGAATCTTGAAACATCAAAGCCTTTAGTGAGTAAGTCACTACATTGTCATCTGTGTGAACCTTAACAACATTAATGAGCACGTGCTCATAACAATCTCGATGAAGTGATGCCTAATCAGAATGTGCTTAGTCTTGGAATGATAAAGCTGGATTCTTCACAATCGAGATAGTACTCTCATTATCAATATTGATAGGAGTATTCTTAAAATTGAACCCATAGTCCAAGAGTTGATTACGCATCCACAAAACTTGTCCACAGCGACTTGCGGACCACATATTCGACTTGATAGATGATGTTCTTTGCAATTGTCTGCTTCTTGCATTGCCAAAGACTAACCTTCTTCCAAGATATTTGCATCCTCCATTTTTGATCTTCTATCATAATTATCACTGCATAATCACTATCGAAAAAGCTTCCAAGTGAAAAGGTGACTCTTAGGATACCACAACCCCAACTTAGGTTCTTGTTTCAAATAACTAAAAATCCTCTTTCTTGCATTCATATGAGAGACCTTTGGTGAGACTTGATATCTTGCACATAAACACACCGCAAACATGATATCAAGCCTTGATGCGATGAGATACATTAGAACGACCAATCATTGATCTGTATAACTTGACTTCAACAGTTGTCCATCTTCATCTTTGCCCAATGAGTTGATTGATTTAATAGGTGTAGTTCTGAGGCTTCATAGCATCAAAGTGAACTTCTTAAGTATATCGGATACATACTTGTCTTGGTGATAAAAATACCTTCCTTAGGCCGCTTAACTTGAAGTCCCAAAAGAAAGTTAACTCACCCATTGAACTCATCGAAATTCTTTACTCGCATCACCGCTCAAACTCCTTCACCATAGGCATTTTGGTAGCTCAAAGATGATATCATCAACATACACTTGAACTAACATGATGTCTTTCTTGTCTCTCTTGATAAACAAAGTCTTGTCAATAGCCCCTTCTTTAACCATGTTTTAATAAGAAAGTGGAGAGCCTCTCTTACCAAGCTCTAGGTGCTGATGAAGGCCATAAAGAGCCTTAACCACCTTGTAGACTTTGTTAGGGTGCTTAGGATCTTCAAAACACGGAGGTTGTTTAACATACACCTCTTACGTAATAGTGCCATAGAAAGGCACTTTTGACATCCATTTGGTAAACACGAAAACCCATATATGAAGCAAAAGCAAGAAATATTCTAATAGCCTCAATCCTTTTCTGAGGAGCAAATACTTCATCATAGTCTACTCCTTCTTCTTATGCATAGCCTTGAGCTACTAACCTTGCCTTGTTTTTGATAACATTGCCTCTTTCATCTATTTTCACTCGAAGACCCATACGGTTCCAATAACTCTCTTCCCATCGGAAGATCACATAAAACCAAACTTCTTGAAGTTTAAATTAAAGAGTTCTTCTGCATAGCTTGCAACCCGACTTTATTTAGTCAATGCTTGAGCAATATTCTTGGGTTCCTCTTGAGAGATGAAACAAGTAAATAGGCAGGTTTGATGGTCCTTATGATTCATCCTGTTTTGTTTATACACAAAGCTAAGTAAAGCATTATGAGGTGTTGTGAAACTCTTAGCTTTGTGTCTTGTCATAACTCCAGAAGTAGAAGGACCAATGATTTGATCAGTTGGATGATTCTTATGAATTCTTAAGATTGGAGACTGTGGAACTCCATAAGTATAATCTAAATTAGTAAGATCAGCATCTTCATTTGAATCTGAGAAAATACCTTCATCTTGAAACTCATCATCGGTTTCTTCTAAACCCGGACATGGTAGGATCATCAAATCATCTAAAATCTTGTCAATCGGTGTATCGATACTTTGGTGAAAATACTATCCAAATCTTGTGAGAATACTCTGCATGCTTATTCTTTTCTTTGCTTCTTCATAAGCTCTTCTTTGTTCATCGAATGAGAATGTGCCATTACATCTTGAAAAGCATCGATTAAGTGTCTCTTGAATAGCTTGATCCTCGTGAGATAGTGAAGATTTTGGTTCATCGGTACTTTCCTTTGGTTTATCGATTACTTTGTTTTGGAGCATCGATGCTTTGCTTTGGTTCTTTATCGATAACAACATCGGGTCTAATATGAACTCCATGAACAACATATTGTGAATCTTCTCCATGATAAGCAGGTTGATTTTCTTCTCACGGCGGTACATAGTTCATGGAAGGAGTCAAAACCTCAAGATCAAACATCCAATCGGGACCTTTACCCTTCGATTCTCTTGATCTTCTAAAACTCAACATGAAGACAATCTTGAACCTTCTTAGTAACTCATTGTATACTCTAAAGCCCTTGTTGTTGGTACAATATCCCAATAAATATCCTTCTTGACTTGCCATCAAACTTTCCCAAATTATCAATAGTGTTTAAAATAGTGAGAGGGCATCCAAAAGGCTTCAAAAATCGTATGTTGGGTTTGTTGCCCATCGGCAACTCATAAGGTGTCTTCATTTGTGGTTTGGTGGTGATACTACTGTTAAGTACATAGCAAGCGGTACTTGACCTCATTGAAATTGAATAGGTAGTTGAGAGTGCAAGCATAGTTACATTGCTTCAATCAAAGTTCTATTCTTCCTCTCGGCAACACCATTCTGCTGTGGTGTCCTTGCAATCTTGAACTCCTCTTGATTCCTTTGTTAGCACAAAATTCATCCATTTGCTTGTTCTTGAATTCGGTCCATTATCACATCTAATACCTCTAACCTTGAGTCTCAATTGGTTTTCCAATGCGATGATTAGAGTCTCATATAGCATCAAAAGTATCATCTTTAAAACCCAAAAAATACCCAACCGAATCTCGCAATCATCTGTAATAACCAAGCGATACTTCTTCTTGTTTAAACTTGCCACGAGACAGGTCCAAACAGATCCATATGTACAACTCAATGGTTCTCTAATAGTTCTCTCCTCAAGCTTCTTGCATGAAGCTTTATGTTTGTTACCCTTCTTGCATGCCAAACATGATTGATCATTCTTGTAAGTCTTTGAAGGTAAACCTCTAACTAAATTGCCTTTGACCGGTTTGTTGATATTCTTGAAATTAACATGGCCCATTCTTCTATGCCAGCGATGTGCTTCTTGATTGATGCTTTTACCACTAAACATGTGGCTCTTCCATAAGAGTGAAGACTCTTCATGTCTAGACTATACACATCATATGTTCTTGGTACTCAGGTACTACCAAGTCATCGACAACAGCTTGAAGTCGGATGAAAGAAAGAGACATTACGTATCGGTGAATAACATAGGATGCTTTTATCACAGTTTGAGAGATGACAATAAGTTGAACTTTAGCTCCTTCACATATCTAACATTCTCAAAATCGATTCTTCCGACTTTGATTGTTCCTTTCCGATAATCTTTCCTCCATTGGGATCATTCCCAAATGCAACTCTTCCTCCACTAATAGATCTAAAATTAGACGAATCTCCTTATCTCTGTCATACTTCGGAGCAACCACTATCTACAATTAGATGATCTTTAAGCTCCTCTTACGGGTTGCCTGCACAAAAATATAGAGTTAGTTTCTTTTAGGAACCCAAGCCATTCTTGACTTGTGTTCCCCTTGTGGAGTTACAAACTCAAATTCTTTGAGTATGTAATTTCCTTTTTTTTCAAAACATGATCTAGGATTATCTTTTGATTTTTAGCATGTGGATTTTCAAAACTTTATGGATTTTCAGCAGAACTCTCTTTTGCAAATTCATTCTCTTTTTCTGTATTATGAAAACATCGATTCACTTTTTGTTGAAAGTACAGTTTGTCCTCGGTAGTACTTTCCCTTTTAATCCATTCGGTTTTAACAGTTGGTTCATGTGATCTAGATCCCTATGTGAATTATAGTACCTTCTAGGTTGATAATAGTGAGATCTCCTAGGGTTCCTATTCCAAGTAGTGTGGCGGTACCTTGTGTTGACTAAGCGATGCTTTGAGAAGTCTTGCTTGTGAAGGTCTTGGTTGCCTAGAAAAGATTTTCTCGGTGATGGTACCTGTGAGTGCAGTGCAAAATTACGATGATTTACCCTATTTGAATTATTCGGTGGTTTGTGCTCTCTAGGTTTCGGTTGGTAGACCTATTCTTTGGAAACTTGCTTAGATATTACGAGTGTCGGTCACAATCTTTGATTAAGTGATTAGGACTATAACACACAAAACAGTTTTCACCCATTCTTCCAAAGTGTCTACTCCTATGTCTATGACCAAAACTATTTTGCCTTCTAGATGAATGATTAAATCTGTTTTGACCAAAGTTATCCCAAAAGGTTTAGCGATCTTGTTTTGAAAAGGATTTCACAGAAATCTGCTTGTGGGCGATACTTTGAGTGAAGGTCTTGCTTGACTTTGAAAATTAGTTTCAACACTTTCTTTTGGGGTTTCGGACCTAGATTGACCAATAAGCTTCTTCCTAAACTCTAGATTGTCTACACCAAAGCGTGAAACATCGGGTCTTATGGGTTATGACTACCAACCGGATGTGGAGCGACATGATAACCTTTGTCTTTCTTATACTCGGAGGTGATTCACTAATTGAACCCTCATTACTAGATGTGTCTACATAATTAATGAGTTCATCATCACTAGTAGTTACGTCTTCTAAGTCTAAGTCATCACGATCACTAGATGTGTTCTCTTCCATGTTAGTAAAGTCCATACCAAATCCTAAGCCGGTTCTAATGTAAGCCCTTCATTGTTTTCAACATAAGCAACATGAGACAAGCGATTCTTTCCGGGCATCAAACTTAGCTAACGTGATCATCCTCTCCTTAGTTAGTTTCTCAATTTCAACAATTTTACAGTTTAGCTTCCATTCACTAAGTTTTAGCGGTAATCATGTTGTTCATATTTTCATTGAAGCCATTTTATTATTTTCATGAGTTAATATTTTGGCTTCCATAGACTCTAAAGTGATTTGATAACTGCTACCTCGGACCTAGCCCTAATGCAATTATCTCTTTCAATCACATAACTATTTAGCAGTTTTGATAGAAATCATGACAATTTGAGCATACCTCGGAGATATGAGATGAACTTGGTGATGTAGCTACCATAGCAAGTAGTACATGATCATCTTGGACTCAAGCTCGGTCAAATCCTCTAGACAGTCTCTGGGTTCCAAGTTCAAGTTCCTTATCAAAACAAAGCTCCAGTCCAGTTCTTCCATCAATCTTCAACCTCTTCCTCCATAGCAACCATACGATGAGGTTCTTGGTTCATCATCAAACTCGGCCTCCATTCAACCTCGATAAACTTTCTTGAGCAACAAAGCTTTGGTTTCGATAATAGGGATTTCTTTGAGTTCCATCTTTGGTTTTCGGTCATCCTATTTGCTTGATACTTAGCAAATCACTCCACTGCAAAGTGTCCGATCTTTTGACAATTGAAGCATTCAATCTTTGATTTGTCAAAAGTGATTCCTGTTTTGGCTTGAAATCAATGTTCTTTCTGTTTTCTTCATGTACTTCTTAATCCTTGCGGTAATCATTGCTACTTGCCACCTTATATCAATTTCTTCCAAAGCATCCTCTTGATCATGAGAGATCTTCTTCATAGGTGATAGGTAAAGAAGCACATTGAGCAAAGAAAGAACACACAACTTCATCCGAGTGCATAGTAGTAGGTGGTAGTGCTTCTTTGAGCATGGGTGGGAGCGGCATATGAGGCAAGATTTGAGTCACGATGCTTTGAGTAGGAGAAGCGATGCTTTTGGTTGAAATCGCCCCTCTTTCGAGATGATAGAAAAGCAATCTTGTGAGACTTAGAACTTGTTTGACCATTCATCTCATGCTCATAAACCTTTAGATGGTTGTAGAGATCATCAAAGTCCATGACATCTAAACCGGTTGTCCTCGATCATTGTAGCAATAACATGCCATGTAGATGGCAAACTCATAGAAACTTGATTAGCATCTTCAATGATACTTACGCCTTGTATAGCTCCAACATGTTGAGAAGATTACGAAACCTATCATATGCGACATCAAGACTCTCTCTTTCCAACTGTGAACGTTTCAAGCTGTTGCTTAAGAAGATTTACATGCATCTTCTTGAAGCTTCATTCCTCAAATCTTGTCTTGAGAAGCGACCCAGTGCTTTGCATCTTTAGCATCATGAAACTTCAATAGATGTCCATCGGTATAGCGAGACAAGAGAATGTTAAGAGCCTTCTCTTGATTCTTTATGGTAGCTCTTGGTAAGGCGACTTTGGGTGGTTTAGGTTGTCCTTCAATCGCTATAGGTTCTAGAACAACTTCATTACCATTGACAATTACATTCCATAAAGCATGGTGCAGTAATGGCAATGTCTTGCCTCATCTTCATACACCATAAGTCATATTCTCCTTCTTGATGATTGGAATCTCAGTGAGGTGATTGATGGTGGTGGAGCGACTTGATCGACATCTTTAAGTTTGTTGTAGAAGGGTTTCTTCTTAGTCGAGTTTCCACACAAGCTCGATACCACTTGTTGGATCGATGAAAGCTCTTAGACTAGGTCTAATATTATATCTAGGAACATATAATAATGAAAGCGGAACATTCAAACATAGAATCAACATTATTATGAACAAGGTTTTTCATTATCATAAACTAACTAACTAACTATAATAAAGATCAAAGACTTGATCTAATACTAACTAACTAAACCACTAAACCCTAGGCGTTTTCCTAAATCCCTACGCCTAGATTCCCACACACACACACCTTTGGTTTACATCTTGTACGTACTTGTATATTAAACCTATACCTATGTCCTCTTTATATACTAGAGGATTAGGGTTTACAAAATACTACAAAGGACTAATAAATAAAACTTCTTTTGCAAGCAAGTCCTTCCATCTTTTTGTAGGTTTCCTTCTTGTCGTATTAAGTCCCTCTTGTTTCATTCTTTTTGTCTTATCAACTCAAGCGTATAATTCCCAACACCTTTCCTTTCGGCATCCAATCATCTTCATTAGTGGGATCCGGATCGGGAACATTCTTTTATACCAATATACTGCATCGTTAGTGAACACACATACGATATATGGTGGTCGACATCACCCAAACAAAGAATCGACTAATAAAAGTCAATTCAACATGTCAATCGGATCATATAAAGCATGGGAATAATGTGTTCATCAAACTTTAATCATCTAAACCTAACAATCATATCCTAGAAACCTAGTCCTTCAACATAGGCAATTATATTTTTCGGATAAATCGTGGGATAATTAAGAAAGTCCGTTAGATTATATAAATTTGAAAATATTCTTCCCTCAATCAATGACTCTTTTTCTTGAAAAGTTTTAAAAATGCGAAATTCATCGATTGATTTTTGCGGTGTCTGAAAACTACGATCTGGTTGATTTTTCAAGCAACTCATTTTACCACCATTTTGAAATACAACAAATATTTTTCGAAGAATTTTAGATGAAAAACATTTGTGTGGGAACAACGATCCTTGACATACTTTCCTCAATATATTTTAGGATAAGTGCGAAATATTTGAAAATTGGTTTAGCGCAAGACTTTCCTTTCTTTAAAGAGCGGGTTGCTATCTCAAATAATAGCATACCATAGTTTAAATGCGGAGTTCTGATCGAAATAGCGCAAGCCATATTTTGAGACATGTTTAAAAATATTTAAACCTCCTTTCGAACTTCATCTATGGTCCCGTGCCATTATTGAATGACATTTCTAAGACCGTAGATGTTATCGATACCGTAAGACATGTCTTGAGAAAACAATATTTTGGAATTTTCAAATTTTCGATTTTATGGGTTTTGAAGGTTTTATATTTTCTATTTTCTTTTTGTTGGTTTTATAATTTTGTATTATGTTTTCGGATAAATATATACAAAGATAGAGTAGATGATATAGTTTAGGAAGATGATGATCACAGTACCGAGATAAGGATATCAAGCGGCCCGTTGTAGAAGATAGAAGTCATCATCTCTTAAACATTCACCACCAAAGCTTAGAGGCTCTTGCATTGAAGAAAGAAATTGAACCATCGAAGTGAGACTTTGCGCTTCCCCAAACCGAAAATCCTTTAGGTGAAAGTATTCAAGCTTTCTTTTAAGCTTCTCTTAGCAGTGCACAAAGAAGCACCATTATCATCGAACTTGCTACTCCTTTTAAGAATAATCACCGTGATTCATCGTTCGGGTTATATCATCCAATAGAAGAATAGCACCATATCATCCCACACATAAAACAATCTTCTCAAATTTCTTTTCTCTGACATCCGAAGCAATCCATTCCAAAGGTGTCAAGAGACCACTTCCCAGTAGTTGAATTGATGTAGTCGGTCTCTTAGACTAGAGCTCACGAACCCGAATACACATACCGAAGACAAAGAAACTTATACCATCAAGTAGCAGACAAGTCCAATAGCGAAGAATAACCCGATGTATACTTTTCTCTCCCCAAGAAAGTGTATGAAGCTCAAGAACCCGAAGTACCGAATGCCCAAAGAGAAAACCGATAACATTAAAGAGGCGCATCAATCACCGATTATCTCTGCGGAGGACTATCTCTGCGGATCTTGACTCCGGAATAAGTGATTATATCTCGAATCAACGATTAAGCCCTCAAGTAAAACAAATGAGCATCCCCAATGTACAAAATCTCTCCCCCGATGATTGTGATAACATCAAAATCATCACACACTATGTACCTCTTTCATCTTGAAACTAACTCTTCCATCTCTTCTCCCACATAGTTGGAATAAGAACACTAAACTCCTTGATGAGTAAAACCTTGAGTTTCTCTGCGGTCATGACATTTGTTTTCCGGGATAACTTCAATCACTTAGAAGTATTAAATCCATCAAGTTTACTCGCCATGAGTCAAACCTTGAGTTTCTCTGCGGTAATAACATTTGTCTTCCGGGATATCTTCAATTACTTAGAAGTATTAAGTTCATCAAGTTTACTCGCGTTTGAATCGTGTCTCCTTCCCCCTTTGGTTTTGACACTTGAGAATCGAGAACTCTTTAAAGCCTAAATACTAGAAATCTTTTGAGAAGAACACTTGAAGTCATTGTGAGAATCAACATGTTTGAATAATGTGAGCAAGTCTAATTGGGAATTAAATCGACATTTCACCCTCCCCAATTAGTGCTCTCCCTAACCGACAATGCCCGAATATGAAGAAGTCTTTGGATAATCAAATGCAACTCGTCTTTAGTCTTCTAACATGCGCAGAAAAATGTAGAAACGATCAGACTCGACCTTCTTCAAGATTGTGCGGTTGGGAATAGAGTGTTAACATCTTCAACTCACACCAAAAGCATCCCACCAAAAGCATCCCAATTAACACATCTTGCAAATCCCTTAACTAAAATCCTCCCAATCAAACAAGAACGAAAGATGTTCATCAAGGAAATCGACAATCGGGGCAAGCGAACACACAAGATGGTAACACCAAACTACCAATCACATCAAACAAGAACAGAGATTGTTGAATTATCATGTTGATGTATCGTGAAGCATTAACCGAAGCACTTTGTCGATAAACTTATCAATCCGGTGAAGATGTCAACCAACGGCTCTTAGAAGAACAACTCCATGTGAAGATGACCCGATAATAAGAAGCTCGGTTCTTACATGAGTTAGGAGCCGTTTGACCATATATTCTCAAATATCAATCAACCATGCGAAATTATCACACTTCTTCTCCCCTCAAGAATTGCATACGGAGATGCCATTCTTGATTAAATAAGTGAAAATCATCCAAATGTTCTATTCATACTTCTCTCCGCAAAATCAGCACATGATGTCACCAT
The DNA here is from genome assembly GCA_022545495.1 of Chrysanthemum lavandulifolium. NCBI lineage: Eukaryota > Viridiplantae > Streptophyta > Magnoliopsida > Asterales > Asteraceae > Chrysanthemum > Chrysanthemum lavandulifolium. The sequence continues at coordinate 129,698,460 of CM040246.1, read as the reverse complement.
CTTCATTATAATCGAGCAAGTGGAATGAGAAAACAATCGGTGGTAGCCGGTTCACTTGATGATAGGCGCATGGAAAAAGTATGAAGCATGTTGATGAGAATGGTCATAATAAGAAGATTTCTCTTCTTGAGAAGATAAAGCGCCTTGACACGTACACTTTTCTTTTCTTTGAGGAACGAGGCTTGAATCAAGTATTCAAATGTCATAAGAAGATTTCTCTTCTTAGAAGATAATCGCACCGAAATGTACACATTTCTTTTCTTTGAGTCTGAGGCTGAATCGATGTGAGCAGGCGTCATAATCTCTCTTTTCATCATCTCTTGGTAAAACATGTAATCAATCACCATTATCATTAAGTAGGCTCTTTGTAGTGACGGTGATGGAAAAAACCCAATATGAAGAATTTGACCTTGAAGTAAAACAACCCGAACTCGTGACTTACACTTGCACATATGTAACAAAGAGCGGTGCCGATTTCCATTAGCATCTCTAAGTACTCTCTATGTACTCTATACTCTTCAACCAACCAACCATCAAGTATAAGATGTACATTACCTCTTGAAAATCCACAATTGAATGTGACACTGACCACTACAACGTAACTCCTTAAAGTGATAGTTATTTTGAGGTGGTATGAGCCCAATTCACCCTAGTGGTAAAAGAAAAGGTAAAAGACACCCAACAATAACTAGATTTCCAAGTCTTAGTTTTTTATAATAAGCTCGAACAAGGATCATGAAGAATCTTCATCCATCCATCCCGATACCTTGGATACTAAATACACTCGCCGTGATATTTCACTTCAACCTCAAATAAATAATAGTGAATTAACTCACGACACATCTTCGAATCGCTCAAATCTAGCCTTCTTTGACATTTAAGTGAACTATGATAATGATTTTCATCCGACCATGGTTAAAAGCACAAAACCCGTAAAACCATGTAGTAACCAAACCGCCATGACGAATATCCAAACACACATCCAATTCATGACATACACCTTTTATCCTTCTTCGATGCGAAACCGTAGCACCAAATCAAGTAAGATCCGTAATTACACTTTCCCTTTCTCCGGATGGCTCTATCATCACGGATTTTACAATTCTATAGTTTAAACCGAGAAATAGTTTCTTTCATGGATTTTACAAAACCAAGAACAAACCATAAGATAGATCCGAAATGCATTTTACTATTACCGGATGTTTCCATTGTCACGGGATTTTACAAGTCTCGATTTAAGCCGAGAAATAGGTTCTTTCATTTGGATTTTACAAAATCAAGACAAAACCGTAAACAATGTTAGCTTGAATGTGTTATGACAACTTTGGTTTGGTGAATATCTCATTTTAGGGGAACATGCAGCGGTTCAATATCCAACATCATTAACATCATCAACCATCCAATCAACACTTTGGTAAACACATCATTCACGCATTATGTCGGATGTTGCTTTGACCACTGGTGAAGTAAACCCGAAATGTCAAACTTGATCATGAAGTGAACTTCCCCAGATATGTTACTTAAACTTGTACTAATCCTTGTGAAGAAGAAGCGGTGTACCCAATGTACAAAACCTCTTGACGTATCCTCAATCATGAGACACCAAAGTGATAGTTACGTTGTGGGTAACCGAGAAAGAATCACAACCGTACCTAAATAGCCAAGTCTTTATTACACTCTATAAATGCTCAAACAAGTCATCTTTGCGGAATGGTAGAAAGAAAGAAGACGGAATAAGTAAACGCGTCCGGAAAACCTCACTTCAATTCCAGATAAGAAATATCGATCACAAACAACCCCGTGGTCAACCAAAATGCCCATAACAATACAAGCGGTGACAGAATATCCCTCATGAAAATGCATAAACCAAAGTATCAAGCCTCATAGCACATCAAATCTCATCATCACTCCAAATCATATCGACAAGTCTCATAATCAAATCTCATGTATGCTAACAGCAAGTGTGAACCCGATTCAATTTAGTGGCTTAACCCGATCAATTTAGTCTTTCGAGGTTCCATGTCATATAATGCTCATATTCTAGTACAACACATAAACCGCTCAATTTGATCCAAGCCCATTATCAAAAACACTACATGGTCCAAGTTATAGGAGTATACAAGAAATCAGTTCGGCCCATATAAGTCAAGTAAATGACCCGATCCATAGTCCAACCAACATGTATCGCATATATCTAAAATATAACGCACGAATATATACGACACTCATCACTGATATCAAAAACTCATGCATATATCAAATGCTCGGTCCAACATTCATCACAAATATTCAGTTAAGAAGACATACTCCCATAAGTCCAATATCCCAACTGATCTAGCAACTAAGGCCCAATGAACTCATATTAACAAATGTAACAAAAGCCCATAACTGGTTACTACATGCCTTAATTTTGGAGATATACAATACCCACTTCTCTCACTAACCCTACATTACACAACCCTAAAATACTCTTTCAAAATACATCCGTCTCTCTTCTTTATTCAACCAAAACCGATCACAAAACAAACTCCTCATCTCAAAACTTTAACACCTAATCTCTATCTCAACACAAATTAGATGGACCCAAAGGACATAGATACCACGATGCAACAACCCACACTCGAATGCCACAGGATGGCTCGGATTGACATTAATGCCACGGGGTTGGTAGAGGTTTCACGAACATGTTCGAGGTAGGTTTTTAATCGAATGCTTAATCATTTTTATGTAAAGAACGAATCAAAAATATGATTTAACATAAATTGTTAACATCATATTTTTATACTTCGGAGATTATCAATTAGATAAGATCAGTGATGATATCTAATGGGATGATTGTATTTGAATGGAATCAGTGAAGAGTCATTTACCCAACAAGAATCTGAGGTCTTATGTATTTTTCCATTTCGTATTACTTTTTAGACTGAACATGAAGGATAAAGGACCCATGAATGGTTTTGTTCTAGCTTCAATAAATTCGGATATGAAAGATGCATAAAATTCTTTGAAGCAAGAAGTATACATAGAATCTTTGATGATTGTTTCTCTAGTTAATAGACTTTCATAAGTCTTGAGTGTATCTTCGAATACCAAGAGAGAACACTTCTGAGATCATATTAGCTTTAGTAATTTGATACGAGATATATTAGATGTTGATGTTGATGAGTCGAGTTGATTTGGTATTGGTCTCATGTGGTCGAGTCTTGTTGTGGTCATAGATATGTTGTGGTCGTGTCTTCTCATTCTTTATTTCGTCTCGTCAAGTCGCTACATATTTTTAGTCAAGAGTCAAGTCGCTATTTCTTCTTTGTGTTACAAGTCGCTAAGACTTTTATTTGACTCAATAGTCAAATAACCCAACTCGCTATTACCTTTAAAAACCAAGTCGCTAACCATATATCAAGTCGCTAGCATAACCTTTTTAGACACAAGTCACCAAGTCGCTACGACTTGTAAATACAAGTCCCTAGGTCTAAGATTTATTCCAAGTCGCTAGTGAGTTATGTCAAGTCGCTATTGACTTGAGTTGACTAAAGAGTCAACTCGCTACAAGTCTCAACTCGCTAGACAAGTCGCTACACCTTCTTACACAGCAAGTCGCTAAGACATTTAACTTGACAAATCGCTATATCTGGTTTATGACAAGTCGCTACTGCAGCCTTACGACAAGTCGCCTCTGCTGTTGACTCAATAGTCAACAACTTGCTTCTATTATAATGGACAAGTCGCTAATATAATCTGTGAACAAGTTGCTTAATTTTTTCTTGACATAAGTCGCTATAAACTCTTGACCCAACTCGCTACATTTTAGACAAATCACTACGACTTGTAAGTCTCTCGAAGAACATTAGCACCAAAAAGCAGATTTGACCATAAACAAGACATGCTTAATAACTGTTAAAACTGATAAAACCATTAACAAGACCATTAATCAGTTTTGAAACATGAGATTGGAACCCATTTAGAACCAGTTAAAATCAGATGAAAAGCTTCAAACAAGTTTTGAAATCAGTTTTGACCACAAGAGCTGAACTTAAAAGTGATGAAAACAGTTAAACTTCACACACGCTTAGAAATCAGTAAGACTAAAAACCAATTCAAAACATTAACACCTTAACACCATATTCAAGAAACAAGATCAACTATCACTAACAACACATCAAACCATCACCACGTCTAACAAACCGCATACAAAACCATGAATCGAACCACGAGAATCAACACAAACAACACAACCTGGCTCTGATACCAATTTTAGGATCGATATATTTATTGTGTTGATGATTCGGGTGGTCTTGGATGATCAAAATACATGTTAGCCATTAGAGAGAGAAAGTTAGAGAGTTGGGTGTTTTCTTGATAGAGAGTTACTTTGAAACAAATGGAATATTAGATTGAGAAGCACCACCCCTTCCATGGATGGAAGGGGTATTTATAGTTACAAACATATCGTCCTCCAATCGGACTGTGGATCAGGCATACAGTGGGTAAAGACCCGTCCTTCCTCCACGGTGTTGCACTAAACTAAACTACGCTACAAACTAACTACTTAACTACTAAATAATGTAAATAACGACAAGTCTACGAGCTAACTTATGCTAGACTATAATTGGGGTGACCGACACTTTAACATGGAATTTCCAATTCCTAACAATTGTTTTTTCTTTTTCTCATTTTTTTCTATTTTTTTCGATTTTTTTTTCATACACTTTTACTCTACCATCCTCTACGATAACATCAAAATGATAGGGATTTATAGGCACATCCCTACACTTGAGTTTTTATTACTCTAACACTAATTTAACCTGAATTGAAAAGATCAAAACACTTGGAGTACATTATTACGCAAATAAAGGGAATTTGAATTTAACGTTCCCTTCCGTCATTTCATAAAGTTTAACTTTTCCGTGAGTCCCAATCGTCCCAAAGCGTGTACAAAGGATATGACTCGACTTAGCAACTTATGAAAGCAACTAGATAATTGAACTAAGGGTTTAGTGTGATAACAATAATGCACTAAAAGTGAGTGATGATGGCGTACCCTCATCATTTAGTTATCGGTCACAAGGACCCCTCGGGATGAATCCTTCTAGAATCTATTATACTTGGTTCACATTACATCAAAGAAGACCCAAGTCTTTCTTCATAAGTCATTGGTGGCGTAAAACCATTCATCATTGACTATGGTTACGTCATGTTGGTGCCTAATTCGCCCTCCGATCGAAGGACCCCTATGCCGCGGACCCAAGTCTTCTCTTAAATTGGCGCCAAGACAACATGGAGAACCTTGACTTGGTCTTCCCCCAAGACAAAGTTCCTTGACTATTTCCTTAGCTTCCCGCCAAGGCCAAGGCGAGATAGTGGGGATGAAGCCTAGCGGTTACCACAAATCGGGGGCGCCCCATGATCTCCTAAATGTGTGCTAACACTCTCCAAGCTATTTTCTTCACCTATAAATAGGTTGGACGAGTCATTTCAATGGTATGTTCACTCAACACAATATTTCACATACTCCATATTATTTACAACACATATCACATACTTACTCTCACGCAGGAGGTGGTTCGCGAGGCCCACCCTGCGCAATCACTTAACGAAGTGTCTACTATTTCTTATTGCAGTTGGCTACAAGTTTGGCGCAAGCATATCACCCTCATACCCTTGATCACCATCGAAGGCACAGTCGTCTGGTTATTGTACAATCGGTGGCGCCATCCGTGGGACCCGCTACTATTGGTCTCGTTATTCCAAACTTACACCCAATCAATCACTTTCACTAGTTTTACGGCATGAATCAAGGAAGAGAGATACACCCCTCGGGTTTCTCGACCTTGACACCAATCGATCGATGATCCTAACAACCTTCCCAATATAACCGCATCCACCTTTACCACGATCTCACCACGAAATAACTCCCAACAACCATGCTTCAACCTCGGCTAACCACGAACCGTGTCGGTCCGGCGTTTGTCGAAGCTAACATCGAAGCATTAGAATCTTTATTGAGGGCTCGAAGGAGGCAAGCTCGAAATGTGGAGATGCGAAGGGAGTTAGAATACTCAGCGATGAGTATGAAGAAGAGTTAGAAATGGAGGCTAGGCCCTTGGCTCACAGGGCTACGCTCGATGCTAAGGATAGGGTCTCCGGCGGTCGAAGGCCGAGTGGAAGGTCGGTTGGTTTGAAGATGTTCGGAGAGGGCTCACGAGAAGGAAGGAACAATGGAAGGCTCCAATGGAAGGAGTCACCGAAGGAAACTACGGAGGTTAACTTGCCACCACTTTTGGCGGCTCATCCAGGAAGAGCGCGGGCGGGGGTTCCGTTGCGGCCTTCTCACGCATCCGGCGTGAAGGCAATCCATCTCAAATGAATGGGGAGAAATCTTCCTCCTCATGGTATGTACCCTCCTTTTCGGGCTCAATCTTACCCTCGAGGGTCTATCCCCCATCTAATGGGCGGGCTAGCAACCCCGTTTTACTCAACCATACGGAAGCATGCCTACGGGCAACCTATGGTATATCCTTCATACCACAGTCGAAAGTCACCCACCTTATATACCTCTTGCTTACCCTCGATATGTTAACAAAACCACATTGGAATACCTCCAAATCATAACCCGTACAATCTGCCCCTACCTACATGCCACCTTATAACCGCCTTTATTCGGAGTCCATGGGTTCCAAAACACCCTTCGTAAGATGGATGAAGACTACCCTTTGCACGATGGGTTGAAAATGCCCTCGCATATTGGTACTTATGATGGGAAGGGGACCGGGATAACTTTTACACTTGTTCGAAGGGCTATCGAATGCGAAGTGGGTTATGCCCGTTGCTTGCCACATGTTTACATATACCCTACGAGACTCTGCTCGTATATGGTGGAATGGGCAAAAACCGGTAGCATTGTGAATTTGGATGATCTCGAGGCCAAATTCGGATCACATTTCGACCAACGAAAAAAGTTCACAAGAACGCACCTAACGATGCACAACATCAAGCAAAAGAAAATGAGAGCACCGGGCTTTCATTACGGATACACCGATGACACCTTACGGATAATGGGCTTGCGAAGACCAACGCATCTCGGGTTTCGTGCATGGCCTACTGAAACAAAAGTTTGGTTGAATTCCTCTCCATGACCTTCCTGCAACCTATAAGGGTTTAGTGGAGAGGCTTACACGGATCGAAGCCAAAGTGTCTACCAGCGAGGCTCGATCGAAAATAAAGAAAGTCATAGCAAAGTCCCAAAGCATCCTTCGTGGGAAGGGTCAAAAAACGAACACAAAGGAAGGGACGGGTTTACACCTACCACAAAAACATCAACCACGGGCTCTTGGCTAATCATCCAAATCTCAAGGAGATACTTGCTCTGGAAAAGGCTGCGAAGACCTTTGATCCTCCTCCTCGCTTGGCAAATAGAGGAAGGCCGAGATACTTCAAATCTTGCTACTTCCATGGCGATTACGGACACGACACCAACAATTGCGAGAGCTCAAGAAAGATAGAAGAGGCCGTGAAGTCCGGCCAATTGGGACATTTGGTGAAGGGTATAAAGAAAGGTAAAGAAAAGGTCTCGACACACGGTTGGGGAAGACACCACACTTGCCAAGCACCCATCCTCATGGTGTACAAGGATGACTACGGTTTAAAAAGGAAAGAAGCGGAGGAAGCATTATGCGGAGTAGGAGATGTCACCTTTCCTTGATCACGGAAAAGTTCTCTCAAATGACCCGTGGTCATCAAGGTCTTGATCTCCAGCAGAGAAGTAAGCAGGCCTACCTAGGCGTGGTAGCTCTTGTGAAGTGATCTCTGAACATTGCTTTCTAAAGCTCGAGCCTTGATAAGGTCGAAGAGAGTAGATTCGAAGGTACCCTTGGTAGGGTTCTCGGGGAACACTCATGGCCCTTGGGAGAAGTCCCTCAGAGGTTACGATTGGAGAAGGAAGGCTAAAAGAGCGAAACTACGGTTTCGCGATCGTAAGGTCAGAATCTCCTATAACCTATTGATAGGGAGAAACGACAATGCGAAAGATGGGCATCGTTGTCTCCACTATACATGCATGGTCAAATTCCAAACACCTTCGGTATTGGAGCGGTTTCTCCGGCTAGCGTGAAGAAGCCTACGGAGTAGGCAAAAGGTCAAACAGTCTCGGAAGAGCCTCGAAAGATGTTCTCGGTATGCTGCGATCTTTGAAGAGCGCATTGTAGTAAATGATCTCTACCACGATCGAGACGGTGGTAATCGGAAGCGACTCCTACCTCCTTTAAAGCCGAATTGGAAAAGGTACTACGGGCCAATGCGGATGTCTTCGCATGGACCTACTCGACATGACGGGGTCCCAGAACTCTCACCATAGGCGGAAAGCCCTTGACCGTTGAACACAAGCTTAATGAGTTCAAACATATTGAACCTATCAAGCAAAAGCGTCGAAGCTGGCTCTGAAAGAAATGCCGCAACATGCAAAAAGTGGATGAGCTCGTGGCGGCGGGCATACTCGGGGAGGTGAAGTATCAAACTTGGGTAGCCAATCCGGTGATGGTCAAGAAGCATGGCGGAGGGTGGCGGATGTGTGTGACTTCACGAGATATCAACAAAGCATGTCAAAGGACTGCTATCCTCTGCCAAATCGATTGGAAAGTAGAATCCTTGTCGGGGTTTGGTGAAGTGTTTTACGGGCGCTTATAAGGGTTACCATCGAGATACAAATGGCGGAAGAGGACGAAGAAAAGACAACCTTTTTACGGAAAAGGCGTTTATTGTTACAAAAGATGCCTTTTGGTTTGAAAAATGCGGTGCTACCTACCAGCGTTTAGTGGACAAAGCCTTCCACAAGCGAGATAGGTAGGAATCTAGAGGCGTCGTGATGATATGGTTATCAAGAGTAGAGCGGAGGAGGATATGCTCTCCGACATCAAGGAAACCGACCGACTTCGCGCCATCAACATGAAGTTAAATCCCAAGAAATGTTCCTTGGTGTGGAAGAAGGACAATTTTGGGACATCGATCACCAAGCAAGGTATTAAGGCCAATCCTTGAAGGTTAAGGCCATCACGGTTTGTACCTCCTAAGTCCCTAAAGGAAGTGCAAAGTCTAAGCGGAAAGCTAGCGACCCTCGGTGATTCTTATCGAAGGGTGCGAGACGGATCTTTGCCGTTTTCAAGACACTCAAAGGATGCGGATAAAAGGCGTTTCGATGGAATACGAGATCTGAAGCCTTCAAGGAAGGAGTTCATGGCTATTCTACCTACACTTACGCCCCAATCAAAGGCGAAGTGTTGTTTATGTATATCATGACCTCCTTGAAAGCATCATGTTGTGTTGTTGGCGAAAAGGAAAAAGCAAATCCTATCTACTTCGTTAGCGAGGGTTCTCTGAGGGATGAGCTAAATTATCCGACATTGGAGAAGCTAATTTTGGCTTTGGTCCATCTTTGCGGCGCCTTGAAGGTACTTCAAGCTCACCCCATAACCGTACTTCATCGACAAACCCATTAAGCGGATACTTTCAAAGCCGGAGAAATGGGAAGGATAGCTAAGTGGGCTATCGAGCTAGGAGAACAAAATTGAATACAAAGGTAGAAACTCGGTCAAAGGGCAAATATTGGCGGACTTCTTAGCGAAACACCCTCCGAACCAAAGCGGGACACAAAGTTCTTTGAAAAGAAGCACGATAAAGGCGGTCGAAGGGTGGAAACTTTATCTTGTGAGCCTCCAGCTCAAGCGGTTCAGTGCGAGTCTCATGCTTGTTGACCCCAAAGGAAGGAGTACACTTATGCACTCCGCTTTGAATTCGATGCTACTAACAATGAAGCGGTCTGAAGCCTTGCTAGCGAGGCCTCCGATTAGCTAAGGACATGGAGGTAGAAGACTTGGCCATTTTCGTTGACTCATGCTGGTGGCCAATCGGATAAAAGGCTCCTATGAGGCAAGACAACTGTGATCAAGCAATACTGGATAAGGCCAAGGAAATGCTCGAAGGGTTTACATCCTACAACATAGAGCATGTTCGAGAAATCAAAACAAGAAGGCGGATGCACTTAGCAAACGGCATCAATGGCATTTGCTCATTTAACTAAAGAGGTTACGGTGAAGTGTTGGCGAGATAGGTCCATCGTCCGAAAGGAGGTGTCGGCGTATCTTGGAGGAAGACTCAAATTGGATGACTCCAATTAGAGAATATCTAATAAGTGGTATCTTGTCGGAGGATCATAAATTAGCTCGAAGGTCGCATCAAAGCACCACGATGCAGAATCATGGGGAACTATCTATGCGAAGATCCTTTTTGTCCCCATGGCTTCGTTGTGTAGGACCTAGGCAAGCCGCCAACATCATTCAAGAAGTGCATGAAGGATCCTGCGGGCTTCACGCGGACCCGCTCCGTTGTTTCAAAATCATGAGGATCGGATATTATTGGCCTTGATGCAGGGGACCGCTGTCGAAATCATTCGAAATGTGAAGCTGTCAAGTTCACTCAAGGGTTCCAAGGCTACCAAAACAAGATATGACCTCTGTGGCGTCCGCATGGCCCTTGACCAATGGGGATAGACATCGTGGGTCCTCTACCAATTGCTCGGGGAGTAAAGTTCTTGGTCGTAGCCATCGACTACTTCACGAAATGGGTGGAAGCGAAGCCTTTGGCATCCATCACGGGAAGGCACATGGAAAAGTTTGTGTGGGAACACATTATCTGCGGTTCGGAGTACCCGCATCATCATTTCGAGATAATGGGAAGCGATTCGCGAAGGGTATTCCTAGTGTTTTGCGAGGCACGAATATCAAACAATCTTTCACTTCCATCTACCATCCTCAAGGTAACGGACAAGTGGAAGTTACTAACGAGGACATCATCAAGGCATAGAGCGAAGGTGGGATCTGATCACCACGGTTGGGTAGATGAACTACCTCAAGTACTTTGGGCTCACAGAGCATACAAAGTCAAGTCATGGGAGATGCCTTTTAGCTTGACATATGGCACGGAAGTTGTCATCCGCCGGAGTAAGTGTCGAAGCGAGAAGGGTCATGAACTTGAGCGGCGGACAACAAAGAAAGACTCCGTAGCAACCTAGACCTACTCGAAGAGCGAGAGAAATAGCCTCAATCGGGAGGCTATCCATAAGCAAAAGATTGAAAGGTACTACAACGATCGGGTTCGACCTTGACCTTCAAACCCGGGAATCGTCCTCCAACTCAATAAGCGCAAGTAAAGGCGAGTACCGGGGTAAACTAGGACCTACATGGGAAGGGCCCTACGTTATTAAGGAAGCATATGGCAACGGAGCCTACAAGCTGGAAACCTTGGATGGAGACGCTATTGATAGAACTTGGAATGGCACTACCCTTCGTAAGTTCTACGTATGAAACTTACAATGTCTAAGGACATTTTTTATTTTGCTTTCAATCAATGTATTTGCATTCTTCTCACTTGGGGAAAGAAGCATTAATGGTAGGCGTCTAGTATTCATTTCTTAAAATGATGTAATCCTCCCTACCCACTTAATGATATAACGCATTTCCCTCAAATCTCTTGTTTCGTTCAATACAACAAAGATTTGTCCACCAAGTCACTTTATAAGTTTCAATGTCGAAGGGATGTACAAAGACTAACAACATGTCTTGCTCATATGCATAACATCCACCTCAACTTCACATTAACTTTCCTATATGGCCTTAAGGTATTTTAAGCCTTTCGCCCAAAGGATTAAGATGGAGTGGGTGCAACCCTCTGTCGTGATCAAATTATATGATTGCTAATATTCTTGGTGAAGTAACTACACACAATGAGGCTATGCATCTACCATACGCCTTAGGTTGTAAAAAATTTTACATAAGTAAAATAAAAAGAAGAATCACACATGGCAAAATACAAGCCCTAGTGGCTTTAATGTAGATTAATGACTAGTTTAACTAGTCTAAGCAGGCCGTAACCTAACGATCCAACCAAGCAAAACATTGTCTTAGGCGAAGCCTACATCACACACACCAAATGTTAATTGTTTCATCGGGCACAAAGCACGGAAAGGAACATAGACAAATTGTTTTAAAGCAGGTACATACCACCACAGGGATCAAATTACAACCACATGGTTGCCTTCATCAAACCTTGGAATGAGTGGGATCGGTGAACACAGGGATGGAGCCTTTGGTGATGGAGTCTTCTTGAAGGAGATGGAGGTGGACTTTCCTTGGCTTCTTAGCCGGCGGGTCCTCAACAGAGGCATTTGGGTCCTTCGTCGCTTCAACAAGGAAAGGGAACTCTAAAGCGGCTAATTCATTACTGCATCATCATACTCTTTTCATGAGTTGCCACAGTAGTATGGAACTTTCTCCGACTTCACGGTTCCTTTGTCGCAACTATCTCCTCCAAAGTGGTACACTTGCCATGATATATGGCGGCATTCACCGAGTTCCCAATTGCATTCCCACATCATCACTATGGTAAAGTTCCATGGCAATGTAGGGATAACCTTGGTTACCAAGTCCATCCTATCCTTCTTGACATCTTGAGACGAAGGTTTAACCCATCTACCTTTTCCACGAGCTTGATCTCTTGGTCCATGACTTAGCTCTCTCTCCTTGAGGCCTCCACACTTGGATGAAAGAACATATATCGCTCTTTATAGCCTCGACCTTTGAGCCTTGATAGTTAGCTGCTTGCATTCAACCTCGCTTCATTGCCGATTGACCTTTGAGCTTTTCATTATCGGCTCGAGATCTTGCACCAAGGGTTCTTGTCAAAATCCTCAAGGCCTCTTCACATTTCTTCTCAGTGCATACTTGATCCTAGCCTTCTCCCTTGCAAGCATAACATCCATTTCTTCTCGAGCTTTGGTGACGACGACGGAGCGACTCCACTTGTCCTAGTATTGAGTTGGTTGTCTAGCATGCATTGTCGGACATAACTCTTGTCATGAAGGTCATGAGCCTTTCCATGGACATGTTGTCCATCACCCCTTCAGTGGGTGGGATTACATGGTCCACGAGTAGATGACAAGCTAAGGGAGAGGAAAGCTCCTTCGTATCGGGAATTCTGCGGCATATGTAAACTTGTTAATATATTATTCTTGGTATCTAATTTTTGTAACGAGCAAGAAACATTACCATGGATATCATCGCCGTTGGGCCCTTGATGGTGGAAATACCACGACCTTACCACAGGCACTCTTTTGTCGGGTAGTTCGAGAGGGAGGAGTAGGTAGGATAAGCTTCCTCTTGAGCGGACTTCACTTTTGCATTGGTACCTTTCACCTTGGACCCTCTCACCAATCTTGGGAGGGTCCTCGATGGCCAAGCTGTCCTTGGGAGGCGGTTCATCGATTCGAGAACATTCTCCACAAGTGGTCTTCCACATCTATGGGTTCCTTTGAAGGAGGAGCGGAGGATACAGGTTCGATGGGTGGGCTTCCACATCATTGTCATTTATCGACACCGACGGAGAGCCCACACCATAGCTCGTCTCTTGGGGATTCTTTGGAATGAAGCTAACCTCCTTTGCACCACCGGCTACCACAAAGTTTCGAATGACATTTACGCGCGAAGGAGCAAATAAGATAAATATCGAAAGATAAGTTTTATCTCTTATTTTAATCAAAAAAATACATACTTTCTCCATCACAAATAATCTCGGTACCAAAGGAGATCCTCCATCTTTCGACAAGGCCAACCATGAAAAAATTGGCTCGGGGAATGTTTGGCAATCAATTGGATGACGAGCCAACCATTATACAAAGTTCCTCCTCACGGTATAGGGCAAGGATCGTTGAACCTTTTTCATCATATTGGAACTACGGGTTTAACAATGCAGGGTAGGTCGGAGGGATAATGGTGTTTTGGATGTAATAGAATTTGCCTTTCCAGTTCCTGATGTTCGTAAACGGCCTATCTATGAGAATGGGCACATCCCTTTCACCCTCTTAGCCAAGGTCAACCAATCTCCTCCAGGGTATAAATTCAGAAAACCCCTAAGCACAGTTAATGATGGTTCAAACCCATAAGCTTTACACATCACAATGTATGTCGTAAGCTTGGCTAGGCCAAAAGGGTTAAACCTAGATATGTGTACCTCATAGTACTGGAGGAGTTCTAAAATCAAAGGGTGCAAGGGTATCCTAAGGTTGGAGGTGGTGAATGCATGGGTGTATAAGCCTACATAGTTTTTAGGAGCATCAAAAATCCCTTGATTTCTACTAGGTAACATGATTTTATGCTCTTTTTGAATTGGGTAATCGGTGAGGAATGCTTTGAGCTCCTCCCTTGTCAAGGTGCAACCTTGTTGTTTAATTACGAATTTCTTATTTGTAGACATTGATCCTTCTAAAATCCACAATAAAGTATTTGAAAACAGATACGAAGGAATACTTTACCTTGTTTGATCGAAAGCTTGATCGGAAGAGGTTTTAGTAGGTGAAAACTTGGGCGTGAGATTAAATTATGTTAGGGTTTCTTGTTTTAACTTTATATACCCTCACATAGGATAGATCTCGGCCTACACGTGTCTGACTTATCCCACCATCGATTTCAAATCCTTTTTAAATTTTGAAAGGACGTTTTATTTTACCGAGGAAAAGGGGTGGTTAGGATAAGTGTAAGCATTAATTACGGTCAATGGGTGCAAGACTTTTCATCTTCGTTCGTTTTTTGTGACGAAGGGAGGTTTCGTTCTATTTTGAGTCGTAAGCAATATTTCTTGTTCGTACATATCACTTTCATTGGGGGCTTGATGGCGTACCCTCCGATCGGTCGAAGGACCCCCTTGACCTCGATCGAATTTGCATTACGAAGACCCAAGTCTTTCTTCATAAGTCATTGGTGGCGTAAAACCATTCATCATTGACATGGTTACGGTTGGGAATTCGCCGACCGAAGGCTATGCCCTTCGGTGTCTTCTCTTGAAGCGCCAAGACAAAGGAGAACCTTGACTTAGTCTTCCCCATGTTCCCACTATTTCCTTAGCTTCCCGCCAAGGCCGAGATAGTGGGGATGAAGCCTAGCGGTTACCACAAATCGGGGGCGCCCCATGATCTCCTAGCGTGTGCTAACACTCTCCAAGCTATTTTCTTCACCTATAAATAGGTTGGACGAGTCATTTCAATGGTATGTTCACTCAACACGATTTTCACATACTCCATATTATTTACAACACATATCACATACTTACTCTCACGTCGGAGGTGGTTCGCGGGCCCAACCCTGCGCAATCACTAACGAAGTGTCTACTATTTCTTATTGCGGTTGGCTACAAGTTTGGCGCAGCATATCACATATCACCCTCATACCCTTATTGATCACCATCGAAGGCACTAGTCGTCTGAATTATTGTACAATACTCCCTACACTTAAACTCAACATTGTCCCCAATGTTCCCGAAATATCAAAGTTATGATAATGGAAGGTAATTAAAGATGAAAGAAACTAATACTAGCTGATTAGCTCGGTAGGATCCGTGTAAAGTGGTGGTTACATCTTTCTTCAAGAAAACGTTTCGTTAAAAGCTCCTTCTCATCTTATGTATCTTCTTCTTGGTAAATTAAACTGCACACTTGAAGAAAACAAAAGAAACCTTCGTAAAATCGGCGTAAAAATATATATAAGACTCTACTAAACTAGGATATAATGCTTGCGAATGGATGTTTCTGATTTTACGGAAAATTAAGACCGGAAAATTCTAAAAAATTATAAGTAGCTCGGAAAATGAGAAAAAGTGATAAAATTTGTTTACCTCCTCTGACACAGTCGAGTTGCGATCTAAACCGTCAAGTTATCTGGCGAACCGGTGCGATTTTCTAGAAAAATTACGGAAAATTTACATCTTTAGAATCTGGAAAAATTTTATGCAAAACATCCATTATGACTCTATACAAGCATTTGACTCGAACAAACACACATGTATATCTTTTAATTAATTGTAATTCTCATGTTCACGTTTCTTTTGAAAACGTGTGTAATCCTCTACACTTATCCCTTATGTAAAATATCTTTATATGTATTTAAGGCGAGGTTAAAGACAAAATAAAACATTTTACAAATTTAAACATGAGAATAAACAATAAATAAAAGATACACGACACACAAACAAGCAAACAATTAAGCATGGGTTGCCTCCCATGAAGCGCTTTTCTTTATTTATGAGTCTTGTAGCTAGACTCGAATGGGTACCCCTAGGTACCGATATAAGTAAGCCTATCATCTAGAATGTCATAAGGATCAAACTTATCATTTAAGTTCCTAATAGTACGTTTGGTTCGATATGCCTTTTCAAATTTCTCTCCATCGGGGTCATAGATCGTTATCCTAATGTGCCTCTCCATTACCATCACTAGGCGGTCTATCCCAATCCCACTTATGTTTAGGCTTATCGCTCTCAACTTTCCACTTATTCATGACAAGGTTGACGGGCAAGCTTCCTAGGAACTCGGTCATCTTCCTAAATACTAAGGCATCCTCGAACGGGTTCACTTCCATGTCCCTAGCCATTTCTTTTTCATGGAAAGTTGCTTTACTAGCAAAGGCTTCATCTAGGTAAAAAGGTCGTTGGGGACCTATGAAGTTCTTATCGATCCAAGGTCCGTATCTAGATGGCGCTCTATCCAACCTAATCTCATGTGGGATTTCCTCTTCTTTGTAGTAAGTATGCTTTTTGACATCGTAAATTGACCTAGCACTCCCCTCTCCTACCACTATTTTGGACATCTTACAATCAATGATGGCACTAGCGGTAGCTAAGAATCCTCTTCCTACTAGCAATGGGCATGTCGGGTCCTTATTCATGTCTAGCACATGGAAATCCGCCAAAAGTCAATTATCCTCGTGTACTACCATGTCTTTTATTATCCTACCAGATATGCAATACTACCGTCCGCTAGACCTAAGATGGTTTCCGTTGGTTCTATCTTACCTAAGTTAAGGCTTCTATGGTGGGACAACGGAACAAGATTGATGCATGATCCTAAGTCGGCTAGAGCATCGAGAGGTTTGGAAGTTCCAAGCCTACGGAAGAGTAAATAGCCGGGATCGTCTAACTTCTTAGGTAAATTATTTCGCACAAAAGCGGACCCATGTTTTCAAGTTTAAGTTCTAGCTCATATTTTCTTTTAAAGCATTATAATAAGGTGCATGAGCTAAGACTTCAAGAACGGTTTTCTTGATGGAGTTCCTTGTACTCCTCCTCTAGATTAGGTTTGGGTTCTTGGTTGTGGGTTTCTCAAGAGTAGGTTCTACCAATGGTGCGGGGCCTTGGTACCTCATTTTGGATTGCTTGGAACCCTTGTTGATAAGCGTTTACGAGTAAACCGTTGGGTGTGAGGGCATGGATCGCACTCTCCCATGGTGAACAAGAACATGAAGTCAATGAAATCGAACTCACTTTTGGGTTCTTTATAGTATCACTTGGGAGTGCTCCAATTTCCGGTCATTAAAGGCTTTTAAGAGAGCATCAAGTTTGTTTGTCATCTCGCCTTGTCGCCGCTAAAATTGGCTTCAAGCTTAGTCAATCGAGTTTCTCGAGATGACATGAACCTAGATGCAATTGCCTCAAGACTAGTGGGGTTCCCGGTGTTTGGAGGGTTGAACCTATTGGGTGGACTAGATGAGCTTTGGGATGTGCTTGAATTTTGGTTCCACTTAAGGTTAGGGTGATTCCTCCATGAGGGGTTGTAAGAATTTCCTAAGTTGTTTTGTTCAGGCTTGAAAGTGTACCACTTCTCTCCCGCTCCATCGGTGCAGCGTGGGCGTAGTCGAAAAAGCTTGTTCGGGAGTCTTGTGCAATCTCGAGTGTCGTGGGAACCACTACACAATTCACAAGGTAGAGTGATTTTGTTCACTTGTTGTGAAGACTTAGGATTTTCGTAGGAGCTCATTAGAATTTAACTTGATCTTCAAGCTCGAGCATCCTACGGTCGGAAGGTTGTGAGTCAAAGGAAGGCAAGGAGATTACCTTTACAGTTTTGGGCAGCTCACGGGGGTCATTCCAACTTTCATTGTCATAGAGAACAAGGTCCTCTATTATACCCCACGATTCTTTGCGGTGAGATCACTAAGTTTTCCACCGGCCGCTTGGTCAATGGATCGCTTAGTGGGGAAGTTGACATGATCGTAGAAGAGTTGGACTTGAAGCCAAAGATCAATGCCGTGATGAGGACTCTATGGAGTAAGTGTTGGGAATTATGTGAAGTAGGTTTCTGTCATTCTTCTGAAAGGTTCTGTTGAAGTAGAAGCGAGAATCTGTTGAAGAAGTGATTCTAGTGAAGAGTACAAAGCGTTGTCGTATTCTTCTTGAAGGGTGAAAGTGACTAGGATCGGCATCGCTTTATGAATTAAATGCTAACTCATTATTATCTTTGAGCGGCCGAGGTTAGCATGGGTTTTATTGTCTTGCTCAATATAGTTTAATGTATTAGTCATTAAAGGCATGCTTGCATGTTTAGTCGATTGGGTAGTAATAGATTAGGGTTCCTTGTTTATAAAAGGAACCTCATAGTTTGTAATAGATAACTCATACGAAACATAAAGTTTCGGTTAATAAAAGATCCATAGAGGATCTAAGTGTTCTTAGTTATAACAACTTGTATTTACTTTCATGTAGAATACGAGGTTGTAGAGGCTGCCTATTAGTTTGCTTATGATTACATAGGCAACACTAACGATCACGAGTGCTAAAGATGCATCAAGTGCGAGAGATTTCAACAAGTGGTATCGAGCCTCGGGAGAGTCTCTACGATCTTGAGAACCTTATTTACCTCACCCCATACAACCAAAACATATTCACCATGCAGGAACCGATGATGAATCGAAGTCACCACCAACAACAACATCAAAACCGCTACCTCTATGCGAAAGAACTTAGTCTCTCCAACAAGAATGGTAAGTTTCCTTACCTAAAGAAAGAAGAGTATGATCATGGACCATGAAGATGCGAGCTGGATCTTCAATATTGATTGGAATCATGGGAGATTGTGAAGAATGGCAGCGATCAAAGAAGACTATCCGGATCTTGATGGTAAGTTTACCATTGCTCCTCCCAAAACTATGAAGAGATTCTTGCGGTACAAAGAGCACAAAGTAAGAACCATCCTTCTTGATCTATTCACGAAGATCACTTAGGTGATTTTCACCACATGGTTGATGCAAAGGACATCCGGATGGCTCACGAAAGCAAGGTTTGGTGGGAATGAAGAGTCCGGAGAAATGAGGAAGTCCATCTTGAGAAAACACTTCCAAGAGTTCAATATCTCTACGAAGAAGAAGGTATCCAAGGGATATGACGGGTTTCACAATATTACGAGTCACCGAATCATTTGAATGCAAAGCGACAATGATGATTGCAATTCTAAGTTCCTTGATCTTTGCCTCCATCATGGTTACATGTCGAGATAACACTTAAAGCTAAAGGTGGGGTGGACATGCTCACCTTTGATGAGCTATACAACAAACTCGGTCTCTTGAACACGATGTCGGATATCCATACCGTGCATCCTCTTACGGTCATCTGACCTTTGTTGGGACATCTCACTCCAATATGATGATGCATGCTTCAATTCCATCTTATTTGCCATCATCATCTTATCGTCCCACCCCATCACATCCTCAAGCTAAGGTCGAAGTATATTGGAGGATGTTCTTCACTCATTTGTTCTTGATTATGATACTCGACATCGGTATATGAAGATTTGACCAAGTGGACCCACTTGAGATGGAGGAGATGAAGTTGAAATGGCGGTGGCCATGCTTTCAGAGATATCAAGAGGTTTGAAGAAGGCGAAGTAAGTTTAGGTTCAAGGAAAGGATCCACTCATTTTGCGGGAGAAAGGTCAAGTGTTTCTCTTGTCACCGGATGGGTCATTGATAAGGTTTTAAAAGGTACCTTTTGAGGGTCATTTAAGCCCTTATTCAATATCTTTTGTATCCGTTATTGCTTAATATCGTTCCTTTTCACTTTTAGGTCTCTTGAAGGCAAAATCTTTGGAATGATGCTTATTTGACCTAAAAGGCGCGAATATCTGAAGAAAATGGCCAAAGTCGAATCGAGACACTCAAAGTCTTTGAAACATAAGGCGGCGTCATCAAGCATATCTGCGACGCCGTCGGGAAGGTATTTTATGACGGCTCGGAGGAAAAATTACATGTTTTCAAGGGACGGCGCCGGTTCTAAAGGAGTAGGCCGTCGTTACTCGGGCGGCCTAGATGCGGCCAAGACAGCGTCGAGTCAAGGGGACGGCGTCACGGTCATAAGGTGACCCGTCGAAAGGTTTAAGTGGCCAAGGCGAAACCCTAATGACGGCGACACGGCGGCGTCACGAAACATAAGGTGGCGCGTCGCGGATGTAATCTTATATATAGAATCCAATTTTTCGGTTTTTGTGTGTAGTCTTTTGGGTAAAACCTAAACCGAACCAAGGCTTTCTTGTGCGGTATTTTAGGGTTCTAAACCTATTATACATCAAGATAAGTATTTACTTCATTAATTTAATTATGTCTTTGATTATTTGTGTGTATGCTTGCATGTTCTCCATGTCCGGCTAATTTATTTGTGTGTTTGCTTAGGAATATGAAACTTAATTATTGAATATTGATTGGTTGATACTTATCTTAGTTGACTAATGATCTAGAGTCGCTAGATTATTAGTTGTGTACTTAATGCTTGGAATTTCTTTGTGAACTTTAGAATATAATTATCTAGGTAATTGTAGGATAAAGTATTCAAGGACAACCGTAGAGTAGGCGTCATAAATCACTAGAGGATTTGTAAACAAGACCCTTTGGTAATTTCAAAGAGTTAGGAAATAAGCACCCTATAGCCTTAGAATCACAACGAACTAGGAATAAGGGCGTGACAAATCAACCATCAATAGGAGATAATTAAGGAGTAGTAAAACCTAAGTAAACACATTTTAAACTATCATACAGTACACATCAATTAGACATAGACTATCACAACCTTAGCTTAGATAATTAGATAATAGTAGAGTAATCGGTAGCAATACCAACCCCCAAATCCAATACCCGAGATTCGTACCTTTTCCATTTCTAAAAAATATAAAAATACAAAAATAATCTTCCTCAACCTCAACCTTAGCGTAGTAACTTCACTAGCATTCCTATTCCCTGAGAGAACGATATCAATACCCGTGGCTTACCCTAATTACTACACTACAACGATTAGGTTCCTTTGCCTAGGGTGTTATAAAACTTGCTCAAGAAAAGGAAGTTTCCTTGACCCCGAGCACGCGTGTGGCGTTATCAAGTTTTAGGCGCGGCTGGGAATAGAATAGCTAGTTAGTAGTCCACCTCGTTTAGGTTTCTTTGTGATTCCTATCAAGTAAATTTTTCTCATTTTTTTAGCTTTCTCTTAGTCTATCCCCTTCTTCGTGACCTTTGTTCGTAACACCCATCACTTTTCACCATGGAAGGTGACAACCAACAACCACGTCTTCATACCAACCCCTTAAGCAACTTAGAACCCGGTTCCCACCAAAACTCTTTTGAACCATTTGCGAACCGAGAAGAGAACTTAACAAGCGAAGAAATGCCTCCGCAATTCGAACATCAAGGTACTTCCATCAATTTTGATGAAGTCACGTCTGATGAAGAGTCACCTCATTCCCCACAATCCCCTGAAACCACCGTCGTTGACAATCAGAGTCAAAATGGCGAGGAAGTTCCTGCCACTCCAGCCAACAGATCCACAAATCCTCCTAAAGCGAAAACCCTCGGGAATACTCTTCCCCTCGCATCTGGTTTCACCTGCCATTGTCTATCCTTGAACAGTCAATGAGATATTGCATCGTCGACATTTGGTTAATCCAAAAGGCATGTCAATTCCACGGATCCCACAACGAAAACCAATCCACCATGTCAAGCAGCTTTTAAAAATCGTTGATGCTATCTATACCGACGGAGCATCTAAGGAGACATCTAGACTCGGTTCTTCCATTTTCTCTTCAAGGCGGGCCAAGGAATGGTTCGATAAGCTCCTCCAAGGTCTATTTTCACATGGGAACAACTCTCAACCAAGTTTACAAAAGTTCTTTCCCCGGAAGAATTGCGTGATTAGGAGCAAAATTCGCACTTCCATCAAATGATGAAGAATCTATCACCGACTCACGGAGTCGTTATAAAGATCTTATTCAAGAAGCCCCACACCACAGTATCGACCTCGGTTGCTTGTTCAAATCTTTTACGACAATGTCTCCGGAAGGATCAAAAGGATTGATTTCTCAAGCGGCGAAGAATAGTGAACCTCATGCGGAAGAAGGTGGAACCAAATTGAGGAATACATTCAATACCGGGGCGACCATTGGGACAAACCAGCGAATGCGTTAAGCATCTCTACTTTCTCAAGTAAAGAGCTATCCTTCGATGATCGGATCGAGAAAGCACAAAAGAAGTTAGCTTATCTCAATAGATCGCTGAACCAAAAGGCTAATTAACCCATACCTCATATGTGGCGTTTGTGGGCGCCACACGAGGCGATGAATGCGATGGCGCCCTCGAGAGGCGTACTTCTTTCTAGTCATGACATCTATGATGACCCCTCACTCCTCGCGTTCTATCAAAGCGATGAATGTGATCCTTGGGCAATCTAGAATGGAAAAGCGAAGGAAGGAAGGATCGAATACTCCACCCGTGACCTCTTTGAAGAAGAACTGGGCGGTTTACCATGGAAGGAACACACTCTTAAAAGGTCTTGGGGAGTTTATCCGAGGAAGCGACAAGCTGAATTAGAAAGTCAATTCACCAACCTTCACGAAAGAATAGGTGGATCTCGCCCACCCTCACGATCCCACTTGCGCAATCACCACTCGGTCGTGAACCACTACCAAGGACCCCCACATCCCAACGAGACCACCACCACACAAGGACCCGTGTTAGGCAATGAGACAATTCTGAACCACTTTCAACTCCTCATGATCCTCCGCGCCAAACACGGACCAAATTTCAACGACCAACTCTCGCTCGAATTCCCTATCCTCTCGTCTAAAAACCAAAAGGTCAAGAAGACAATGAAAGAATATTGTCTTATTTGAAACAAACATCCGTCAACATACCACTCCTCGATGTATTTTATCACATCCCTAAACATAGTAAATACTTCAAGAAATTGATATCTAATCGGAAGAAGCTTGAAGGGTTGATATCATTAGGAGAAGAATGTTCTATATCATCCGAAAAGCCCGCCAAGAAGGGAAGATCAGGCGCTTTACCATTCCTTGCTCTATAGGGCACTTTCGATGAAAACGCCTGGGCGATCTTGGGGCAAGCATTAACCTAATGCCTCACTCCATGTTTCTTAAACTCGGATATCCAGGACTGAAACCCACTAGGATGAGTATCCAGTTGGCTGATCGATCAATCAAATATCCCATTGGAGTTTGTGAGAATGTTCTCGTAAGGGTAGGAGAATTCAAGTTCCCAGTCGATTTCGTAATTTTAGAAATGGAGGAAGATAACTCTGTCCCAATAATCCTTGGCAGACCTTTCTTAGCTACAGCTCGTGCCATCATTGATGTTCATGATGGTAAACTCACTTTACGAGTGGGGTCAGAAAGCTTAACCTTTGACATTAAGGATTCTATGAGGCATTCCTCCTCCTGCGGTCATCCGGTATATTTAGTTGAGGAAGTTGATGAATTTGTTGATGACATAGATGGCTGCATTGATGAGCATCTATTAAACGAATTCATGAATAATGATAACAACGAAATATACGACAACCAAGAAATGGAAATGGTCGGAGCTGTTTCTTTTTATCCGCGTCAGGATGAAAGTGAACCTATTGAGCTTCAGAAACAGGAAAACAAGCTAAAACCATCAATCAAAGAGCCCCCTACCCTGGAACTAAAAGATCTCCCGAGTCACCTAGAATACGCCTTCCTTCAAGGAGAAGACCAACTTCCTGTCATCATAAGCTCTTCGCTAACCACTAGTCAGAAAGAGAAGCTCTTAGAAGTCTTAAAAGAATACAAGGGGGTGATTGCATGGAGTGTTGCCGACATCAAGGAATTGATTCTACATTCAGACTCACAAAATCCTCATGGAGGAAAATTACAAACCAACCGTTCAACCACAAAGGCGGGTAAACCCTAACATCAAGGAAGTAGTGAAAAAAGAGGTCATTAAGCTTCTAGACGCAGGTCTCATCTACCCCATATCGATAGCCCATGGGTCACCCGGTCCAAGTGGTTCCAAAAAAGGAGGAATAGCGGTTGTAAAAAATGAGAAGGGCGAGTTGGTGCCGCAAAGAACAGTTACTGGATGGCGTGTCTGTATTGACTACAGAAAGTTGAATGATGCTACTCGAAAAGATCATTTTCCCCTACCATTCATCGACCAAATGCTCGAAAGATTAGCCGGGCATGAATACTATTGTTTCCTTGATGGCTTTTCAGGATACTTCCAAATTCCCATTGCCCCTGAAGATCAGGAAAAAACTACATTTACATGTCCTTACGGGACGTTTGCCTACAAGCGAATGCCCTTCGGGTTATGTAACGCACCCGCTACCTTTCAGCGATGTATGATGGCCATTTTCCACGAACTGATTGAGGACAGCATGGAAGTCTTCATGGACGATTTCTCGGTATTTGGAAATTCATTCGACATCTGTCTTTCCAACCTTAAAAAGATGTTGAAACGGTGCGAGGAAACCAATTTGGTCTTAAATTGGGAGAAATGTCATTTCATGGTAAAAGAAGGAATTGTTTTAGGGCATAAAGTCTCTGGGAGTGGAATTGAGGTCGATAGGGCAAAAATTGAAGCAATTTCCAAACTCCCCTATCCTACTACCGTAAAGCCATTCGCAGACTTTCTTGGTCACGAGGTTTTTATCGAAGGTTTATTAAAGACTTCTCAAAATTGCCCGACCAATGACCACGACTTCTTGTTAAGGATGCCCTTTGATTTTTCGGAGAATGCAAAGAAGCATTTAACCGACTAAAGAAAGATCTCACTCAGCACCTATAATGGTCACCCCGATCGGTCTCGACCATTCGAAATCATGTGTGGCGCTAGTGATTATCTTTGTCGGAGCTGTGTTTCGCCAAAGGAAGGAGAAGCATTTTCAACCAATCTACTATGCTAGCAAAACCATGAATGTAGCACAAGAGAATTATCGACCACTGAGAAAGAACTTCTTGCCGTTGTTTTTGCCTTCGACAAGTTCAGGCAATATCTCGTCCTTTCTAAGACTGTCGTTTTCACCGATCACTCCGCCTTACGCTACTTGTTCTCAAAACAAGATGCTAAACCCCGGCTCATTAGGTGGATCTTATTACTTCAAGAATTCGACATTGAAATTCGGGATAAAAAGGGAGCTGAAAATCTCGCTGCTGATCATCTATCACGCTTGGAAAACCCTGATAGAGATGAATTAGACCGCACCGAGATTCGCGATTTTTTTCCCGAGGAACGGCTGATGGCCATTAAGGAGATTGAGCCATGGTATGCGGATTATGCCAACTACCTTTCCAGTAGGGTTTTGCGAATTACATGACCAAGCAAGATAAAAAGTTCTTCAACGCATTAAAACATTATTTCGGATGAACCCTTCCTCTTCCGCATATGTCCCACCAAATCATTCGGCGTTGCGTGGCGGTAAAGAGATTGATCGAGTTACGAAAGAATGTCATGCGGGACCATCCGGAGGACATCATGGTGTGAATGTCGCGGCACGAAAGGTTTTTGATGCGGATTCTATTGGCCTACTATTTTCGAGATGTTAAGAAATTAGTTCAAATGTGTGATGCATGCCATCGATCAGAAATATCTCATGACGGGATGAGTCACCTCGAACTATATCCAAGTCTGCGAAATATTTGACGTTTGGGGAATAGACTTCATGGGACCTTTTCCATCTTCGGAGGAAATGAATACATTCTCGTGGCTATCGACTATGTATCCAAATGGGTAGAGGCTCAAGCCCTTAGAACTAATGATGCGAGGGTAGTTATCCACTTTCTAAAAACTCTTTGCACGATTCGGGATTCCCAAAGCATTGATCGATGATAGAGGACTCACTTTGCAATGCTCAAATGGAAAAGGTGATGAAGAAGTATGGCGTCCCATGGGTTTTCTCGCATATCACCCTCGAGACAAATGGGCAAGTAGAAAACACAAATAGGGCATTAAAGCGAATACTTGAAAAGGCGGTCCACCGAATAGGAAAGACGGGCATTCAAGCTAGATGAGGCACTCGGGCATTCGAGCGCTTACAAAACACCTATTGGAACAACCCTTTTCGCTTGGTTTACGGAAGGCATGCCACCTCCCATCGAACTGGGCAAAAAGCATATTGGGCAATTAAGGCTGCAATATGGATTATTACAAGCGAGGTCAAATCGGTTCTTACAACTCCAAGAATTGGATGAACGAGGTGGAAGCATCTGAATCATCAATCACCTACAAAGAAAGGGCAAAAGATGGCATGATCAACGAATAAAGAATCCTAAAGAGTTTTGGAAGGAGATAAGGTGCTCTTGTATAACTCAAGACTAAGATTATTTCGGAAAACTCAAATCCGGATGGTATGGGCCCTTTTCGGTGAAAGCGGATGAGCAATGGGCGGTGGTGTTACTAGACCATGAGGAAGAGAATTCATCGTTAATGGACAACGGGTGAAGCATTATCAATTGGATAATATTGAAATGATGAGCGATGAGGACATTGTTTTAGAAGAAGAGGCGGTGATGCAAAAGCGTGGGAGTAGGACTACGAGTCTAGCTACAAGACTCTTAAATAAAGAAAAGCGCTTAGTGGGAGGCAACCCATGCTTAATTGTTTGCTTGTTAGTGTCATATATCTTTTATTAATTGTTTGTCCTCATGTTTGAATTTGTAAAATGCTTTATTTTGTTTTAACCTCGTCTTAATTACATATAAAGGTATTTTACATAAAAGATAAGTGTAGGAGGATTACACACGTTTTCATAAGAAACGTGAACATGAGAATAACAATTAACTAAAAGATATATATGTTTGTTTGTTCGAGTCAAATGCTTGTATCGAGTCATAATGGATGTTTTTGCAAAGTTTTCCAGATTCTAAAGATGTAAATTTTCCGAATTTTTTCCGAAAATCGCAGACCGGTTTTGTCGAGATAACTTTGACGTCGAGATTGCAACTGACGCGTCGAGAAGGAATAAAACATCGACTTACTTTTCTCGTTTTCTGAGCTACTTGTAAAATTTTGGAATTTTCGGATCTTAACTTTCAAAACAAATTGTAAACATCCATTCCACAAGCATTATATCCTAGTTTAAATCGAGTCTTATGTATATTATTACCGCGATTTTACGAAGGTTTCGTTTGTTTTCTTCTAGTGTGCGGGTTTAGTTTGTCAGAAGAAGTTACACAAGTTTGGAAGGAGCCTTTCACGCAAAACTCTTCTTGGAAAAGATTTAACCACCACTTTTACGGATCCTACCGAGCTAATCGGGGAGTATTAGTTTCTTTCGTTTTAATTACCTTCTATTATCATAACTTTGATACTTTCGGGAACATTGGGGACAATGTTCGGTTTAAGTGTAGGGAGGAAAATAAAGCGGAACTTTGAAACTATGCTTATCCTTGACTATTTACTTTGTCCAAGTGTATTTGTGTAATAAACCATGAGAAAATGTAGGTTAGGGTAATTTTAGCCAAATTTAAAATTTTTCATGACGATAAGAGTGGGCCATTAGTCTTAACAAAAGCGTCTCATGGATAGGAAGTTGCATGACTAGCACAAAACCCTTTACCACCTAAATTCCACCAAAATGTGAGGATCGCCTTAGATTAGTAGGAATTAAAGCATTCATCTTTAATGCTTAGAGTGTGAACCGGTAGTATATTAGATTCTAGAACTTGTTTTGTGATGCATTCCGAGATCGCTAGTGAGACTACACTTGTGTAGTTAGGAATAACTAAATGATAAGAGGCATTAGGATAAACCCTTGTTTGATACATTAATATAATTACTTCTTCCACCTCGGTTGAGTAATTCCCCACACCCTTTCTTGCTGTACTCATCTTTAGTACACGATACCCCTAGTTAACCCCTCGAGCCTATCCTTTTCGCGGTTCTCGTGATGTTTCGGTTTTCCGGAATATCAATGAAGAGCATTGTTTACACCCCACCCCAAATATACACCCAAATCGCCTTAGCCTACCTTTATTGCACTCACTTTTAGTGCAAATTTATGTTATCACCCAAAACCCTTAGTTCAATTATCTGGTTGCTTGCATGAGTTGCTAAGTCGAGTCATATCCTTTGTATACTGAGTTTTGGGATGATTGGGATTCATGGGAAAAGTTAAAGTTTATGAAACATAGGAAAGAGAACGTTAAACTCAAATTCCTTTGTTTGCATAATAATGTACTCCAAGTGTTTGATCTTTTCAATTCGGGTCAAATTAGTGTTAGAATAATAAAACTCAAGTGTAGGGATGTGTCTATAAATCCTATCATTTTGATGTACCGTAGAGGATGGTAGAGTAAAAGTGTATGCAAAAAAAAAAAAAAAAAAAAAAAAAAACATACGGCTACCATCCTACATCTATCTTTTAAATTATGTTTGTTTATTTTCGTTGCCTAGAGTTTTAGAGTGTCGAGTCTTGGCTTAGCAACGCCATTCTTCGTATACTTGCAACATAGAGATTTTTGACTATCCACCACTATATAGCCTATCCCACCAAACCCTTATTTCCCTACCGTAAGCCTAACATTACAACCCTTTAAAGACCTCTTTGATAGTCTTTCCTAGGTGCTTACGCCAAAGCGACGGAGGTTTGATCTATTCTCAAGCCTATGGTAATCTATGTACTAGGACCGGTTAATGAGTGTTTATCTTCCATTTCCGATTTGTTATATTTCATATATACACCCGAGAGATGTGAGTATCCAAACACCCCATGTGAGGTGCTAGTATGTAATTCCGTGCTTGTTATGACTTTTCTGGGCTTATATGTGTTGTGGACCGTTTGAATGGATGCTTCATGACCCCAACTTATAAATTAATTGGCTAAAGCACATTTGCTTGAGGACAAGCAAATACCAAGTGTAGGGATATTTGATAAGGTTTTAAAGGTACCTTTTGAGGGGTCATTTAAGCCCTTATTCGATATCTTTTGTATCCGTTATTGCTTAATATCGTTCCTTTTCACTTTTTAGGTCTCTTGAAGGCAAAATCTGGAATGATGCTTATTTGGACGAAAAGCGCGAATATCTGAAGAAAATGGCCAAAGTCGAATCGAGACACTCAAAGTCATTGAAACATAAGGCGACGGCGTCATCTGCATATCTGCGACGCCGTCGGAAGGTATTTTATGACGGCTCGGAGGAAAAATTACATGTTTTCAAGGGACGACGCGGTTCTAAAGGTAGGCCGTCGTTACTCGGGCGGCCTAGATGCGCCCAAGACGGCGTCGAGTGAAGGGACGGCGTCACGGTCATAAGGTGGCGCCGTCGAAAGGTTTACGTGGCCAAGACGAAACCCTAATGACGGCGACACGGCGGCGTCCACGAAACATATGGTGGCGCCGTCGCAGATGTAATCTTATATATAGAATCCAATTTTTCGGTTTTGTGTGTAGTCTTTTGGGTAAAACCTAAAACCGAACCAAGGCTTTCTTGTGCGATATTTAGGGTTCTAAACCCTATTATACATCAAGATAAGTATTTACTTCATTAATTTAATTATGTCTTTGATTATTTGTGTGTATGCTTGCATGTTCTCCATGTCCGGCTAATTTATTTGTGTGTTTGCTTAGGAATATGAAACTTAATTATTGAATATTGATTGGTTGATACTTATCTTAGTTGACTAATGATCTAGAGTCGCTAGATTATTCGTTGTGTATTAATGCTTGGAATTTCTTTGTGAACTTTAGAATATAATTATCTAGGTAATTGTAGGATAAAGTATTCAAGGACAACCGTAGAGTAGGCGTCTATAAATCACTAGAGGATTTGTAAACAAGACCCTTTGGTAATTTCAAAGAGTTAGGAAATAAGCACCCTATAGCCTTAGAATCACAACGCAACTAGGAATAAGGACGTGACAAATCAACCATCAATAGGAGATAATTAAGGAGTAGTAAAACCTAAGTAAACACATTTTAAACTATCATACGAGTACACATCAATTAGACATAGACTATCACAACCTTAGCTTAGATAATTAGATAATAGTAGAGTAATCGGTAGCAATACCAACCCCCAAATCCAATACCGAGATTCGTACCTTTTCCATTTCTAAAAAATATAAAAATACAAAAATAATCTTCCTCAACCTCAACCTTAGCGTAGTAACTTCTCACTAGCATTCCTATTCCCTAGAGAGCGATATCAATACCCGGCTTACCCTAATTACTACACTACAACGA
Source organism: Chrysanthemum lavandulifolium (assembly GCA_022545495.1). NCBI lineage: Eukaryota > Viridiplantae > Streptophyta > Magnoliopsida > Asterales > Asteraceae > Chrysanthemum > Chrysanthemum lavandulifolium. Next base: position 129,668,115 of record CM040246.1, on the reverse strand, counting down.
TTAGGTTCACCGCCTAGGGTGTTATAAAACTTGCTCAAGAAAAGGAAGTTTCCTTGACCCGAACGACGCGTAGCGTTATCGATCATTTCTCAAGGAGTGCAAAGCGGGAAGAGTGGAGAAGGAGCTAACTACCACTCATATCGGTGAGAATCGGAAGGGGCTAGCACTTCACAGCTCTTATCACCATGGATGAGCAGGTCAACTGGTGCACATGAACCATGAATGAGGAAGTCATTGATACAAAGAAGCTTGGATTCTTGGCGGATGCACTTGGAAGATAGGCATGATCGGTTTGCCTTCATGGGACTTTCTCGTTACACAATCGTATATTTGGTTGTAGTGAAAGATACAATGAACTTAAAGAAGCTTATGATACTATGAAACCTAGATACAATGAATGCTATGTTGATAATGAAGCTTATAAACTTTCGTTAAAAACATTAGAAAGACAAAGGTTTGGTTTCAAAAGAATCGATAGCTTATGAAGAAAAGATTAAGGTGCTTCAATTTGATCTAGATATTGCTAATATTAACTTAAACGCACCGAAAAGAAAAGATGATGCTAGTCTTGAGAACCTAGAGCTTAAAGAGAAACTAGCGAGGAAATAGCTAGACATAAACAATGGTTAATATCGGTGACAATCTACCTAGAGCTCTTTATAGTAGTCGATCGGTGAACTCCTAATAGGTTTAGGCTTTCAAGTATGTAGGATTGGAAGCTAGGCAAGATGGGCGTAAATCTACACCGCAGGCTTAGAACACTTTAGAAAGGAAGGTAATTTACATCTTGTCCTCGGACCTATTAGAGGTGAATTCATGCCCACCGAATCGTCCATTAATGTTGACTTTGATGGATCACACCATCCGTATGGCAAAAGTCAAAAGACTTGCCGACAACGATGCTTCATCTTATGACTTTGTCTCTTTCTTTGACAAAGGACAATTCATCGATCAAGGGTCTACTTCGCCTATGATCCAAGTGATAAGTCGACCTTCCCAAGCCCTCACCGAGCCTACACCGAGTCTACACCCAAGCATGCACCCAAGTCTCAGATACAAGCCTTCTAGGATAGGCTGAGAAATCTACTTCCAAGCTTGTTTCCCTTGAAGTCTTGTCGTTTAAATCTTTGAATAATTTGTCTGTTAAAAACAATTCCTTTAATGTTTCTGGTTTAAGTTCTTCTACTTGTAATAGAACATCTTCTTTGTTGAATCAATCTTCCAAAAGGAAGACTTGTTTTGTTTGTGGAAGTAAACTTCATTTAATTAAGGATTGTGATTTTTATGAGCAAAGATTGGGTGCATGTGCTCTTCAATGAAACCTAGACCAATGTGGACCAATGTTAAGAAAATTCCACCTTATGTCCCTCAAGCTACTTATCTTGACTCTTCTTGGAGGAGGTCACCGATGACCATATGTGAAACCCACTAGCCCATATTTTAAACATGGTTATTGGCCTCATATGTTGACTCTTTGAAAAATGGGAAAGGATGTTGAGACACCTTTGTCAAGTCCTCGTGAGTTGTTCTTGGAATAATAAGAGACCTAAATATCAATGGAAACCCAAGAACAATGATGGATCTTACTCTTTGCTAAACCTAAATCTAATGATCCACAAGGCGGGTTCAAGTCGGCAATGACTTGAACCTCCTCATATACTAACTTTCTTTTGTATATATGTTTGTTTCGTAGGATCATCCCTTATGCATAAAGATATTGGTATTGTTGATAGTGGTCGTTCAAGAAGTATGTCGGAAACAGAGATATGATGCACAATTTTGTTCCTATTGAAGAAGGAGGAAATGTGACCTTTGGTGGAAGTGATGGTAGAATTCTTGGGAAAGGCACCATCAAGACACCTCTCTCGAACTTTGAGAATGTGTACTATGTTGGGGAACTTGAACTTCAACTTGTTCTCGGTCTCACAAATTTGTGACACCAAGAACAAGGTACTCTTCTCTGAAAATGAATGTCTTGTGCTTTCTAAAGAGTTCAAGCTTCCAGAAGATACTTCAATTCTGCTAAGAGTCCCTCGAACTCACAATCTATACACATTCAACCTCAATGAAGTTCACCCTAAAGGTGACCTCACTTGTCTGCTGGCTAAAGCATCATTGGATGAGTCCAACAAATGGCATAGGAGAATGGCTCATGTGAATTTCAAAACTATAAACACTCTCTCCAAAAGGGGACTTGTCGAAGGTCTTCCCACCAAAGTTTTCTCCAATGATCATAATTGTGTTGCATGCAACAAAGGAAGCAACAGAGCATCCTACAAAGTCACAATGCGGTGAGCATCATCTCGAGCCTCTTCACCGTTACATATGGATCTATTTGGTCCAACTCAAGTCATAAGCATTGATCACAAGTACTATTTTTGGTCATCAGCGATGGATATAGCATTTTCTTTGGGTGTTCTTTCTAAGGACTAAGATGAAACAACTCCAAAGGTTGAAAGACTTCATCACTCTCGTTGAAAATTAGTTGAACATGAAGGTTAAGGAAGTCGGTGTGATAATGGGACGAGTTCAAGAATGCTATTATTATAGAACTCAGAGGTCTAAAGGATAAAGAGGGACTATAGCAATCCAAGAACCCCGCAACAAAATGGGGTGGTGAAAGAAAGAATAGGACCTTGATAGAGGCTGAGATCAATGCTTGCACTCTCTAAATTGCCCACTATGTTACGATCAAGTCATGGCACACTTGCTATGTGCTAACAGAGTCTCCATAACTAGACCTCACCTCAAAACACCATATGAACTTCTCTTTGGGAAGGTTCCAGGTCATTCACTACCTCAAACCTTTTGGATGTCAAGTGACCATTCGAACATCGGTGATCCTTTGGGAAGTTTGATGAAAAGGTCGATGATGGTTATATTGTGGGTTATTCGCTAATAGCAAGGCTTACAGAGTGTACAACTTATCCGCCAAGAAGATAGAGAGACTTTGAACCTCGGATACCTAGAAGACAAGCCCAATGTTCAAGGATGTGGTCATGTGTGGTCTTTTGATCTTGACTACCTAATCGACTATCCGGGTTATACTAGACATATGGCTAACCAAAGTGCAGGCTCTCAAGACACTCCCACTAACAATGCGGTACCTTGGATGTCGACTGGAAGTGAATTTGAAGATGATGAACAACCCATTCTTGTGCCTTCTTTCTCCCCAACAATGTTGCGGGTAACTCTTCAAGAGATACCCCACCGAGAGTGAAGATGAATCACATTATGCCGAGGACCTTGCTAGGCTTGGACTCAAGAGTTTGCAGCTAAGCTTGAAGTCGATAAGGTGGATGGGAACTTGCAAAGAGGTCATCGGTGGAAACCATGTTTCTGACACCGATGCGATCTCTCCCATTGTCATCAATCACGAAAGCTCGTCTATTACTACTCCTATTCCTACTAGAGTGTCCACAGACTTTGGTGACCCGTATACTCGCTTTCCAAGTCCTTCAGATCTCGGAAATCATCAACCCAAAACTGGCATATTCTCATCACCTTCCTATGACACAACTTTTGTACCAACTGTATCTAATCTTGAACCTACCATTGATGTCAACCCCACTGCGACTAAAAGAATCAACATCACTCACCCTTAATCCAATATTATTGGTGACATTCTAGCTCCTATTAGAACTCGAAGGGCTATCTCTAGTCCTAAATTTGGACATGTTGCTTTTCTCTCTTATGTCTCTAATCAACAAAGAGACAATCACACAGACTTTAAGCATTGTCTGTTTGCGTGTTTTCTTTCACAAGTAGAACCAACCAGTGTCTCTCAAGCCCTTGAAGACTCAAGTTGGATTGAAGCAATGCAAGATGAAATGCAGCAGCCCCAAAACCAACAAGTTTGGATATTGGTGCCTTTACGGATGGGAAATATGCTATTGGAACTAAATGGATTACGAAGAACAAAAGAGATGCACGGGTGTGGTGATTAAGAACAAAGCAAGATTAGTAGCTCAAGGTTACGAGCAAGAGGAAGGATTCACTATGATGAAGTGTTTGCTCTGTTGCTAGAGTAGAGGCCATTCAATTTTCTTGGCCTATGCATCCTACATGGGCTTCATCTTTGTCAGATCGGATGGATGTTAAAGGTGCTTTTCTATATGGTGAGATTGAAGAGGAAGTTTATGTCACACAACCAAAAGGATTTGAAGACCCGATCATCCTAATCATGTTTACAAAGTCGTTAAAGCTCTCTATGGACTTCATCAGCACCAAGGGCACGGTATGCTAAGCTTTCATCATTTCTGCTGAAAGCATGGCTACGTAAGAGGTGCCATTGATAAGACTCTTTTTCAAGAAGAACTCGATGGACATCATACTTGTGCAAGTGTATGGATGACATCATTTCGGATCCACTAAAGAAGCTTGGTGTAGGGAATTCGAGGATCCATGAAGGAGAATTTCGGATGAGTGCTATGGGAGAGCTTACTTTCTTTTGGGTCTACAAGTTCAAGAAGCAGGATGGGATATTTATCGATCGGGATAAATATGTGAGGGACATGTTGAAGAAATTTGGCATGGAAGGTGTCGGATGCCACAACACCTTATGAAGCTCCAAAACAAAAGCCAACAATGATCTAGATCTACCCGTGAATGTTCATTTATACGATCTATGATTGGTTCATTAATGTATCTAACGACTTCAAGGCATGATATTACCTTCATTTGTAAGTGTGTGCTCGACATCAAGTCACTCCACTTACTTCCCATCTCAATGCGATCAAGAAGATCTTTAAGTACCTAAAAGGCCAACCTCATTTAGGCCTTTGGTATCCAAAAGAGTCTCCTTTTAAGTTGGAAGCATATAGTGACGTGATTATGCTTGGTGCAAATCGGATAGGAGATCCACAATTGGAGGTCACAATTCCTTGGAAAGAGATAGATTTCTTGGCGATGTAAGAAACAAGCGATTGTGGCTACCTCAACTCATGAATCGAGTATGTTCTCACGCTATGACTAACGTGACGAGTCATTTGGATTCAAAACCAATTCTTTGGACTATGGGTATAACTTCATGAACACAACTCTTTTATTGATAATCGAGTACCATATGCATTGTCAAAATCCAATTTTCACAGAGAACCAAACATATTGAAATCAAACACCACTTTATAAGAGATGCATATGAAAACATTTGATAAATGTGGCTAAAATTCATCTGAGATGATAATGTGGCAGATCTGTTAACTAAAACTTTTGATGGACCAAGGTTTCAACACCTTGTGGTCAATATTGGAATGCTTAACCCTTAACTGCTTAGTTTAAGGGGAGGCATAGGCCTCAGGAGAGGCATATGCCTCAGGGGAGAATTTGTTTGTTTCTTTGTTTGTTTCTTTGTTAAAAAAAATAAATAAATAAAATAAATAAAAAAATAACTAACTTTCCTGTGCAGGTTTGTTGCACTTTTTGATGGTTTTTAACTCACCAGATATACCTTGTGTGTATCAAAGAGTTGGCTAGTCCAAAGGGTACAGCTTTGGTAAAGACATGTCAAATCTGTTGATAGCTGTAATGATTTGCTCAAAATCATAGGGTCTGCAACCACCCATGCTTAATTGTTGAGAGTTGTATGGTCATCAATTCACCATGGTCTATTCCTTGTTGGAATCCAAGAATTGGCTAGCCTACAAGTATATAGATTGTGGTAAAGGCAACTATCCCCATATTTGGTTATCAATTCACCAATTCTAAGAATTGACTAGTCCTGAGCAAGCGGCTCATGTAAAGACAAGTCAAATCCGTTTATATAGTTGCTAATTTGCTACTAAATCGATGGTTATCAATGTACCATAGTTTTGGACTTAAACATCTGCTACTCCAGTAGTGATGGCTATTGGTAAAGAGACATCAAATCCATTATTTTCAATGATTCACTCTCTCGGGAGTTCACACACCGAAGTGATGAGAATAGTATGCAACTAATAAGCTTTGATGTACATTATGTCATTTGTTGTCGCAAAGACACAGCGGTTCAAAGTTTGATCATCATAGAGATGAGATTATTATTGGTTCTTTGCTAATGATGTGTGAAAACAATCCTCTTGTCTTCAAGTATCAAATGATCTTTCAAGGTCGAAACCGGAACTTAACCAAGTCAAATTCGGTTTAGGGAGGATTGTTGGGAATTATGTGAAGTAGGATTTTTGTCATCATTCTTGCCAAGGTTCCTGCTTGAAGTAGAAGCGAATCAAGAAGAAGTGATTCTCTTGAAGAGTACAAGCATTGCCGTGTTATCTTTGAAGGGTGAAAGTCGACTAGGATCAAGATGCTTTATGAATTAAATGCTAACTCATTATTATCTTTGAACGGCCCGAGGTTAGCATGGGTTTTATTGTACCGCTCAATATAGTTTAATGTATTAGTCATTAAAGGCATGCTTGCATGTTTAGTCGATTGGGTAGTAATAGATTAGGGTTCCTTGTTTATAAAAGGAACCTCATAGTTTGTAATAGATAACTCATCTGAAACATAGAGTTTCAGTTAATAAAAAGATCCATAGAGGATCTAAGTGTTCTTAGTTATAACAACTTGTATTTACTTTCCGCTATAGAATACGAGTTGTAGAGACTGTCTATTAGTTTGCTTATGATTACATAGGCAACACTAACGATCCACAGTGCTAAAGATCCGTCAAGGTCCGAGAGTTTTCAACAAGAAGTCCTTGAATCGAGTCCATGCTTCGTGAGAGATTCACCTCGACGTTGTTGGAACATCAAGATTTCATTCCTAAGCTTAGTAGCTCTCCCGGTGGGAAAAATTGAGCAAGGAAGCGAGAGGTGAGATCATCCCAACTTGAGATGAAGCCGTGGGAAGTCGCTCGAGCCAATTACTAGCTTGGTCCCGTAGAGAATTGGAAGAGACGACATGGCGTGGTCTCCCGAGTAGTAGCATCGAGGTTGATGGAATTGACAATTTTAAGGAAATCCTTAAGATCTCGATTAGGATCTTCGGAACGAAGTCCATGGAATGCACATCCGTTTTGCACCAACCGGATGGTGTCGGATCGCAGGGCCGTAGTTTGGGCTTGGTGAAGCTCAATGGTATTCCTATAGCCTAGGTGGCTTGGTCTCGAGTATTCACCAAGAGTACGGCCTTTTGGCGGGTCATTTGGTGGTGGGTTGATGAGTGGTGGCTGGTTATCACCTTCCATGAGGAAAATTGATGGGATTACAAACAAAGGTCACTGATCGTGCTAAACCGTCAAGTTTTCTCACACAAGCTGGCCACTTGTGAATGACCAACCGTAAGAAACTTAAAACATTTCGCATACGTAATGCAATGAAGATCGGAGAGAATAGGGTTTCCCGGGTCGTTATGTCCCATGAGCTATCTGCGAAGAATCACCAAACGAATAGTGATCGGAGATTTGAGCAGAAAAGAGTTGATTGAATGATTATAACTACGTAAAAGTTCATAAACTACGGGGCTTAAATGCAAATTAAAGAAAATTAAAAGATAAAAATATTAAATAAACGCTATCACTATTTGCAAAATGATGTTTTGATTTTATGTTTTATAAACTGAATTAAAAACTACGCGACGTATAAAAGAAAAATTATGAAATGAAGCGAAATTAATCCTAAAAATATGAAAATGATATTTTACAATCCTAATGATAAAAGAAAATTTTTAGAAAAAGAAAATTATTTTTAAAACTATTTATCTAATTATTATTAATTAAAACTATTTTTAACTATTTAATAATAGCCTAAAATACAAGAAAATATAAAATAAAACTAGAAAATGAAATTATGACTTGGAAAAATCTAAAATAACAAAAGAGAATTTTCAAAACTAATTTTGTATTTTTCGATTATTTTTCTATTTTTATTAATTAAAACTATTTAAAACTACTTAAATTGCTTAAAATACAAATTTAACTAAGAAAATCTGGAAAAATATTTTTTGACTTTTTATATTTATCTTAACTTAAGAAAATGAAAATTATTTTTGAAACTTTTCTTAATTAATTGTATTAAATGCTAATTAAAAATGCTTAAAAACTGTTTTAAATCAAGAAAAATACCAAACAAACTTAGAAAAATCTGAAAAATTCAAGAAAAGTCTAAAATAATATTAAGAATCTAGGAAAAATATACAAATAGGTGGTTGTGTGCAAGAATATGAAACTGCTATGATAAGTGCTTATGAATAAGCACTCTAAATAAGCCAAAAGCTACAATTAAGCACCAAACTTGCACAGAAGCTATAATAAGCTAAAAGTACTCAAATGCAACAAGAAACAACTATCCTATACCACTGAATTACAACTGTTATGATTTGGTGAATTGAGAATAAGTCTTGAGAAACAGTTTAAAGGTACTACTTTAAGCCCAAGAATAAGCTACCTAATAAGTCGAGACTTGAAACCAAGAGATGGAACCTAATCTAGACCTGGCTAGGTGCTTGTAAACCAAAAACTAGACTTGGACAAGCTCTTATGAGCTCTGCAAGCCCCCTGCAAGAACCGCCCAACACCATGCGATTCAGGTTCCTGTCTTGTGAGCATATAAGCCCATCTTGATAAGCGGTTTAGAGCTTGTAAAAATTCACAAAATTCTACAAAAATGATGTTAAGAAAATAGACCAACTGAACTTTAAAACCTACAATTTCCACTAGATTTGACCCGAAATGAAACAATTAAAATCCTCTCGGTTGAGCTCAAACTGAATTTCATGTTTTGACTTTTTGTGATTTGAAAAGTTGACTTATTTGAACTTTGAATCCAATTTGAGGATGATGTTAATGTAATATGATGAAATAAGCTCAATGCAAGCAATGTCTATGAATTCTTAACACAAAACAAGCTTTTGAGTTGACAAAATCACAACAGATAAGCAATTGAAGACAGTTTAATGTGAATTTGACTTTTAGTGTTTGCAGATGCAATGTGATGACAGATATGAGTACATATGGGCTAAAAAAACCTAACACAACAAGTTTCTACCACTAAGTAAACCTCAAAATCAGTTAATGCAGCTAATCCAAACACTCTTTTACCAACTGATATGCAATTTTAATTAAGCTAACTACTGCACTAGCTTGTTTAATGGATTAAACTGAGTTTAACTAACTTAAATACCACTTAATAAACAGATTTGAACTACTTATAACTACAAAGACAGATTATGCAATGATATTTGAAAATAACTCACAATGGTCCTCACCACAATGGCACACCATCGAACACATGAACAACTAACCTATTCCAAACCCTAACCTAGCTCATTATCAACCCAAATCCATTTCGCATCAAACCATATCCATTTCCATCTCCATTTTTACCCAGTTTGACTTTCTTTGACCAAAATCCAAAAGCGCTTGAAACTTAAATGCGAGCTTATAAAAGCTATAATAAGCTTATGCAAGCTTATTTGAGTCTAAAAATAAGATAGTTGAAGCTTGGATATAGTAGTTGAAACCCAAATTTTAAGCGTTGAATATGCAAACATGAATCATTAACACAAACTTGAATTGATGCTTAAAAGAGTTGTAATACTGCGAGATAACTTAAATTGATACAATGAAACTTGAAAGAACAACTAAGAATCTATTTAAAACTTAAGACTTTAAAAACGACATACATTGGAAATTTAAACTAATTGCTACTACATTCTCTCTCTTCTTGCATCTTTTATACCCAAACCTTTCTCTCACTACTCCGAGCTAATCCCATGAATTTGAGGCCATTGGATGACTAGGATTGATCTTGGCGTTTAATGCATTTTGGCGCCAAACTAAGTTTATCAACCGGGAGGGTTTTGAGTGTGAGATTGAAGAAACATTTAATGCATTCTTGGAGGGTAGTTGAGGTGGAAGGATAAGGAAGTGTGAAAGTGAAATGGGGATGGGAGGGTTGAGTGTTGCAGGCATTTGGTGGGAGAAGACAAAAAAAAGTGGCGCGGGGTGGTTATGTTAGACTGATGGGTTGACCAGGCTATAATATTGAAGGGGGGTCAAAAGTGAAGGGTCCAAAGGTTTGGCAGGGGTCACATTTGGTTTGACAGGGGTCCAAGTGTATTAAAGGTTTAATAATAACAAGGACTATTTGTGCAATTTCTGAAAATCAAGGGACCAAGGCTGCCATCTTTGCAAAGTTGCTCCAAGGGACTAAAAGTGACAAGCTCCAATAGTACAAGGACCAAACTTGACATTTTCCAATTTCCAAGGACCATTTTTGCCAATTTTTAAACTTGAAGGACCAATTTTGTAATTTCTCAAAACTTTTGATATTTTTCACCAAAGGACTAATTTTGACAACTTATGGTTTTAAAAGGACCTTTGGTGATTTTTCTTTGAAATTAAGTGCTCGGGGACTATTTTTGACAACTTTTGAAACTTGGGGACTGAAGCGCCAATTATGCAAACTTAGCTCATTTTCATCGATTTTAAACATTTTGCATCCGAAACATATAAAATGCAATTTTGAGATATTTTCGATATTTTGATGCATTTCGAGCATTTTAAACGTTTTGCGATTCAGTTTAACTAAAATGATGAGTATTTACACACTCATCGATCCACGAAGAAGGGATAGACTACGAGGAAGCTAAAATGGGGAAAAAACTTATTTGATAGGAATCAAGCAAGGAAACCTAAACGAGGTGGACACCTAACTAGCTATTCTATTCCCGTGGCGCGCTAAAACTTGATACGCTTACACATAGCGTTCGGGTCAAAGGAACTTCCTTTTCGTCGAGCAAGTTTTTCAACACCTAGGCGATGAACCTAATCGTTGTAGTGTAGTATTAGGGTAAGCCACGGAATTGATATCGTTCTCTGGGAATAGAAATGCTAGTGAGAAGTTACTATGCTAAGGTTGGGGTTGATGAAGATTATTTTTTATCTTTTTATGTTTTTTAGGAAATGGAAAGGTACGAATCTCGGGGTTTGAATTTGGGGGGTTTGGTATTTCTACCGATTACTTCTACTTTCTAATTATATAATTAACTTAGGTGAGGGTAGTCTATGTCTATTGTTGTGTGCTCGTATGATGATTAAAAATGTATTTGCTTAGGCTTTATTATTCCCTAGTTATCTCCTATTGATGGTTGAATTGTCACGTCCTTATTCTTAATCGCGTTGTGTCTCTAAGGTTGTAGGGTATGCGTTTATCCCTAACTCTTTGAAGCTACCAAAGGTTAATGACTACAAAATCTATAGGATTTATAAACTTTAACTCTAAGGTATTCTTTGTATGTATAGCCTACAATTACTCTAGGTGATTATAAACTAAGGTTCAACAAAGATTAATCAAGCATTATCAACACAACGAATGACCTATCGCAATACTAGGTCACTTACAATTAAGATAAGAGACAACCAATCAATATTCAATAATTAAGTTTCATATTACCTAAGCAAACACACAAGTAAATTAGCCGGACATGGGGAACATGCAAGCATACACACAATCAATTGAAGACATAATTAAATTAATGAAGTAAAACACTTATCTTGATGTAAGATAGGGTATGGAACCCTAAAATACTGTACAAGACGACCTTGGTTCGGTTTAGGTTTTACTCCACAAAACTACACACCGAAAACTAAAAATTCGGTTTTATATATAAGGTTACCACTGCGACGGCGTCCCTTTAGTTTGTGGCGCCGGGTCGCTCATCATCATAAGGTTTCGTCTTAGCCACGTTAGCATTGCGACGGCGTCACCTTATACCGTGACGCCGTCTCCTTCGCCTCGGCGTCGTCTCGGATCAAATCTAGGCCGTCCGAGTCGCGACGCCTACTCTTTTAACACCGATGCCGCCACTTGTAAATAAGCAACTTGCTCTTGAGTCATCACAAAACTTGTTCGACGACGTCCAAAGTATAACTGACGTCCCCTTTCAATTCAAGACTGAGTGTCTCGATTCTTGACTTTGGCCATTTTCTTCAGATATTCGCGCCTTTTCGTCCGAATAAGTGTCATTCGACAATTTGCCTTCAAGAGACCTAAAAGTGAAAAGGAACGATATTAAGTAATAACGGATACAAAAGTGATCAAATAAGGGCTTAAATGACCCTCAAAAGGTACATTTAAAACCTTATCACTTGCCTAGATGATCCTTGTGGTTATGAATAAACACGGACATCCAAACACATAAAGTAGGCGATATCGGGAAGTCTACCTTTGAATATCTCATATGGGGTTTTGTTATGTCTTTTGACAATGATTGACTGTTTTGAGTGTAACAGTTGTTTTGACCGTCATCCGAAATGTTTTGATAGAGTTGAGCCATTTAACATAGTTCTAGCGACCTCGAGAGTTCGCTTTTTCCTTTCAACTACCCCATTTTGTTCGGGGTGTAAGGAGATGAGAAGTTTTGGAGATTCCCTTTTCATCACGAAATTCTCAAGCTCTTCATTTCGAACTCGCACCATTGTCGATTCGATTTTTTAACAATAATGTCATTCGGTATTGAAACTTTGATCGTTTTGTGGTTAATTTAAAGTTTGAGTAACTTAATTGAAACAATTATCAAACTTTATCACTATATGCAATATTTTCCTTTTAAAAATAAGACACATGCACATAAAGAGAAAAGTTTAAACGTTTAAAAAAAGAAAAATGTTAAATATAACCCTAAGGTTACATTTAACTTGTTAGAATATACGTAATTTTATTGTAATCGCACACTCCTTACAAATAACTACCCCTAACCAAGTGAATATACAACTAATAATGCATGTTTTTCTCTTAACTTTATCAAATCCAAAAGAAAAACAAGTTGATTACTTGTCTCAAAATTATTGTTCACATTTTTTTAAAACGTTCTAAATTAATTGTGCACTATTAAAAAAAGATACGAAAATTTAATCTAAATTACCACATTATCCTTACTTGAAATTATATTTACCAATTTTAAATAAAATAATTATTAATTAGTTAATGGTAAAACTATCATTCTGCAAAAAAATGAAGAGAAAAAAAAGCAATAATAACTATGTTTATTTTAAACTGTGTATTTCTTGTCAAGTGACAATAATTTTGAACCGAATGGAAGTATGGTCCACGTGGGCGGGAAGGAGTAAATAGTTTATTTGTAGTTAAGTAAATGTGAAATTTGGTTTTGATTATTATGGTTTTGATTATTTGTAGTTAAGTAAACGTGGGCGGGAAGGAGTAAATAGTCATCATTTTAAATTTTTCAATTTACAAAATCTGTATTGTCATATGCCGTTTACCTTTTAACATGTCATGTCTATGTCTTTGGATTTCAGTTTCGAATTAAATATTGGCTAAATACGAGTAACAATTCTTTGTTAGCGGATGAGCAATCTTTTAATCTGTCTTTTGATAAATTTAAATTTATGTAAACAAAATTTTGTTAGACTAATGTGAAATGATATTTGTTTTACTTTTGAATTCTCGTCGCAATTTATATATATACTAAATGTCAGGACCCAAGTTGTGCAAAGTTGTGTGCATTAAATGCAAACTTTGCCAACTTGGCAAGAAATAAGCACGAGGTTTAAGTGTCGTTCTGCAGTAAGTCCTTTAACATTAATAATCTTTCGTAACTTGGCGAAAACAACCCACGAGGTTCAAGTGTCGTTGCAAAGTAAGTCCTTTAACATTAATAATCTTTCGCAACTTGGCAAAACAACCCCTCAAGTTTAAATGTCGTTGCAAAGTAAGTCCTTAGTTAATCCCATTGCGTCGCGGGTTTCCAACACTCGTTAAACTCCTATTCTATACTTCTAATTTTCTTAAAATACATTAATTGTTTGCTTTTATACATCTGAAAATAATTTTAACTTTTGGTAAGCAACAATATATTTGCCAAAATGTAGTTCATGATTTATCTTCTAGTCAGTAATGTGTGTTTATTAAATTAAAATAGACATGAGAATGAGCCGTATAGCATGACTAAGTTTCAAACTCATTTAAAATGATGTATCATTTATTTATAAAGGGCATTTTTATATCAACTCGCCCATGCTATCCGAAATCTTAGGACCGGTCCTGCAAATGAGTTTTGATGTTTAATGTAGAAAAATTTGTTTTTCATTACTTATTTTTTATCCGCTTAATTAAACATACAGACTTACATGTCAGTTCTTCAACCTTATCTATGAAATCGGGTAATCATATTGTAACGTAATCTCCATGAAATGAAAAATGACTTGTAATCTTTATAGATATACCTAATAACAAGTCCAAAAATGTAATGATCACATATGCCAAATTGAATAAAATTGCTGGAGAGTAAGGAAATGCGTATGTCACATACTCAAAGGTTTATTTGAAGTTCTGGTGTTTTAAAAATAAAACATGCAAATAAAGAGAAAAGTTTAAACATTAAAAAAAAAGGAAAATGCAAAATATAGCTTAAGAATTACATTGAACTTGTTAAGACATACATAATTTTATTATATTATAAAAAATAACCGCACACTCCTTACAAATAACTACCTCCAACCAACTGAATATATACAACTAATAATACATATATTTTCTCTTAACTTTATGAAATCCAAAAAAAAACAAGTTGTTTAAGTAACAAAAGCCAAACTAAAAAAGAACAAGCAACCTCTTTATTCTTTACCTAAAAGTGGGGAAATAAATGAAATTCAAAGGGCTTTGAAAGGATACCTAAACCAACCCGATTCATAGAGTAGTATTTAATGCTTGGAAGGTCCAGCCCAAATTGAATTGTAGAAATTATTTCACGTGAAATCTCACATCTTCTTCCCTCCAACATAATCCAAAAATATATACCATCAAACCCCACAAGGCCATAAATATGTAGAAAGGGACTTTTAGGTAATAGTGAAGCGCAAATTATTTTGCGTTCGAAATTGGTGTAAGGTGTTTGGATTACGAATCACCCATTTCCCTACCCCAGAATACATCCTTACTTCTTTCAACTTTATTTATATTTTGATTTGGTCACTATTCTTTTTTTCTTATTTAATAGAAATTTATACAATTGCCAATTCAATAAGTAATAGGATGCTAATATGACAATTGACTTGCTCCTAAATATATGTATGCTTGATCTTTGATTACTTACCAGTTTGTCGACTAACATCATTTACATGTTATTTCATAATTTCTGTCATGTTATTTGGAAGACAATATCAATGTCTCACACGTTAATAATCTACATTTCTATACATTATAAGTATGTGACCTAGCCAAATATTTTTATTATTGCTTTTAAACTTTACAAATTTCTTAATTTTACACTAGAAATGAATCATTAGTATTATTTTAATTTTAACATAGGAAAATTTGTAGGGCTGTAGATGAATACGAACAAAAGCTTGCTAGTCTTTCTTCGTTTAAGTTTAAGCAGATAAATAAATAAACACAAACACAATTATGTTTATTTACATTGAGTGAGGATCAGATAAGAAATAAAGTTGAAATGAGAAAAATGAGAAAGAAATCACAACCGTATATTTCAGATGTAGATGCATCTCCTTTTAAAATTTTTTTTCATTTAAAATATGTGGCTCATAATATTTTCTCGCCCCTTTTCATTTTATTTTCTCTTCTCGCTTATTTACATTCAATTAATAAATAAACATAAAAGATATACTTTACCGAGCGATTGATGAAGTTGAAATTCGAAAGAGAGAAACTTGAAATAGGGAAAAGAGGGAAAGTAAAAGGATTTAAGTTAAGAATAGAGAGTGTGTGTGTGTGTGTGAGAGAGAGAGAGAAAGTGGAAAGAAAAGAGAGTGTGTGTTGGCTGCTCGTCCTCCTCCATTTCATATCCCCTTCAAATTTTATCATCACTCACATTTCTTTTTATTAGGGTTTAATCAAATGTCTAATAATAATAATAATAAAGGTGGGTGGAACTGGGAAGTGAGTGGATTTGAACCGAGGAAATCACCATCGGACCAGTCACCATCAACAACAGCATCAGCATCAGCTCCTCGAAGATATTCCATATCTACGCCCTCTGTCGTTCCGCATTCTCAGCTTGTTTCTAAACAGTCTGTTGCTACCAAACTTCATTCAATAAAGGATAAGGTTAAGGTATATATTTCAGCTGCTACTATGTTTCATTTTAAAGTGTTTGAACTACTGGATTATACTTTTTTTTATAAAATTTTTGTATTGATTATAAAGATGTTACTATGTTTAGTTATGTGTTTTTTACTTTTGATTATTGGGGGTGTTTGGGATTGCGTTTTCAAAATATAACAAGTCTCTGTCTGCTTTTTAAAAAATGTCTACACTCTTTAAGAAAACGCACTTTTTTCAGATGTTATGATAAACATTGACTTAATAGTGGAACGACAAGTCTCTTTGACACGCAAACCTTTTATCATGAACATGAGACCGATGACGGACATTTAACGACCTTAACAAAGATGTTTTGAATATCCACTGAGTTAAGCTCTCCTTGCATTAACAAAACTAAGTTTTCAAATCATGTACGGACATGCTTAACCAATCACTTTATCTTTTAGGAACTTTGTTTTTTGCTGCAGAACTAATAAGTCTGTGTTAGTATCTCATGATTATCTTTTACCAAATGTTCATGGTGGGTGTAAAGCATACAATTTCCCTGTATGGTTTTTTAGGTGATACAATCATACCTCAACCTGCGCACAACCTCCTCTAGGAAATTGGTTTAGCTATCATCAAATTTACAGCCAAAATATTTGTAACTTGAATTAGCTTCTAGAAAACACTTTTTCTCAACTATCTGTGAAGCATTATGTTTTATGTTTGTAAGGTTCTCACTTGAATAATTATTCTGCCACGGTCATGCTTGTGGAGGACAATGTACTCTTAAAAAACCAAACTGACTCAGAAAGCCACAAGAGCAAGTACAACCAACAATTTGACAATACTATACAATGAAAAACCTATCCATGTAAACATCCATCGCTAGCTGACAAGTATTCGTTCAGGGAGATCCAATCGTGTATAAATTAAAAAGAGTACCATGTAGATATTGGAGGGTAGACTAACAAGAAGATGGACTTTCAGGGTTGTGGTAAATTGGAGCTATAATGATGAAGCTTCCTTATGAAAACTCATTCGTATCCATATGTCAATTTCGTTGAGGTGGAGGTTTTGCAGCCTATATGTTATGGATCTATAGCATATACCAATATGGATGCTCAGGTGCATTTGTCACATTTTTGGCACGGCATAACATATATATTATTGTCAATCCAGAATTTCCATTGTTCGCATATGTCAAAAGTTTAATGGGAAAAAGGATCTTGAGGGATGAGATAGCAAAATATGATAACTAAGCGTCTTAGTGGTAGAGAATTATGGCATAGATAGTAGTATAGTACATAAGGCTTCATAGCATTTCACAATGCATTGCATATGCGGTTACCATCAGCTGCTCATTAGTCAACACATTTGATGCATCCATGGTCAAAAGATGCCCGGTACCCCAAACAAACCAGTGAACTCAAATTATAGTCATTTTGAAGGGATTATACGAAGTGTGGAAATATTAACATTTGCTAGATCCATTGTCGAATGGATGTTCTTTTCATCACATTCGAGGCATATACCTCAACACTAACCTGTGAACTTGATTAAAGTTCTTCTGAGACGGGTTATAAGAACTGGTGGATATATTAACAGAATAATAGATGACAATTGCGCCTCCCACTAATTCTTAAAGAATTCAGGCAATATAGGTTTTGAACATAGTGTATGCCTGGAGAGGTGGTAGCAATTTATTAAAGGTCATATCAAGATTTGCGAGTTATATGCTCTGTAGTTGGCTGTATAATGTGATTGTTAAGTAGTTTGTTTTAATTGAGTTTTTATAAGTTCTTTTCACATCGACTGAGTTATTATACTACATTGACAGCATGCAAGAGAAGATTTTGCAGAATTGAGACAAGAAGCCATTGATCTTCAGGAATACTCTAATGCAAAACTTGATCGAGTAACACGATATCTAGGTGTTCTTGCTGATAAGACCCGTAAGCTAGGTATGATTACGTCTTGCTTCACTTTCTATTTTTGTTTTATGAGATAAGTACCACAAATATGGACTTCAAATTGATTCCATTTTTGTATGAATCATGAGTCTTGTATGATATGTAACTTCTACTGCTTTCTCAAGCCTTAGCCTTAAGATTAGGCAGATCCTTGGATGTGGTTGAATGTGTGAAACTGTGAATAATGCTCATTTTGGAACCCAGGACAAGTGATTTTTCTCTCTCTCCTAGTTATTATATCGAGAGTTCAAGCCAAATAGCAGTTAACTGCTTTCAAAAGTTATGAGCTCAAATGTCACTTTTATCATTTGCTCTTAATAGTCTTTAACTCACTAATTAATTGTGATGGCTTGAGTCGAGTTGAAGTTCACACAATTTTTTGGTTAAGCTTTCACTCTTAAGTGATTTATGTAACTCACCGACAATCTCATTTATTTCAGATCAAGCTGCTCTTGAAGCTGAAGCTAAAGTTGTACCACTTATAAATGAGAAGAAAAGGTTATATGACGAGTTATTGACCGCCAAAGGTAATCATGATTTGTTCACGCTGGCACTATCTCTTCTTAACACATTCTCATGTAAACAGTTTTGTGCAAAATTTGATAAGCACAGCTATTCAAATCCATTTATCACTAGATTATCTTAATACTTGAGTTTAAACTACTAAGAAACTTGCACATGTTGTCACCTATATTCTAATCTATCCTCTCATTTTAAGCAATCTTTCTGAGGTACAATGTAAATGCTGGGAAGAGACTGGCCAATTGTCAAATTGTGCTCAAAAGGAGGTTTGGATTTACCCAGTGAGAGCATAATATTCCAATTAGGTTCAAGCAAGAAAAAGAGGAAAAATATATAAATGGAGTATTTTTGTTTTATTGGCAGCTTCATCCTGATGTTTAGTTGTAAATTTCTTAATCTGATAACATCATCTATAATTTTAGGGAACATAAAGGTCTTTTGTCGAACAAGACCACTATTTGAGGATGAAGGCCCATCAGTTGTTGAATTTCCTGATAATTTTACAATTCGAGTCAATACTGGTGATGATACTGTATCCAACCCGAAGAAAGATTACGAATTTGACAGGGTTTATGGACCACATATTGGACAAGGTATGCCACACTCTCTCTAATGAGTTTTGATGTTAGCCTGTAAGGTCTTTGGTTTTCGTTGCTTCAATAACACATGACATCTTTGGCGTGGCAGCTGATGTATTCACAGATGTCCAACCATTTGTTCAGTCAGCTTTGGATGGACATAATGTATCAATATTTGCCTATGGGCAAACATGTTCGGGAAAGACATACACGATGGTTAGTTTCATTTTTTTATGGCTATTCATGTTTTTTTGTTTTATAGTCAATAATTTAAAATGGATATGCAATTGATGTGGCTGTATTCCTGTAAAGCTATTCAAGCCTTCAACACCAAAGTTCGATAAATGTACGGCACATGTATCTTATCAGAAATTAAGATTTGATCAAATCTAGTGAACTGTCTGCATGATTAATAGATATACATTTTAAATGTTGGTTATTCCTAATAATGCGACTTAACCCATGCAGGAAGGTTCTAGCCATGATCGTGGTTTATATGCCAGATGCTTTGAAGAGTTGTTTGATGTGTCCAACTCAGATACAACTTCGACTTCTCGATTTAATTTTTTCGTAACGATTGTTGAGCTCCATAATGAACAGGTAATTCTTTAATATAGTTGCTTCTTTGATCATTTGAAAGAAACACATCAACCCAAACCTAACCATTTCAATACTTGAGTTTAGACTGTTTTGGTATTGATATTTATCTTGTGTTTTATAGATGCATGATTTGCTTTCGGGATCGGAGACTGGTCTGCCAAAGGTTCAGATGGGGTCACTAGATTCTTTCATAGATCTTGTACAGGAAAAGGTTGACAATCCACTAGACTTCTCCAAAGTCATCAAAAAGGCGGTTTTAAGTAGAAGTGGCGATCAAACCAAGCTTAATGTTTCTCATCTGTATGTGTTCAAATTGTTGACTTTTTGTTACATCAGTTCGCTTTTAAGTATTGAGTTTTAAAATTTTATGCAGTGTCATACATGTACTTGTTCCCTCTTGTATTTATTTCATTTTTTCAATTCTTTCTAATCATCTCTAAATGCTCTTTTCAAAGAACCTAAAAAAGTTGTTTTGTTTATTCCACAGGATAGTCACCATACATATATATTATGACAATTTGATCACTGGCGATAACTTATATAGCAAGCTCTCTCTTGTTGACTTGGCTGGAAGTGAAAGCCTAGGCCTGGAAGATAATAATGGGGATCAGACAACAGATTTGCTACATGTCATGAAATCACTTTCTGCGTATGTAACTTCTATAATTTCTTTATAGTGATTTTATCATTCTGCACTTTATCGTTATATATGGGGGCAACTAATGACTTCTGTTTCACAACTTACATATTGTGTCTTTCCTTGCTGGATGGATAAACAAAATGAATTGGTTTTTTAGATATTAGTTAATTTACTCAGTGTACCTGTATATCTTACTGTCTAATCTATGAATGTAGGTTAGGAGATGTATTAGCTTCCTTGACATCGAAGAAGGAAGAAGTTCCTTACGGAAATTCTGTGCTTACGAAAGCTCTTGCGGATTCACTAGGTACTTTTTAAAACTACATGTTTTTTCGTATTTGATGAGGATTTTAGTTGCTGACGACATCACTAATATGTTCTATCTGTAGGTGGAAGCTCAAAAACCTTGCTGATAGTAAACATATGTCCTGATGTCTCAAATCTGTCCGAGACATTGTCATCTCTCAATTTCGCTGCTAGAGCTGGAAATTCCATACTGAGTCTTGGAAACCGCGATACAATTAAAAAGTGGAAAGATGTAGTAAGTTGATAAAGTCTTCCTCTGAAAATGTACATTTATTTTGCGACCAGCTAATTTGCTATTCATTATGTAGGCAAATGATGCTCGCAAGGAATTTTATGAAAAAGAAAAAGAAACTCTTGATCTGAAGCAGGAGGTTGTGGGACTAAAACAAGAACTTAAAGTTGCAAATGATCAATGTGTACTACTATTCAATGAAGTTCAAAAGGCCTGGAAAGTTTCTTTCACGTTGCAATCTGATTTAAAGGTTTTTAAATTCACATTTGATGTTATATTATTCTAGCTACGTGTTTGAAGTTTTTCAAAATGATTATACATGCTGCTAAGGCTCATCCATAAACGATTTGGTACAGGCAGAAAACATTATGCTTGCAGAAAAGCATAAGATAGAGCAGGATCAGAACAATGATCTGAGAAATCAAGTAGCTCCACTACTGCAGCAAGTACAAGACCAGAAATTGCAGTTACAACAACGTGATTCAGCTATCGAGTCTCTACATGTTGGTCACTTATAGCTTTTTTTTTGAACCGCTGGTCACTTATAGATCTGAAGATCTTAAAGTACCTTAAAAATCTAAAATACTACATTTGTGAAAATTCATAAAATTTCGTTATTTAACATATAACTTTAAAAGCATAGTGGATCTGCTTATGAGGCTATATGCAATCATATGCTGCAGGTAAAACTGAAAAGCATTGAGGCACAGCTAAATGCAGCTCTTCAGTCCAGCGTGAACACGTCAAAAATAAGCTCAGACTCAACAGGAGAAAGCACAGAGTCTGCTGCTGTTACCAAGAAACTTGAAGAAGAACTCCAGAAACGTGATGCCCTCATTGAGGTATGCAACTTTCGTGGTTTTGAGAACACAAAACCACATTACTAAATAACATGAAAGCTCTTGCTGATCTGTTGTTAAACACATTTTCAGAGGTTGCATGAAGAAAATGAGAAGCTTTTTGAGCGATTGACAGAGAAGGCCTCTTCAATGGGAAGCCAGCAGGTTTTTTCTTGCAATAATATCCCATTAATAATCTCCTGTGACTTTTGTTGTTCTCAAGCCTTCCATCAGCGCGTGACGGATTCCTCATTTGTTGTTTTCTTTTCTCAGGCATTAGGAGCACCACCCAAAAATCTAAATCAGTCCCCTGACAGTGGAAGGTGAAATCATTATATTTAGTTTGAGATTTATTCAAAATATCATGTT
The DNA here is from genome assembly GCA_022545495.1 of Chrysanthemum lavandulifolium. NCBI lineage: Eukaryota > Viridiplantae > Streptophyta > Magnoliopsida > Asterales > Asteraceae > Chrysanthemum > Chrysanthemum lavandulifolium. The sequence goes on along the minus strand of CM040246.1, from coordinate 129,646,073 downwards.
TCTGCAATTAAACTGAACGTTATTTTACTGGCTTGACAGTAATAATAAAGAACGTGCATTGGATGTTGTACCTTTTTCCGCCCAAAAAAAGACCGATGGCACTCTTGCTTTGGTCAAGCAAGGTCAAGACAAGATAAAGTCAACCCCAGCAGGAGAGTATCTTACATCTGCTCTCAATGACTTTGACCTGGAACAGTATGATGGTCTTGCTGCTATTTCTGATGGAGCAAACAAGCTTCTTATGCTGGTATGAGTGGTGCTATTTCGTAGTTCTGAATAACTTAAGATATTTTTTTGTTAAGAGTTTGCTATTTCCTTTACCATTTTGGCATTTTAGATTTTTAATTTAACTTTGAGGTGAACTTGATTTTGATGGTGCAGGTTTTGGCTGCTGTCATTAAAGCCGGTGCTTCTCGAGAACATGAAATACTTGCTGAAATAAGAGATGCTGTTTTTGCGTTTATACGTAAAATGGAGCCACATAGAGTGATGGACACGATGCTTGTTTCTCGTGTTAGAATTTTGTATATAAGATCGTTGCTTGCCAGGTCACCTGAACTGCAGTCTATTAAGGTAAACAATATAGTTTTTTTTCTCTTTATTGATGCACTGTCGTTTGTGCCCTCAGATCGTGGAAGTAATTGTTGATGTTTTAGGTTGCGCCTGTTGAGAGATTTCTTGAGAAGCCTACTGCTGGACACAGTAGAAGTTCCAGCAGAGGTAGCAGCCCTGGAAGATCTCCTGTTCGTTATGATCCCACCATCAAGAATGCTCTAGTAGTTGAAGGCCAGATGCATGGTTTTAGAGTAAATCTAAAGCCAGAAAAGAAGTCAAAACTATCTGCCGTTGTTCTGAAGATACGTGGAATTGATCAGGTATGTTAGAAACTCTCATGTCTTATTTTTTTTAGCAGCTGGTGTGGTGATTCGGTCTCACTTATAAGGGGGTGCTTGGATGTGCTTCTGCTGTTTAGAGTTGTAACAATTGGATAACCAGATAATTGAGCCACCAAATTATTGAAAATCTTTCTTTGTTTAAGGATTGCAAGATTAAATTTAAATTTGACCAAGCAAGATTTGTTTGTGCAAAAAATGAAATTTAGTGAAAGGGGAGTAATAGTTTCATTGATTAGTTTAAGATATGGGTAAATAGGTAAATTATTTTAACCTTAAGTAATCAGTGTGATTGCAGCTGATATGACATTGATTTTCTAAAACTGATTATATGACTCGTAAAATCAGATTATCATAGGCAGAATTATTTTAACCTAAGTATTTTTGGTTATTAGCCCATTCCTTGAAGTGCTCTTCTTTTTGAGGTGGTAGATGCATTCGTCACATCATAATAGGAGACACTTGACCTATACATTTTCTACATCTACCTCTATTACCCAATTTGTGGGACCTCATTGCAGTAGAGAACATGATCACATTTTCATTTTTCCGCACAATGGCAAAATGGTGTAAACAAATAGCACCTAATTTATATGACATAATGCAACACATGATACTTTGAATCTGAAGTATGTGTTCTTATTTGTAACAGGAATCATGGAGACAGCATGTTACAGGTGCTAAGCTTAGAGAAATAACTGATGATGCCAAAGCATTTGCAACTGGGAATAGGGCTCTTGCTGCACTCTTTGTTCATACACCAGCTGGAGAGCTGCAACGCCAAATCAGATCATGGCTTGCAATGAACTTTGACTTTCTCTCAGTCACTGGTGGGGATGCTGTAGGTGGGGTGACGGGTCAGTTGGAGCTTCTCTCTACTGCAATAATGGATGGTTGGATGGCTGGTCTTGGTGCTGCAATGCCTCCCGTTACCGATGCTCTTGGTCAACTGTTAGCAGAGTATGCAAAACGAGTTTATAATTCTCAACTGCAGCACCTCAAGGTAAATACTTGAGTCTTACTTTTAGTTCATATATGGATTTGTAACTTAATAATTGTTAAGCTTCTTGTAACACTATCTTTGACATTCTCTGAACTTATACATGTGTGGTTATCAGGATATTGCAGGTACATTAGCAACTGAGGCGGCAGAAGACTCATCACAAGTAGCAAAACTGCGTTCTGCCCTTGAGTCAGTTGACCACAAGAGAAGAAAGGTAGCCTTTAAACTAGAGTTTGAAGATGGGTGGTTAGGCTATCTGTCAAAATGGGCCGGGTGTGCTGATTTGCTAACCAATCTTATCATACTAATACTGTAGGCATTTGAATAAAAAAATAGGGACTTTCAATCTGTTTGACCACTTTGACCTGTTGCCCTTCTGGCGGTTTTATTTTTTGATTTTTGATTTTGACACGTTTGAGCTGCAAGACAACCCAAATTGACCTATTCTTAAGTAACTGGATTAAAATTGCCATCTAGTGTTGTTTATGGCATATTGTGTGCCCTTTTGCTAATCAGCTGTTTAATGTTGTGAATAGATTCTGCAACAAATGAAAGGTGATAATGCATTATTAACATTAGAAGACGGTGGTTCACCTATCCGCAATCCCTCTTCTGCTGCTGAGGATGCACGACTTGCATCTTTAATTGCTCTTGATGGCATTTTGAAGCAAATTAAGGTTCTTACCTCGAGATATAACTTTTAATTCCCTTTGGTTAGCACTTTGACAGTAACCTCTATGAAGTTTATCATATTTGTTATAAACTCTTCAATTTGACAGGAAATCCTGAGGCAATCTTCAGTAAATATAATGAGTAGAAGTAAGAAGAGAGCATTGGTTTCAGCATTAGATGATCTTTCTGCACAAATGTCTTCCTTGCTTGAGGTTGACCATCCATGTGCGCAGAGGCACATTGCAGACGCTCGCCGTGTTGTAGAGGTAAAAATGTCATGTTATCATGTAGAGGTGGCTCTATGGGTGGATTGGGTACCGGACCGAATGGGTCTCAGTATATATGTGTGGGAACGGACTAACCTCTTTTGTTGTACTTTCTTAGACATATGATCCCAAAAAAAATATACGATTGCATTACATTAGGATAAGTATGTAAATATTGAAAAAAATGATATAGGCGTGGCCCATATGTGTTAAAATAGACTTTGGAAGACTTTCACACTGTTTGACATGTTTCACTTTTAGCTCTTTTACTGAGTTGATTTGTTTGAGATAACATATGATCCACTGATCCATTTATTAGTAATTGGGTTATAGTTGCCATCTCTATTCAAAAGTAATTTGTCATTGACCGAACCACATATACGCCAAGTGTATTTACCCCTATTCAACTGTTTCAATAATTTTGCAGTCAATCGTTGAGGAGGACGACAAGCCGCAAGGGACATTAAGGGCTGCTTCTGATGATTTTTCAAGTGCTGAAACTGATGTGACACAATGGAATGTTCTGCAGTTCAATACGGGTTCCACAACCCCATTCATCATCAAATGTGGAGCAAATTCACAATCTGAACTGGTCATTAAAGCAGATGATCGGGTTCAAGAACCAAAAGGTGGCGAGATTCTTAGGGTTGTTCCAAGGCCTACAGTTCTAGAGTCCATGAGCTTGGAGGAGATAAAAGAGGTGTTTAGTAAACTCCCAGAGGCTTTAAGCCTTCTCGCACTGGCTAGAACTGCGGATGGAACTAGGGCCAGATATTCCAGATTATACAGAACTTTAGCCATGAAGGTTCCAGCTCTCAGGGAGCTTGTTGGTGAGCTTGAGAAAGGTGGTGGGCTTAAAGATGTCAAGTCATGAAAGCAGATGATGATGGGTGTGTATGAAAGAAATTCCCCTTAATTTTTTGTGTGCCTATGTTTATATAATACTGTATGTACGTGTGGCAAAGTTAGGCTGTAATTCACTGCAACGGCTATACTTCAATCGAGAAATATCTCCCCTTTTCTTCTGATACTTGAAAGTTATATCATTTTGATGTTCAACTGTGAAGTTTTTGTCTTGTTTGTCTATCATCTATACTATTTTATAATGTATTTGAGACATTTCTAAAATAAAAGACTTAAAAGTTTAAGCAACAAACTTACTTATAATGGAAAATGAAGTTACATTTGAAAAGTTATGTCTTATATATGTAGAGTTGTGGCCTTAAATATCTAATCTTCTGTAAATTTTATTTTTAAAACACTTCTACAATGAAATACTTGTTATTATATATATTGTAAAAACTAATAAAATGCACAAAGTTTTATACAATTTATAGGAAAACAAGTTGATAGTATATATAGTTTAAGACCAACAGGTTGAACCGGTTGTTTGACCAGGAATCACAGTCACCACCGGTTCGCTAGCCAGTAAAAGCCGTTCGAAAACGAACCTGAGAGAATGTCGGAACCAGTAAAAACGGATTAATCGGGCCGAACCGAGATCATTCTTTTTTGTTTTTCTCAGGTTAATCAGCTCGTCATTATTATTTTGTTGGTGTTTGTCTTTAATCACGGATAACCCATTCATACATCATTTGACAAATAAAGCTTTGTTTCTGATGGTAATGGGTGCAATTTACAACACCAAATATACGTTCAGGATGTGAAATAAATCTTGCACAAGGGAATCGGGCTTTTTAAACTTTTGCCTTGTTACTTCCTTTTCTAGGGGTGTTTCATTATTACAAGGTGAAAAGGCCAAAATATGGCACACATAGAGTCATGAATTAAGAGTAAAACAAGTAAACTTAGGGCTTTAGGCCTTTAATTTTAGAAAGCCACCGAGATCATTCTTTTTTGTTAAAACGGATTAATCGGGCCGAACCGAGATCATTCTTTTTTGTTTTTCCCAGGTTAATCAGCTCGTCATTATTATTTTGTTGGTGTTTGTCTTTAATCACGGGATAACCCATTCATACATCATTTGACAAATAAAGCTTTGTTTCTAATGGTAATGGGTGCAATTTACAACACCAAATATCGTTCAGGATGTGAAATAAATCTTGCACAAGGAATCGGGTTTTTAAACTTTGCCTTGTTACTTCCTTTTCTAGGGGTGTTTCATTATTACAAGGTGAAAAGGCCAAAATATGGCACACATAGAATGATGAATTAAGAGTAAAACAAGTAAACTTAGGGCTTTAGGCCTTTAATTTTAGAAAGCCACCGATTTTTTAAGACATTGTATAGTCTGTCTTATATTTTTTTGGCCATAATCTTTAAAAATCCGATTATATAAGCCCAAATTAGCTGATAAATATCAAAATTTTTAGGCCTCTTATATCTAGGGTGTACCGTGCATAGCGACTTGCAGTGACAAATAGTTATAGATGAGATATTGTGGTTAAGTGTTTCGCATAACGTTGATAACTCTTCATCATCATCCGAGATAGTTTGATTTGAGAAAAAGATTGTGATAAATGTGTATGAAAAAATGGTATTTTTGAAAAGAACATTAGAAATTTGTAAGTCATTTTAGTTCAAAAAAAATTTTATAAAAAAATAAATAAAAGATTGAAATTTAAGTTTTAAACAGGTATTTTAGAGTTTATTTATATGCAGAAACAGACAAATTGAGAAGAAACTTGTTGGAGAGGAGGACTGGATCTATGATGGCAATGTTTACTTACTACAAACACCATAATTCATAAATAAATCTTGACTAGTTTAATCCATCACCTTCAAAACACACATACAAGAATGTCTTGTTATAAAACATTAAGCTGCACAACATTAACAGTCGTTACCGGAGCAGCAATATTTATACAAATCACAGGCCTGTCTCTCTTCATCTCCGGATTCTTTCCCATTAAACCAGCTCTCCAAGGCGTCAGGTAATACAACAATAACTATTCAAATTTATATAAAAAGAAAGAAATAACTTACTCATTTTTATTGCTTAATCAGTGGACCAGATAGTTTCCACCCTCCATCTTCTGATTCAGTTTATCATGAAAATTACACAACTTTGCATCCACATCAACTTAAATCATTATATCAGGTAATTCATTATTTTATTTTTTTTTTTTTTTTTATGTTAAACTGTTATTGCTATTAAATTACGAGAAATGTTTAAGCAAGGTAGGTGATAAAATGAGGGGTTTTGTTAACTTTAGTGTAGTCAAGTCCTCGCCTTTATAGTGTTACATGCCTATATAAAATGAGACCAATCCTCGACATCATATCTGATTTGATCATTCAACATAAAACGCTGATTCGACTAGCTCCAACGTGGGGAACCAATGCTTGAATGTGAACAAATACTTGACTCTTGCAAGTTTGTGGCCAGCGATCACCCTCTAAGCTATAGAAGCTCTACAAATAGCACTTCTTATGAATTTATGGCACAGTTTTTTAAGCTGGATAAAGGTAAAGTAAACAGTAAACAGCAAAGACTCCCTATATCGAACCCCATTTTTTGATATGGCTTAGTATAAAGAGCTGGCTTAGTACATATCCATAAATATGTTTTTTTGACTGCAGCATAGCTATCTCGTAGTAAGAGTCTGAGTAAGCCTCGTTAAGGTTCTCTTTTAAGTAATTAATGAGGATAATACTCTATTTAAGTAAGCTCATCGCTCTATCAAGGAAGTTAGGAGCTAGTCTGCCAAGTTTAAGAAAAAGTTCAAAGTAAGCAAGGTTGTCAGCGAGTAAGAAAAAGAAAAGGTAGGCTTAGAACCAGTATACCCTATACTTGTATCCAGTAGTTAGTAAGCCTATGAAAAGAATGCTTTGGATTACATTTCATCATACAAGCACCGTAATTTATAATCTTTGCTTATACAGAAGAATAGGAACACTCTCGTAATGTATAGGCTTCACAAGTTGTTCTCATTTGCTACCAAGAATGTTTTTTTTTTTTTTTCCGTATTTTGGGCATCATCATTGGCCTATCTGCGTCTTTAAGTGTAATATTGGTTTTTCTGTTTAAACTGGCTAGAACAACTTATTGCTTATATGGAGTACTAAATGGCATTTAATTGAGCAGCCTTCTATAATGCAGGAACTTTCTGAGATCCAACCTTCTTATGACCGGCTGATATTAATGGTATGGACCAATGAAATATCATTTACCAAATATATGTTTCCTCGCTCATCTAGAAACATGATAAATTCACTGTTCTGATATAATTATGTGATATTTAGGTTATTGATGGTCTTCCAGCAGAGTTTGTTCTTGGAAGGGATGGTCAGCCGCCATCAAAGATCTTTAAAGATGCAATGCCGTATACCCAGTCTTTGTTAGCCAATAATATGGCATTGGGTTACCATGCAAAGGCTGCACCTCCAACCGTTACGCTGCCACGTTTGAAGGTACTAAAGTTATTTTTGTTCGTGAATATGCGATTTTTTATCTCATTTGTTGACAATATATGCAGGCCATGACTACTGGGTCAATAGGGGGATTTTTAGATGTTTTGTTCAATTTCAACACGCAAGCTCTTTTGGAAGATAATATTATAGGTGAGTTGGCAAAATCTTATACAATTTGTAGATCATATACTAGTTGTCCTTCTGGTGTTGACCAGCCTGATGTATTACTTATTAACTAGTTTTTTGCAGGTCAATTTTTTAGAATAGGTTGGAAAATGGTTATGCTTGGTGACGAAACATGGCTTAAGCTGTTTCCAGGATTGTTTACAAGGCATGATGGAGTTAGCAGCTTTTTTGTAAGAATTCCGCTTTGCTGGTTTATATCTAGTTTGTTTATGCTCAAAGATTGATTTAACTTGATAGCAGGAGACTCCTAAATAGTAGATCATTTTTTATTCGTATATAATCTTTCTTGGCACAGTAGTTTCATATGTAAATCTTTGTGGTGAATTGGCCGTATATTGATTCTTTTCATTTTTCGTTTCTATGCTACTTAGTTGCCTAAATTCCCAGGAACTTCTGTTTATGTTTACTTAATTTACGTCTCTTGAAAATCTGTTTTATTGTACTTGGTATAGGTTAAAGATACCGTGCAAGTGGATCACAATGTTTCACGGCATCTACGTTCTGAACTTTACAAGAAGGACTGGAATCTTCTGGTAATATTTTGTTTTGTTTGTTAAGTTTTGATTATAATGCCAAGGCTTCTATGGTAGCTTTGATCCATGGTTTAAATCTTAGAGTTGTTGCATTGGTAATTGTTCGTTAGCTACCTGACTACACAATTCCATATATGACTTCTGTCCTTTTTGCTGTTCTCCAACCTTGGTGCGAGTTAATGAGTTATGGTATCCATTGTAACTTTGGAAGAGGCGCACGTAGTTTTGACTTTCTGCCTTGCGTCACATCTGAGTTTTATCTTTAAAAGGCTTTTTATGTTTCAATTATCTGCATCTTTGTATGCATTATTAGCATTCGTGTACAATTCGGTAGTTAAAGCCTTCTGTATAAAAGGGATGTAAATAGCAGAGATGGGACAAAAATGCTGTATATGTCTTTTCTATAGTTTATAGATCTTTTACAATCTTGCTGGAAAGAATATTCCCAGGATAAGGAAACTTCTAACTGATTACAACCCCAATTATCTCATTACTGGTTTGGATTGCTCTCTAAATTAGTTGGCAACGATTCTCAATTATAAAGAAATTTTAATTACTATGTGTGGTTTCTGAATAGTTGTGATCTTGATAGCTACGTATTGTAGGTTTACATATAGCTTAATTCTATTCTTTAGTCTTATAAGTGTTGTGCCCACATATCTCTGTCTAGTGTATATACACATTTATTTGTAAACTCGTAAGTACCGTAACAGACATCTAAAACTTATTTTCAAATATTTATTACAGCCAGACAACTTTATATCGCATCAACACTAGAATTCTCTGCAATTTCATTTCAGATTCTTCATTATCTTGGTTTGGATCATGTTGGGCATCTTGGTGGGCGCAGTAGGTAGTTTCTTAACTCTACTCAACTTAGTATATCGAAAAAAAAGTAATTCATGGTTGCTGCTGGTTCTGTGTTTCAGTACCTTGATGGGACCCAAACTCCAGGAAATGGATGAAGTTATAAAATGATTCACAAGAGCGCTATTCAGTCTCAAGAAAGTGATCATAGAAGAACTCTCTTGGTTTGTATATCTATAAAAGTCAATTTCTTGAATTAAATTGCATGTGTATGTATGAAAATCTATATCTTAACTTCAATTTCATCTGTAGGTGGTGGTTAGCGATCATGGAATGCAAGAAAATGGAAATCATGGGGGATCTTCGTATGAAGAAACAGACTCCCTGGCACTTTTTGTTGGCCCAAGAAGCAGTCGTGTTTCAGCCACAGATGATACTATTAATCAGGTAATATATTTCACTCTTGAAAGTTCAGAATTCTTGCTACATTAAGCCATAATCATTTTACTAAAAGCTTATGCCCTCCGAAGGCATTGCCGAATTTATTAAAATACGAGACATGTGATTATAGAGCTTCATGGTGATAGAATACTAAAAACATGACTGTCTTATAGTATACCTCTTATTTTGTTGATTCAGGTTGACATTGCTCCAACATTGGCTCTCCTTTTTGGTGTACCTATTCCAAAAAATAATGCTGGCTATCTGATCACTGACCTATTTAATCCAATAGAAGGTTTGACTTTTGACTTTAGTTGCATATAAGGGTGCAAAGACATTTGAATCTAAAAAATACGAATGATGACACGAGTAACATATAACTATGTAAATATAATTATTTACATTTTACAATAAATTTAGATTATAGCAACTCTGTACATAAAAGTATCTACTTGTTGTGTCTTTTTAAATTGAAAATGTACCTGATTTCGCTCTGAATATTCAGATCACCAGCTACTGAGGCTACTGGAACTGAATTCTTGGCAATTGCTAAGACTACTTCAAGCCCAATCAACTTATTCTACTTGTGGAAGTTTAAAGGACACACCTTCTTGCTTATTTTTTGATGCTGCTGCTCGCCATAGACCTTGGAAGTCTAAGAATGACTTTAGGTGGGTTGTGGCAAGTAAAATAGCAGTTTTTTTATGAGTACTTATTGATAACTCTGATCACTATTGTCATAAACTCTGCGTAGGTCTGCTAATGATGATGACTTTAAGAGCACTGTCTTGGCATACAATCAGTTCTTAAGAACAGCAAGCGAGCAGTTGTCACACACAGCAACAGATGTAAGCATTCCATGTTCCAACAGATCTAGGTTTTTGTTTGACATGGATAAAGGGGGTGGGATGCAGTGGTATTTCCTAGTGACACTGGGCCGAATCACTTTTAGTCCTAAGGTTTATTTTCTCAACATATAGCGTGTCAAATGCAATGATTACAAAACTCATTATTTTCAACAATAATTTGGTTTTTTTTAATCAAGTGATTTATGAGGTTTTATGTCTTAAATATTTGTTTGTGAATTTTTGTAATATTACATGTTTGACCCATCGGAGATAAAACATAACTTTGATCGACCCATAATAACTAAATGGGTTGAAGTTTCCAAATTAGGCCTTACTGTTGACTAGTTATAGATCCCTGCTTTAGCCATTTATAGGTGTCTATTAATTCTGTTTTTCATTCTATTATATTTTTTACCCGCTGCAGAAACCTAGTGGCCTACTTACCTCAGGGATAATGGCAATGCTTCTATCATGTGTCATGTTCTTGGGCCTCCTTTACAAGCTGGGCCAAGAAATTTATCCAAAAGTGCAAATACACAAGTTCCAGCTGACTGAAGTTTTGATCGGGGGTATTATCGTAATTATTGTTTTGAGCATGGGATCAAGCTCTCTGGTGGAAGAAGAACAGTATCCATGGCATTTTATGACCTCAACCTTCTTTCTCGTATTGCTCCGCAAAACAATAAAGTCAACGACAGGGAACCGCAATAGAACCTGCAGTCAACTATTTCTCGTTGCAGTAATTTTATTTTGTGGAAGGCTATTAAGAGGATGGCATCAAGGTGGTGTTAACTGGACTCACCTTCCCGATATTTCTAAATCACTTGAAATGGCTGGGAATGATTACGTAAAATCCTTCCAACTCGTTTCCTTGGTGCTTGTAATCAGCTTATGTTTGCATACCCTTTCTTCATTATGGTCAAAGTCAAAGAGGTATATCGTCATTTTACTTGGACTAAGCTTCTTATGTGGCGGCTTGCTGGTTCTGCAGTATATAATAAAGTATCAGGGTACTGGAGTTGCAGCATCTGGTAATGATGCAATCTTAGCCGTACAGTTTATTTTTGGTTTTCTTGTTACATTCTTAACAGTAACGATAATTGCATCACCATGGATTATGTCTTTTCGAAGCAAGGATCTGGTTTTGGTAATTAAAGATTGTTTGTATGTTAGTGGGATGACGTATATATTTGGGTGGTGTCTTCTGCAACTTTTACTGCAACAACCTGTCAATTCCATGCCCATTGTGCTGCTACTTGTGCAAATCATTGCTACCGTCTATTATGTTTCTCATGGTGGTTCAGATGTTAAGCAGTGGGTTGAGGTCAGTTCACTGAAGTATTATTGGATTAGTCATATTTCTAACGATTTAATTTTGTTTGCAAATTCTTCGCTTATTAAAACAAAAATAATCGTATCTCTACAGATTGCTGCTATATATTATTTGGGAATGGCAGGCCATTTCAGTCTTGGAAACACCAACACTCTAGCTACCATTGATGTTGCTGGAGCTTTCATTGTATGCTATCTTCCTTCGTTTAATCACTCACCATTGTTTTTCTTATTAAGCACAAATTCAAGATTATATTTGTCTCTTTCTTCTTTCTAATATCGCTCGTCAAATTGCCAGGGAATATCTAGTCATTCAACAGTTCTCAGTGGACTTATTATGTTTGTGATAACATTTGCATCTCCCATGTTATCTCTCCTTAGCTTGGTGATGTCGGTCTCTATGAAAGACATAAACATCCTTCTAAAGACCCGTGAAGTAAATACGGGTCAACTTCTGAAAATGACTCTTGGTTTCCCTTGTTTGGTTCCACTGGGGATAAATTCTGTACTTTTGGTTGCATACACCATCATACTTTTGCTAATGAGGAATCATTTATTTATATGGACCGTCTTTTCACCGAAGTAAGTCTTACTAATAGCACTCTGTTTAGACTATTCGATCATTATGTTTTCACCATTAAAAATCAACAGTTCAACACTTCAACGTAATACCCATTGAAAGAAGCTGATTTATATATTTTTTTTCTTCTCAGGTACATCTATGTTGTAGTCGCTACCGCTTGTGTCCTTATTGGGGTGCTTATCGTTGCTTCAACAGTGACTTATACTATTTGTGTAGCAGTTTTTCTAGTAAGACATCGACACAAGGATTCAATATCATAAGTTTACAGGGAAGAAAAATACCTTTGGTGAAGCTAATGTAGGTTTAATTCTTCTCTCTTTTAGCAGGACGCTGATCAGTTTTTGTAAAGTTTATTATTTTATTCTAGGATTTTGTAAAACCCTGATGTTTCTTGGAGAGAATTTTGTAAAACAAAGGGTTTTCTACGAAATGATAGGTATTCTTCTAGCATTTTGATCACTGTCTTAAAACTAATGATTATGTTGTGTCAAGAGGACGTGGAGTTCCAACACTAGTAATTTGTAAATGATTAAAACTTTAAGTGGGTCATTTGGTGTCTCCTAAAGTATACTGTTTGACTAACAAAAATATGTAGACGCTATTAGTTCTAGGGACCTGGTTGGTAGACATAGAGATTGTTCCGCCCATGGGGAAGGAGGTTTGATTTGCATAAGGCTAGTTTGGTTTAGTGATTCTAAAGGATTGTTTTTGAAGATGTTATGTTGAAGTATCACCGCGCAAGATGGGCTGATTGGGGTTGCCAGGAAATCAATTTTTTTTGGAAGTATCATCACATATATAATGGGATCCTCAATCGCCAAAAATAGCTAGCTAAGATGACATTCATTATAAATGAACATCAAAATTGCATAATCTTTGGGATTGAATTCCCCAACTAGCTTGAACCGTGTCAAGCTTCCTCAACATAAGGCAAGACCTTAGGCAGATCTACAAGGGAACCACATGCCAAAACAATTTGGGTCATTTGCATATCTATCCCTCCTCCAAAGAGTCAACAAAAAGCAATACTACAAGGTTAGCAACAGATTTTTTTGTCACAGATAATTCCCCTGTTAATTTTGTGTAACACGACACTAGACAATGCAGGTAATTCATTATAAATGAACATCAAACAATTGCATAATCTACGGGATTGAATTCCCCAACTATCTTAAACTGTGTCAAGCTTAACTTAAGCAAGACCTTAGGCAGATCTACAAGGGGAGCACATGCCAAAACAATTTGGTCAACAAAAGCAATACTACAAAGTTAACAACAGATTTTTTTGTCACAGGTAATTCCCCTGTTAATTTTGTGTAACAAGACACTAGAAAACGCAAGTAGAGAACCGAAGAAGTATAAGCAATGCATTCAATCTAGATTTCATCTCATAAGCACATTTTCTTGTATATTTCTCAAAACTGTGAGCATGTAGTATGTTTGTACACTAAACAGTAAACACACATTTCATCAAGCCGCATGGCTAATGTCAGTATCTATTATGCGAAAATACTTACCAACACGTATCACTTATTCACTGATACCGTTTAATTGTGGTCAGATCAAGGTTCAATCTCTCAAGTGTTGTCAGATTTTACATGAATTACAATATACAAGAAACTATCAGACAGAAATATAAGCACATGAAACCCAATAAACAGAAGCCCCATCCCATGAGCAAATAAGCGTATGCTTTTCTTAACTTGGCCTTCAAAAACCTGTTAACATTTTTCATTGTGTCATACTCCACCTTCATCACTTCACACTCATCCTTCAAAGTCCGGTTGTCTTTCTCTAGCTATCACCATCCCGAAACAAAAGTCAATATTGCAATTCTATGTTATCTTTTATCTAACTTTAGCATTACTATATAGAAGACTTTGTCCTTTAGTGTTTAAGAATCAAACTGCCTGTTATCTAAATAGCTGTTTGCAGCTTAAAATTCTTGGTATTATGTTTTCTTTAGCTATAATTGATTATAGACACAATAGCTTACATTTTCCTTTTCGATCTAAATTCCATAAAACCAGTCTATTTTTGACTTTATGTATATCAAAGAGGTACTTTCACAAGTGCACATGACATAAAGTCAAAACTGCTTACCTCAACAATAGTCTCAACAAGCTTGTTTGTTGCTTCCTTCCATGCGGATACTGTTTCCGGAGCCATAAAAACACCTTCATGATTTGACTTCACCTCTTCGCTTAAACTGGGATCAGATAAAAGTCCATCCACAACAAACTCCTCCTCAATCAGATTCAACGTCTCAGCATCCAGCTTCTCTTTTAACTGCACAAATCCACATGTACAGCTTGGTAACACATTACTAAAAACGATATATAGATCAGTAATTAATCCCAAACCTTTTTTAGGATTCTCTGGTGCGGGTCAACAACTTTCAGCTTCATATCATTTGGAGATAATGATGTCTCCTGATTCTTGTCACTCATGTCTTCCTTGCAACTAACACGCAATGATGCCTTTATATGCTTAGCTCTGCCAAATATTAAAAGTTGAGCAACCAATTCATTTTCTTCATATGCAAAGCTAGATGAATATAATCACAAAGTTTGAAATAGACCTTGCTCCAAAGCGTAGGGTGGATAGACTCTCTGATGAATTACAAAGACTTGGAGAGCAACAGCAAAGTAATGCAGTGTGGGAGCTTCCTCCCTGTATGGGAAAAAAGAAAGATATTAGAGGTGGAAAAATCTGCTGGTCGGGGAGACAGTATAACGGGTCAAAACCAGTAATTTTGCATGGGTCGTAACGGTTTGGTTGACACGAAATACTTTCTGCCTGAAATTCATGAACTTAGCGTGTCAAATATGATTACAGTAAATTATATTGTTTCAATAATAAACCAATTTTATTTCATAAAATTATAAAGAGGTTTGATGCATTAAAAAGTATACTTTGGTCGACTTTAAACCTGTTTGGCACATCTGATCAGTTTCCTTTACAAGTTAATATTTTTCATTTATCCGCCACTCAGTAGAGATTTAATATAACTGAAATCGACCCATTCATTAGTAATGAGTCGAATGTGGCAATTCAACCGAAATAGTGATTAAGGTTTTTAAGCATAATGGGATGAAGCTCAAAGAATTGTACTAACAAGAGCATCCTGTAGGATTCGAGTAAGCTTCGAATCACGATAGGGGATGTGATTTGCTTTTCCATGTGGACTGGAAGTCAGAGCATTAATCACATTTCCAAGTGCAGAAAGTGATTTGTTAATGGTTTTGGCTTCTTCAAGAACTCTCCCCTCAGCACCTGTCTTCTCAACCTTCTCAGATCCTGCCAAGTCTACAAGAACAAGTTTTCCGGTGCTCACCCTGTTCATAGTTACATGGTAGTAATTTCAGACATATATATATAATTCTAGTAAACTGTATATAACCAAAGGAAAAATGATACCTCTTCTCATTTGTTAACTCTTTCTGAACAGTAAATATGTAGATGCAATGACTTCTACTGCTTGCCATGTTCATTTCTACATGAAGCAAGTCCATCAAACAAGTATGATTTATAATGCAACATAATACATGAACTTGGACTGGGAGTGACAGAGAAAAAGAGATAGAGAAATACGAGTCTCTCCAACTGCTCTGTTTGCTATTCCACTCTGTGTTACCAATGTTAAGAAGCAGAATATAAACAATTAGTTTTCATACGTAGGGTAATACTTAAACCAGAGAAATTATAAACGATTCTGAACTTACTGATAGGAACTTTAAAGCTTCTTCACCATCCGATATCAACATCTGTAAAATGGTAGGTCAGTCATCATCTAAACAGTTGCATCTTGAAACACTATTCTCAATGGACTCTTCTACGGATCAGTTCCATAATCGTCATCAGGGGTATTTCCTCTACTTGAAATGCTCAACAGCCATGTCATTTAACAGAATTGCAGGTTCATGTTTTAATAGTGAAATTGATCTAAAAAAGGTTCTCTAAGTTTGCTAGTTTGGGGTGGTTTAAACACCTGGTCTTCTATTCAACTTTGAGATTGGGCGTTGTTGGTTAAATATACCTTTGATTCTTCTTTGTTGAGTTTTACAGTGCATACTACAGGTTTCCAACTCTTGAGGTACCATTTCTAACCTTAACCGTTCTAATCCGACAATTTTAGCACTAAAAAGGTAAATTCTGTTTAAAAGAGAAATACATGTTTATATAAGTACTGAGTGCATGTATTTCCAGGAATTTTCAGTTCCAAATGGTGATAATATGGGTTACTAAATGTTAGGAACACTAAAGTCGAACAAATGAAAATGTATCAGTGAGAAGTATGAGAATGCAAACTACAGAAAAATAAGTCCATTACTCATTTCCTTGATCAGAATACTCTCGATTTGGAATATACATTGTAGTGGAAAGCTCAAACCATATTCTATTATGCATAAGAGGCACATTCTATTCTACAAGCTTGTTAAGAAAACTAGGATTTCTTAGCAGACTTATTAGCTCAGATATGAAAAATTGAGTAAACTGAAAGGAATCCATATGAAAGAAACTTAAACTTACTTCTGTTACTCCTGACAACAAGATCCCATGTCCTTTTTGCTCTTTGATCTGTATATTGTCCTTTGATAAATCAAAAAGGTCTCTGCAAGAAACGCTCCAAATTGTGATAAAACTGATAACAATATACAGTTGAACATAAGTGATGATCTTCGATTACAAAACACGTGTGCATCATAACTAGGACTATTATGTTTTTGTGAGAACACACAAGAGTTATGATAAGTTGGCAGTCACTGACCTTACTCTCTCCATGTAAATCTCGACCTGCACATGTCACAAAATGTAGGTTGCATTAGTAAATTTCTTGAAAATGCTTCACAATTCTAATTCATGTGGCATCAATAGAAGTTATATACCATAGACAGTTTGATTTTGTAAGTTGTCGTGTCACCACAGAGGTTTATAGCCTCAAAGAGTTCATCTACAACTCTTGGTAGTAATCCTTTCTTGCGATCGTCAGTTTCCAGAATGTTGCCTCCCTGGTCAAATAAGTCAATTAATAACTTCGTCTGAGACAAGCGTTTTTTAAAACTGTATTGTACTATAACGTGCATCACCTCCATGGTATAGGTCTTCCCTGCTCCCGTCTGTCAAAGTACATATGAAAAATCATCAGTTAGATCCTACAACTATTGAGATCTCTTTCAAAGCTACTTGAACGACGGAGACATGTTTTATTCAAGAACGTACGCATTCTCAGCTAATCATAACTAGCGAAAAGGGATGCCCAAACATATAACACTAGTTATAAGAATCTAAATATCAGTCTCTCGCCAACAATAATAGCTAAAACCAAATCACACATCAAAATTATCATAAATCTCAAACTGTCGATACTCCAGATTCCGATTTGTAAATGTCATCCATCTCTTAAAAACACAATTGTGTACATAAACTAAGTGATAATACTAGTTCCTTTACATACCTGTCCATATGTGATGATCGTTCCATTAATTGAATTAACAGCATCTGTCACATACAAAATCAACATTCAATCCGAGAATTAAAACTCAAATATCACTCTTACACATTCAAACGACAAGTTTACATTCGACAATATCAGATATCTTCTACATATACATGCTATAAGCAAAACCTAAGACTAGAAATATCAGCTGTTCTACGAGTAACATCTTCATTAAGCTCCAATTTACACAAGCTTAAAGAAGCTATCAACATGTATACGCTAAAATTAGGCAAAACAGATCACTTAAACACACAGATCAACAGTCTACCTAATATACGCCATTTACTGTAAATTGAACAATAATTCTACAGAATTACAGTACTATTAAGGCAAATTAGTTATCTAAATCACATAAACCAGCACATTATAACCTAAACACGTGATGTTTACCGTAAATTAAGCATTTCTACAAAAATACAGTAAAATAAGCAAAATCGATCACTGAAACACACAGATAAACATACTAACCTAAAACACGATATTCGCCGTAAAATCGTAAATTAAAGCTGAGTTACACACAAAAAACAGTAAAATTAACGCAAAATATATCAGTAAAACACACAAATCATCACATTAACCTGAAACACGATATTCACCAAAAATTAAATAATAACTAACCACAAATACAGTAAAATTAGCGCCAAAACTAACAGTCATCAACGCATTTGACCTAAAATGTAATATTTACAGTAATTAAACAAGAATACACTAAAATTAAGTAAAAAATCTCACTAATACACATAAATCAACACATTATCCTAAATATGATATTTGCTTTTCAAAAAAAAATCACAACTAAACAAAAACACAGTACAATTAGGGCAAAATAGATCAGTAAAACACATAAACCAACACATTAACTAAAAATATGATATTCGCCGCAAATTAAGCAATAATCAAACAAACAACAGTAAAATTAGTTCAAAACAGATCACAAAAACACACAAATCAACACGTTAACCAAAAACTAGTCAAATAGATCACTAACTACACAAATCAGCACATCTAACCTAAAACATGACGTTTACAGTAAATTAATCAATAATTCTACAATTTACAGCATAATTAGGTCAAAACAGATCAGCGATCAACACATTTAACCTAAAACCTGATATTCACAGTAAATTAAACAGTTATACACTAAAACTAGGTCAAAATTGATCACTAAAACACGCGTACGAGCTGATTATACCTCTAACAATCGGACGCGCTAGAAACTCGTAAACGCCAGCTTGTTCAGAATCTTCGTAAAACACTTTATCGAAACTAAAAACATACTGTTCATCTTTCTCGTCCTGCAAAAACAAAAATTGACGCGTAATTTACGATGCGAATAAGACGTAAAGTGTGAATGAAATGAAGATGAGTGAGTAATAACGACCTTGAGAGTGAATGATTGTGAATCTGAGCGTGAAATGCAGATAGATTCATCGTCTATTTTTGAGTTTAGAGGTCGGAACCTTGTGCATACGCAGATGTGAGCCATTGAGTTTGTTGAGAGAGTTTGTTGGTGTTTGTGAATTGAAAAAAATATCTGTGCCGCTTTTTATATTCCCGCCTTGTGTTTGCTTTTTGAACGGATTTCGGTGTGTGCGGGTCGGGTCGGGTCATATGGACTACCGATTTTATGGAGTGGATTTTTCATCAATATTCAATTAAATAATATTTGTAGTTGCTAATACTTTTATTCATTTGGTGAAATCAGAAATGTGATTGTTGATCGCGTATGACCCTCCCGGCACTTATACGAGTTGGGCGCGGATCAAACACGACTGTGTAATACCTCCGGCATTCATATGGGTCGGTCGCGGACTATATACGTACCCCGACAATGGTCACTAAACCATTCCGCGGATAGTAGATACGTCCGAAGAAGAACGCAACCGCACCCAACATTAAAGGTAGGGAATCTCGTTCGGTGGGCGTCTTCTACTGCAGCATCCCAAAAGGAAAGCGGACAACTCCCGCTAAAAACATCGTTGTCACAAAGAACGGACAAGCTCGAGTTGACCTATGTCACTCCCCACTCACAAACCGCCGCTCTCATGGCTCGTGACCTTGAGAACACGACGAAAGGTCAACCATATAAATAGGCCTCGCCACTATTCAAACGGTAACATTTACACACTCTCTCTAGAACCGACTTTATCTCTCTAAAACTACCACTTACTCTCACGCCGGAGGTTGACCGCGGAACCCCGTTCCGCGGTGAGACTAACGGTGTTGGTTTTCTTATCAGCTTGCAATCAAGGATTATACTTAATACAAGATCTATTTCCAGAGGAGTTAGCTTACACTAATCTTCATCAGGGGAGCGCCCAGAATTGTATTAACAAGTTGGCGCCATCCGTGGGACCAGCAACATAACTGCGTTTCCAAAGAAAAAAAAACTCTAATGAGCAACTTGGCGAGAAACCCTTCCCGCCTCTGGAGCCGCCCACGGTCGAAACACGGTGGGAAGGAAAAAGTGCAAGACGCAGAACAATATCACCCCTAATGCCGCGACAGACGCGTCAATAAGGAGTTCTGCGAAAGGCACTACCATCAGATCTTGCCCTTCATGGCAGAAAAGGTCCATCAGGAAAAACTGGACCGGGTCAAAACCCGTCTAGACTTCGATGATGAGACTAGAAATGAGAGATCTCGAGAACACGCCCGGAATACTCGCCCAGAATCTGAAAGAAAACGGGCACCTAAAAGGAGGCGCGAGGCCAGTCCTAGTGCCAGGTCAGATCCGTCGGAGTATTCCAAGTCGCGGAGTGTCTTCTCGAGACTCAGCAGTCGAGACGATGGGTGTTCTAGAGAAGAGCCGGTTGGAAACCAAGAGGCCGAGACCGGATGTATTCTCAAGACTGGAAAAGGAACGTCCGCACGTGACCACGAGACTTGGTGACCAAAAACCAACCGTGTTCTCCAGACTCCAGTCAAAGGTAACTTCCCGCAGGCAACGCAAAAGAGAAGCAGAGAAGCAAAGAAAACGGGACGCGACTGAAAAGGATTCGGTCGATAGACACCAACGAAGCCGGAGTATGACCCGCGGTAGTGCTTCTCACTCGAAGTCTGGCAGAGGAGAAACATATCACTCATGTCGCAGCAGAACTAGGGAAGTATCTCCTCCAGAAAGCGAGGAAAGCACGGGAGCACATTGGAAGTCCACCCAGAAGAGCAAAGGAGGAAGGAATCCGATGAACTCTACTCCCCGTACGACGTGGCCGACACAGATCCCTTCACCCGCCGTATACGGAATTTTGAGTTCCCAGAAATAACACGGATGCCAGCTCACATCAGAACGTACGACGGGACAGGAGACTCGGAAGATCATCTGAAGATCTTCCAGACCGCGGCCAAAGTGGAAAGATGGGCTATGCCCACATGGTGCCACATGTTCAACTCCACGCTAATAGGGCACGCCCGCGTCTGGTTTGATGAACTGCGTCCGGAGAGCATCGACAGCTTTGAAGAGTTGAGATCAAGTTTTCTCTCGTACTTCCTCCAGCAAAAGAAGTATACGAAAGACCCTGTTGAGTTACACCACATAAAACAGCGGGAAGGGGAATCCACGGAAGCATTTGTGGAGCGCTTCAAAACAGAGAGCATGCATGTGAAAGGAGCCCCAGAATGCATGAGAGTTTCCGGCTTCATGCACGGGATAACGAACCCGGAACTGATCAAAGGCTCAATGACAACATTCCCCAGACGCAGGATGAAATGTGGAAGGTAGTGAAAGCATTCCTCAGAGGTGAGTTGGCCGCGGCCAACCAGTCAAAAAAGAGGCACTCCCAGTGGAAGAGCCAGGATGGAGGACAAAAAAACATCCAGATCTTTGAAAGAAAGGGGGAGTTCAAGACCCGCTCAAGGCCGGAGAGGAAGAGGGGGGACAGGTTCACTCCCCTCACAAAGACGCCGAAGGAAATCCTGGCCATGGATACGGTCAAATTCACAGCCCCTCCGCCAATGTCCAGCCCGGTCGAGTCTAGGAATAAAGACAAGTACTGTGACTTCCACAGAGAAAAGGGGCACAACACGGATGAATGATATCAGTTGAAAAAAGATAGATAGAGAGGCGATTAGGTGCGACACACTCGCACATCCGTCAAAGAAATCAAGAATGGAGCACAAAAGAATGGTGGTCCCAAGGGAGGAAAGAAGGATATCGCGGCCAAGGACAAAGCTCAAGCCATATACATGGTCCACACTTGGCAACGGTCGGTCAAACCCAAGCTGGGTCCGGACGCGGTCTTGAACATGGAAATATCTTTTCCCCCCGTATCCGGAGATGACTGGGACGACCACCCGCTGGTGATCAAGGCGGATGTAGAAGGGTGCACAATTCACAGGATGTACGTGGATAACGGAAGCGCTTCAGAAGTTCTATACGAACATTGCTTCAACAAGCTAAGCCCAAACATCCGCAAAAGACTAATTCCCGCTTCATCACCACTACTGGGTTTCAGTGGAGAGCTCTCGTGGCCGTTAGGGCAGATCCTATTGGAAGTGACATTGGGAGACGAAGAGAAGTCAGCTAGTGCTTGGATGAACTTCATGGTGGTACGATCTCCTTCTCCCTACAATGGGATAATCGGACGTCCGGGGATTAGGTTGTTGAGGATAGTGCCATCCACGGCGCATGGGATGTTGAAATTTCCTACATGTGACGGAGTTGTGACTTTGCACAGTGACAAGGTAGTCCCGGTTAAATGCAGAATGGTTGCGGAACCAGAACCCTATCATACAACCACAGAGGCAGAAGTGAAAGAAGGAGTCGCGGTAGCGATCAACCCCAGATTCCCCGACCAAACGGTCACCATTGGGGGGGGGGGTTAAGCGAGAAAGGGAAGAAGAGCCTTTGCGATCTGCTCAAGAATAACCTGGACATCTTTGCTTGGGAACCCTCTGACATGACGGGAGTTTCGCGGACAATTGCGGAACACGGGCTGAATGTCAGGGAGGGTTACGACCCCGTACGACAAAAGAAGAGAGGGCAGGCCCCAGAAAGAAACAAAGCCATCAATGAAGATGTTACCAAGTTAGTTGCAGCAGGAATCATGAAAGAAGTGCACTACCACGACTGGTTGTCTAACCACGTCCTCATCAAAAAGAGCGACGGAAGCTGGAGAATGTGTGTAGACTTCAAAGATCTGAACAAAGCATGTCCAAAAGATTGCTATCCCCTGACGGAGATCGAATGGAAGGTCGAATCCCTCTGTGGATACCCATTTAAATGCTTCCTTGACGCATACAAAGGGTATCACCAGATACAAATGGCAGCCGGGGATAAGGAGAAAACAGCATTCCACACAAACCAGGGCATCTTCTGCTACACCAAAATGCCTTTCGGTCTGAAGAATGCTGGCGCCACATACCAAAGGCTCGTGGACAAAGCGTTTGAGAAACAGATTGGAAGAAATTTGGAAGTGTACGTGGACGATCTGGTCATCAAGAGCCACTCAGAAGAAGAAGTACTTAGAGATATGAAGGAAACCTTCACGACCCTAAGGAATATCAACATGAAACTTAACCCCAAAAAATGCACATTTGGAGCGGAGCAGGGGATGTTTCTGGGTCATGTGGTGAGCAAGGAGGGCATCAGAGCTTGCCCAGACAAATCTGCGGCCGTAGCCACCCTCAAGTCCCCGACAACCAAAAAGGAAGTGCAATCTTTGAATGGGAAATTAGCCAGCCTCAGTCGCTTCATGTCCAAGTCAGCGGAAAAGTCCCTCCCTTTCTTTAAGACACTGAAGAAATGCATTAAAAAGAGCGACTTTTACTGGACAACGGAGGCGGAGCAAGCGTTCAAAGAAATGAAGCAGCACATTGCCAACCTGCCAATGGTCATCGCTCCACAGCCAAAGGAGGAGTTGATCATGTACTTGGCCGCGTCCCAAGAAGCTGTGAGTGCGGTTTTGTTAGCACATAGGGAGTCGCGGCAACAACCAGTGTACTTCGTTAGCCGCGCCCTAAAGGGTCCGGAGATGAATTACACTCCAATTGAGAAGCTTGTCATGGCGCTAGTATATGCATCCCGCAGGTTACAGGCGATACTTCCAAGCACATCTAATGGCGGTCATCACGGACCAACCACTGAAGCAAGTCTTGACCAAGACAGAAAAGAGTGGAAGAATGGCCGGATGGGCAATAGAGCTGGACGAACATGACATTACCTTTCGACCCCGGATAGCCATAAAAGGGCAAGTGCTAGCGGACTTCATTGATGAGATTCCAGAGGAAGAAACTCCTGACAAGGAAAAAGACAAGCAACAATACTCGGAGCCGTGGAAACTATTCACGGACGGATCTTCATGCATGGAAGGGTCCGGAGCAGGCTTAATCCTAACAAACCCATAGGGACAGGAGTTCACATACGCCCTGCGTTTTGAATTTGAGGCATCCAACAATGAAGCTGAGTACGAGGCACTGATCGCAGGACTGAGGATTGCCGAATAAATGCGGGTAAAGGACTTATCAGCAAATGTTGATTCCCGCCTCGTGGCGAATCAGATAAACAGAGCATACGAGGCGAAGGAGGAAAGCATGGCGCGCTACTTGGCAAAGGCCAAAGCGTTGATTGAAGGGTTCCGGACGTTCTCCATCAGACAGATTCCCCGGAGCCAAAACAAACAAGCATACGCGCTAAGCAAGATTGCATCCACCAGCTTCGCCCATCTGACAAAACAGGTCCTTGTGGAAGTCTTAAAAGAGAAATCAATCGAAGAAAAGGAGGTACTGGCAATCGTGGAGGAAGACGGGGATACGTGGATGACACCCCTGATCGAATATCTAAGGGATGAAATACTACCGGCGGATGACAACAAGGCTAGAAAACTACGGATCAAGGCAAGGCAGTACACGTTGAGAAACGGAATCTTATTCCGGAAATCTTTCCTAGAACCATGGCTCCAATGTGTAGGCCCCACCCAAGCCAATTACGTGCTACGAGATATCCACGAAGGGTCGTGTAGCATGCACTCAGGCCCAAGGGCGGTAGTAGCCAAAGCAATTCAGTCCGGATATTACTGGCTGACGATGCACAAGGACGCTCGTGAGCTAATACAGAAGTGCGAAGATTTCCAAGTCTACCGCCCGGTACCAAAGAACCCGCAGCAAAACCTGACCCCAATAACTTCTCCTTGGCCTTTCTACAAGTGGGGTATAGACATCTGCGGACCTTTCCCAAAAGGACCCGACAAGGTGAAGTTTATGATTGTAGCGATAGACTACTTCACCAAATGGATCGAAGCTAAACCCTTAGCCTCCATCACAGGAAGACAAGTGAAGAAGTGCGTTTGGGACAACGTAGTCTGTCGATTCGGCTTGCCAGGAGAGATAGTGTCGGACAACGGAAAGCAGTTTCGCGACAACCCATTTAAGGATTGGTGCCAGAAGCTCAACATCAAACAACGGTTTGCGTCGGTCAAACATCCGCAGGCAAATGGGCTGGTAGAAAGTGCGAACAAAAGTCTGGGAGAAGGCATCAAAGCAAGGCTGGAGAAAGGAAGCAAAGGCGGGTGGAAGAAGTGCGCATGTGCTCGGGCACACGTAACCATGATCAAACGAGCAGCGGGAAACCCCATTTTCTCTACATATGGCACCGAGGCGGTTATCCCACGAGATTGGAATGCCAAGTCTCCGATGTACGTAGTAAACCAAATCTCCAACGACCGAAGCTTCGCCTAAATTTGGACATCCCGGAAGAAAGAAGAAGCGCGCCATTGAAGAAGCGACAAAAGAAAGGATGGAAGGATACTACAATGCCAAAGTACACGAAGCGACCTTCGGACCGGAGAATTTGTCTACCGCAGCAACGAAGCTAGTAGAGCGGAGGACACTGGAAAGCTTGGCCCAAAATGGGAAGGGCCATATGAAGTGACGGAAGCACTAGGGAATGGAGCGTACAAGCTCAGAGGCGCGGATGGGGAGATACTCCCAAGAACATGGAACATCCGTAACTTGAATAAATGTTACATCTAAGTGTAAGTAGGTTTTCCCCGTCTCTTGTAAGTTGATCGCGGATCAGGTCCGAACAACAGGGGAACTTCTTTAAATTTTCATGTTTTTCATTTCTATTGTAATATTTTCTAATTAGCAATGAAACGTAGATGCTCGCTCACGATCCGGTGCCAAACCGTCAAGTTTTCTCATGGTGACGACTTGTGAATGGCCAACCAGTAAGAAACTTAAAACACTTAAGCACGAATGCAATGAAGATCCGGGGAGTATAGGGTTTCCCAGTCGTTATGTCCCAAATGAAATCTGAAGAATCACCAAACGATATAGTGATCGAGATTTGAGCGGAAAAGGGATTGAGAATGATTATAACTACGTAAAAAGCCAACAAATTACGAGGCTTAAATGCAAATTAAAGGAAATTAAAAGATTAACTATATTAAATAAACGCTATCACTAATTTTAAAGCGATGTTTTGATTTTATGTTTTATAAAACTTAATTTAAAAACTACGTGACGTCTGAATAAAAACGTGAAACTTACACAATATTAATCCTAAAAATATGAAAATGATATTTTACAAACCTAATGATATGAGAAAATTTTAGAAAAAGAAAATTATTTTTATAACTATTTATCTAATTATTATTAATTAAAACTATTTTTAACTATTTAATAATAACCTAAATTACAAGAAAATAGGAAATAAACCTAGAAAAATAAAATTAAGACTTGGAAAAATCTAAAATAACAAAAGAGAATTTTCAAAACTATTTTGTATTTTTCGATTATTTTTCTATTTTTATGGATTTTAAACTATTTAAAACTAATTAAATTACTAAAAATTACAAAATAAACTATGAAAAATTTGGAAAATTACTTTTTTACTTTTATATTTATCTAAACCTAAGAAAATGAAAATTTATTTTTTTGAACTTTTCTTAATTAATTGTATTAAAAGCTATTTAAAATTACCTAAAAGCTGCTTTTAATTAAGAAAATAGCAAGCAGTGTTGGAAAAATCTGAAAATTTCGGAAAACTCTAAAATTATATTTGGAATCTAGGAAAATGGAAAAACAGGTACTTATGTGTAGGAATTTGAAGCGCTATGTCAAGTGCTTAGAAATAAGCACTTGAAATAAGCAAATGGGTACCAAAAGCTACCAAACAAACACGTGTCGTAATATGATAAAATACTCTAATGAAACTTAAAACAACAAGTCTTAACCTCTAATAAGTGATTGAGCAGATTTGGCTTATTTGAATTTATAAGCTAAAACAGTTTACGTGGGGCTACTTTGGACACAAGCACAAGCTACAAATTAAGCTAAACCGAAAACTAGCAATTGGAACCTATCCTAGACCTGGTTGAGATCAAGTACACCAAAAACTAGACTTTGAGAAGCTCTTATGAGCCACTGTGCAAGGGCTGCACAAGGTCGAGAAAACTCGCTTTAAAGCGAGAGTTGTGGCGAGGGAGTTAGGCCTGTTTGACAAGCTCAACTGGAGCTTATAAAAATTTATAAAATTCTACAAAATGCTAATAAGAATGGAGACCAGTTTAACTTTATGAAGCCACAAATTTCACTTGATAAGACCCGAGAGATGAGCTCATGAAAATCCTCTAATCTAGCTCAAATCCATTTTTTAGTTTTGACTTTTTAAAGCGCTTAAGAAACTTTGACCAAAATGAAATTTGAGACCAATTTTAGGCCGATATTGATGTAATATGATGGAACAAGCACAATGCAAGCAATGTCTAAGATTTCTAAACACAAATCAAGAGTTTGCAAATCCAAAATCACAACAATGATGCATTTGAGGCATTTTGTGAAATGTTGACTTCTTGAGCTTGCGGCACAAAACTAAGACTTGAATGAGTATATATGGACTAAACAAACATGAACCAACATTTTAACTAATGAACACACCTTTAGTACAGATTAAGCTATAAACCAAACACCCCATTAACTCTTCGATAAGCAAATTTAATTAGACAAACTCTCGATTTAGCTAATATTCTTGATTAAGTTGAGTTCACTTGTCCTAAACATGACTAATGAAACAGGTTTTAACTACTTAAAATTACAAAAAACAGATTATGCTTATGAACTTGAAATTTGCACTTACAATGGGTCCTAGCCACTATGGCTTGAAAACATGGAAACCAGAACTGCTATCCTATAAAAACCAACCACATTGCTATAAATCAACCCAAATCCAAGTTTGCATCACCCATTACCCTTTCTGCATCAATTTTGCTCCATGTTGACTTTTGTTGACCAGAATCCAATTTTGTTTGAAACTTAAATTCAAGCTTATAAAAAACTATTATAAGCTCATATAAACTTATTTTAACTTGGAAAGAAGCTGATTAAAGCTTGAGATTCAGAGTTTGAAATTGAAAAATTCAACAGTTAACATGAAATTTGAAACATGAACATAAACTGGAATTGAGACTTAAGAGAGTTGCAATACACTTTAAACCTTTGTTTGATACAAAATAAACTGGAAAATACAATTGAAAACTATTTAAGACATGATAATCTAAAAAACGACATACATTGTTAAAAATAAACTAACTACTACGTCTTGTTGCTTCTTCTCCTTTATATATGCTCCAAACTCCTTCTCCTCTCTCGGACATATCCCAAAGACTAATATGGGCCATTGGATGTGCGGAAACAATCTTGGCCATTCAATTGGAAATTGGCGCCAAAACTGTATTTAACAGTTGGAGGTTGAGTGTGTGGTTTAAAGATGCATTAAATTCATCCTTGGCTTGTTGTGTTTGGAGGAGGGTAGGGATGATGATGGTGGAGTGTTAGCAGGTGTTGTAGGGGGGGGGGAAATGATGGAGAAGTGGTAACCCGTGAGGTTGGAGGGAAAAGGGGAGTCAAAGTTGTTTGACTGGCGATTAAATAATAATGAGGGTCCAAAGGTGTTAATGACAGGGTCCAATTTGGCTTATGGCAGGGGGTCAAATGGAATTTTGACAAGTCCAAGTGGTATTAAAGGTTTAAATACATAAGGACCTTGTTTGTAATTTCTGAAATTGTAAGGACTAGAACTGCCAATTCATCAAAGATGTTTCAGGGGCTGAAATTGACAAGTTCCAAAAGTACAAGGACCAAAGCTGACATTTTCAAATTTCCAGGGACCAATTTTGCCAAATTTGAAACTTGGAGGACCAAACTTGTAATTTTCTCAAACTTTTTATATTTTTCACCAAAGGACTAAATTTGGCAACTTATGATTTAAAAAGGACCTTTGGTGATTTTTCTTTTGAAATTATGTGCTCGGGGACTATTTCGACAATTTTGAAACTTGGGGACTGAAGCGCCAATTATGCAAACTTTGCTCATTTTCATCGATTTTGAACATTTTGCATCGAAACATATAAAATGCAATTTTGGAATATTTTCGATATTTTGATGCATTTTGAGCATTTTTAGGCGTTTTGCGCTTCGATTAAGCTAAAATGATGAGTATTTACACACTCATCAATCCCCACTAAACTATTGCTAGTCCCTAGCAATCTTTTGAAAAAACTTAATGGATTTGAATCTCTTTACCAAAAGCCATTACTTACGGAGTAGCCAAATGTTTCAGTTCAAGTAAGAACCATGGTACAAATAACCATGTGATTTTGAGCAAACCACCGACTTCCAATGATTTGATTTGTCTTTAACAAGCCGTTGCTTACGGACTAGCCAACTCTTAGATAAATTATCGAATTATCTTTGGTGAGTGATTACCAATTATGGTTTTTCCATCGCCTTTACCACAAGCCATAAACTTGCGGGCTAGCCAACTCTTCACTAATTAAAGATATGGTGGTGAATACCATACAATTTTGGGCAAATTGCAAGCGTCAACGGATTTGAGATATCTTTACCAAGAGCCGTTTGCTCTGGATTAGCCAATCCTTTTGTTTATTAGACAAGGCGGATGATAGCCAATTGAGTAAGTCAAAAACACTTACTCCAAAAGAAAATTTTGGCCAAAACGGGAATTAGGCGGTATAATTACATGATAAAATTTGTGAGAATTCTCCCCACACTTAGAAATGAATATTGCCCTCAATATTCAAAGTACCGTGGTTATGCGAAACAAAGAACGTAAAAAGGAAATACTACGGCCATTATTTAGAATGATATATATATATATATATATATATATATATATATATATATATATATATATATATATATATATATATATATATATATATATATATATATATATATATATATATATATATATATTTTTTTGAACCTTATATACACAACATGTGGGGCAACCTCCCACACTAGGGTGGTAGAAAGATAGAAAGAAGTCGAAATATGGGTGAAACCCATATGGCATGCTCTCGTTTTTGATTATCAGTCGCTAGCTTGACTCGATCCCGCATTCATTGGTTCATGGGAAAGTTTGAAGATCCGGACAACCACGGGGAATGTCCTCTCAAAGTAATGCTTTACTCGATGACCATTCACTTTAAAATTTGGACCATCGGGTTGAGATAACTCAATGGTACCATAAGGATAAACCTTAGCAATGGTAAATGGTCCGCACCAACGGATTTTAATTTTCAGAAAATCTTCAATCTTGAATTGAAAGAAGGACTCGATCACCGGCGTTAAAAACGCGGTTTTGATTTTGAGTCATGAATCTTCTTTGTCTTTTGTTTATAGATCAAAGAGTTCTCGTATGCTTGATCACGGAGTTCATTTAATTCATTCATTTGAACTTTCCGGTGATCACCACCGTCTGAATATCGAATTAGCATGCTTCAAGGCCCGGTATGCCTTGTGCTCGAAGCTCAACCGGTAGATGACACGCCTTCCGTACACCACTTGTATGGAGTGCACCATGGGTGTTTTATAAGTGTGCGGAAGGCCCAAAGTCGTCATCTAGCTTATCAGGCCAAGAGGCACGGTTTTCGCCAACCGTCCTCTCCGAATTCTTTATCCCCGGTTGGAAACTTCCACTTGCCCACTTGTTTGTGGGTGATACGCGATGAGAGGCGGTGAGTTACACCATACTTTTGCATGACTCTATCAAATTGGTCATTGCAAAATGCGTACCACGATCACGATTATGGCTCGTGGAGTTCCAAACCTAGCAAATAGAGATTTCAAGAATTTCACAACAACTCGGGCATCGTTGGTAGGTAAAGCTTTAGCTTCAACCCATTTGACAAGTAGTCAGCGACCACGAGTATGTATTTGTTACCACGGGAAGAAGGAAATGGCCCCATAAAGTCAATGCCCCATATGTCAAAAATCTCGCACACTTGAATGGCGTTTTGCGGCATTTCATTTCTTTAGAGATATTCCCGTGACGTTGACAAGCGTCGCGGTTTTGACAATTCATGGGCATCCTTGTAAATCGTGGGCCAATAGAATCCGGAATCAAACACCTTCTTGGCGGTGTAGTTGGGGCTATGATGTCCCCAAGAGGTCCGAATGGCAAGCTTTGAGAATGTCAATAGCTTCGACCATATACACATCATGGGATGACTTGATCCGCGCAAATTTTAAACAAGTAGGGTCGTCCCGAGTAATGTTTCACATCCTTAAAGAATTTGCTTTTACGTTGGGACGACATCCCTTTCACCACAAAGTTACCCGCATGGTAATTTGCAAAGTCGACAAACC
The DNA here is from genome assembly GCA_022545495.1 of Chrysanthemum lavandulifolium. Lineage (NCBI taxonomy): Eukaryota > Viridiplantae > Streptophyta > Magnoliopsida > Asterales > Asteraceae > Chrysanthemum > Chrysanthemum lavandulifolium. The sequence goes on along the minus strand of CM040246.1, from coordinate 129,615,027 downwards.
ATGGGGTGAAGAATCTCCACGAAAAGAAACCACATTGAGTGTTTCGAGAGGAAATGTTTCATTAATTTCCTTTTCTCGAACACATCTTGGTGAGGTTCTCTAATCGGAGACAGATGATCGCGCCGTGTTCTCGGCTCCTTTTATCACGAATAATGATATCAAATTCTTGTAGGAGGAGAACCCAACGGAGCAATCTCGGCTTTGCAACTTGTTTTGCAAAGAGATATTTGAGCCGAGTGATCCGTATACACCACGCATTTGGTCAAGATAAGGTATGGCGAAACTTTTCAAGCGCATACACCACGACTAATAATTCTTTTTACGTAGTGGTGTAATGGGTTTGAGCTTGATCATAGTTTTGCTTGCGTAGTGGATTGGTGAAAATGCTTAGTTTTGCGTTGCCCAAGACCGCACCGATAGCAAAATCACTTGCATCGCACATGAGCTCAAAGGGTAAGTCGGTCGGGGCAACTAGAATGGTGCTTCCGTAAGCTTTTTCTTTAATGTTTCAAAAGCTTGATGCACTCGAGAGAAAAGATAAAAGGAGCATCTTTTTCGAGAAGATGGGTCATAGGCCGAGCGATTTTAGAGAATCTTGAATGAATCTACGATAAAACCCAGCATGACCTAGAAAACTCCTAATACCTTTGGCGGTAGTAGGATGAGGCAATTTAGCAATAACATCAACTTTTGCTCTATCTACCTCAATCCCGTTCTTGGAAATCTTATGGCGGGGACTATGCCTTATTGACCATAAAGTGGCTCTTCTCCCGGTTTAGACATAGATTGGTGTCTTTACACCGTTTAGCATTTTGTCTAAGTGGGAGACATGTATGAAACGAGTCCCCAATGACCGAGAAGTCATCCATAAACACCTCTATAGTTTCCCGATCATGTCGTGGAAAATTGCCATCATACATCGTTGGAGCGTGCCAGAGCATTACATAAGCCAAAAGGCATACGTCTATAGGCAAGCGTCCCGTATGGGCGGTGAATGTGGTTTTCTTGATCCGGCGGATCAATGGGGATCTGAAGTAACCCGAGAAACCATCAAGGAAACAATAGTACTGTTCCTCGCTAATCTCTCAAGCATCGGTCCATGAAGGGTAGAGGAAAATGGTCTTTACGGGTGGCTTCGTTTAACTTACGATAGTCAATGCACACACGCCATCCGTAACCAATCGAGTTGGAATTAACTCGTTTTCTTCATTCGTGACAACAGTTATGCCACCCTTTTTGGAGCGCAATGAATTGGGCTAACCCAAGGACTATCGAGAGATCGGGTAAATTAGGCCAAGCATCAAGAAGTTTGAGAACCTCTTGTTTGATAACCTCATGAATCTTAGGATTCACCCTTCTACGATGTTGATCTGGCTTGAAGTCATCCTCCATTAAGATTTTGTGAGTACAAAACTCGGGGTTAATACCCAATGTCGGAGAGTTTCCAAGCAATTGCTTGCTTGTGTGACTTCAAGACCTTTATGAGCAGCTTTCTCCTCCTCGCTTAAGTCTTTAGCAATTATGACGGGTAATTTATCATCACCCTCCAAGAATGCATACTCGAGATGAGGAGGTAGGTCCTTAAGTTCAACCTCGGAAATTCATCGAGAGAAGTTTGTCTTGATTTGATTTCATCAATCGTGATTTCTTTCGGAGGGTGAAGGTAATGGATCTTCATTAAGCAATTGCTCAAGATAAAGAATATCTCCATCCGAATCATAAACACCATCAATTCCAGTGGAATTGATTCATCGATAACAAGAAATTCATCGATCTCTTCCGAAGGTAACCTCCTCAAACGGAGTGAGAGAGGGGAAGAGTCGGCAATAATAGGTTGAGAAGATGTGGTGGGATCCCCACCCACGAAATTATGAAGATAACCAAGAAACTCTTGAGAGTACTCCTCAAGCAATGTCAATTAAATCGACTCGATTAATTGATTCGATGTCATAATTTGAGAGTACCTCGAAGTTTGATCGAGGTTAAAGGTAACGACTTCATTACCCACACGTAAAGTGATTTCTTGCTCAAATACATCTATAAGAGCACGGCCCGTCCTCGGGAATCCCGCCCAACAATGAGAGGAACTCGAGGATTGGCATCGAAATCAACAACCACAAAGTCACCGGAAAATGGAACTTTCCTACTTTCACAAATACATCCTCGGCGATGCCAAGAGGACGCGATATAGAACGATCGCAAGCTCAAGAGTCATGCGGTAGGAATAAGTTCGGAAGAGAAAGTTTCTTCCACATCGAATAAGGCATCAGTTGATGCTTGCACCAAGATCGGCAAGGGCAAAGCATTCAATCATCCCGGAAAAACACAAGGAAGAAGAAATTTTCGGGATCTCCCGACTTCTGGGAAGCTTCTTTATGAAACGGTGGCGGTTCTCGTTCAAAGGAGTTTAGCCATTTCAAACGACTTTTCCTTGTTGCTCAACATGTGCTTAAGAGTAGATGCAAACTTGGGCATCAACATGATAGCATCCATGAAGCTTATGTCAAAATGAAGTTCTTGGAAAATTTGAAAGAATTTTTCCATTTGATGACTAGCTTTCTCGCGGAGTTTTGCTCATGTAAGCGTGAGGGTAAGGAATAGAAGTTTTGGATTTTGGGTTACCAACGGAGGTTCAAAACAACTCGGGTTTGGTGTTGGGTTTCGGACAACACGAGGATGGACATTCTTGGTACTTCCGTTATTAGTAGGAAGTTCCTTGTCCTTTAATCGCCTCGGGTTCGCTTTCCACTACCTTCGGAGAAGAAGAAGAGGTAGTAGGAATAGCGGGTCCGGCATATGAAGCACCACCGCCGGTTGTGATCGCTTTGCATCGCCCCTCGGATTAGCGATCGTGTTGCTAGGTAGAGTACACGAGCAGGGGTCGATCATTTAAAGACTTCTTGATGTCGAAATCGGCTAACCAACAACCGATTCATTTCCTCTTGGGATTTCATGAATTGTTTCAACAACTCATCGATGATGGTCCATTGGAACAATAGCTTGAGTTTACGAGAAAATTACGCCTCTATTGTTAGGATTAGGGCCTTGATTACGAAAATTTCCTTGATTGTTACCATGAAAATACCGGGTTGAAATTTCCACGACACAGGTTTCTATTGAAATTTCCTTGATGTTGGAAATTTTGATTTTGATTTTGAAAACCGTTGTTTGAATGAAATTACCTTGGTTTTGAAAACCTTGGTTTGGTCTATTTTGATTAAATTACGGTTTTGATTGAAACCGGAGGTCGAGGGTAGTGGTTAGGGCGGTGGTTGGTCTCAGAGAGCACGATATTGGTTGCCTCCCCGATTAGAGATCCCGCCCGGCATTAGCTTCAAAGGGTTACCATCGGTGGCCATCTGATTATAATAAGCATGGGGCCACCACAGTAACACAGACTTCCACTTTCTTAACTTCAGGAGGTGAAGTTTGTGGAAAGAGACTTTCTTTTGGTTGGAAGAACCAAAGCTTGGATAGCTTCAGTGAGTTTGTCAATCTTAGCATCGGTGCTAGACCGACTCACGGGCGATGAAGAAGAAGGACCAACACCGACTTGGGAAACAACCGGCTTGCTTGTGCGGTCACGGACTTTAGACTTGTTTTCAATTATCGCTAAAGCTTCTTTGTGGTTTTGCTTAGGAAATTTCCTCCGCGGAGGAATTGAGAGAATCTTGATCGATTGACTCACTCCATTGTAGAAAGTATCGAGTTGCATCAACTCGGAGAAACCTGTGGTGAGGACATTTGCGAAGCAATTCCTTGAAAGCGATCCCACGATTCATCAAGGGTTCATCAAACTTCGAGTGAACTTGATGATTTCATTTTAAGACTCGTGGTTTTGGAAGGTGGATAGAATTCATTCACAAATTTCTTCACCGGATCTTCCCATGTCTCAATAGGCGGGGGTTGTTTTCAAGCCAAATCCGGGCTTGCCCTCAAGAGAAAATGGGAGCAGAAGAAGCTTATGACATCGGTGGGGACATTCTTATACTTGATGGTAGATGCAATCTTGTTAAACCATCGAATATGAGCATGAGGATCATCCCGCTCAAAACCATAGAATCGATTTGAGGTTACTAGATTGATAACCGGTTTTGAGTTCAAAATTTTCAACAACGATGGTCGGTACAATGATAGCATCTCCATACCCGTCGATGGGTGCTCGGAGAAGCTCGCGCATAGGCGTTCTTCCGCCATGATAACGGAGTAGTGTGAAGCGATCCGGATCTCGATCCGATCGATGGAGCAGAAGTCTGGACACGCCTTCTGGAATCTTGACAAGCTCACGAAATGGGCTCACGGATCTAGAAGAGCGAAAAGCATACACTAGAGTTAACTCTAAGGAAACTCGAGTTAAGGAGAAATGGGAATTATGAAGGCGTTTTATAAAAATGGGGTGAGAAGAATCTTTATGGGTTTTCGGTTCGACAAGTAGATATACCAACAAAATCAATTAAAACAAGATCGAGGCAAAACAACGATGAACTTAACCAATAATCACAAGATGAATGGCTTCTTTGAAAAAGGTACACCAATCACAAGGACACAAAGGCAAGTTTTAAATCTTTAGTTCGGGAACTTATTATGGTCGCACCCCAGCTAGGTAGTGCCTTTGCCTTGGTTTGCGGTGGTAATCTTTTATGTTGTTATTATTAAAGAAAACGACAAATCTTTTGTATTTTTATTTTTGATACATATATAGAAATAAAAGGAAAATATTTTGTGTTTTATCGTTTTTAGTCAAGTTGGGTTTTGGATTTTTTATAAGAAAATATGGATATATATATAGATAGAGATGGATGATATAAACAAAGAGTGAGTATTCAAACTACTAATCGCTAAGCGGAAGATAATCAAGACTGACTCCCCGTGGCGTAAAATTTGATCCGTGCAAACCGTCAAGTTTTCTCATGGTGACCACTCAGGAATGGCCAACCTGTAGAAACTTAAAAGCGACAACACGAATGCAATGAAGATCACGGGGAGTATAGGGTTTCCCGGTCGTTATGTCCCAAATGAGTCATGCGAAGAATCACCAAACGTATAGTGATCGAGAGATTTGAGCGGAAAAAGGATTGGGAATGATTATAACTACGAAAAAAGCCAACAAATTACGAGGCTTAAATGCAAATTAAAGGAAATTAAAAGATTAACTATATTAAATAAACGCTATCACTAATTTTAAACGATGTTTTTGATTTTATGTTTTATAAAACTTAATTTAAAAACTACGTGACGTCTGAATAAAAGCGTGAAACTTACACAATATTAATCCTAAAAATATGAAAATGATATTTTTACAAACCTAATGATATGAGAAATTTTAAGAAAAAGAAAATTATTTTTATAACTATTTATCTAATTATTATTAATTAAAACTATTTTTAACTATTTAATAATAACCTAAATTACAAGAAAATAGGAAATAAACCTAGAAAAATAA